>JAYGXS010000001.1:74852492-74925420 GCA_036362985.1 Ligula intestinalis | reverse complement strand
TCCCCATGTCATGTACTGGCCTGACGATGAATGACCGAAAACGATCGTTTGCCAGCACGACTTTTTTAACCATGAAAAATTCATTGGGATAAGCTGTGGCTTACAGATCCTATTTATGATAATACGATCTGAAGCAAGCCAAAATAGCAGAATTTATTTGCGCAAATAAATTTCGAGAGCGCTTATCAGCTGTTTCCGCTCTATGCATGAATAACGACACTAACACATATTTCCGCATTCTTTTTCGAGCACGAACAAACCGGACCTTACGTAACATGGAAGCATCCTACATACGGTTGAAGAAAAGCGACTTATGTAAGCAACTAGACCATGAAGTTGATCTTCAATTGCTCTGGTAAATGCATTCCACACTTTTATTGTGTTTATTCTCCTCCTACTTTTCGTCCCAAGTTTAAAGTTGACATGACTAGTGACCCTTTGCTACGTTAACACAAACTTGCTTTTATCGATTTTGTGTAAATTCAAATAGATTTGTTCTCTTAACATTTTGTTATTAACGCATAGAGCGGAAGCAGCTAATAATCGCTCGAAATTTATTTGCGCATCTAAATTCTGCTATTTTGGCTTGCTTCAAATTTATACCGGGGAAAAAATGCTTTAAATAATACGATCATCCACGAGTTCCAACATTATATGTCATTCAAACAGGAGTGTTTTCCCCATTTCCGTTCTAATTTTGGGGAGCTCACAATTGATCCTAATCGAACTAAAAGGTTGTCGTATGTACACATGCCTTTTAACAATAAAAGTGGACAAAGTTATTGCAAAAATCGCAATCCAAAATTGATGTTTTCTTTGTCGAATTCGCTAGACTATATACAAGGATACTAAGTGAAGTGCCCGCATGTAATGCTTTGAATCATCACTGTAAATGTTCGTTGATATCGTGTTCTCTGACACAAGCTATGTTATCTGTTGGCATATAAAAATAGTGGCCGATAGGTTCTTTACACACTGCATGCCGTTTCTCAATTCTGCTAAGCATAAATTTAAATAGCAGTGCAGACGTCATGCGTAGTTTGAAAATAATTGTCCTTTAGCCCACATGAGTAACATGCACCAAACTGATTATTGACAGGGTCTTCTTTTAGTGATGAATAAAAGTGAGCAGCGCATTTTATCATTTATTTAATATGAGTTTTGACATGGCAGTCGACCTTATGCGTGAGCCGCAATGAGAACACAACTCACTGGAGAACTGTTATTCTGGTCATAAAACACCCGATAAATGGGCGATAAGATCTTCTAAGCAGACAATCGAATTCGATGAGCGATTTCAGTAGGGTATGGCTAAAAGTTGGATCACTGAAGGAAGCTAAATATTGCAAAATTTATTTTTGAAAGTTGTGAATTTCGGTATAAGGGTTTGCTGTTCTGTTCTAACTTTAATAACTTGAGTGAGGTTACGTGTTCCGCAGAAGGCATAGCATGTTGTGGGCGTTATTTGTATCCATGAAGAAGTGTTCAAAATAAACAAGGTAAGAAGGAACGGTTCGAAATAGTATACAGTCGGTGAAACAACATTTATTGACCGACATTGAGGAAACTTTCTACGCTCTCTCTCATCGGGACATCGCACCCCACGGAGTGAACGATACATTTTCTGTGCAGCCAGACAACCTCTGAAGACAAAACTCTTGACGGTTTCGTGGTTTCCCTTATCGCAACGTTTAAATGACCAAACTTTGGTTAATAGCGTAAGCAACTTACACAAAACTTACCTGTTATTCGCCAAAATTGTCGCCAGATTCTGCGTTTATCCACGCGCTTCAGTTAAATAAATTGGGTTTGTTGGTGAAAAACGGATCTAACTATGCATAATTAGGTAGCTCACGAGCTTATATTTCTAGCGAGAAATTTGCCACAGTCGACCGTTGATCTCTACTCGCACTCTAGTCAAGTCAGCTGCATAAAATAGTAGGTCCTATTCCAACTTATTACTAATTTATACTCAGCTATTGACAGTAGAAGCAACCTTTTCACTTGTCTTATGCATATGTGTCACCGACTTTGTTATACAATCTTTGCGTAGAACGCACCTCCTATAAATTCCTCATCCCTTTAGCGTCAGCCATTGTTACCCGACATTGTCACTGATGATGGGGTCCTCCATAACCTGGAAAAGTCAATTAAATAAAATCTCCCTTTTATTCAGTGTGTTTCGTACTTTTCAACTTCAGAATCACATTCAAACGTAAATTATTTTGAATGATCAAAAAGGGTTGTCGATCACCGGATCAGTTTGCTTATTGTCCTGAGCTTTCGAACTCTTACAGGAGTCCATCGTCAGAGATAAGAAACAGCAACAAAAAGGAGCTACTTAAAGTGGGTGTACATCAATCAAATGTCAGGGATCGTAAGGTCCTAAGGGAGTCAGACACAACGAGGAAAAAGGAGGATATTGGGGCAAGTGAAGGGACGTGCGTTGATTAGCTGTCAGTGATGTCAACGTTTGTCAGGGCGTCAGGGCGTCAGCAACAAAAATGGAGCAATTTAACTTCGAGGGATGTCTGGGCGTGACTGCACGTGAGTGCGCCAGGATAATTAAGCCGGCGCCAACTCGACACATCAGTTGACTGAATTATCTTCCGTGAACCAGGCTTCGATCAATTCCCGGCTCGTCTTGTTACTGGTGTGAGCGAGTACCGTAATGGCGGCAAATATTAACTCATGACCCGTTTCATAGGTATGCGCTGCAACTTTTGATAATTCGACGCCTAGTTATACCGCAAGTTTATGTTCATGAATTTGTGATCCGAATATGCGTTCAGTTTTCCCTGTATGTTAACAAGGACAGCCTAAGTATGGGATGTGATACACTACCACAGATTGTACACTAGGTTTCAGTCGGTCTTTAATTTTCAGATATCGATAATTAAGCCGTACTTGTAACTGTTCTGGGCACATTGAACGCATGTTCGGATCACACATTCATGAACATAAACTTGCGGTATAACTAGGCATCGAATTATCAAAAGTTGCAGCGCATACCTATGAAACAGGTCATGAGTTAATATTTGCCACCATTACGGTAATCGCTCACACCAGTAACAAGACGAGCCGGGAATTGATCGAAGCCTGGTTCACGGAAGATAATTCAGTCAACTTATGTGTCGAGTTGGCGCCAGCTTAATTATCCTGGCGCAGTCACGTGCAGTCACGCCCAGACAACCCTCGAAGTTAAACTGCTCCATTTTTGTTGCTGACGCCCTAACGCCCTGACAAACGTTGACATCACTGACAGCTAATCAATGCACGTCCCTTCACTTGCACCCACTATCCTCCTTTTTCCTCGTTGCGTCTGACTCCCTTAGGATCTAACGATCCCTGACAGTTGAGTGATGTACACCACTTTAAGTACCTCTTTTTTGTTGCTGTTTCTTATCTCTGACGATGGACTCCTGTAAGAGTTCGAAAGCTCAGGACAATAAACAAACTGATCCGGTGCTCGACAACGCTTCATCCTCATCCATGCAAATACCCGCAACGCGAACGTCTTCTACCTTCGTAAATGATTTTAAAATAAGTACAACCAAGTTAAGTATGATGATTAACAACTGTTGCAACGTGTCTGGTAGATCTTTTCATGGATCTCCGTGGGCGAATGAAAAATTGGATGTGTTATGCGATAACTTTACAGACACGAATATGGACGAGATCAAAAAATAATTACAATGCTCAATTGTGTTTGGTTGTAAATAAGGTTACCAAATTTGTATGGGTGATGATTGTTTGTTATCAATCAAAGAGCTTAAGTTTTGAGCGAACAAGATAACTTCGAAATTGCCACACAAGGTTATCGACATTCAGAAAGGTGTAAAGTAGATGGACATTTTACGTCTCCTGTGCGAGCAACAGACCCCCAAGGTGTACTGCAGTTTTTATGTCAAATTAGGACGATACGAAAGCTGAAAATTTAAAAGACTTTGCAAATTTACTTTCACTTAAAAAAAGATTTAAGTTCTTTTTAGAAGTGATGCTTCGGCTTCAAAAGAACTTTTATTAGGAAAGCTAAATAGGAATGATCCTCTCTAACAGTTAAGTTACGGTACAATACATGCCAAATTGAAAAATCATACAATTCCCAGTTGATTAAAGTAAACCATTTTAAGCTTTTCGTACGTTTTAGAAATTGAACTTTATAGCCCATCTAGTTTTATTAGAGCGAGCCTGTCAATTGAAAACTGTCTTAAATGACTGCTGAAACTATACGTTAACGACTACCAACGCAATAAGTTGGGAAAAACCATGTCTACAGAAAACCTAAAAGCACCGTGTGTCGTTCCCTGGTTCCACTAAAGCGTTCGGCAATTATTGATATTTATTTTAACCTATTACAGTCAAATTGCACAGGGCTGGTGATTTAGTCCTACGGGCCTTCTGAGTTAATCGCATTAACTCAGAGCTGTAAAGCATGGAAAAATATATAAATTCTTCAAGCTTCAACTCGGCTATGTTGTAAACTACTCCTATACGCACTATAAAAATTATGCAGGCGAGCTTTTGTAAATTACCGTCCGATAATGTGGACACAGGAAGGATACATGCTTCATCCTCATTCACTCTTATTTCCTTTTTGATATGCACAGCTTTGTTTTAAAATCTCTAAGAGCCTATGGAGACTTCCGACTCGAGCAGGACCCATTATTTTTAGATTTACTGCTAACGTTTGTGATATATAACAATAGGTTTTGAGTAGCTACTGATTTGTCATAATAGAATGCGAAATCACAGGAGGCTCCTTGGCGGAAAATTCGAAGAATGCAATTTTTATATGTTTACAATGCGCGAAAATAATGCTGAATTTCAACAGGAACTGGCATAGAGGAACTTTTTTTACTTATCTGCTTGTCCTTTCTAACGCTAATTTTGGTAAAAATTACTGTCAAAAGAGCAAGCATTCCGTCGACTGCAAGGTAGGCATCGATAAGCAACAGATCACTTCAAATTATGAAAACATGGGCTTCTAGGGGTTGTTTACGCGACTGACTTTTAAGGTGCCCTATAGAGGTCGGCTACGGTTAACAAAATAGTGCCGATTTATTTTCTGGGATAATCTTATATTCAGCCGCAGCTTTACCGCCTTATCATTGGAAGGCTTGCTGAATATCATCTGTCAACGCATCCCCAATTTTAGCGCATAAGGTTTAGTCGTTTTAAGTTTCTAATAAAGCCGCTGATATGAGTGATAGGCTCTTGCTGTGAAAACAGATAAACGCTGGCCAGCCGCAAATTCCCCATCAAGTGCTCGCATATCCATGGAGCAGTTGCAAACTATAAAAATGTATATTTAACCTTGTCATCGAAGACTTGTCTTATTATGGGTTTCCGCAAGGGTCTGACTGTGCAACCAACTGTCATAAATGTTCCAGTTACGAACCTACCTGGTTGTTTTCCCCTTTTACTTTGTTTATCTAAAGCTATCTCAGAAACATGCATGGCAAAGAAAAAAACATTCATGAACTTTAATTGTTTATTGATTAATTGAATGCGTCTTATACAAAAAAGCGTAAACCACACCAGTAGTGCATGAAGAAAGTATTTTTAGTGGACTCAAGCATACAGACTTCTCGTGCAGTTACTTATCACTATTTCAGTGCTTAATTGCTTATGCTTTTTATGAACAACTAGCATTCTTCTTAACAGTCTACCTTTTTTGAAGAATTGCTGTCAATATTTGCTAGACAAAGCATTCGTGTACGCATTATCAAGTGAAAAAAATCAGCAAGAATTAATTTATTGAATGCACTATGACCGTTAATTGGATTCCCCGATGGTTTAGAAAGCCCTTTTTATAATCTGAAAAAACGCATGAAATTGAATTTATTTATAGTAAAGAGACATTAGGTATATAAGAACTATTGAGTACGAACTATAATGGATCCAAACAAATATGACAGGATGCAGTATAAAGTAGGGAAAATGTTAGTGGGTAATCGGTTCCAAACAAACCTAAACAAGATGCCAGAAAATGCAACATTTACGGTAGTAATCCTCAATAAGAAACCAAAATGTCAAATTCCATGTTCTTTTACACTAAAAATAAATCGAAACTGAACGTACTTTTTATACCACGATATGCTTTGAAGCGAAGCATCCACAAGTGTTCACGTGAACAAGATGTGTACTGCTGTCTCAGAAGCATTGGTAAGAAAACATCATATTAAAAGCAATTAACATGAAGGTGCATATAAACCAAAATTCTTTATAATAGTCATTAACGTCATCCCATGCAAATGTCTTCTTAAAAGAGACACGCACGGTAATGTTGATTTCAACGTGCGCTGTCGTAGGTGTAAGTTTCAATTGAAAAAATAATACATAATGTGAGAATGCTTGCACAGAATGCTTGCGCAAAACAAAACCTTTAAACTTTTTAAATCTGTCGCAAGAAAGGTAATGGCTTCTACCAAGTGGATGGCGTAACTGAAAAAAGCGGATCGTTTAGCAGAAGAAAATTGATTTCCTTACGATTTAGTGTAATAGCTTACTATATTTCTCCTTGTTTTCCCTAATAGGGATCTAAACTATATAAAACCTGCAAAAGTAATTGGTATTCCGTAACTTGATGGGGGATATAGGAATAGGTTGCGAATTTGTGTCCTACACCGAGCTCTGTCAAATGCGTCCTCAACTCAAAGAAAGGACAATATTAGTTAAACTAGGGAACTGTTTACAATCAGTCGGTTTCTGCAGTTCTGGGGGCCGGCTCGGTAACAGTTAGCCGTCCAGCATTAAATGATGTAAATATCGAAATGCGCGGCTACTTATGGAGAAGCCATTGCTCATGCCACATGTTCGTTAATCAGTCGACTGATATTATCTCGGCATCCTTGGATTTTTTTGCGAAAGTTAACGAATTTTAGCGACTGGCCATAAAGCAAGTGGACCCCTAAAGGAAACCATTACTATACTTCGCTGACTGCTTATCTTTTCATCACTTAATGCCCCTCTTGTCCTGTTCTTTGACGGATATTTTGTTTGAAGGCTTGTTTTAGACTGTCCTACTTGTTGCTACTTTAACATAAAATTTAGCCTAACTCACTCAGTTATGTCTCTAGGTATATCATGTTAAGCCAAAGAGGCTGCCGAATGATTCTTTTAAGTCTGATAACTTGGCATTTGGCTAAAGCTAGTAAATTTGTTATTTTTCTTGGCTCTGAATTTGACGCTACACTTTTCTTTCCATGCTCTCAGACGCAAATGCCATTCAGTCAGTGTTGTCTTGGCAACAACCTAGCCCCTTCGAAAGCCATCTAGCAGCCCCTAAAAACAACGTTTTGGTACAGGTTAAGCTTGCTTTACGCAGTAAAACGGCCTTCAGGATGTAATAACAAACTATCTTCACAGCCTGCAACGGAAGAATAGATGTACAATGAATATATATTAGGTGCACTGGAAGTCGATTATAGGGGGAGACTAAAGAAACCAATGACCAATCATCGTCTGTATTTTCCTATGTCATCATCATTTTCACCCTCAGTCTAGAGTATCTGGCCATGAAAATTATTTTATAACTACCGAACAAAATGTGGAGGACAGTGAAAAGCACCTTGAAGTTCCATTTTGACCCTGCAAAGCAACGACTCTGAAGTTGCTTCAATTTTGTTAATAAGACCTATCATCAACCAAGAATACGGTCTTAATTTCTTAGATCTGTGACTCCTTTTTACAATTTACCCTACAGCATAAAGTATTCGTCGTAATAAACTACTAAATGACATTCAAAAGTTGAAAATCAGATGTCACGGAACTTGACAGATGTGATATCAGATAATTTCTGAAGTTCATTCATTATACTATCTGAAATACAGGGAATGTGGACGCAGCTAATCAAGACAAATATTTACACTGCTGCATAATTAACTGAAAAAATCATCTCATACTTTTTGATCTTCGAGCAGGCCGCTAATATAGGGCAATCAATAGATTGTTGAAGTAATTAACGCCTTTCCCATCAAATATTTTTAGTTTGTTGCGCTGCTTTGCTAAAAGGCGGTTTGCTAAACCAAAGCTACAAGATAAAATTATATTTCTAATTTTAGTAGCAAAAAGTTCCATGACGGTATTCAGAAGAATAGTCAGCTATAAAACGTCTTCCTTTCATATATACTCGCCAGACCAGTGCATCTATAAGGGACCGGAGTCGAATAAAACATATTAATACATAGGCGAATGGATTAAAGTTCGGTTTAAAACAAAAGCTGGCAGGAGAATGGGGAAAGGAGGTCTAATGGAGGGCACGGAGGTCTGTGAACAGTTAATCTAGCGACTGCGAAGGGCAGAAAACCCGAAGAATTGCATGTATTTAGTCAAATTTTGAGCACGGTAAGCGTTAACTGGCCTTCTGATGAGGCCTGATGAGAATTTCTCGAAGTTAATTGAATGCTTTCCAGTAAGCCTTCTAAATTCCATTTTATTAACAAGTAAATGCCCGCAGGTCCTACGTTATTTGTTCAACGAAGCATGCACAGAAAGAATGCCCACCGCACGAACTTTGATGTCTTGATGCTCCCCAAGGGAGTCTCTAAGCTCCTCTCCCGAAATCTCAAATGTCCAGTTGCTGGCGCCACTACTGAAGTTTTAGTTAACATTAGAAATATTAACCGTAATCCAAGTCCTAAGAGGAAACCGCCATGTAGACCACTGTATTGACAGCGGATATTTTGACTGCAAATAGGACGGGCTAACCGGAAGGCAATAACGCGAGCGTTGGAAAAACTAAATGGAATTGGAGGTGCACCGACGCAACAATGAGACCAAACAGGGCCGTTTTTTAAACGTCTTCTGAGTGTTGGATCTAGGTGCTGGATTTCTTATCAGCAGAGCGTACACAGCTGTAAGCTAATCAGTGGTCCTTCAGCAGTTTGGGGGCGCAAACGAATGAAATAAACGTATTTCAAGATTCTGCTATCATGTTAATAAGAGCGCCTTTCTACGTGTTTGTTATGAAAAAAGGTGCAGGTCGGCCCAGTCGCTTCAAGCAACACTATTTCTTTTTGCTAGGCTTTCTCAATACGTCTGTGCATGAATCTACACATGTCCAGTCTGGGGAATAAAAAAGCCGATAAGGATACCATTATTTTTAACATTGAAAAGGCCAAACTAGTTAACTTTTTTCCTCGTCTGATCTTTCCAGGGCTTGAGGCATACACTTGGCTGCCTGTGAAAGCAAAAATAGTAAATTACTTAATTATCTTAATCATATAAAATAATGTATAATAATATACTATAGAAGTAATCACCCAATATAATTATAAAATATGTAGGGTTATATACATATTCAAAACCTCATTCCTCCAAACAACGGCAGCAAGACTTCGCTTTGTCTTCATCCCAGCCGTTCCCGATACAAGAAAATATATATATATATATATATTCACTCAGGAATGTGCGAACACCGATCAAATAGACTTCCGAACTAAACAAAGTTCGTGTGGTGGTCAGAGGTCCCCAACGGGTGACCGCCCCCAGATGCTGTCATACCCCACTTACTGATATATATATATATATATATATATATATATATATCGAAATCCTTGTTCTTATGCAAACCTGCATTAAACTGCGATGGGAAAACTAATTAAACAGAAAAACTGTCCAAAGTTCTTTTATGGCAACACGCTCGTCCTAAGCGTGCTCAGCCCTGCACGAAGAAAATTTCTTTCGCAAGCGTTAATGAAACCGTTGATGTTTCGCAGTTTTTTTCCATTCCCACACTCATTCAGGGAAAAAAAACATGTAAATTATTTTTTAAAATTTATTTATGATAAACTCCGTCTTATCCTAGTACTGACTAAAACTAATGATATACTGAATTTTGACAGCTGCAGGCTTATTTAGGTAAGTTTGGAAAAGCCTTTTGCATTGTACGTTTTTGTCCTTTTTGCTTCGCAAGCCGTCTATGTTTCTCGAGACCAACACGTTTGCTTTTTCTTTACTTCCGAGGGCCGATCTTGCAACCCCTGACATGACACAAAAATCATCACTTCTTCTTATTATTGCCTTGTTCCTGTTCTAACGTGCAGGTTTTGTGTTAAAGGAAGTTTAATCGTTTTCTCTAAACACTGAAATGTTTCACTTTACACCTTTCATATATAAATGAAATGGCTTGATGAGAATTTATCGGAAGCGAAAGTATGCGCGCTAACAAGCCTTTCAGATGGTTCCATGGAAATGTTTGCAAACTTCATAAATTAGTTTATTAGGCATAGTGCACTTCGGAACATGTAACACAGATAATAGGACAAACATGTCTTTTTTGCAAACGTTTTAATATCCAATAATTGATGAACCCCAATTATGAACTTTCAAAAGGATTTTGGAGGAAAGGGGTAGGCAAAACAAATTTTTCATTTACTCCTTTTATAGCGCACACTATCATACAAAATTGACATAGTTTCTACCCACTACCTGAACAAGCATTTTGTTTGGACGTACATCGACTGAATAGATAGTCAGACATGTAGAAAACACTTTCATGCTGAACAGTCTTTCAAAAAGATTTATGTTGGAAGAATTTGTTGGAGCCATTATCTAAGTATATTTGTCAAGGATTTTGGGTACCCTTTATGCTTGGAACTTGCATTAATATTTTAAATTCTAATGCGAGCTTTTTTGTTTTGCGTAAATAATTTTGGTAGACGTAAGACAAACAAATAAAACTAACTTCACATAGATCGATTAAAACTTTATGCATGTATTACAGCATAAGATTACACTTTTTACAGATTGCAGGCATTTCTGTATCTTCTATATGTCGAACAAAATCCCCAGGCATATTTTTTCCAAGGTTATGTTATGTCTGTTTGAAAAATAGAAGGTGCCAATTTGCGGCTCTGGACCTCTAAGTTAATTTTTAAAATTTATATGCTTGCATTTGCACTTTTGTGTTCGCGACTAGTTCTCTTTATCAATGCAATAAAATGTATAAAGAAGAGCAAGACGCGATTTTCGGAACGATAGTTTTATTCCAAGATTTTGAGTCCACACGAGAAGCCATGTTTAGAGAAAATGACGATGACTTCTCGTTTGGAGCCGAAAGTTCAGAATAAAACTATCGTTTCAGAGCTCGCGTTTTCCTCTTTTTACAACAAGAACCTAAGGCACGCATATTAACTTCTATTCGCAATAAAATGTATCTTTTCCATCCTACCAGGTTACACATGATTAATACTTTTGAATCTGACATAAATAAACCTTTCTTCATTCCATGTCTTCGTGAGCAGCATGTCTCTTTAATCCATTAAGAAGATGTCAACCATACATTCAAAAAATCTCTTTTTCTATGCTGCATTTTCATAAGAAAGATTTTAACTTTAAACTATTGGCATCCTGAAAAATAAAAATGGGAAGGCCCACGTCCTGGAGGGCAAAGTTAGTCTGCTTTATCATACGTTCAAAAACCTGGCTTATGTGTGTAACTTACTTTATCAATGATGAAGTCCTTCGAAGAAGGAGTGAGGTTTATCAGTAAAACTGCTGTATTTTGCTGAATACAACGTTGAACGTGTACATGTGGCATTTAAAAGATGAAAGATTACTGTCATTCTAGGTAGACCTTGCCAAGTTCCCTTCAGAAGTACTTCTGTACGCCGGCAGTGGACTTTGTGCAGCATAGCTTAACGTGCTTAGATTCCTCACTAGTAAGGTTCCGCATACTATTTATCCTTTTGCTGATGAAACCGAGTAAACTTATCCACCTGAGTTAAGCATGTACGGCTTGAATTTTTGATGGCTAAATATAGAGCCGCAATCCTCTCATCGATATAAATTTTGATGGATCTATGCTTGGATCTCTTCGAAAGTTTAATAGAGATTTGCGACGATGATAATTAGAACTTCCGCATCAGGCAAAAAACTAGCTTTGAACCTAATGCTTATAAGTCATAAATTTGGAGGTGATCTTCATAAAAGAGGAAGTTTTCCCATTCTTGTTATTGATTAATTACAGGTGTAGCATTAATTTTTCTCTGTCCTTTAACGCATTTTGGCTAAGTCATTTAATATGTATCACAAAGCATTTTAGATTTTTAGATATAAATTGGGTAAATAAGAGAAGAGACTTCAAATATCCAAGTAATTTCGTTCAACTTATTTAGTGAAGACATTCAGCTTCGGAATATATTCCTGTCGACAGCATGGTATCCAGTTGTTTGTCTGATTCTTTTAAAAACAGCAAACGTTTCTCTTTCAACAGGTTGATGCGTAAATCTTGGCACTGGAGCTAACTCCAAACGAGATGTTTCTTTCTAGTAATTATTTGTTAAGTTTTCGGAACACAACAACAACCATTTGTTCCCCCTCTCCCATAGTGAAGGCAGCGCACGACTGAAATAGGACTGAATTTGAGATAGCTACCAGCTGGATATTGATTCAAAAATTACCTTTGAAACTTTTGCCAGTAACATGTGAAAAAATATAACATGCAATCCCTAAAAGGGAGGAGAAAACCCCCTTAGTTCAAGCTGAGAAGAAGTCGATAACTATGCTTTTTTAGGAGAGCTCTAGACTGGTTTATCCACTATTTTGACTTAGATAATGTCTTTTATGGATTTTTTCTAACTATCTTAGGGACAAATATATGTTTGCCTGATTCCGTGGTAAGACGACATTGTTCTCAAATTGACTTACTTTGGCTGCCCCTATTTCCCTATCTTTAACTTTTTTTGAATGGGAAAAAGACCATGTCGATTGAAAGGTCTTTCATGCACATATAGTAGTGGCATCTTTGATAAGACAAGGACACACATATATAGTCCTGAACTAATCAGTTAACTGCAATTCATATCTCAATTAAACTGGGACAAAAGTAAATACGCATATTTTCTTGTTCCCACATTAGAAATTCGTGTTTGCTTTCAATTTTGGGGCATTCTTTTTTGCTTTCTCATTAGAGAAAACAATTAAAATTAACATTTATAGGTGACATCGATAAGTTGCAACGTGAATATCTTTTACTTTGCCTGCGTTACATACTTGCTTCGAAAAATGCATTGAATTTCTTCGTTATGACTTTTATTCATAAGAGGAGTGGAAATCTCCATGCCCTGCAGAAAACGCATTGCCACAACGTAAATCTTACGACCTTGAAACAAGCAGAAGCAGCATGTAGAATCCATGATAAAACTGAGATAGCGAAAGAAGACGGAAAGCAGGTAAATTCTGAGCTAAAAAGCGAATCAAAATACAGGAAGCACTGAAATTACTTCGGAAGTAAAATTACGTGCTGCATCATCATAAACCTTTTATTGGCAATCCACTATTTTCCCGGTGCCCTTAATTGCGGCAGGAAATATGTGCACTATTTGATAGGCCAATGCAATTTTAAAAAGTATTATTCATCAGCAAAACTCATGTGGTTGTCGATCGTTTTTTGGATTGTAGAATATGCACTCGGCACGAGCGGGCACTAGGTCGTTGATGATGATATGGAAAATCCCTGTAAAAGAACCGCAGAGCAACGATAAACAACTATTAATCAATACAGTAACAAGTCTACTACTTCCGAGCACTGAACGGCAAAGACATGCTGCTATACTGTGGAAGTGGCGACCGTTGATTTTGATCGCAACTTTAGAAATATCAGTAAAGTAATTGATGTAATTGAATATTCTTGATGATTACACACAATTCGCATCCTAAAATGACAACAGTTCTTAAAAACTATTTTTTTTCATTGTAATCTTTATATGCTTTTCCTGAATAACAAGTGTACCTTCAAGAAAAGCTAAATGAGAGCCTCACTACAGGAGCAATCGTAATGTGAAAAAACACTGCAGCATATATACATATCTCCTCATTTTCTATCGTCTATGATTATTTGATATATCCTAAGTTACTTCAAGCCGGCCGTTTCCGCCATCATCGTTTCTTGTCACACACTGGTCTGTCATTCGAAATCGTTTGTTTATAGCTCAAAACGATATGCAGATTTGTTATTATCAGTCCATCGGTTATTCGTTTGGATTAAAAACCACTCAAAATGAAGCAGGTGTTTATCGAGCACAAAAAGAACCAGATTATTTTATTTTGTGGTCCTTCACCTGCTTATGTATGCATGTTCCATGAATTTTTTTCTAAGCTTAAGCTTTGTTGGTTATCTTCTTTAACATTATGCGTATATTTCAGCGCATCCGAAATCTGAAATCTTTTTTTTACAGCCCGAAAGTGTGAATTTGCAAGCCCACCCGACAAATGTGACAGCCCAAGCTTTCTCCGAATCCATATCATAATTACGCCTAGTAAGCCCTATGTGCCTTCGTGGACAATTTAAGCAGCCCCGATCAAAACATATGCTGATACCACTATCACGCAGGAGTGCTCAGACGACAGTTTTGATTTGTTTTTTTTTACAAAATAGACAGTAACCTTTCCAATGCCTTTTTAATTCAGGGTAATCTAACATTCTGCCTCCTTGAATATTTCTGAGGTTCTTCTCGGCTGAAGCACTGTTTGTTATTTCCATAATTTTCTCTCTCGTACCCTTATTTATTGTTGTCACTTTACTGGTTCTGCTGTATTCTTAAGAGAGAATATGGAATGTACCTCCTGAATTTCGTGTTTAATTATCGGTAATTGCTCGTCCTTTAACCAGCGCTGTGTGTTAGAAAGACCGTTTAGTTTAGAGGTGTGTTGACAAAAACCTTTTTCAGTAGTCAAATCACCTGATTTACAAGCAAATAGTAGACTCCCTTGGCACAAAATATTTTTCCTTGTCTATCATCCGTTCACCTGTCCCAATCCATCACTATTTTCAGCAACATTTTGCCATGGGCAAAAACCGAATCATGAAGAAGTCTAAATGTCGTCGCTTATAATAGTAAGCATGGAGACTAATTTTATTTATAAAGATGGAACCTCCTTGATATATTAATAAAAGAGCCTGAATAGTCATCTCTTTCCTCAATTTTTCAGTGTCAATGTGAGTTATTATTCACTCTCGCTTTCCTGACCAAGAGGTTTATAACTTTCCTTGTTATTGCCTAAATTGAGTAGATTCCTGTGTTAACACTTCAATTTAAAACAAAATTCCATTTGGTGGAAGGTGACTTTAACTTTAATATTTTGCCTCACCCGGCTTCTATGATTAAAAAAACTGGCCAAATGAGCACTTTTGAGTCCCAGGGGATTATATTTGAATCCCTACCTTCTAAAAGTAATAACACGTGTGGCGTTTTGCGTAAATATATAGGCATTTCATTAAAGTATTTGCTAACCTTATGCACTGTGATGACCACGGTCCACACTATTATTTCGGGGTACATCTTAGCAGATACAAGAAGTTACTAGGACATGTTTTGAACAAATAAGTGAGACTTTGGACAGAAATCAATCACTTTTAAATCCACTTTATTTCTTATGCCAGTGATTGTCCGATTTCTAATCTAGGCATTTGCGCGCATTGCTCTAATGACATGCAGAGACTTCAACTAAATAACTCTTCAACTAACCCAAAACTTGACTTTTTTAATTTCTAAACTGAGGTTGGATATGGTGTAAATAATTAAGTGATTTTCAGAACAACAGAAGCCCTTTAATCCCAAAAATTCTTATGTACAAATAAGTGAAAATTGCTTCTCAAAACGCACTTACGGTACTTATGCCTTTACGCATGCAAAAACATTCCATTAGCAACTTTCCAAAGGCCAAAAAGGAAACGCCGCACAGACTTTCAAATATATTTAACGTCGTTGTTTTTGTGGTTAACTTTTGACGAACATGTAAGTTAAATGGATACGAGTGTCAAGTTAGTCGTTAAAATTTTTTATAAGTTTTTTAAAGTTTTTTATGAGTTATGCTAATGGAATTGTGTTTTGAAGTAAACAAGAATAACAAAAACGGTTCCTGACTTTATTAAAACAAGTCTTTGTCCATTTGTATCAGGAGACCGTGATTTCCAGGCAGGCAGGCAGGTGCGCTACCGGTCTTCGTTTTCAAGAGTTAAGTGCTAATTGCGCATTTACTTGGGGAGCATCCTAAGATCTTATTTACGCATCAAGGTTAAACGGGAGTGTGCACATTTCCTGGCCTGCCTCCCATCGGGGTCGCTGCGGACGCATTGGACCTCATCAACTGCACCTGCATTGGCTTTCGTTGTTTTCCTGGGTGGCAGTTTATTATATTTGTCCACGTTAAGCACGCCATACACTCATCTGCCTGGATAATGCTTGCTAATCCATTATTGACGCATCTGTTTCATACAATGCAACCGGTTAACGATAATGGAATGGCAGTCAAGTTAAAAAAACTTCCAAAACAAGGTGCAATTTGACTACCCTAAGCGACGGCGTTCACCGTGCGTCCTACGGTGGTGCCCCCTAAGTAATTTATTTATAGGGCGGCAAACTCGCGCAGTAGTTAGTGTGCACTTCAATTCCTCATTCAAATCACCATCATATCGTTAGGCCGACAGAATTGAGGGTCTGGTACAATGGCTGATACTTTGTGGGGGCTGACGCGCAAAACGTGCACGAGTGTGTATCCAATAGTAATTATGGCCTGTAGCTTCTCACTTCAGCCCAAGAAAACGCTTGATGTGAGGCAGTTGGCCACGGTTTTTGATTGGGTGCATCCCCAGTACAGAGTGTTGTGAAGGCCGTATACAGCATGCAAACAAAATGTTGCAAATGCATGGGTGTTTTGTGTAAAGCCCTTACAAAAGAGTAGAAGCAAACAGTAGAGCGTCGGTCTACCACAATTCAGAAATCCGCTACGTACAACGCCATTTTCTGGCTAACGAGTAACTCGACAACTTTACTGAACGCTTAAGCAGCTCCGGTCAGGTAAAAAGTCAAGTGACAATATAATGGAAAACGTAACGGGTGTTTCCGCACATTAATGGCTATTTGTTGGGGGCAAGCGCTTCTCTCCTAAATCACTGTCGATCTGAATTTCCATTACCTTAACATGCGACTGACGTGTGTGTTTGCTTTTGATGATGCTGAACCCCTTGGCTGGAAGAATGGTCGCGAAGTCCGGGAGACAACCGATATCTACTACGCAAAACAACCTTTATCAATTGTTGCCTGGCCCTTCGTGTAACCTCCTAAGCAATTTGGGCGCAGCTAATTAAACGACAGTTTTACCGTCGGTTTCAACGAGATCCACCGTGTGCTGAAAACATAAGGTGCTGTAGGGAGGCTGACTAGCACTTTGCTTAATTGTAAATGATAGAAGACTAGTTTTGCACCTATCGCATTGTCTTTAGCTTCACTCACTGCAGACCGGTGTCAAGACGGAGGCAAGAAGACTGGGGACGGCATCAGCCGCAGTGTGTTTCTGCATCTACGCGTGCCATCAGGCCGATGTCCACCATTTTCGGTACTTATGATGGTAGCTCAAACCTAATAACGCTTGTCTTGCCCTGATCTAGTTCCGTGTCGGCCTAGCTTATCTCTCACGCAGCCGCTTAGGTGGCAACGTTTGATGAAGGGCAGGCTATGCGCGAAGATAGGTCAAGCGTGATTCCAGATAGGGGAGAACTGCAGTAGGACGTTCACGTAGAGCCAATGCGCAGGCTACAGGCGGACAACCGCTATCCGATTGTAATCAAATCAAACGAGCGTGATAAGCTATCGGCAATGCGACAGCCGGGGTAAGAGCAGATGCGGTTGATGACCCGACATCTGTACACCGTCATCCCAGTGGGGGGGCAAGTCAGGGGACGTGCAGCTGACTGACACTTTTCACCCTATTTTCCAGAACTCTATGTGTGACCCTTGTGAATAAAGTCGCGCAAGTGTGCCTATTCTCCTTTAACGTTTGAGACAAATTAAAGTACTCACATTGGGTAATATAAATATTGATGCGTTTAGTAAGATGGGTCGACGTAACTACGGATTCCAATGTTGTCTGATCTCCTAATTTACATCTGAGAACGCAAATTCTCGCATTTCCTGACAATTTCTACACATATCATGTGTGGAAGTTATTTTGATGCAAATACCACTCTACATAAAACTTGTATTATCTCTTAAAGGGTATGAACTTTTTCTATGTAGGTCTCCATGAGATCGCAACGTAGATCTAAGCTGTAAAAGTAGATAGGAGTTTCACCGAAATTCTTCTGTTGCACAACGCGGCTACAGTTGCGCACGAGCAAGTTTTGCCTTTCATCACAATTTTTAATCCACAGTTTCTGATACTTTTATGACTGAAGGTTCACTTTTGGAGTAATTTATTGTAAATCTTCACCGGTTTTTTAAGGATAAACATTTTTCAGATGTGTTTCTGACTCATTGGTTTCAACCGATTGTGTTAAGACTGCAAGTTTCATCTTGGCGGCAGATGGTTTCCTTTTAAATATAGCAATATTGGAATCCGTAGCTTGTGTTTTCAAGAGAAAATGGGTTGGGTGTGAGAAAGGTTTGTCATAAGAGAAGTGGATGATACTGGAAGATAGAATGCTAAACTGGTTGCAGGCAACGATTCGACTTGCATGAATAACGTCAAGAAAGTAGCTTGCTTTCTATTTCTAAGTCCAAATTAGTTTTTTTTACAGTGTGACCGTACTTAAATGTGGCGTAGAAATCTTCTATGACATCGAAGAGGTTCATCAATG
This sequence comes from Ligula intestinalis, assembly GCA_036362985.1. Taxonomy (NCBI): domain Eukaryota; kingdom Metazoa; phylum Platyhelminthes; class Cestoda; order Diphyllobothriidea; family Diphyllobothriidae; genus Ligula; species Ligula intestinalis. The sequence continues at coordinate 74,906,837 of JAYGXS010000001.1, read as the reverse complement.
CTTGCCGTTATAATGAAAAGAATGTTGTTCCATACCTCAGTATAGAGTTCAACTTACATTAAACTGAAGGTAAACCGGGTAAGGATTACTTGGCGCGGTAGCTCATGTAGGCCCACTCCTTAATCCCTACTCCCTGCATGTTTTCCTATGAAAAAGGTCGTTATAGGGCTTTATGGGTGTGGAATTAAAACACGCAGTGGAATATACTTTAATAAATGCTAAATACATTTTTATTTTACTGTATTCAGAAGTGTTGTTGATTATTATCTGTAGAATTTCCTAATTTGTATTATCGTTTAACTTATTGCGGAAAAACCCGATTATCAAATTGCAGGTTTCTTGAATTTTCGGAAAAAATGAAAAGGTGGTTAGGAGGTCGTCTACTTCAACTTACCTGAAGTCCAACTTACCGTTCTTAAGTAAAATTACTTTAGTCCGCGGCGCTAAACGCCGCGCACGCCTTCAATTTACATGCGAAAAAACTTACTCCAGCGACCGCGGGAAGCAACTTTGACTACATTTTTTCACTTTACACTTCTAAAAGTTTCCTTCTCTGCCCATTCTATCTCCTGACCCCCCAAAAATCTCTATAACCCCGTTTATGCAGGACAAAATGCTGAGACTATGTGTACATGAGTGCGCCTACACAAGCTACTTTTGCCGATTACTTATCCATTCCCCTTAACAGAACATAAGAACGATAAGCACACGGAATACGGATAACTTTTCGGCAAATACTGAGGAAAATAAAGTAAGCGCTAGGCTTAAGATTACGTTTCCAGTCAAGGTTAGGGTCAGTATTAAATATGGCGTTGGACTTCCAGTCTTGCCAAAGTTAAAGTTTTGACCAGGCTCCTTTGAATGAGCCACGATCTGGAATTCAGCGTCATGCCTCCTCACTACTGCTTTGTTTTAGCCATCCTCGTCCGCAACTGCATCAACCCCGGTAAAAAATTCAAATGTATCCTGCCGTGGCAGTGGGCCTTTGGGCTTCATGGCTCGGCGCCTCATGGTTGCCTCTGGTGTGACTTCGAGTGTTATAAGAGGGAAGAATTCACGTATTTGGTTCATTAAATAGAACAAAAGGAAAGGAACCTGCCGCGATAAACAGGTCTTTCGGCCAAATTCCAGAGAAAGTAGGCTAAGGTTTATGGTTATATCGAGGATTAGTTTTAGAGTTGGGGTTAAGGCTTTCCTTGAGGCAAGATTGGGCTAAGATTACGGTTGGCGTTACCTATAGGTTAAGAGTTTAGAGTAGATTTAAGGTTAGAATATGTCTACGGTTTAGGTTTACGTTTGGGCTAGTGTTAGGGTAAGGACACTGGAATATTTTTGCTTCCTAGAATATAGCACAGTGCCACCCTAGTTACTTATGTAAGGATTTCATGTTCCTATGTCTAGTTTAGGTGGTTATACATGTAAACCGTCGCCTAGAAATATCTTTTTTGATAATTTAGCTACTGAAAAGTATACATTCTGAAAATGCACCTACAAATGCAATTTGTGTGATGCAATCTTCGTCAAACAATCGAAGCAATTCCTTGCCCGCCTCAAATTAACATATAGCAAGCAAAGGATATTCACAACTGACGAAAGCCAACTAACTTCAGGTCAACAATTATGTTTCGGATCGTCCAGTCTCCAAAGCTAAAGGTCAGAGAGGAAAGGCCCAAAATTTTGAAAAAATATCAGAGTGAGAATATTCCAACTGGGACGAATAAAGCGTGTTTTCAACGGTTACCTGACTTTTTAGAGCAGGGAGCTGAATAATTTTAAGAATGCTTTAGGCCAGGAAATTCAAAATGCAAAATGGAGAAGGAGGATAATACATGATCGCTTTCAGACGAATTAACAAAATGTACATGCCAAGAACGTCGCGGTCCTTTCATCTTATACTGATAACTGGAGTTCGTTCCCGTAAAATTCGTATGTGCAACTTCCCTTTTTGCTCCCTGTTCATATTTAACCTGTATACTTAACGGACGTAGCTGATCGTATTTTCGGCGGCCGGCAAATTTCACATTTTCTTAATTATTTTTCACCTCGACTAAGTTACAATGACGAGACATACCAGAGGGAGAATGCTTAATTTCGAAGGTGATCTACAAACTTTTTAGCAACCAATGGCTCCATTCACGAAGAGTAAGGGATAAGGTAAGGTAAGGGATCATGGTAAAAGGACATATAATACCAAAAGTTAAAGATTTACACGATATTATCATCTTTTTTGGAGAAAGGTAGGCTTTCAACTTCTCAATTTCCGTTTCTTCACACGTGAGGTAGCGTGCTAGGAATGGGATTACCGATGTGCGGCAAGACATATGACGGAAGCTCCGACGCATAGTACGAGAAGACTTTGCAGCCATTAGTTCAGAGTGGAGAGAGCGAGCAATCTCACTAGGCATGCAATGGGCAAATATGCTCCTGATTTTAAAATTCGTATTTGTAGAAGAAATAAAGTTAAGAGTGGCACTGGTCGGGGACTGCGCTGACACCATCTACGAAACCTAAGATGAAATGCCTAGCGAAAAGCCCAACTAAATTTGTACAGCTATCTGCCGCATGCTAAAATTTCCCTCCCAAAAAGGGATGCTTAATTTTCTTAAGCCTTCGTGAACGAGTATTACGTGTTCTGTCCGCCCAGCCTGATGCGCTTTAAATTGAGTGTTTACGAATGATTCTACTCGAAGTCTTAGGAGCTCTGTTCTGCACTCATTTTTTTGGACTTGGATCTGCCGCATCTGATGAATTTTTAATAAACTGACCTTCCCTTTTTCTGCTGTCTTCACGCAACGCCAACTCGGCGTTTGCCTGATAAGCAAACCTTCTCATTTCAGTTTTCCTCTGATATTTACTCTGTAAAATCGGTTTACAGCAGCCACGGCCGCCGTGTCGAGCAAAGCAAATGGACAAAATAACGTAACGGGGTAGTAGCAACAGTGAATATGAAAATGAAGAAGAAGAAGATAAAGAGAAGAAGGGTTAATTAGAGGGGTTGATAAACTGCGCACCGGAGAAGCCCGACGTAAGCCGTTCGCGCTTTATGCATTCCACCTGATAATTTCGGTTTTGCTACGCTAACCTGAGGCAAGTTTCAAGAAACAGACCAGAATAATATTCGATCACTTAAACGTGAAACTTACTGACCTAACGTCTGGGACTTTCTCTCGAATAGTTCATTAGAGAAGGTTGCAGATTATTGTAATGAGGACCCATGACCGAAACTCTGGGCTCTGTATGTGTGTTATAACGTCATGTTCATTAAACTGGATCAAACTGTCAGTATTTAAATAGCATGTCAGTACACCTTATTCGACATTAATTGTATGATGGATGAGCAAGAAGACAACTAGCTAGCCTTCTTTCATATCCTCGTCTTCCGCAAAGGCTGAAGTGGCCTTGAATCCAAAGTGTTTAGGGAACCAACAAATACGACGCCAGTGCTAGCCTTCAAAATTAAATACCAATCAATCCCATAAGTGTGTTATATCTGCCTGTTGTGACGCAGTGCAGCGAACCAGAAGACAGTGTTGCCAAATTGCAGTACCGTCGACGGAGGCTAAGCTCCCAATGCTAGTCACGCAAGTTTGTTGACAATGTGAGAGATCAAACCGCACCATTCGCAACCGTTGGTGAGAGCTTCCGTTCGTAGAGGACCTCTCGGAGGACTTAAGCCGCCTCCTCGCACCACGTCGAGTTGGAGTTGCATACCGATCGGACTCAACTATCGGGGATCATGTGGTGTTACCGGTAAATACAATACCATGACACAGAACGTCTAAATATTTTACCGCTTCTATTGTATTTGTGGATCAGGCAACTACGTCGAAGAAGCTGAGAGACTGGTATGCACGCGGATTGTCGAACATGCGGTAGCAGTGACTAGAAGGAACTCTAGCATTCATGTTGCCGTTCACTCGATATTACCCGATCACACCTTGAGGTTGCACGAGGCCACAATTATCTCGAGGTCTGACAATCGCGTTATCCGTAAACTGCTGGAGTCCAAGTTACTCGGTTACGGTCGATTAATAAGCTCAATTACCTTCGCCTTCGATATTCCATGCTAAAACTTGGTTAGGCAGAATAACTAGCTACATGCAGAAAACGCCAGTGAACAATGGCTCAAGTGACAACGATCCCGAATTCCCGAGTACTCATTACGCCGAGAATCTGGATAAGTAATTAAATTTCGAATATAAGCAGCGTGGACGTAGACTGACTCGCAAGCATAGCAGTATCACGTAGTATCCTCAGTGGCGAAGGAGAGATCTGGTACTATCATTAGGCATTTTATCGAATAGCAACTGAGTCCTATAAATACGCCTCTGCTGCGCCTTCAGGAACCTCATCTTCGACTGTCTCTGATGACTTTTTCGAGAGAGAAGCGACAATATCAGGTCAATAGACTTCATATTCCAGTGATCTCATGTTCTTCTAAAGGATGTTTTTCTTGAGGATGGGACTATTTCCCGCGGAAGGACTGACACTAGGGAGTTAGTGTACGTCTTCCTCCTCCTCACTCCTACAGCGTGCTTGGCCATCCACTTTTGGGGCAGCATGCCGGTTTCTGCTCCAGAATTGCTTTGGGCACAATTGTATCATATCAGAACATGGGATTTAGATGTTTCCTTCGATGGCAGTGGCTATTTCGGCCTCACAAATTGGTGCCCCACGGCAGCCATCCATTCAGTGCGCAGATTCAAAACCGATCGACGTGGGAAGGCATCAGACGTTTTGTAAGACGCTCTTCACGTACCGCAGCACTCGCAAGAGTTTGAACCGGTGCAACGCTGCTTCTTATCGCATTGTCCTATACACTGGCTGACGACCATGCGTGAGTAGTCATTCGTTGTCAGCACCCGTCAACCTTCCGCTTTCCCGACCCCTATAATGAGTATGAACGTTGAATATGTACTTCTGATGCAGGGGCCCATTGGCTTATCTGGCATATTAATGACCTTTCAAGGGGCATTAGCTGATCAAGTGATGGAATAGGCTTATCCCGGGGTGCTCTAGAGCTTAACTCAGAGCTCGTGCAGGGAGTCACACTGTGACCAGTGATATATGTAGGATGGAACACCAGCAAGTTTAAGGGTAATTGAGCTGGATTTTTCAAGGTTATTTGATATGATCATCCATTCACACTAAACCCCATACTTTGGTAGCCTGGCTTATTGATAGAGTGCTAAACAACAAAGTTAGAATACCAACGGATCCGAGTTCGGATTGCAGGTTTTCCAAAAGTGGGGTTGGATACGGCTTTTTGGTGACGCGTATTCCAATGTTTTTCAACTACCCACCAAGTTTCTAGATAGAGTCCCATGGCAGAACGGGACAACCATTTCTCCTACCTTGACTGGTGAGCGCCAATTCATCAGACTCAATGTTTAAGATCATAATTGATAATACAACGAGCCTTTGACTCATCAGTAGAGCATTTGACTCAACTACTAAAACCCCAGATTTGAATCTCGGGTAATCAACACGTAAGATTTGTTATAACTGACTGATGACGGCTAATAGGCCAGGAATGGCAATCTTACTATCCCTTTTTTTGTACTGGTCTCTATGCCTACCCTTTGAGGGCTCTAACTTGAGTATCAAGGTGCGACTGGTTGAGCATGTCACGCAATCTCATTAGTCCACTCTCTTCTTACGATTATTACATGCGTAATGTGACCTTAAAATGAAACTTCTCCCATCCACTATTGTTTTGATTCTACTGACCACATATAGGCATCACCAGAGGCCGTTTCTTGATGATAAAATCAAAAAAAATTGGACTTCCTTTCTTTCGGGCAAACGTTGCTTTAAAGTATTCAAATTTATCCCAGAACTATTTTTTCTCTCAGAAAATGAAATGTTCACCTTCGAGATTTGTACTGTTGTTCACAATTGGCAGGATAACAAAGATAGGTCGCTTTTGGTTTCATTTATAAAGGTGCTTAAATGTCTGGGTAGATATCGCGAATGTGGCGCCTAACTAAAGAATAAACAAAAACGTTTATCCTCTGGAGGAGAGGAGCAGGTTATTACTATGTTAGCTGACCTGAATAAAAGTACACAACTGATGAATATGTTGTGCTGTATTTGTTTATGTACGTTTCAGAATAAAGGTCACGTGGCTCAGCCCTGCAACTACAACCTTTCTGAATGCCAACAAGGAGCGTCGGCACTCGTGACCACTTTTTATCTAGAAATAATCCTGTCTGTCCTAAACTTGAGACGCCCACAAGTACAGAAAGTTATTTCTTTTAACAGTGTTGTGTAAGTTGAGGAATCGTCGGCCTAAATAGCACTGAAACAATCTTTTCTGGAAATATATTTTAATATGACGACTCCAGCGAAACACGGACAATTCGATAACTTCGCAGATTTTGTGACTGTTTGTTCAAGTAAAAATGGCAACAGCACATTTGCTGAATGACAACTCGCTAAGAAAATAGCCTAATGTCATAAGAGAGGATAGGAAGATAATGGCGAGGGATGATAAGTAGACATGTAGATTTGACTTGTGCAGTGAGTTACTTTGGTCGGATCCTAGTCGGGCGGAGTTGGGGCACATAGCGTTTTAGTCAGTCATATGTTGGATAGGAGAACGCGAGGGGGCATAGGTTAGTTTCCCATAATGACTCATAGCAGGGCAGCGTGAGGAGGATCAGAACATCGGACTGCTTACATAGAGCTGACTTTCTCCGTATTACTACCATTCCCTGGAGGTGGATGAGAGAAGAGAGGGAGTGCGGTCGATGCTGCGGGATGTCGACTATTATTTAAATCCCAACTCACGCTCAAGCCACTGCACCAGCCTGCTTAGAGCATAGGTTGGACCAAATCAAAACTGATGGCCGATCTGTCGCGTGCAAAACCGGGACATATCGGTAACTCACAAACTAATTTGGGCGCCCGACTGACAAAGCTTTATCAACTAACTTTCAACGGCTACACCACCTGTAAGTGCATATTCCCATCATTTATGCGTGGTAGATATTTGGCTAGTAGTAAATACACGTTCCTCTAACCCTTCAGCCTACCAAACTCCCCATATAGGTTTTGACTGTAAACTAGATTAAAATTTTTACATGCACCTACAGGCCGTACTACAGCTTCCTATTTGCTGGTTTTAGCAATTATGATCACTATAACTGGCACTTTTGGCATATGCACAGCGCTTCTAACAGAATTATCCTGAAAAATGGCACATGTCTCTGCTTTGACCTAAATGCATGATAGATCCTCAGCTCCTATTACATATACTTTTCCTTAACCTTGAGCCTACTAATATCCCCTTATAGACTGCACACTAGGTAAAATTTTATACATGTGCATACAAGTTGTAGCAAGTATGATTACTAGAACTAGCAGTTCCAACCGTAGAATCTTGGCCCTAGCAATGTAAACTTAAGAAGAAACCAGGGCAAGCACTGATTTGCTCCGAGCTCCAAACATCTGCTCTACTGGGAATAACAAAAATCCAGGTCAACACTCCTATGTGAGATCAAGAGAACACGCTCCCAGACCTGACGCCAACCAGTGTCATTTCTGATCAGATATTATCAGCACTACTATCACTAAGACACACCACTTGAAGCAGCAGTATAAATAGTAGTTACAGTACTAGAAATAGGAAACCCGGGCGCCCCGAATATTTCTAGGCACCTGCTATGGATGCGCGAGGGTAAATAGTGATATAGTGCCAGCGCAAAAGGCTACTGTTGCATCATGTAACATAGCAGAACCTGCGATATTAATTAATAACGTCTCGTTAACAATAAGATAACACAGCCTGATGGATAGAGTTGAGAGGGCGGAAACCAAGGAAAGCCCTTATGTACTGGTACTACCAATATCATTTATACTATCAGCATCACTAACATTGACCTATTCTTGTTGTACTGACTTAGACTGTGCTACTATACCTATCTGATACTGTATTGTCGTACTACTACAGATAGTTACAGTAGTAGGCTTAAATGTAGTCTATTGACGGAAAACTGCTCGGCATAAGAATGATATGGCATGTGCATTTCTTTACAAAAGCTCTATTATTATCCAAATGCTAATCACCATTACCTCAAACAAATTGGGAGTGCGTATTGGTTGTCACTCCTTAAAAAGTACACACAGGCAGTTCTTATAGTATACTATCTACTGGCCTTAATAAGCATGATTACTAGAAATTAACATAAGCACGTACCTATAGCAGCAATACCTAAGTCAGTACAGCTTGATGGATAGAGTTGAGAGTGCAGAAACCAAGGCAAACGCTGATGTGCTCAGGGCCCCAAGCATACACTTACCCGAAATAGTTAAAACCCATATTCACACTCCTTGTTGAGACCAAATAGAGATGATCCCTAGCGATGGCTTAATCAGGGTCACCTCTGCTAAATGGTGGCGCCAATGCTACCAACAGTACTACTACACTTGTTGAGATTGAGGGGATATGAGCCCAGTGCTGAGTTAAATCAGCGTCACTTCTGACCTGCAAAAGAGTCAGTGATAGCACCAGTAAATAAGATCACTCAGCTACACCCTATTAAGAAGCATTAGAAATAACAGTAATGGTAGCAGCAGTACCAGCCCTGGCTTTATAGAGGCTGGCTAGACGCATACTTTAGGTGAGTGAGGGTACACAGTGCAGTAGTACCCACACAAAGTCTACTATCACTGAAGACTACGTTAAGGCGGTGTTTCTGGCTGCATCTGGTGTAAGCGGCTTATGCCTGATTTCTGCCCGGTCATCTCGACTTTGTTTTGTTACCGGTTGAAGCGGATGAGGTTTTAGATGGCGGCGCTTCTACTTGCACTGTACGTGGCCACAGTCACCATCCCTGCTCTCAGGCAAATGGTGGATATCAGCAATTGCGCTGGTCAAACTTTCACACCATTCCCTGTCAATCGTAATAGGAGCCAAATCACCGCTCCGAGTTCGGTGGTGGAGCTGTAACTGCCCCTTCTCGTGGTCATTAGCGTCGTCAGTGGCTCAGTTCCCCTGTCAAGCTCTATGTGCGCCCTCGTGTGACTCACCTCCGCCTGGCTTATGCCGTGAAGCTGATCGCTATTTCTGCTTTCATCGATTGGTGGCAGCCACAAACATACACCTCGCGCCCCACCGAACAACTGACAGGGCTAATGACGATACTTGTCTGGTGAGAGCCCTTGCGGTAACAGGGTGGACAGGGTGTGGATATCGCGTTGTTTTAAGGCTAAGAAGGTTTAACCCTAACGGCTGGGATCTTTTAGGCCCAGTTTCTTAAGAGATAAAAAAGAAGTTAAGGAAGGTCTGAGTTGCAGAAAGAATATATTCTTTACAGAATGGATTGGGGAAAATGCAGTAGGAAAATGACTATCAGACGCCCGCACAACCGCAAGCCAGTTGATGGCGTCTGAAGTAAGGTCTGCTTGGCAGTCGTCAAATGTGGTCCTGTACGAGTCAGTCTGTGATTGGGTGTTACAGAGACCGAAAACAGCGAGCCTTCAGAAAGTGCAATTCAACTTTAGCTTGTCACAACAGGCGTTTATAGGTGCACTTCATGTTGAACTAGGCAATGCAAGCCTTGGCTGTAACTGTTTACTGAATCCGTTTTCCCTGACCTCTGATTTGGAAACTTTCGTTTATCGATAATCGCATCTTTCAACAGAGCACAGTGACGAACTCTCCCTGGCCGGCGGGCTTAACCGAATAAGCGAGTCCTTTTCCAACCCTTCTTCCGCCCTTCCCCTCTCCAGATCAAACTTCCGGACAAGACGTCGTGGCTCAGACCACTCTAAGTTATTTTCCAACCACATCCGTCGCGACCTATCGTGAAAGTTTGCCGTTGCTTGGCTCATAGTAACAAACCTACCCGGTGGCGCACCGTCTGCTTCTATCCGGGAAGGGGCTAAAAAGGATGGCGTGTCAATGTCGGTCCTTGCAGTCTACGAAGGCAACCGTAGTTGCAAGACAAACCAAAGCTCATGGACATAGGTTTTTTTTAATATTCCTTGCCTTTCCCATCACAGTGAAAGTGTTCACTCTGACAGCTTGACGTTGTTGTCCAAACCCAGGTACTGCAATCCACAACTTGCGGGAAGAAAGGACAATTCTAACCTTTCACGAACTAGACTCCAGACAAATTAGACCTAGCCACTGCCAACTAGACCCGTTGCTCGAAAACTGATTAAATGAAACAGAACTAGAGATAAATTTCATTTTGAATATAACACACATAGGAAGTTCTGCGAGATGTTTGAGCGGCCCGCCTCCTCGAAGGAGACCTTGTTCTCTAACGCCTTCGGTTCCAGTGAAAACTAACGGTCTTTTTGCCAAAATGTGACTGCCATGCACAGGGAAGCCCCAGAATCTTCAGTTCCCGCCCAAAGACACGTCAAAATGAAGTGAATGAGAAGCTCTATGACTCCTCGTGTTCAACGCGTATGCTAGCAAAGCCAAAAACACGTTTCCCCGGGCCCGCATAGAGTTCGCGTTAATTGAAAGAGATGTTAACGGAGTAGCAAATAAAATGGAGAGGGACGCGTGTCGCAGCCACGCACCAAAACACAGCCTCCAGAGTACTAAGATCAGTCTTCAGTTATCTCGATTGGGGACCAAATGCGAATGCTCCCTCTGATGCCACACGCCGAACACAGCGCACGAAGGGAGTGTGCGGCGAAGCAACAACGAAGATGCCCACTCCCATCCAATAGGCGCGCACTTTCACATGGCGTTCAGGACACAGTTCAAGGACTTCTTTGCATGTATTGCACGGCTGCTGCATTTACTCTATCTCTCACATCATAATATAGGACTACCATAGGAAACGTAAATTTTCCACTGCTGTGAATACTGCAGACAAAATTCGGGACTGCATATCGGCCCACCCAGTGGCCACAAATGCAAATGGAAGCACCAGTGAGGGGAGTACAGGCTCGCAACCGCCTTATCCTACATATATGCGCTCAATGTCGCATTTTACATAAAAAACGTATGCTGGCGTGACAGTGGTCACTAAAAGCATGCAGCCTAGGCCACTGTTTCGCCAGCATAGTTCCTGGGTAGTGAGACCACATCGCGCCAAATCCATGATTTAGGGCTTTTGCTATAAAAAATAAGGCCAGCTTAAGATCGTAGCTCGAAGGGTGGGGAACTAATGGGCTGAGCCCCCTCCCCCTCCTGTTTATAAAATGATGATTTCGTTTCAGTGCCTCCATTACATAGCCTCCAGGACCCTTGCACTTATCTGTGATAAAAATCACTCTCTCTGTCTACCACTGAATCCGTTTAGGTGGTAAACTGAGGTCCAGTTCACGTAGGACGCACTGCGTTTTAGTACACTTCCAGGCCACTTAACGTTTACCCGCCATTAATTCAAGGTTGGAAGGGAAAGTAGTAAGGTGCATGCAGCATCATTTCTGCACGTCGGACTAAGGGTAAATCGCGTCCCCTGTGCTGGTCGAATTGCTATTTTATTGAAGTAACACCCGGTACATAGGCACTCAGCAATCGCGTGACTAGACACACTAGTTTCTTTGCGTCTTGGAGCTTAATCAAGTATCCCACCAGCAGCCACTTAACAACAAGTTTAGAGGTAATATGGCATTAACGACAAAGAAAAGCGATATTCGACTAGCCACTTCGGGCTTATTAGACATCCTCAGTCAGCCGTACACAACTCCAGCTTTTAAACACATACGGTTCCTCTACCATCGTTAGTAAAACCAATGGTAACCGACAGACTAACGAGCCCGTGGCTCAATTGCTAGTGCACCGAACTTCTAGACAGATGGTTACTTGCTCGAAACTGAGGGGTGAACCACATCGGGGTTGAGCATGGCTAGCTGATGGCGTCTAATAAAACAGAAGTGATCAGTTCAGACGCCCCTATCTTTATTGGGTACGTCATTGCTAGAAACGTGCCCTTACTAGGGCTCACAAGTAGACACTACTCCGCGCCGCAAAATCGTGGTCATAATATTTGTAAAGGTGTAAAGGTTGAGTTGGTCAATCATATTAAGTACCTGTACGCACAGAATTCTGTCTAACGGGACAGATGGTATAAGTTGACTTTTTACTTTGTTATTTAGTTTATTTCGTTTAGTTTTGGCTTCGTTAAGTAAATAGTAGTTATTTAAGCATACTAACTTAACGCTAAGAAGGAAGCAAGCTAAAAGTAAGTTAAACTAATAAATTAAATAATAGACAACATACTCAACTAAAACTTATCAAGTTAAAAGGAGCAACAGAGGTGAGGGATAGCAGTATCTAAGGTGAGCGACCAACTTAACTTATACCTGTAAAAATATTAAGTGTTTTAATATGTTTTCAGTTTTTCTTGTACATATCGTTTCACACAAGACCACCTGTTCTGGTAAGTGTCACCAATTACACTGAAAACATTTCTGTCGTGGAAGACAACTGGCAGAGGTTTGCAGTAGAATCTTACATTGGCCAATAAATAGGCGGCCTAACTATTCTGAGGAATTCTTCGTTTTCTAATGCAATGCCATCCAGTTGGCTTGAAACCGTCCCCAAAGGATGACAGTTTGACAGAGTGAGGTCCGAACTACACTGCCCAGTTGAGCGCTTGAGTGGCTATTTTGACGCGTTAAGCCATATCGTGTCATGCATGGTCATAATCCTCAAACAGTGATGCAAATCATCCTTGCTAATCAACTGCAGTAGAGATTACCATCTGTTTTTTCCTTTTGCTTGAGTATTTCATAAGTAAGTACACCCTCTCAACCCCACCACGACGACGAAGACCATTCTTCGGCTGAACTGTTGCTTGTTCATTGCGGCCAACGATGTTCTATGACTGATTTCATGAAATGTTTATTGCCACGTTGGATTGTCATCAGTTAGATAATATTTCTTTAGAGGAATTAGAATATGGAATATAATTTTATACTATTGAAGGATGCCGGGATGCTAGCTTTCGGATGCACATTGTATGGTCGCCTGCCTAAACCCAATAGTAAATATCAACTTTAATAATGTTTATTTTATGAAAAATATACCTAAAACAATACGTTTGTGAAAAAATCGTTATTATACCCATTTACTAGCAATTATCGTCGTCTTAAAAGTTTCTACCGAGAAAAAAAGTCTAGTTTTTTTATTTGAGAAAGTTTCTGATTATGGGATTTTAACGAACATACAATGTTCATTCATTTTTCATTGTTACTATACTTTTGCTTATTTTCTTCAATGGTAGATGAGATAGTCCACATCTTCTGTTAAATATTGCGAACATTATGTTTTGTCAGAAGAAGTAAGAACGTTCGCCGGGAGAGGTTAATTACTTGTCTAAAGTTTCGGGAATTTTTTCCGTCTACCATTCTTCAGAACCTGAACATTCCGGCTCATGGGTATCTTTATTTGCTGCTATTTTTTTGTCTGCATGGCCTGCCAATACCGATTTAGCCGATGTGCATGGCTTGCGTCTAAATGCTTCTTGTGCTTCCACGAGCCTCTCTCGACGAACGCTCTCCCCTTCTTCTAACTTACCAACTTGGAATTGAATTTTCACTATAATTTCTGTGTGTAAACCTACACACCAACCACAATCGGACTCAGCACTATTTGGGAACTGTGAAATATCTCTTGAGACACCAAATGTATCCTTCTTTTGAGTATAGCATTTGAAGATGATAAAATTTGCCACTAAGTGAGTTCAGTTAAGAATATCGTTTCTTCCGCTTTCTAGCAAATATATTTAAATGGTTTAACGATACGAAGAAACTAAAGAAAGTACATACTATGCGGTCATATTTTATTGATTGTGGACTCTGTAGGCGCCTGAAAAGACGTTCATTCAAAAGCACCTATCTGGGCATATCTGAGAGAGCATGCGATTATATTGCAGGACGATCGACCTGCCACCTCCAAGTTAGTTATCTTTCCTAATCGAAGACGAACTTCATAATGTTGGTTAACCTTCGATTTCACAGTGCCAAGGTGTCTGTCCATGGGTGCCTTTCTGTCGCACGACCAAATCAACAGTAATAATAAAGCATCGGTAGTTGTTGGTTCGTGACTACGCACGTGCACTCATACACCAAGTATTCCAATTTCTCTATCTAGCCCAAGGAACGTTGGATTGTAAAATTGTGTGAGTGCAAATGTCCGCCCATTATCTGTCGAATTACCTACAATCTTCTCCAAAAGTCTATTCCATCGGATTTAATCGAAGCCATTCTATGGTTCTGAGCTAGGTCATGTTTGATTTCGAAAGTGTCAAATCTCTGTTTTAGCAAACAAATATACGGCCGTTTTTGGGCTTAGTGTCCACTGAATAAATATTTTATGAGCAACTTTAGCATCTTACGTAAGAGCTCGAAGTTTCAGTTTTCGAGAAGTCATGAAATCCTATCAATTAAGTCTAGAATTTAACTTTAAAAAACGTTTAAAACTGTAGCAAGATTGTGAAATTGCTCACATATGGCTTGAAATATTCATTAAAATATTATGATAAATTTTTCACAAAAAAGAAAGTAATTGGGAAAAAATTTGAGGTGGAAACACCGCAAATGCCCATTAGTCCATCTTATACAACACTCATTGAACATTATCCACAAGCGTTAAAATTTTCAATCTTTGATAGTATAGATTTCTGGGCAATGTATTAGAACCTTTCTTTCTTTGAGTCCAAACGTACCGACTGCAGTGAATGCTTCTTCATTCTTTGAATGAAACATAGTATGTGAATTCCATAGAAACAGTGTCTGATTTTTTCCTGCCGAATATATTTATCGCTTCAATTTGGACAGCACCGAGGTGATCGTCATGGCTAAAATGAGACATGTGAGAGAATTCCTGCATGTTTGGCACTCGAGCCCGAGCAGCATTAACAGGCATGTCGATCTTGGAACTCCAGCAGTCGCGTATCAATACCCGGCTGAGTGGAACTGCACTGACGGGACGTCCCCTCAACAAGTAAATCCCATCTGACTGTCAACACTCCTCCCCAACATTAACCGTGCCATGTCTATCCTTCCCCCTCTCTGCTGTGAACGTCTGTCTACCTGTCTCCCTCCAACAAACATTCTAGTACGATAATCCTTGTCTCCAATTTTTTTATTGCGTCTGACGACGGGCCGGTGCTATCCGTCTAAAAATTCACGAGTAAAACTAACTTTTCCAAAAAACTTTTTTGTTTCTGGTTTATTCATGATTGATTTGAAAAAAAACTGTTACTTTGCAGCCAAGTATCGGTTTATTTGCATAATCACTTCACTACATATGCTGGAGAATCTGAAAATATACAAAGGTTTGGGATTTGTTTCTATTAATTCGATCAATACTATAATTAGAGCCAGTGCATATATACACTAAGTGCACGTTCTGATGTTTATATTCACAGAATCGCACCATAAATTTCTTAGCACTTTTAAAGAAGGTATTAGGGGATTAGGTCTCTCGGTTTATTCATTTAAATTGGTTGGTTTTTTTCAGAATACTGTATAGCCTGGCACATAGCAAAACACTTCACAAATTAACAAATATCTATACAGTACCTGCCATACAAACTTTATTTTTCCCCACTTATTGTAATATTGCCCAATATCGTTCGTTATTTATCGACCTCACCAGTTGTTAGAAAAATCATCAGTACTGCTTAAGGCATTTGGTACCTTCAGTTAGTAAAGTCACATGAAAATTCAGAACTCACACCAACTTACTTGCTGTTAGTTGATTTATCAGAAATAAGCTGTTCTAATTAACGAATTTGTGATGCATTGAAAGATTGTCAAGATTTGTATTTTCTAACAGTGGTTTTCACTTTTTTAGACCTCGTCAATGTTCTTTATGTCCGTAGGTTTCCAGTTAGAATGTTACCATTATCGTGAGTATACCGGAAACTAGAATCAATAGGTACTAGTCTGAACAATTAAAGCACGAAAAGTGACTTGTTGTTTGTCTCATTAACAATGCGAATTCCGCTAGCGTAAAAATTGATGAAAACAATCAATCAAGATTTAAGCTTTTATAAAATCGTTTTTCAGCGTTATCAGTCTGTTACTTTTATTTTTTGCATATTTCAAATCAAATATTCGTCGAAATTCATGTCTATTGTAAACGAAGCGTTCCGATTGAAACGGCCGCCTTCGGTCATTTTACTCAAGGAAGACATAGTTTCTCCCGTCTGACTTCCTCTGGACGCCTGCATGCTCTCGTATTTCTGAATTTAAAATAATTAAACATCTCAAGCAATGCGCTTCTCATGAAGGTTACCCCGTAAGAAGAGAGGCATGCAAAACCATTTCAAAAAAACGAGAGGGATTGCGTGAATTTCCGAGACTGTTTGCTTTTGCATCCATCCCTTCCTCGCAGTTTACCGTTTCCATTAAGCATTGTTATTTCCGTGCGTATGACATACTTATTTTGGCATATACTGGCTAAAGCTTCTTATAGTCCTTCCCTACAAATAGATTGGATCTAAATCAACAAATCTATATCTTCCGACGTCCTTGAGAATGCAATCAAATTACTTCTAATAACCAAATTAGTTTCCATCGTACAAATTTTTCATATTGCAATAAACAAAAAATATCGCTTTTCACACAAGCCGCGAGTTTTAGTTGGAGTGCCTCTACCTACCGACAGGCAATTGACAATTAGCAGAGCGACTTCTTAGAGTGCCAGTACATTCAAAGGAGTGATTTAGCTCAGAATGTAGAAGACGCCTAATGACGTAGATGTCACTGCCAGTGAGTGACTAATATACTGACTTTTATTGGACAGCTTGATATTATTTTAGGTAGTATTTCATTTTTTACTGAAGGGAACCTTCATTTGTTAAAGAAAGTTGTTTCGTGTGCGCGACTAAGTTAAAAAGCTAGTTAAAGGGAGCGAATGTTTGGTTTGTTATGGCGGTAAATGTAGCAACTTATCTTACCGTAAAGACACCGAACTTAGCCGCATACAGATTGGAAAAAATGCACTTTTGTGCTGCTAAATGAGGAGGTACTCATAAAATAGTGAAGACGTCTTTGACTTAAATGTGCCATTTAATGAACATGGCATGATATTCCATACCGAAAACGCCTTGGCCATACCATATCCCTGCCTCCAACCTTAACGTTAATCTTAAGCCGAATCTTAAACGTAACCCGACTCCTTAACTTAAAGTTAGCGCTAATTAATCAGTCACCTGGCACAAATCCATCCGTGCTGCGGACAGTTACTGTACTCACGTCATGCTTAGGGAGCCATATCAGTAATCCCTAACGAAGTCGCTGATTTTACAGAGTTTCTGTGCATTAAATGTCAACTGTTCTCCTATTTGTAAGTCTATGCACATTGCTGACTAAAAAACTCACGTGAGTAGACATCAGATACTTGATAAAACTTCCTAACTTAAAGGGTGCAAAATGAAGAGGAAGTCATAAAATAAATAGGCCTATTTTTTGACTTAAATTTGATTATGGCATGATATACTATACAGCCAACGCATTTACTAGTTAATAGCCCTTGCGTGTATTTTGCCACTTCTCTACCACTGTCTGACGCATTTTCGACAGTTCCACCTCTTCAGCGGATCCCCTATGGGTGCTAATTTCTGTTGGTGTAGACGTTAGCCTTCTAATCTTCTTAGAACTCAATGCAATATTTTGAGTATATAAATCGCGTCAAATATTTTCAGGCTCAGTCTGCAATGTCTCCTATATAGCTCTATTGAATTTGATCAGTAGCAGTGGCATCTACGTGTTATATCCCTAAACTGCCAAGAGGAAGTCAGTAGTACAGAAATCTGACATGGTTCACCAAAGGTGTGTTTCACTGCTATTAACGAATCTGGACAACGTGGGATTAATTTTTTGCAAAAAAATTACAATGAGGATAAACCATATGACTGCCTAGAAAGGAAACAGGAATAGAAACTTCCCGCCGAAACCGACTATATGCATACATTTAGCAAGAACTACCAGTTCCTATAACAATAGAAGTGAATATGCGAGTTCCGGGAAGCAGTTCAGACGAAGAATAATAAGAAAAAGATACGACCATTGGAACAAGAGTTTTATTTTCCTGACGTTTTGAATTCCGTCGGGAATCCTTAGTCACAGGTTATGGTAGTATAAGCTGAGTTTTACGAGGCCAAAATCCTCGCAAGTGGTGACAAGCGCGTGAGCCGCGAGCTGCTCGAGTCATGGGTCTCAGGCCCACAGTTCATCAGCAAGCGCAACGATTTGACCTTTCCATACTAGGTACGGAGACATTGCCTGAATAGGAGAATCGGTCACGTGGAAAGGGCCGAGCCCAGCAGCAACTCGAAGGACAGCGAGCAAAACTGTCGCGCAATTACCAAGCTCGCATCCAACACAGACAATGAAATCATGACCATTAATTAGCCATCACCGCACCAATTAAGATCTCAAGCGGTGGCTACAGGAACTGACAATTATAGTACGTATGCGGGGGACCACTACAAACTATAAATACAGTGCAATCCGTGCATGTATCACCCTTATCTGCACATGTGTCAGACTGTTCGATCAGTACCTATAATTAAGGATTTCTGACGGAATCCGAAACCTCAGGGCAATGAACCTCTTGTTCCAGTGACCGCTTCTTCTTCTGAACTCGCATTTTCAGTTCTATTGATAAGTCATCCTTACCGATGTTACTGATCTTGCAGAGTTTCTGTACATACAATGCCAACTACTCTCCTATTTGTAAGTCCGTGTAATTTAATGCGCAGGTCTGATTAAAGAACGCACGTGAGTAGACGTCACATACGAACTATAACTTCTTAACTTGAAAGGCAGGAAATACAAGGCCGTGAACTACACCATCCTCATGGGTAATAGGAATTAAAATAACGATTGAGTGTATTTTAATTTGAAAAGTCATGGTAAATGAACGAGGTAAGTTGTGCTTGAATATCTCTTTATTCACGGCTTCATTTGTCTGCAATATCTGTAATGTAGACAATTACTCTTAGGGTCCCTTTTTATTAAGAAACATCAGTGGGTCAGGACCATTCCTATAACTAATAAGTTCCCAAAAAAGGCGTTGGTCGGAAACCGCACTGAAACATGATAGTTGTGATTTTGAACGATTTGAACGTTACGAAAGTTGTACGGTTTTAAGCGAATGCTGTATGCTTACCTGTAGTTTACAGTGTAGTACATGTAATTTCAGGATCGAGCAAAGAATATGACTAGTAACCTTTAGAACCCAGCACGGAATTTAATAAGACGCAGTGTGTGCTTTACTGCGCTTTGCTGCAACGAGACCGACAGATAATGGGCAATAATCGAAGGAGGTAAATTAAGATTCCTGCACATATTTCTGCTAATCTAACTTCCCTAATCCAACAAAACAATCCAATCCAAAAGCACATAATCCAACATGATAAAAATAAGTCCTCCTGGATTTAGTCTATATGCGTGGCTTAAAATTCAGAAAAAGGCTTTCACAAGTAGACGCTTACTGCTGACTTTTAAATTTAACCATATACTTCACGTTGCTAGTGAACTTCGAATATTGTTTGTGCCTAGGAAAGTGCTGTAACTATAATAAGCGGAGGTTTTTGCCTTCGCATCGTTTTTTAATGACGGCAAAAAACATCCTGGAGGAAAAGGGTTTGCGTGATGGCTGGCAGAAATTTAGAGTCCTTAATTCTAAGTCTTAATGGCTTGCTTTTTAATTATCATTTGCCTCTCCCTACACATCTTTTCTCATTACTTACGGCTCCTTCCAAAATCTGCAACAGCTCACTGCCTAACCATAAGCATATACTGATTCTGATGCCCAATTGGATTCAGTAAATTGAAATATTACTGAAAAAACTATGCGAATAATAGTTTTGCTAGTAATTTCTCATTAGCGTTTGCTTGTGGTGTAGATGAGGGACTTCTTTTAAAAGCCTGCAATTCCGCTGCTACTGGGCCTGATTGCGTTTCGCCAACATTTCGTAAATCATACTGTTGTCAGGTAGCACTGGTTTTCATATAATCGTATGTGCCAATCCATCCGCCAACTGTCCTAATCACTCCTTTTCCTAGAATAATAGTTTACCGTACGTTCCTCCTCGGTTGCTTGTTCATCCGGCTTTGTGAAGCTCATCGAACAAATGGCTCAAACCGAATCAGTTCTGTTTTAAATCGATGAGTATTCTAGACCCATGGATTTTTTATTTCAGTCGTATTGAACAGCTACACGCTATGGTTTAAATTCAGTCGAATAAAACGCCTTTATTTTGCAAATCAATTGCCTTCCTTATGACGCAGTAAGCGAACTAGTAACCTTAACAAATGAACTGACTCAAGCACATGTACAACTGCATGAAAGGTCTTAAAACCTAGTGAGGACGAGTACTGAAAAATAACCCATTTTCAGTACGTAGTAGGTATCACAAAAAATCGACCATTTATTCCAGAAAAAAATTGTTAAAATTCAGACGCCGAAGTTTTTTCTCGACCATTCAGAAATATCCATTTCAGCAAAGGATATTTTTCGCTTTTAAACTGAACAGAGGAGATGTTTTGATATAAGAAAACCCTAATAGTGCTTCGAGTTTGGAAAAAATGTGATTTTTTTTGTTTTTCCGTTTACGTTAACCAAAAACGTCCGTTATGAATAATTATGCCGCTACCTTAAGGAGTCTCAACAATAAAAGCTTCCGAAGGCCTGCATATTCTAGAAATAAGCATACGAAAGTAAATCCTTCTATCAACTCAAATAAAGATACAGGGGCATTCTATCTGTTAACTTCTGCAAAATGTTCTATAAACGGGATGTAATGATGACCATATAACTAAATTTCTCATTCTTCCTCAGGTTTGTTAACACTTCTTCCCAAAAACTTTACTGCAAGTTTATCTTTTTACTTTTGATAACGTGAAATGCTTACCACAGCCAAACTGGAACACTTTTATGTGATGGCCCATGAACTGCATTAATTAAAAATTGAAGAATTCTTTTTATCTGTCAATTTGTTGGCTTTTGTGGATTTTTATCCTTAAAATTACGGGAACTGCCCTTATTTAAGGATGCAAAAACAATGAAAGGACGTAAACAACCTTTATTTACCACTTAGAAAGTACGGGCTTTCTTTAGAGCCTTTTCCGCAGTAGCTGGCTAAGTTTGTGCAACGCTTATCTAGGCGGATTTAAAATCTTCATTTCCGTGCATCATAACTACAGTTCAATCATGTCAGAATATGGGCCTTTGAATGAGCTTCTTTTCAGATAACTGTAAAAAACTAAACTCGATAAAGATAACCATTTCAGTAGCATGAGCTTTGATCTATGCCTTGCGATGCGCGTTTTAATTCAAATATGGTTTGTAGAAAATATACTCTAGTACCTTATTTCTCGCTCGCTAGACGACTGCATTTGGGGGGTCTGCAGTTAGTTAGAAAACATAACCAGACGAGTGGGTCCCGTGATCCACATGGTGAACACATCCGACGTACGGAGCATCTGTTAAATTTCAATTGACAATATAATTCCACTTCGGAAAGTACATGAGCAGCGCATGGTGTTAAATAGACGCATAATTCCGTCATTTAGATGGTCGTTCTGCTGGGAGTCTCAGAAACGCTTTTCGATACATGCGTCAATTTAGCTGAATGGCCCTTGAAGAATAAGGCGTTTCGCAGACTTAACGCTGAAGCTGGTGGGAAATGGGCTTATGCCTTCACTTTAAATTCCAGTAAAACCTTAAAAGATCAGTTGCGAAACCTTTTTAAGTTCAAATATTACTTTTCGAAGAGATAGGCGGCATAATAGAAGAGCGAATTTTTTTCAAACGCTTTAGTGGTAGTTCCAATCAGCTAAAGTCAGTCGAGCCGTTCAGGAAAAGATAGGCAATACAGTTTCAACTTTCCATCCACTTTGAACAAACACTATTCTGTCCTCATTAAGCAGTCTGTTTCCTCCTGCACAGACCAGCATAATCTCTATGACAAGTGCCACAATAAGCGAATATGCGTGTCCCAGAAAGCAATTGAGAAGAAGAAGGCTCGATCGCTGGGACAATATGTTTATTCGCCTGACGTTTCGACATTCGTCGCGGATTCGTCATCAGAGACATGAATAGAAAACAGTAGCAGAAACGGGTAATGCATGCACAGAATTTTGCAGTATTTATAGGATACAGCCATTACTGAAAACAATTAACGGCAATTAACGTTAATTGCCTTCTTGCGAGTGGGTAGTTTATTGGACGGCATGTGGGCTCTGACCTGTTGAAATTTCATCACGGACGGTGGGCTCGGGCGTGATGATTGTTCAGCCATCTGGCTCTCCGTTATTGGCGTAAGATGAGCCGTAGCCTGCCCGTTTCTCAAGTGATGACTTGCTTTGGCCAAATTGAATCTCAGCATTGAATATGGATTGGGCAACTCGTTGCACTTGGTTATGGATTAAGGGCCCGTGAACCATGACTGAAGTAGTAATCGGCTCACCCGATTGCCACCTCTTGCATGAATTTTTGACAATTACTTGGAGTAGTTGGACGTTATTACTATTTTTCCATCTGTCTTAAAACTCCTATTTTAAAAAATGCATTCTATCTATTATTCACGCTCACGGACAAGAAGAGAGAGACGTTTATTGTCATGCGGGTTCTGCATTTCACTCCTGTGTCTTCTTTGTTGTAACAATAAGCTTTGCTAGTATTTTCTATCCATTAAACATGGCAGTACCACTCAAAATCCTATAAAGATGACCATATATATTGGAAACAGCAATATACCTCTTATACTAATATTCAAGGGAGAGGGCAAAAGGATAGCATATTCCATATATAAAGCGAGATGCACTACTACACTTTCCGTAATAGGAGAAGCATCAAAACAGAGTCGTTAAAGGAAAGAAATAATCGATCATCGATCTAAAAACCAATCAATAATTTTACTACTAAGCTGAAAAAGTGAGGTGTTTGTACAATATGGATTAACTGCTTATCTCAGTTTAATGCTTTTTAAATGAGTTGGCAAACTGTACATAAAGGTTTCACTGGGAATACTTACTCCAACCTAACCCTTTATTTCTAAGGAGCTTAAAAAGGTGGAACACATCAATACCGTTTGTTGACAAAAGGCCAACCATTTTGCTATAGTTGTTGTTTTCGTTTAAACCACGCCTTTCCGCTAACGGGCAGGAAGCAAGAGCCCAGGAGGAAATAAGAGAATAAACAATGGAAGATGCACTCAGAAGATGAATTGGCGAACATACGTTTGTTTTCGATAATTCTCATCAGGGTAATTCTCATTATAGGGTAATTAAGTAAATTGACAATGCGGGTTAGTAGAAAAAAGTGAGGGCGGTTGTCAGGGGAGGGGGAATGGGGGGTCAAAACGGGGTCAACATTTGATCCGCGTTAGGGGGAGCTGGTAGTCGGTTGAGGTGTTAAGCCGCTGGCTGTTGGATAGCAGCTTTTGACCATGGTAACTGTGGTGCCGCGACGAAATTCTTTTGGGCGCAAAGGATGGGTCGGCGTAGCCTGATTGCAGCCGCTTCTGCCGTAGCCAAGAGACGCTGTCCAAGAAATTTTGAGTAGCTTGAGGGTACCTTGTAGATAACTCGGAAGGCCTCTTTGGCATCCACGCAATGGTCAAAGTCTACCAGATGCTCTAGAATGGAACTGTTAACACCCTTTAGTTGACCCTTTCCTAACCATGCTGGGATGTGTTCTCGGACTCTTTTGGACAAACGCCGACTCGTGCGACCAATGTATCCCGCCCCACAGGAACAGGTTAATGAATATATGCACATGGATGTGGTCTGGGCTGGCAATTTGTCCTTGATCTCTCCGTATAGGATGGGAGCGGTGGAGAAGAGTACGTGGGCGTTGGCTGCTGGGAAGGTGGTTGCTACAGCTTGACTCAGGCGCCTCCTTAGAAGTTCGCTTGGTCCGTCTCCTTGAAATGGGACCCTGATAAATATTCGCTTCTTCTCTGCTGTTAGCATTGTAGGTTTTGGTGGCCTTTCACCCATGTGCTTAGCGATAAAACGACTGGGGTACCCATTTTGTCGAAAAACACATTCAACAATCCTTAGCTCCTCTTCTATGCTATCATTCGAGCAGATCCTTTTCGCCCTTTGCGTCAAACATCGTACTAAATTACATTTGAAGTTTAACGGTACAAAGATAGTAAAATGGATGTATTGCCCGGACCACGTCTTCTTACGATATACCTTCCGTTGAATGCTCCCATCAGCCCTTCTACTCAGTAATACATCAAGGAATGGGATTGATCCAGATTCTTCTACTTCTACTGTAAATTTGATGGACGGATGCACCTGATTCACTGTGTTCATTAGAGCTGAAAAATCGGTTTGGTCTGATGCAACATCAAATATGTCATCTACGTAACGTTTATAGTACATCAGATTATTAATCTGGTGGCTAAGTTGCGTAGCCTCTAGTTTGCCCATGAATATATTTGCTAGAAGCGGACCCAGGGGTGAGCCCATAGCTACTCCGTCTAATTGCCTGTACATCTTGTTGTCGAAAAGGAACTGTACATTCAAGGTACATTTAAGTAGCAAGTCCCTGAGTGCATTTACTGGCACTCCTATGTCCTGGTGATTTGAGCTAATGAAGTCACAGATGTAATCTACTGTTTCTGTGACCGGCACGTTTGTGAACAGGGAGGAGACATCCAGTGAAAACATCACTGTCCCGTTCAGGTCGAGCTCTTTCACACCGTCTACGAATTCGAAGGTGTCTCGGAGACTGTATGGGGCTAGTTGACTCTGTATGGGTTTCAGTTTATCCGCTAACCATTTCACTGTCGCATGGTATGGCGAATTTCTCATATCTAAGATGGGACGCACGGGTACGCCAGCTTTGTGAATCTTCGGTAAACCGTACAGTCGAGGTATGTGCGTGCCAACGGGGCGGAGACGTTCTAAGTCGTACTCGCTTATGCTACCGTCTTTTTGAAGTCTTTTCAGACAATCAGTCAGCTGCGTTTCAACTGCATCAGTGTTATCTTTCTCCTTTTCCGTCTTGCTAAACTTGTCTTTGTCTGAGAGAATGGATTGCATTTTTGCAATGTAGTCTGTTTTATCCAGTAAAACAACGCCCGTTCCCTTATCTGGCCTTGTGATGAGTATATCTTTATTCTGCCGAAGAAGTTTCAATTTTTCCATGTGTGCCTTCGTTAGCAGACCCCGATGTTTCTGGCCACTGTTTAAATACTGATACGAACAGTTAACTAGAGTAGACTTAAAGTGCTGTAAACTCTCGGTCGAAAGTGGCTGAAGGTCATGCGTTTGATTAAGCAGATTCTCGAACTGTGTTTCCAGCTCTAGTTGGTTGGGTTTCTGACGGGGACAACAAAACTTAGGACCCAGTGATAAGGCTTCGATCGAAGTTTTATCAAGTGATACGGAGAATAGTTGTGTAAGACTTGGGTCTTCAGGAAGCTTTGATTGTGGTCTGCATTCGTGTACGCTCCGAAGAAGAGAGGTCGTCTTTATTTCTCCCCGCTTCTCCCCGATAGATTGCACATAATTATCGAATTCCTGTTTTTCGTCTTCGCTTAGTTTGTCGAGTATGGCTGCACTTTGGCACAAGTGACGCTCTAGCTCGTCCACTTTTGCACGGATGCTCTCTCGTTCATTCTTAGCAAATCTTCGTAATGTGTCACTGGTGATAATCGTACGACTCCTTCGCAATGCTCTCCAGTAGAAGGATGGGTATTCATCTACCTCTACACATCTGTCAATAAACTTGGCCCGTATTATCGCCTCCACAAGTCTGGTGTTGATACCTAGGTACCCATTGAGCGCCTTCAACACCGCGGGATCTTTGGATTGTCTTAAATTTGCGAAAATTCCCATTGAAAGATTCAGAAGATGAATTGGCGAACATACGTTTGTTTTCAATAATTCTCATCAGGCCTTTACATTTATAGGGTAATTAAGTAAATTGACTATGCGCTGTTTGTTTTAAAGATAGCTTTTAATCAGGAAAGAATAAACGCTACCTAGAACATGGTATCTATTTGTCTGACGTTTCGTATTCGCATTCGAGCTCATCATCAAAGACAGTCGGAGAGAAGGGGTTCGAGCAAGAATCCGAAACGTCCTGCCAATAGACATCGTGTTCCATCGACCTATTTTCTTCTTTTACGCTGCTTTCTGAAGGTAGCCTGTTCATTTATAACAACAAATTCTAGTAAAACCATGTAGAGCGGAGATAATTGGTGACAACCGGATTTTCGCGGTTGATTGACTAAGCCTTCATCATTTGTAGTATAAGAAAAATAAATTTTCGTTTGAGTTGCCCACAATTCTGTCATAATTTGCGATTGACACTGAACTGAGGAAGTCAATCTCTCAAAAGCTTTTAAAACACGAATATATCGTGCGTTTTGTTATAGGTTGGCAAATTATACATACTCCAGGGAAGACCACCCCAAAGAAATGACCTCAGGAGACATAGAACAAACCCTATTATTTAAATCCTTCTTAACTGACTGGAAGTAAAAGCGAGCATTCATTTTCAAGATTCGAATGTTCAATCTGCAGCCTTACATTTGCAAAACCAAACATACTGTTTTGCACTCGATGTCAATCGAACAGAATCCGTGCTTCAAATTCAAGGGTCCAATGGCACTAAAGCGAAATGAAAAATACGAAATAGCAAGATTATACTAAACGAAGGATGTCCCACCGAGCAGCCAAACCTAGCAAAGCTCAGTCGTATGTGTCTAGCTTTTTACTTAATACTGGTGTTGGGAGTATGATGAACCACCTTTCTGAGGTAACCTATATACACCTGCTAGTTGGTGAAGTAACTTTGGCAAACTTTGGTGCTCGAACTAAGAAGTTTTGTCACAACTACGTAAGTCAAATATTGATGATCATTAAAGACTTTACTGTGTTGCTCACATGCTAAATTAAATTTCAGAAGTTCGCTTTTATTGCCATAGTTCTTGCCTGCCCAAAATGGAACCGTTGTGACACAATTTTCAAAAATAAGGAACCCATTTAACTGACATCTAAACTCACCGCATCCCGGCCAAAGTCGAGTAAAACGAAAACGTTGACTACATATGGCAAGTATTTTTTTTCTTTCGCTAATGCAAGTTCTAAAACAGTTTCGGCATCATCTGCGCATCTCTGACTTTTTGGCTGAGACGAGAGCACAACTGCGGTTCACACGTTTTAACGGCAAAGTGAAGTGGAGTTCGTGGGCGCGGTTTATGCACATTTTTTCTTGGCAGTTACTTTCTTTCTCCATGACTTCTTATATTTAGCCATGATGCCCTTGCTAGGCACTTTAATCCACTTTTAGTTCTTCTATGCTGAATCTTCCTTCGCACTGGCAGGATCTCTCCTAAGTGGAAGAAGTTTGATGGTTTAAAAACGATATTGTTTGATGCAATTAACAAAAGCATGGATCTGGACCCTAGATTGCGTCTCTGTGTGTTACGTGAGTTTTTTTGTCAGGATGCTGTCATAACATCTCCCAGGTTATATATATTGACGCCAAATGTGAATGCTAGTTATTTAAAACTTACCCGTTTCATGTGGAAGGGCTGTATAAGTAAATCGGAGGTTAAACGATGACGCGTGTTACGAATTTGTTAAAAAACTGTTGGCATTGGTGGTATCTTATGCTATACTCTCTCACATGTATCACGATAAATTATGAAGTAGATATCATCCTGTAGCATGTAAAAGTTCCAAAACAGTAAATGGGAGCATTCAAACTAAAAAATCTAATGATTATGTAACACATTCTCAAATTACGCCTTCCGGTTTTAGAAGCGTCAAAGGTGTGCTATATTTTGGCGTTAAACATGACGCCACTAAAGCTATTCGAAGGCAAAAGTCACTCTACTCAAATTACTGCATATTTTGGGTAAAAGGTTAGGGAAGCTCTTGCTGAACTACCAGCGGTACTTCTTGTCTTGCGGTATGACACATACATTCAGCATCGTCGTGAAGAAGTAGACACCGTCGCTTCAATGAGAATTTTATTCGCCTGAAGTTTCTTTTTCAGACGTAAATTCAACAGCAGAGAGAGGGAGTATAAGGGAAGAAAAACGACCAAAATGACGCAAATAATGGGTTTTAAACCAACTAGATGGATAGTTATATGGATGTGCTGGGCCGAACTGAAGAGAACTAGGTGAGCAGATTGCCGACGGGTGCTGCGAACGAATGCTACCCGCACAATTTCGCCAACTTTAAGTAAGCTGCAGGACAAGGGTGTGTATGCAATGAAATCAATTAACCTGCATTGGTCGCAAAGGTCTTTCCATATCCTGATCATTCGCCATTTGCAAGTGCCTATGGAAAACTTATTGCAACCTGGTGATAACCGGAGAACCACGTTAAATAGACAGAGCATGTAGCGTCGTTTATACAGAGCAAGAATAAATCCCAGACATCCTTAAATCACCCATGACTCCGGGATACCGTTCATCCGCAAAACATAAATCTACAAACGCACGTTTGATCCTGATACTCTGGACTACCTGCAATGCGATGGAAAGCCGCTTGACGACTGTTTATTTTCTTGCAGTAAGTACTAACGCGGTCCGATTGGCGTTTGAAGTCTGGTATTCAGCACTTATCGTGCCATGCTTCCATGGATGTTTGCATATCTTTCAGCTGCATCACAATAAACGAAACCAGCACGGAAGGACTAGAAAAACTTCAGAAAAGCCGCAGAGCTGACGGTGATGCTGTAGCGACAAATAACGCGAATGTAGCTGGTTCACAAACGCAGCGACAGCTCTCGACACTACTAAAAAAGAAATATCATGAAACCGTGAGCCAAGAGGGTTGGGTTATCCACAAAGCTGTTCCAGTCTTTTGTTAATACCGAATGATTTATTGAGGGAAAGACGGTAGCATTTTCTGTAACCAACATCCTCTTTAATAGTATACTCTGTACAAGTCGTTCATCATGTAGCTTCCCCCAAATCCCATAACCACTGACTAAATACGTTCAAGGCATGTTAAATCAGTAAGGCCTGCTTACTGCGGTTTCAGAGTAACTACGCTTACAGTCTGTTCTCATTTTACCAGACCAGACCTCACTTTCGAATGCCCTAATGGTACAATCTCTTCGATCAAAACAATATTTAATCCACTTTCGAGAAGAAGGTGGTCCTGCAGCCGGAATAATTATTATATTAATAGGTATTTTGGAAGATTTTATTAACCAAGTTCATCCAAAATCTTTAAAACTCGATGGTGTCAATTAGACCCGAATCCCCGACACCAAGAACAAGCCATGACTAGCTGAGCTATCATCTTCTTCGGGGCCGCCGGCTGTATGACAATTTGGTCAAATTAATAATGTTATACTCGAGGAGCCTTAGAAGCACTCTAAAATCCATTTTCTGAATAAGCGTCAGATGAGTTCGCTGTGCATGCCAAGCGCTAACGCCCCCCATATCCATGCAGCATTTCATCCCCTTCGTGCTAAGTGTTTGTCGCTAATTTCCCCGATTTAATCATCAGCAGTATTTATTTGCGCTACACTTTCTTCGAGAGTGCCAGTGTTGTTACACTTGGAGGTGGGGAGAAAGCCGTGTTATATGCGCTTTTTTTCGTAATAAATTACTTCTCCTAGACAAAATCTTAGCGCTGAATATGGAGGGGAAGCTTTTGTGAGTTTGTTCATAGACCATGGACTGACCTAGTATGTCGTTTTTTGGACGCAATTTGCCGAAATTGCACGGACAAGCATTTATTCTTAATAACACACCAGAATAAGTGCAACTTTTCTGGTTTGTTGCAGTGTGTCTCAACGCAGCAACTGTACGCTCGTAAGCAAATGTGTTTGTTCGTTATAAATCCGTTGCTTATGGAGCTCAGTAATTGGTGTATTGTTTTACTTTTCTATCGAATACCTTGGATTTTAGACCATTGCAAACTTTTATCTAGGTGAGGACCCCAAAAAATGCCCACAAACCATGCTGTTCTTCCTCAGTTGCAAATTATACATGCGGAAAAGGATTCTTCGTTGTAAGCTAAATGTCAATGACTGCTCCGTCCGCTTGACACTGACATCCCATAATTTCTGTCTGCGACTAGTCACGTCGTATGCCTTCCACCTATCGTTGCGACCTGAGGTAAAAACTTTGCCGCTACGATCTTCAGGTCCGGTTCTGTGTCGGAAGGTAGGAAGTTGGAAGCCAGGTTAATGGAATATTTTATTCTGTACAAAAGTAATGAAGAATAGGTAGGGAGAAGTCGTCAGTCGGACGGGCATGCGTGCGGACCCGAAAGGGGCAGAATCCGAATTCTGTGAGCGCGACCGTCGTCACAAGGAGGCCCTGAGTGAGTTTGTAGGTCACTGGTGAACACTTGTCGTGACTAGGTGCACTTTCGGAAGTGCTCGTTGTTTTCGATCTTTGTAACAGCCAATCACAGACCGACTCACACAGGTCCTCATGTGACGACTGCCGAGCAGACCTGAATTCAGGCGCCGTCCAATGGCTTGCGGTTGTGCGGTCGTTTGATAGTCAATTTTCCTACTGCCTCTTCTCCAATTCATTCTGCAAAGAATATATTCTTCGTACTGCGCTGACCTTCCCATGATATCTCTCGCATCCCCTATGGAACTGGGTCTGGAAGATCGCAGCCGTTATAAGGAAAACCTTAGTAGTTTTAATGACTCATCGATAAGTCAACCTTTAAGATGATTGGCCTACAAGTGTCCACATTTTAACTGTCGCGAGAAGCAAAAGGTCGAGTTCGCACTTTGAGTTGGGTCACTAAACGCCTCCCCGTGGACATAAAACACGAAGGATGTTTTAGACAGGACATCAAAGATTGGATAACTTAGGCATGACCAAGGTGTTTCTCGTCTGCATCATATTTGCAATCCAAAACCAAATAGAAGGTTTCAACAACTCCTTTTTGGGGTACCGGATGAAAGAAAAGCCACTTCAAAAGGCATTATGAGTTCCCAATTTTATTTGCTTCCTGAGCTGTACTCATGGGCTGAGTTTGGCATTCATGTTCACAGTCAGAAATCACGACCGCAAAAATAACGACTTCGTACCTTCATAATTTTGAGTGCCTTCGGTTGATACTACAGGTTCGATGCTGCGAGAAAAAGTACGCATTATGTACATCCTTTTTTCAAAAATGGGAATTATAGAAAGCAGAAGATCCTAAAAATCCAACTGCAGTCTACTATCCTGTATTTGTTTTGGCTTTGAACAGGAAATTATTTCTCTCGAAGACATTTTCCCTCAGAGCATTCAGCAATATTATGCGGAATATGGTTTTGCACCCTTCACAAACCAAGTTATTGGCGCTGACACATCCATTATTGCATCGACTGGTGAGCAAAGTTGACGTTTGACGTCTTCATCTGCCCCTCGAAACTCCAAATCAAAGCTCAAGGTTCGTATTTGACAGTGGTTACGGCCCGGCTGAATGGCAAACAACATTCTCAATCTCCTATTATTATCACGATCTAGACGACTTGGCGCATAGCCGATTTCGCATTTTTTGCTCTGAAATTATTACCCTCTGCATGGTCTGCGATGACCTTAAGTCGGGCATGAGATCCCGTTTATTGCGCGGCTGGTCACCGCTACTGCTTACTTAAATATTGGTCATCCGTATGTTCACCCGGTAGCCTTCAGTTAGACTTGCAACTGGGCTGGTCATTAATCAATTTACGTCGTCTGCAATTATATCGTGTTTATATTAACAGCGCTCCTTACAATTACTTTAGCAACCACTGTTGAACGACTAGGCTTGAGAGCGAGCCTAAATGTAGTAGACAAATTGTTCAAAATCTAGAAAGGAGACCGAAAGCTTAAAATCTGCTTTATATTACCGACAGTAGCAAACTGCCAAGCCTTTTGAATCGTCACGAATGTAGACGGATCACGCTGATGCCAGACAATGGGTATGCATCTTGTTGGCTGCAATCAGTAATATGTAAATTCACATCTGAACCGGCAAGAACGGCTACAAAGTATGCGTATGACTCGTGAAAAGTTTAATTCAACCTCTCAATGACCACTTTATCTGAGTTCGAGCCCAACTAAATGGCGATGGCAGGGAAGCCAGCGATTATCATTCCAGTCCTCTAGAGTTCCCCATATACGACAACCTGCAGATTCTGTGAGCCGTAACCCTTAGGTAAAAAGACATCAGCCATATTCCATCTTACAATCTGGACTGATCTTTGCAAGTTGCTTACATATTCAGTAGACTTTTGGTGTAAATTAAAAGTATAGTACATACTTTCTCAAGCTAGAAGGCCATTTTTGCATTGTCATCTTCCGCTGGTACAAGAGACTACAATGTAGACTGAATGGGAACTGCGTAAACTAACTGACATGCTGAAACGTCTGTCATTGGTTATGAACAAGTGAATCAAGTAGCGAGCGCATCCACAAACTCTCGAAATGGTCGTCTTTCTTTCATATAGTATCAGCTGAGGACATCAATCACAGAGCCATTGCCGATTAGCTATCCTATGAATTGTCCACCCACCCATGTAACGTATCTTCGATTCAGAAGTATACGTAGTTCTAGTTGAGATATTAATTATCGAGCAGCCTAATACCAAAACATTTCAGTAACATTAGGATGTCGGCCTGTAAATGAGTTTGTATCCCACCAATTCGAAAGCTACCTCATGCAACGAATTTCGACTCAAGCAGTATGCGCTTCTATCATCGATTCTTTATGAGCTTATGAATCTGACTATATGTTAGAGGAAACGTACAAGAAGATATTACAATTTCTACTCATTTGGTAGACAAATATGCCTTAATTTTTTTTACTTAAATAAATGGTATCTTCGCAGGCCCTGACGAATTTTAAATTCCAGCTGCCTTATGATTTACATTTCGGGTCTAAAAATTGAATATTGTATACTCCAAAGGACATTACCGACAGAGACTAGGATGGCCGTTTCTGGCTTATTAACCATCATCAGCCAGACATACCCAGACACAAGTGGTGCCCCACCCGAGCTTTAAACTCGCGACCTTCCTGGTCAGAGCCAATCGCCCTAACCACTGAGCCATGAGCTCGTTTTCCTGCTGGTTTGTAATCGGGAATACATAGTGGCAGATAGGCGTAGGCCGATCAAAGGCACTATGGACGGACAAGTATGTCCTTTTACTGATCAGGAGACACATGTCTGCAATTATACCGCGTACTTTCCATGCAAAGAAAATCGTACACGTCCACATCTTTTTTCGAAGACGTCATATGGAACCCAACATTTTGCAGGGAAAATCCGCAAATTCTCCAAGGTCCGAAGAAGATATTAAGTAGCCCTCATACATTTTGCATTGCATTTGGACAATGCTGTGTACTTTACAAAAAGCATTCACAAATAGTCAGAAACGACGTCGTAATAAAAGACATGTTACAGTTTTAAAAGCCTAATTAATCTAACTTATTTTGGATCCACAAAAGGCACTTTTGAAATATAAAAGTCGAAAAAGATGTAGTGCCACCAAATGAGTACAAGAGAAAATATTTTTTACATTATATATGTATAAGTTCATCGAAAATAAACATGAAAATTTCACACTACTTGAGCAGGCATTTTTATAAAATGTACTTCGGTAGGGAGGCCGCAACAAACGATTTAGGATTGAAGTCAGGATATTGAATTTTATAACTACATTTGGGAATTTATTTTGGATTGTAAACGCATTCAAGCATTTTCGTTGACATTTCATGGGGCAGAAAATCTGCTGTTATGAAAACATTTCCTGTGTTTGTAATCGCTCTGTTATTCAGCACTTTCCGAATTCCTCTAAAACATTTCTGCAGGGGTGGATGGACCTCTAAGATGGACCTCACTTTCCGAATTCCTCTAAAACCTTTCTGCAGCGGTGGATGGACCTCTAAGATGGGGGTTTGCGATGCACTGCGAACGTACTTTAAAAATTTAGTTAGTAAAGATTGTAATGTAAAATCTGTTAGAGATATTGCTTTCAATCACCCACTAGCACTTAGGTGTGCTTATATAGCTATCAAGCAAATGAAAAATAAAGCCTTTCGGCGGGGGGGAATTATTGGTTTTCACGCCCTGCTCTCGATTGCCTGATTAAATGATACCGAAATATTTAATTTGAAAACCCCCTTGTATGCACCATATTTTCAACCTGCGTTCAAATGAGAGCAGTCCGACAAAACACACGCTTCCCGGCAAGTCTAAGGCCATTTAAACTGATAAGTATTCTCTTTCAACTTCGATATTCCTTTTACCTAAAACAAACTCACATACTGGGGAAAACTTCGAACGATCTGACATTTTTGCCGTTCGATCATTGGCATTTTCCATCAGTGGAGGGTTGCAGACAGCGCAGGAACCAAAAAAGAAAGTACCTGAAAAAACAGGTGCCGACCACCCTGCTAGATGAAACAGACTCGGGAAAAAGAATACATCCTTTTTATTTGTGCTCATAGATTCGATGTCTCACAATGTGAGCCTCCACGATACAACATTCTGGCCGCAGATATATTAGCTTTAAGTCCAGACACATGTCCGACCAATATTCTGCAGATGCATGGCATAGCTGCAAGGGGTTCGGCTCGTCAGTGCATCAACCCCATCATTTCCCTGTGCTGTCTAGTAGATACTCCAGTTGTGAAAATGCTGCTACTTTATGTCCTCTTGATGTTGTATGGTGTTAACTCTGTATATACTCCTGGCTGCCCCTTGGAAGTTTCATTACGCGGTAATCTCGCTGTGTTATTCATATCAATTTCCGGTCCGTGTCTCTAAAGCTTAGTTCAGACTGACTGACTGGCTACTCGTTAGTTAATACTTTCTGGAAAGAATAAAAAGCAGTAAAGTAGGCTTCCTCTGTTTTTGTGCACTGACAGGAATCACGCAGTATCACGCAGTTATCAGACGAGTATCACACAAGTATCACGAAAGGTTACTAAGTGCAGCTAAAAGTAAAATCCCACAGAGGAATAAATAGAGCTACCTAGTTGTATCTAACATTTTCTCGCATTGAAGTGAACCACCTTGTGAGGGGCCTAAACATTACTTACACAAAAAGGTTTCTTGGAAGGTAGTAGAAATTGCCTGGTGCCTGGATGCTAATTACCTCACAACCTAAATAAAAATTTAAAATTATTATCTTCCAAGTGGAATTTAGACATGGCAAATCTTACGAAAGACGTAGAAAATTGTGCGATCATTAGGTTCTTACCAATTCATTCATTTGCAATTTTTGTTCACATAAACCAAGACGACCACGGAAGGGCCAAGTGTGATCTAGGTACCAGCACGATAACTATCAGAAAAGGAAAAATGAACGCTGCGGCATCATGGGTGTGCCGAAATCAGCTCCGTATAGTAATTCTGTCGCAAAAGCAGAACACACGCCTATGAAAGCATTCAGCTGCTACATGTAAAATAGGTAGGCTAACTCATCAAATCCAATTACTTTACAAGAAACTCCCTGTTACGCAAACGCAACGCAAGCTGCGGCCGCCGAAGTCTTACAGCAATAAATGGTCGTTCTTCAATATAGGGCTCATTCGATTTATCAAGTTATATTACGTTGTTTATTATACCAGCTTTTTAGCAACAGAAATAAAATGCGGAGAAAGCAAAAACCGGGCGTTCTAGGTAAACTGAAATTTTAAATGTAGAGGCAGTCTGTTCATGCAAGGACACCGGGTGAAAAAAGCAGCACAAGTAGAATTACGTTGGAAAATAATTCTTTGAGAAAACGAACGTCTTTAAGTGGTCCTACCGTAATTGTATTTACAAATACAATTTAATTATGATAATGGAGTGTGTAGGTTCAACTGGGATTGTCTTCATTGAACTAAAGAATTGGACGTTGTGATAATGGAGCGTCGTTTAACCGTACCACAAACCGTGGCGCGTGGTGTCGTCGGCAATCTTAATTTTAGAGCCAACAATTCCCTTAGGATACCTACAAACCATTAATATTAATGCGGAAACAGATCTTATATTCATAAGTTTCAAGGAAACATGCATGATTGCTGCAAGTAAGGATGCAACGAGGCAGCGTTGAAGAAATTGAAAGCAATCTCCTTTACAACTGGCTTTCGTAAAGGTTGACCTTTGAAACAAAACATATCGCGTCTATTTCCCAAAACACTCAGCAGATCAAGCGTGCCTCCGGTCGAAAGCCGTTTTTCATCTATTTAGAATGAGGTAGATGTGCCTGTGACGGCGCAGTCACCAAAGGCCTGCATTTTAAGCACCTTACGACCATGCTAGGACGCTGCCTATAGCCAAAAGCTGAGCACATATGAAAATTATACGACCTCCATTAAGCTAATTGAAAATAAACTGTCAATACAGGTTTTCTAGACCTTCCTACTCAGAAATGAGCAAGCGGAAGAGTAGTTTTCATCAAGTTCGTAAGCTTCCTAAACAGCGTATTTTACCATCTGGAAATACGTGTAAGCGGACATCTCCAGATACAACGACACTATCGGCGTGTTCAGACGCACTGCAGTGAACCGGAAGACAAAGTTACCGAAAGGCCATATCCCCGATGGGTGTTCAGAGCAAAATAGCTACCCAAGAAAATTCGTCAACCGGTGCATGCGCAAACGATACGAGTGACAAAGTCGCACCGAACCCAAATTGTGGCGAGCAATTCCGAAGGTTAAAAAACGTCTCGAAGGCCCGCAGCTGACTCCGATCACTTGGAGTTGGGAACGCAAATAGGCCCGAGGAAACCATCAGGTTTCAGGTAATGAAACCAAACAATCCACTGCCACGGCCAAAAAATCATTTGGAGTCTATCGGATTTAATGCAGTTGCGGACAAAGAAAATACACCGGAGAACTTGGAGGACGTCCCAAGTTTGCGAATTGTCGAATACGCGGCAATTGACAAATAACACCAATTCTCACGGCGCGGCTCATTCAACGAGACCAAACCACACAGTTGAATGTGTTGAGGCCGAAATTTTCGTGAGGGGCAACAATCATGAGTCGCAAATTACTTGATTCGTGGTTGACGGACCTCAGTCTAGGTGTGTGTTCGACCACCATACTTGTGATGTCCACTATTTGCCCGAGAGCAGGGACGGCGACTGTGGCGAGATATAGTGAAAGAAGACGAACCGCCATCTACCCCACCCTTAAACTTCATCCACTTTAAACCGGTTGACGGACCTCAGTCTATAAACGAGTACAACGACCTGCCTAATCCATATGCGAAGCTAGGGCTTAGTTTGGCTAAAGCAATTCGCCACTCGGGAAATGCATAGGCCAACGCGCCGTCTAATGCCTGCGTCAGCGAGGCAGACGACACAGTAACCGTCACGCCGAAATCCAGCTGGGCTCATGTAAGTTCAGCAGGTCACAACTCGCACGCCAGCCTTCGAGCAATTAGCGCACAAGCAGGCAACTATTCTCGATAGGGGAGCCGCTAATTGTCATAGGTATGCGGCAACATAGCGACTGTATCCTGTAAATACTGCAACTGTCACTTATCCGTTTCTGCTATTGTCTCTGACGCTGGACCTGCGATGGACTTCGAAACAGCAGGCGAACAAGATTTTTGCCCCAGCGATCACATTAACTTCGTCTGCGTCAGTTGGTTGACTGCTGCGATGAATGCACCAGAGACCACATCTGCATGTGCCACCTCCACGACCTGCCCCCTCCCGCTACAAGTAAAGAGACTAGAATTTTACACGAAAGTAAATGAAGAGCTCAAATCTCGCACGTGATTGTCAGGGGTCCCTTTAGGAGGGGGGGGGGGGTTTACAGCCTTGCTCTCGGTCCGCTAGTCTACACATACACCAATGATCAGACTGCGAGGTCTGCGGTTAGTCGCTAGTCTGAATCCCTTTATATTACGGCGTTTAGCGAAATCTGATGCCCTGAGTACAGGATGAGATTAGAGTCTAACAAACACCCGGGGGGGGGGGTTACTCTCTTGCTGCAACTGGACCGATCAAATTTACGATTCCGGCCCGAGCACTGCAAAAACGTTCTACATGTGTTTGGCTAACCAACAAAGGCAAAAGAAATCAGCGACTCCTGTCTGTCTGGTGTTCGCTAAGGCATTAATTTTGCTGTCATACTTCTCAGGCAAACGGAAATGAGGGAGGCGAAATCCGGAGACCGAGCCTCACACAGAATAGAACAAGAAAAAGTCATTTTAAATGTACATGCTATTCACAATCTGGCAAAATGACCGTCCACTACATGACGAGCTGTGTTTTGAAGCTGTGTTTTCGTTTGACACCCGCTTTCTTCGGCTTCGTTTCCGCAGCTGACGTCAAAGTTTTGGGGCTTTGCTGCACATTCTCCTTCTTTGTGGCCTTATTCTTCTTCTTCTTTCTCCTCTTCTCTATGGTAGTTTCTAAGTCCCCCTCTCGTGGTGCAGCCGTCTCAAGTGAAAATTCGTCATCCGCCGGGACATTTGAAACTGACCGCTGGACGGCGGCTCCCGCAAGACCGGCCTCAACGACGCCCTCCATGGGTGCTGGGGAAGGCAGTTCAGTCGCTACTGCTGCCTCTTCCTCCTCCTCTTCCTCGTTTGCCTCGGTCGGCACTACAGGATAACCAGGGCCTTTGGCCATATCAGCAACCGCCGAGAGGTAGGACCACAACGCATCTACTCCCTCTAACCTAAAACGGAAAAATGGCGTGGAACATTAAGAAAAGGCAAGTAGTGGCGTGGAAGCCCCCATTCTCAGTCAACTAACCGGCTCGAACATTGGCTGGGGCATGAGGAGAGGAATAGGGAGTGAGATCGACGGTCCAGCCGATTTTCCTCAATATGAATAATCTAACGCCCCTGAATATATATTCAACAGTAGGCTTAATTTGTAAGGTCACCGACTGACGAGAGAACATGGACGGCGCGAAAAGCCCAGTTTGCGTTTGTGTGGACTGGAGTGGCCGACTGGTGGACAGAGAATCAGGATGCAATGGCACCTTCCTAATGGGGCCCTTTTGACACTCCCACTCCGTGGAGTCTGGGGCAGGCATGACGGCATGTCCAGAGGCGACTCCGGCTGCGCGAGCCACTCACGCCTTCTCTTGCCTCCGTATTCTTGACTTGGGTATGACAACGAGTACAAGTGAGTACGGGAGGACAGAAAGGTAGATGCAGCATAAGTCTACTCTCACTGAAACCTACTTCACGCGTAACTAAATAATTTGTTCTGAGGCAAGAGGTACCTAGTCGTGAAAACCGGTAACAGGGAAGAGGCGATGGAAGGATATAGATGACATTTATTCCTTAACAAAGGACAGTGCAGGTTGAGCAATCATCTGGTAGAGGCAACGATTATCGGACGGCTGAGTGGGATTGAAACTGGGAGGTGGTTAGACCGTGCCAGCAAAGTAAAATCCATCATGAACGCTGAAGAATATTGACCTCCCAAGCTGTGCGTCATCATCATCAAGGTGAGTCACCACTGTCTCGAGATGAATTACCTGCCAATGTACAGTAGATCTGCTAATTCATGCAATGTCAACGACATTCTAAAACATGTTGTCTTTTCGAAAAGATAACTTCAGTAGGTCTGTGACAATAACTAGCGTGCTGCATACTTGCAAGTATCAGCCATGTCGAGATGCCAAATTTTGAAAGAGCTTCTTTCTGATCACTTAAAAAAACTAACCTTCAAAAAATAATGACTTAGCTGGTACGTTAAGTCCAAAGATATTCCTCCCTAAACTCATTTGGTATCTCTTTGCGTCTTTTCCACATTTTGCACGTGAAAAATAGTCTATTTCGATTTTAAAAGTTTTTTTACTGCGGGATTGTTTAAGACCGTAAGAGGTCTACTTATAAAGCGTCGTATCTGTGCCTGTATTAATGCTGTTTATAAAGTACATGGATTTGTCTGCATCAATTGAAACATTTTATGAATATAATGTGACTAATTCCGCATAGTGTAGAGAAAGTTGCGGTTTTTTTAGGGGAAATGTATACAGCATGTAGTTTTGAAATTCTGAATAAAAAGGTAATGGCAGGGACAGTTTATAATTATTCGACAAGATGAGGTTTTTCGAGACTAAAATATGGGTTTTCTTCAAGTAGGAAAGTTGAAGAAAAAGAGGTAATTTATTACTAAATGAGTACAAAAATATATGTCTGTGCATGCTTTCTATAACACATATATTTAAGTCTATAAAGGCATCAAAATCACCAAGCAATATTCGTCCTACTTAAAAAGTCATTGAATACGAAGCGCAATAGGCAACAGAAAAGAAGCCGGTTCAAAAGCTTGCAGTTGACGTGACTGAAATACCTGGGGATGAGGTTAATAAAGTTTAATGATAATTAATAATATACTTATCATCGCAAAACGAAAACACATTTTAGAAGTTTGGTTAACATTTTATGACATAGCACACATTTACTGTGCTTTCATTGAAGCGGAATTAAGCAGAAAATACTCTACTCTTTGCCTTACGTGCCATATTGCGAATTTATGACGGAAGTCGGTGCGGTGTGTGCCTTGGTTGACGCCAGTAAGGTCATATCCACAGGTGTCACAAGAGTGTTGGCCCCCTACACAGACCAGTCTTATTTGACGGGGCGCAGAGGCAGACAAAGGAATGTCATGAAGGTCCTGTTAAACAGGACTAGGCACCGTCGGACTCCCAGGACCCAGAAAGACTGAGGCATCACATGAGTTTGCAACCTACCAAACTATGACTGTCTGCATATGGTGATAGTTCAGAAAGACGCGTTTGGACTTTTTAGAGGATGCCTGATTCGAGCTCGACCGAGGTTACTCACATGCTTTCCCCTTTCCTAAACGGCAACTCCAAGTAAAGCCAATTCGGGACCGGGTGGACGGCAGTGGCCGACGTGACGCAAAAGTGCCGATAGGGTGACTGTGCCAGTGACTTCGCTATCGGACGGGGTGGGATGTGCTCCATGTTCCCTGACGGGCACTGCGCACCCCAGACCGCTTTTTGTAAGTCACTTTCCAATTTGCTAGAGATTCATGTATAATAATACCGGCCTCGCTCATTATGCCACAGACGACTTTCTCAAAAGTAGTGGTGCCAAAGAGACGCCCTAATTGACATAACGGCAGAGGTTCTGGTCCACTACCAACAGCGCATCATAAGGAATTAATGACTGCGTCCCGTTTTGATAAAGAAAACAAAGTACGCTGTCAGGATGGCGGTGACTGTTATCCTCCGTTAAGGTCGGAATTTAATATGCAGTAATCGCGTTTCGGACAGGAAGCGGTTGAAAAGCAAAGGCCTTCTCGTATTTAAAATTATATTTTTTTAAATGCCAACTCTCCGGCATACTAACGCCCCGTCCAAGATTATAAACATATATATAGACATTAAAATACACTGACATAAAATTAGCTAAATTTGTCCTAGAAACAACTAAATTAGCAAATGCTTTTTGATAGATAAATGAAAAGACCGGTGCGCTAAAGCTTAAAATAATTACATTGGCTAATGAGCAGTAAGCATTTACATGCTGAATCGTAAACAATTTCTGCACTAAGGTCCCTTGTGTACTGGCCTTGGGAAGTAGTTGGCCAGTAATTAATTTGTCATAGTTTTGGGTTTTGGCAGAATCAACTGTGTTTTACGGTTTACGGTGTTTGCAAGCTGCACTCACGCCAACCATTGACGGGAAAAACTGTCTCAAGAGGAAGCAGCAGGGTGTGCATGAACAAACTCTTCCAAGGCTCAATTTTAAGGGGGGGGGGGGGGGGGGGGGATACTGCGAGTTAATTGAAGGGGTACTGTGTAGTGTTGATAACATTTCCAACCCACCGTCCGCAAGAAAAATAGAACTTCGTTGACGGATCCTATAATTGCGATAGGTCTTAGAGTGTAGCAGACACCAGTGAAACGAACCCAAAACAGGAGTTTTACGCACCTTAGTCACTGGGACAGATCACACGCCAGCTTAACTCAGGCCTGTCACCAGTTTAGGATGAGGATAAGGGGGGAAGAGGCCGATCCACTGCAGATTCAGCATAGACCTGCCTCTGTTTAATCAACCCGACGCGGATTTTATCTATCACGGTGACTTAAAGCCGTCACATGGATAGTTGTCAAGTGAACAGCTAGGTCGATCTCACTTAAGACAGAGGGGCAGGCTACAGTGGCTCCTCTCTAATGTGGTCTTTATGACCAACTTCCACGTAGCAGGGCTGTTTTAACAGATGTTAAGTACTTGTAGTTGTGAATCCAATCAAGACAGCCATCGTGATCGAGC
The DNA here is from genome assembly GCA_036362985.1 of Ligula intestinalis. Lineage (NCBI taxonomy): Eukaryota > Metazoa > Platyhelminthes > Cestoda > Diphyllobothriidea > Diphyllobothriidae > Ligula > Ligula intestinalis. The sequence goes on along the minus strand of JAYGXS010000001.1, from coordinate 74,864,701 downwards.
CCAGCCTCAGCAGTTGGGTCTTTGTCGTTCCAGTGGCACACGGTGGGCATGGGAGGAGCGCCGGACTGGTCGGCTGTGCAGGTCTCTCGCACCATAAAGCCAGCTGCTAATCTGCCCTTTTTGCAGAACGGCAGTGGTCCTCGCCACATGCAATAGGAGCAACCAACAGTACAAAAGTTCATTACTGTGCAGTACATAGAAGTCAGTTGAAAATAAGCTCCTGTGGTAGCTAGGTCATGTCCTCGACGTGTGCTGAAGAAGCAGCAGCGAAAAACAGGCTGGAATGAAGGCAGTCATTAAACGAGGACAAGGATGCAACTAATGATTAATCTTCCGCCTATCCTCCCTCCTACAATCTGCAATCAGATTCTAGAAACTACCTTGACCCAATATGTGAAGTCAAGCTGACTGGTGGTTGGGGAGCTCTCCATTAAATGGCCCAGCTTCCAACGAAGGAAGAAGAGGAAGGAAAGAAGAAAAAAGTCAGGAGGACGATGACGATGACGAACGGATAAGAAATCCTGATGATACAATAGATAAAACAAATTTTAACGCAGCTTTAGAAAGTTTGTGACAAAAAAAACGAAGAATGGAAGAGTCGACACAAGCTCGAAAAAACTTTTTCCAGTCCAGTTTTCCAGCATACTGGCGTGTCTCCAGCAGGTATCGCGGGATAATAAACTCGTACGGTTTACGTGCATAAATAGGAGGACAGTCCACTGGACGTGGCCACCCCCATCTCCTTATCCGTGCCTTGTAGCCCAGGATGTAACGCGATGCAAACAGGCATTTTCGTGAGATAGGAAATGGAAGTTGCACCCTTCTGACATCCTGACAAGAAAGCAAAACAAAAACATTTGCCACCTGCCGTCTTTCGTCCGTCCCCCCCCCTATAGTAGATTTTGTTAACTAAAAGGAACCTTGGTCATGATTATCATGGCAAACTGAGCAGGACGACTAATTCGACGCTACAAGTTGATGTGATCCTCGTCTTGCCCGGGCTGCTTTCAATCAAGGCCTTATACTCAAAGGTGGGAAGTTCGACTGTGACGTGGTTGAAAGCTTGTCTTATTAAATCGGGCTAGTTGGCTGAATTCGCTGGTGTTATAACCTCCAGTCCGGCGTCCTGCGACCTCAGTGACCATTTAGGATGCATGTACTATTTGAGTTTGTCCTTGTTTTGTGAACGCTTCGAGAATCTATTTTCTTTGTTCATGTCTCATGATGCACCAAAGTTGAATGACAGGCAATAACGGCAAAAGGGAGTCATTGTTAGTCTACAAAACTAATACTATTGTCATTTAAGGTATTGCTAATAACCTTCAGTTCGCTGAATAGCCTATAGCATTTGTCTGCACTGCTGGCACATGTACTGCCGAAGAGCCGGGCTTACAACCGACCCCCCCCCCCCCCTAATGGGCAAGGAATCTCAGGTTTTATCAAAATTATCACGCTGGTGCCCTGCGGAAAAATGACTAAAATTCGGTTTGCCTCCTTGAGAGAATTTTAGACCGCCAGTAAAAAAAGACACCGGCGTAGTCCACATTCTCCATAATTGTGGATATGCTCTGGGACAATTTTCGTAACAGAATTCATTTTTGCAAAAAGAAAAAAATTAAAGGGCTGGGCAGAGGCAGCAGAAAATCAATAACACACATGGTTTGTGCGACTCATTGCGCTAATGCGAAGGTCCACGAATTCGAGTTGTATCATGTGACCACAAGACGTGACACAAAAAAGAGAGATCCCAAAATTTGCTTTTTGTTACATTGTCTGAATTGTACTCAGTCACATGGTAAAGCAAAGGTGGACCAGCAAGTGCCCTACCTCATCAAACGATCTGAGGCAGCTGGTAAGCAAATTTAAATATGACAGAGCACGCAAACATAGCCAGTATAAGACAGTTTCTGTCATATAGGAGACCTCAAACGAAGCATGCCGGATATACGAACCGCGAAAGGATTAGGTGGAATAGGCGGCAGCCTCCAAGCAGACACTTCCGCATGGTTTGCAAATGTGTAGCACGTGTCTGTGTTAAATAAGGCTCGATGGCCACGCGATTAAAGTAGGCGTATCTAGTAGTCGCCTATTAACGCTATACAAGAATAATGTCGTTAGTTGGACAACAGAGGTTAATTTGGTCGTATCGTGGACGTGGCCGATGACGGCTTTATAAGAGGAGGGAGATGGTATCTCGTGGATTTCGTCCCTTGAGTAAAATAGTACGACGCCTATTTTAAAAGAGCTGACTGACAGTGTCACCCCCGAATTTGCAAGTAAAACACAGGCAAGAAACAAGGATGACCTATATGGCTGTATGACCAGGACATGTGAGTGGAAAAGTGCCGCGCACAGAAAATATACCCCGCGCGATAAATACTTCCGTGTCTTAACCCTAACAAAACTAAATTGTTACCCTAATCTTAACTCCAGCCCTAGGCTAAAACTAAACCCTACAAAAAACACGAACCTAAACGTTGACTCTTTATACAATTCAGACCCTAACCCCACTTCTGACCTTAATCCCAGTCTTAAACCTAACCCTACCGCTCATCGCAATCCTAAACCTAATTCCCTCGGACTCTGGCACAAAGCCATGTGCAGGGTGGGCGGCTCCTGTTCCCCTGTCCTGTTAGACGGCTATACAAATTATCCTTATCGGAAATAACAATACAGGACATAGGTGTTAAAAATTGTTCGAGTAATTATTCAAACTCCCTCCGAAACGCCTGCCTGCCTGCCAGATCCTACCAAGATATTTTGGTCAACAACTCGCTGTCTCGTCACTTCTGCACCAAAAAAATTCCCTATAGTCACACAGCACACGGCTAGACATCTGACGCATGCGGCTAGTAAACGCACTATGCTTATAAGGCATCGTCTGGCTGCCGCTCACCTGTTCAGGAGATTAGCCTTGAGGGAATCCAGACTGGACTGTAGGCGCACCAGGGAGGCCTGGAAGGCGCGCCACTCTCCGTGCTCCAGAAGGACTCCAGGTTGCTTCAGGCGCTCCTCCGCCTCCTCTTCTGTCGCGGTGTTGAACTGCAGCTTGTTGCGCGGCCGGGCGACGCTGGTAAGGTTGCGCCGCAGGGCACCAGTGTGCACCTGCAACACGGCGTCTGCCCAGGCCACGTAGAAGGCTGCGTGGCGCGACCGACCGGGCTCCAGTTGGCGAGCCAAGAAGGGCACCAGGCTGCGAATGACCAGACTGAGGGGCAGGTTCCTGGCTAGATAATTGACTGGCAAGACAGAAAATATCCACATATTAGAAGGGGAACACGTTGTTACGAGTTTTTAATAACCTGAGTAGGAATTATGGAGGTTCTTATACCCACCTTTACTAAACCGAGGCATATTGTCGACAAAGAACAGGCTCTGCAGTCAGCCACATTCCCAAAGTCGGTCGCGATGAGCAGGGGGCTGTGTCCAAAAAAGGTGGACTGTTTGGGTTATCTTACTACTAGTTGGATCACGGTCTCAAGCTGGGCTGGTCGCGATCGGAAATAATCAAATTTTATTGGGAATGACATTCGCCGACCGCTCCTGGTTTCAGGACGAGAGTTTAGTTTTGCCTGTGATATACAGTCTAGAGCCCCTCTAAGATGGCCACGTGGCAAAAACTAATCACTGATAGAGTAATATGATCAACAACCGCAACGGAGGTCAGAATGGCCGTTTCGTAATTTTCGTACAGGGAGAAAGAAACACGAAATGTTCGCAATGTTTCACACAACTAAGTCAGATCGGTAAACACCACACTCACGTAATCACGGTGACAATGTAAACCAGATTAGATGGTTTAGTTATTAGGTGCATTCAGCAGGAAGTTTTAGCATAAGGGCAGAGCATCACAGTTCCTAATGTAAAGGTAAAAAAGCGTGCACATGAATCCGCCTTTATTACGGTGATCTAAATGACAGACGTGCAGGGCTGAGCACAGAACAGGTCCCTTGGTGAGTTTACTACACAAAAACTTAAAAAACTCAAAAGATGGTGCGTTGACTACAGTCAGTTCCACTTCGGCTTTCGTGAGCGGACTTCTAGTACTATACATGCTTCCTTCGGTTAAACGGATCCTGAAATGCTGTAGAATCTTGAGGCGGATGTTCTGTCTATTATTTGAATTTGTTCATTCAAAATGGGCTTTTAAAGCCCTACCAACGAAAAGTAACCACAGTTGATAAGCGCAGTGATTTTGATCGACGGTAGGCGCTAGGGGAAAAGGGAAATCCTTGCGAAGAGTTGGAGCCACAAGGAAGAACTGCACCAATCATTTGCGTGTAAAGCTAACTCGGAAGTGAGGGCTATGTGATAAAGCCAGGCGCATACGAAAACCACCACAGAATTTTAAAATAAACAAATCTGGTTTACTGGAGTGGAAACCCAACAATTATGAAGACTACTATGGTGGTTTATGACACGAAAATGGAGGTTCGTGCAAAAGTAGGTTGCACTAATAAAGTAGAAGTTAACTTCAAAAACGCAATGCGAACATGCGAAGCAGGCAGCTCCACCTAAAAGGGGCATTTTTCGAGGCCAGCTTCTGGTAGTGGACTCCTTGAATAATCACCACGATACGATTACACGGTCTAATCATAGAGGAAAATAAATCAAATTTAAAGTTTCTCATAATCTCTTACAACCGCGATTAAGAGAAAGGATACTTCACTTTACACTCAAGCGCCAGTTTACCAATGAAAGTAACTAAAGGTTGTAAGCTTATGCAAGATTATTAGGAGGAAGACAAGACAAAACCGAACAGTAGCAGGCTTTCTCTGTATTTAAAGCTCAAGTTTCCTTAGCAACCTCGACTTCTGCAATTTCGGAATTTTCGGGTTTTGTACTTCTAAAATCGAAGAAGCACCTGATCAGCAGCTATATGCGTATTTTTTAATAATGAACGCTCCTTTGGGGGATGTATTCGTGGAACTGGGATTTGCTTGGAATTCGTGAGTTAGGGCCCCTACTGTATATGCATATGTATTCGTAAAAATTGGAAATTAGGCATCCTAAGAAAGATAATCTGACGACAAACTAAATTTTTTCCGTAAATTTTCAAGAATATTCCCTCAGTTCATCTTCGGAATAGAGATAGTGTGCAATGAACAGGATTGATGCATCAACCGACATATAAAGTTGGATGGAATGCCAAAACTTCTCAAAGAACGATGGAGGAGAAGAGAGCCGAGCAAGACGGACTGACATAAACCACAGCTGCCAAGCAACGCTCACTCCAGATGACTATTGGATTTTGTCTGCACGTTGGAAAATTTAATCGCTCGTTGCTGAATAAATTTACCTCATTATCTCAAAAACCGTCTTTTCTTCGGATACATATTTTGAAATGCGGGCATCTTAAAATATTCACTTAATCAAGAGTGGCGGTATGCCTCTCACTTCGCTCGACATCGTTTCTGTACAAAATCCCATGTATTAGCTATGATGCTGTGTACTATGATGAAGCCGAGGAATTAATGGATCCCATAAAATTTTGATGTTTTTGTTATCTTTTAATTTGCACCCAGGAAACGTTCCTTTAAATTTCTGTAACGCTGATATTTTTCTCCTAACTGTGTAAGTCGAATTGCACGGAAGACAGAACATGCTCGAGGTCAAGCGGATATGAACTCAATCATCCGTATCCGGAGGATTGTCTGCAATTAACGTACATTGACGCTTAATTAAGTCATTCATAAGAAACTTTTATTGCATAGAGTAAAAAGTGGGCTGTTTCTGCGCACTGGGTTCAACAAACAGTTGAGTAACCAATCGCAAAAGAGGAAGTTTTTCGCCTCCAAAAAAACTCTTCTATTTGCCTACTACACAAATTGACAGAGGGACACTCAGGTGAACATTCTCCGGTTAGTGATGATATGCAAACCCAGAATGCACGCCAACTTTGCGCCGAAAATTCGAGCCCCTGGATGTCTCAACTACGTGGGCAAAGATTTAACGTGTGGATAGTGGCAGGAGCCTCAGTAAACGTTTGCGCCTATCGCCTGCGTGCAACTCCAGCCCGACAGCTACTCTCTACCACGGTGGTTTTACAAACCAGGCGCATGATAAAAACACGCCGTGGGGCCGTGCCAGTTCCGGCCTTCGCCTGGCACGCCTAAAAGTGCAATCTGCACCCGCAACTGACCCCCAGTTGCACAGACCCCAAAATATCAGACAAGAGTCGCAACGATTATGTATGTAGTGAGCATGTAGGAAAATCAACGCATTAAAGCAGAGTCTGCAAAAGGTAAAAAAATTCGTTTAATCATCACGTCTGTCAACCCGGTTCGCTCAAATACTTCCACTCGAACTCTGTCGAGACTAGCAAAGTCATAACCATTAAATAAATAATGCGTACAAATTAAAGTATTGGTCCACCCGAGTCGAGCCAGCAATTAAACGTAGGCAGGACAGACATTCTACAGAGAATTCTATACACACATAAAGTACATACGGAATGACAGATTTTTCAGGACGTTGTGCTCTGAGCTTGCACGTTGTTCTGGCATTTAAAAAGTGCGAAAAATATGCGAAAAAAACGTTCTTAGCAGCAGCTGCAGCAGTGTGAGTGCTACTGAATGGTTTTACAAAATCTTCTGAATGTGTGTTAAAACAGGAAGCAACAAAAAAGCGTCCTAAATAGACTCGGTTGCTGGGCCGCGAAACAGAAGGCGGTAATCAAGAGCACTCAATCTCCCTCCCTCCCCCCTGCTTTCTACGTAAGACTTACCCTGAGGATTGTTTGCTACAGCACGTATTCTAGCTAAACAGAAGCACCACCCAGCCCTTGGCCTTGGGAAACCATGATGACCAGCACGCAGTCAAACACCGATAATTATGCTTTCTTAAGTGCAATGGCCGTCCTTAAACCCGAAGGCAGTCTTCAGTATAGAAAGCTGTCATGATTATGTTTTAGTTCCAATCGTGACTGTCCGACGACTCGTTCACGTGACAAGGAGCATACAATTTAACGAAATATACTCAGGACCTTTGTTGGCGCCTTCATTACAGAAATTATTTAACAGGGTTTGACTCAAAAAGGACTTCGAATACGTTCATAGGCATAGTAAGAAGGACTATTTAATACCTCTACCGACGAAGGAGTGTTGTAACTCAGAGGATCTGCGAAGGGCGCCAAACACTGAAAGAACAATTTGAAAGCGATTTGAATTTATGAGACTGAAAACGTATGGTCACTTCTACTTCACGGCTAATTCGGAAACCGTAGCGGATGTAACACACAATTCGTTTACTATCCAAAACCAAGAAAAGATCTGCAAATGGACTCCACACATCCCCATTTGGAGTTTCTACTCCTTGCTTCAACTGCGGTCCTGCAGTCTGGCCAACATGCCTGATGACTGAAAACGAGTCCAAATCACCCTAATAACCGTCCTGCCTTCCTCACGTGAGTACTACTCGGACTCGCGAAGAGAGCCTTCCATATACACAAACGCTGTTCGCAGACAGAATGACAGAAGTCTACATTGTTTTGTGCGATCTGAAAGTCACGCACTGCAGTTCTTACATGTTCCAATCCACGTGTACTGGAAAGCCTTTTCGTAACCGATCAGTGAGCTCACCTCCACCATTGTTAATATTCTAGATTTAGACCGACAGAAAACTGAACCGGTGGTGCAGTGGTTAAAGCATTGGCCTTCTAACAAACAGCGAACGGGTGACCGGCAGAGTCAATGAGAAGGTGGTCAGTGCTCAAAAGCTAGTCCTGGACTGGCACACTCAACCAAGCTATAGACTTGCAGCCTGCCTACGGGGCACTTCTTACAAGACTTGAATCAGTTCGGGCAGGACAAACGACCAGGGGGAACCCAGAGCCGACGCTCATGAAAAATAGGGGTGGCGATCGAAGGTCACGTGGCCGACATTCACCACTGACTCACCGATGCGCCTGCGAAGCGGAGAACAACACAAATGCACAGCAACGATTTATCAGTCCGTCAGCTGACGTGAAGGAGGCCATCAACAAATACGCTGATCCCGGTGGGGACAAAGGTCACGCAAGCTTGACAGCGGCCGACCTCAGGGACATACAATGCAGTTAGCAGCAAAAGGGAAGGTCAAAGTTCGTCCCTTCCAGCACGACTATGATACGAGGCAGGTGACAAGACCGCCATAACATGGGAAGAAAAGGCCATCTCAGGAACCATAGTGTTATTGCCCTGATGTTCCTAAAACTTCCATCGTCGCGCAGTGCTACGCCTTGCAATATTTGTATGCGGTGAGAGTCATGTTAATGTGGATTTATCTACGTAGCCAGAGCGGCATGGGGGAAGGCCGGCATGGGGGGGGGCCTTAATCACTACACCGCCTGATTAAGAAGGCGGCATTTTTATTTCGGAGTAAGCTTTCGCTTGTGAAAAGGGCCAGTGCTGCATGCGGGAAAAGGAGCGTGGATGATTTTTTCCATCCCAGGCTACTATTTCTGTTTACGATCACGATTACGATTAGTGGATGGAGTGGCCCCACCACCACCCATATCCGGCGAACGAGCAGACTTCACCTCGGCCAGCTCATCCACTAAACCAAAGCATGAGAAAACAGACGGACGTGTGAACGAAAACAAGACTACCAGTCTGGGACGACAGCTAAAATCGATGAGGGGGGAGGTTCTGGCCGCCCCCTGCCAATATGCGAAGGCCGCCCCCCGAAGAGACCCACCCAGACTAAAAACAGTTGGTTTTTTTCCCCCCCCCCCCCCCCCACGTCCACTGCGGCCCCTATTCAAAAGCAAAAAATTTATCCTCAATGTAAAAAATACCGCCCTCGTCATCAGGTGATGAAGGAGATCCTTCAACCCATCCGAACCTTCATATCCCTCTAACTACATAAGTAAATCCGTGTTAACATGACTGCCAACCGATATGAATACTGTAAGGCGTGGTACCACACCCACCCTCTGTCTGTTTTTGAAATGTCCGGACAATAAAACTGTATACGATATTTAAGCTAGTTTGTATTGCAAGATAATATAGTGAAGATAGAAGAACCGCCGGAAAATCGAGTTGGGCTCCCGGATTTTCAAGCTGTTGACGCTAAGCCGTCGTCAAACTAAAGTAATAGTGGGATGTCAGCTTATTGCACTAGAGATTTTGGAGACACAAAGGTTCAGTGGACAGGCAGGTGTCAATGGAAGTTAGGGGTGGGCGAGAATCATGTTGCTATAACAGAGGGAGAGGCGTGAGAATTCCTCGAAGCTTAGCACTCCAACATAGACCGTATCCGCCGAGCCAAATGCACATGAGGAGAGCCTATGTGGACAACTCACTAACCTGCGCCCTAGCAAAGGCTGTTTATCCGTCTTCCTCCGTTTGTAATCTCACAGTCTCGTCCCCCCCCCCTCCCTCCGGCAGACATTGCGAGCCACAACTAAATCTCCTGACACCTTCAAAACAAGTGCACTGATCCCTGCTTCCAACCCGCACCGACGACCGTTAATCTAGCCGTCTGTAGTCCCAGACCGAGGTCATTTCTACGATATGCCCATGTTGTTTACAGAAAGCATTATCGTTACTGAAAGCTTTTAATCCACTTAATATTCCGTCGAAGCAGAATGCCACGTTAATAAGGCTTCGCGGTTAACACTCCCCATATACCCCTTTAATGTCGCCGCCAGCAGGGTTCTTTACCATTAGTGATACATACACGTGAACCACTGGGAATGTCTTTGAACAGTTCCGATTGTAACTATCACCATCATTTGCACGATTAAAAGGTAACCAGTTCGCTATAAGTGCAACTTATCAGACAGTGTTGTGTACCAGCTGAGCCGCGATATGATAAAGGTGTCGGCCGACTGCCCCTTAGGCCCGCTACATCGAGTGTATCAGCATGTTCAAACTGAATTACAGCCCTCTTGATCGATTTTAACGGATTGCCGTTTTTATTGTGTATAAATCATGATTCCTATGGATAAAAATTCTAAGCAGAATCGGCATCTTTTAAGGAAACAGTGAGGGAGCTGAGGACAGCGCGGAGAAAAATCACCAAATACTTAAGAAATTGTCCACTGCACTTATCTATCTTGTGAAATCAAGCGTACGAAAGCGTTAAACAGGTGTGCGTTAAACTGGCGTGCTGTAACGGAAAATCATATGCGTAACGAGAAAATGTTCGTAAAATATTGAAAGGATCGTAGTATACAAACTACAGTGGGGCAGACCACACAACTTTGTAAAGTCAATCAAATTTCAACACGAGCAGTTACGATAAATTACCTAGAAATGTCTACATTTGTGGCTTAACTTAACCAATTGTACCATAAACATGGTGCCATAAACTAAGAAGCAGTCTGTCCGAAAGCCGGCTTGAATCAACTGATTACTCAAAGTGTTCCTGTTTACAAGGCGACAGATACTAACAGCGCCTTCGCATCACAAAGCGTTTTTCAGGGGCAGATCAGAAGACGAAAACCCCTTTGTTCTAGGCATAAACAAATGCGAACTTAATTAGGCGAGGCGCCGGGAACATGGGCGGCAGTCAATTAGAATTCGCAGCTTTATTTTGGGAAATTATTGTCGCAGAGCGGACCCCCGGTGGATGGCTGCCTTCACGATGGCGGCTACAAAACGGTGCATAGAGTAAGAGTTGTCACAAAGACAAAAAACATGTAGCGCCACTGAATGACTTCCAACAAGGCCAAGTCCTCTTCACGCCATTTGACCGACATGCTGCCAATTAATGCGTCAAGAGACGTGTAAAGCTGCAGATGAATGTAAAGTAAACGGGGGCTAAACATGCGTTCACTAACACACAGAAATGTTCGGCAGCTTGAGGAAACGATAAGACAAGACTCAAGAGCAGTATAGATTGAACAGTTACGCGAAACGACGTGTGCATGTAGTATGTCACAGTTGGTACCGCAGACACCTACGTAGCGTTTGACAGTTTTAAACGTATATTTGTTCGGCTCGACAACCCCCGAATCCAACGCAATGACGCCGCATGTCTCGAGTCAAGAGCTCCATCTCTCCCCTCAAAATACCCAACGTACCGACTTTCGCTGGCGCAATACAAGCTGAAAACGTATTGGTCCATTCGATCGGTTCACATTTACGACAATGATCACTAAAGCAATTCAGTCCGGGTCCTCTCGTCGACCAAGAATTGGAAAACCACAGCTCTACTGCCAAGATCTTGCAAGTCCATTGATCCACGTAGTAATGATGGACAATAGACTGTTTGAGAGAGTTTATCTCTCAGGTAGAATAGATAACGTAACTCAGAAAGCGTGATTACCAAAACTGAAATTATAAGTGCAGAGCATCTCGAACGCTGTATGTCTTCCCTATCAACCGAACCTGTCTCAGGAAAGGTGATCTGCTTATAAATAATATGTTTCCTAGTCATTTTACAGAAGGAATAGTTTACAGTTACGGATCATAAAGCAACGTTGCCATCAATTCAGCAAGTCAAAGGTACTGGCGATTGTCCTAATGCACATCTGCGCAGTAGAGCATTCAAAAAACGGGAAAAAATTATCAAAATAGTCTGCGCCCATTTGAAAACTGTTCTCTTGTTTGGCATGAGTCAGGTAAAGGAGAGAGGTAGTCAGCATGTTACGATGGCAAAATCAGCAGTCTTGTCTTTTTTCAAAAACTTGTACCTCTTACTCTATGTGGTTTGAGGCTTTAGCCCACAGCAAAAACTCTTCAAGCAATCCCTTATTTTAGCTTACCCAAATTTGCCTTTGATTTGTGCATATTCCATAACGAAAAGGTACAAATTAGGCAGCCACTTTCAGTTATGAGTACACTGAAAGATGCTTTTTAGGCAAAGTAAATTCGAAACAGGGTGGGTAGACCAATATTGCAGTATTCGTATGACCATTCTGTGTTGTATCTGTGGTAATAAAAGGACGCCTCAAAATAACCAAAGAGGACGAACATGGCTCCAATTGAGAGGAAAGAATTCCTGTCTGCGGTAGAAAAATTATTAGTATCCTTTGCGAAAGTGAATAAATCGGCCAACGGTTCCAAGCTTCTCTCTGACTTTTTCTGGAAAAAGTAAGTGTGTGGACATTCGCCAGCGAATTATCCCAGCAAAGGACATTTTAAAAAGGTAAATGTTGAGAGCTCTCTCAATTAAGCAGGGGCATATTCCTCGCAGTCCATTCTCCAGTGAATACGGTTCACGTTGTAGGTTTTTTTTTACCTTCATTTTCCCCAGAAGAGGAAGAAGAAGTGGAGGCGATT
>JAYGXS010000001.1:74799571-74852482 GCA_036362985.1 Ligula intestinalis | reverse complement strand
AAAACTGCGCGGCCTCGGTGAAAGTCGGACTTCTTAGCTCAATGGTAGGGCGTTGGCCACGCAAAAGCTTTCGATTCTCACCGAGGTCGCGCAGTTTTAATAATTGGGTCAACTAGAAATGTCATTCTTTAGTATCACCAAGTTAGTCATTATGATTCAATTGCCAGGAGAAACGCGACGGTAAATGACACTTGAAGGTCTTCGTGATTTCTGCCTATAGAACGCGCCAAAACGAAAGGGTGCACGTATTCACTGATGGCAACTGAATGATGCTTCCGGCTCTACTGAAGTGAATCTTATACACGGTTTTAGTGAACAGGTAGAAGTAACGCTTACACTCCGGAAGCAAATATCGTAACTGGGAGACACATTCCAGTACACATGTTCACAAACATAAAAATGTCAAACAGTAAGTGAATTAAGGTTTTTTTGCAGTGATTGTTATTTTCGCAGTGGGTTGATCTAGGCCAACAGGCTGTTGTGCGCACACTAACATGAAATGTCTTACAGTGACATTAGGGTGACAAACATGCGAAATTTGACGTGCTAGTTGCAAACGTACAGTAGATTTTAGATCTGATGAAATGCGAAGACCAAAACTTGAGTGTGGGATCTAACACACAGTGAAGGTTGTTTATTTTGTTCATTGAGTTGACTTTAGGCGCACAATACTGTTTACTGGAAATGAGATCAGTTCAGATCAGTATAGCTGGGAGTAAATAGGGAGAAATTGGGCCAGATCTAACGTTTTTTGATATCCAAGGAATTCCCTAAGCTATAAAACGCTTCGGAAAAATAACTTGTTTGTGCATACTGTACTATAAAAGAGCATTAATTAAGACCAGAACTTTTCTAATCATGTGTTCACAGAACAGAAAATTTTGTTTCACTTTCATGAAATTGAGGTAAGTGCACGTATGATATTACGCATTATTGTCGGCAAAGGGAACAGCGGAGTCAGTTTACGAAATTCGGTCTTGCAAATCTGATACGTTATAAGTAGTATGCTTATGAGACCGTAAAAATGGGTCCTACTCAAGCATGCATATGAAGTTTCACGAAATTCCATCAGTTTTCTCTTTTACGCCGTATGCGAAAGATCTGCAAACGTCTTCTATCCAGAGAGCAGAATCCATGAATAGAAAAACAGAACAGGCAGAAGGTTATTAGTTTCCGTAAAACTGTCATTGATATTCTGCCACTCTGTTCTGCTTTTGTTATGTAAGAAGGGGGCCTAGAAGTAAACAACCGAGCTGAAGAAAAGTGATTTCTTTCCTTTTCAGAAGAAGATGCATCCCTATTTTTAGGAAGTCAAAAAACTGGCCAAGAGTTCCCATTTTGATCTTGACATAATTTTCAAAAATGAATAAAATGTGCATGCATTCGACGCCGAAATATCTAAGTAAAGCGGTTTTCGAGAGGTAGCTTGTTGTATAACGTTTTATATTAATCTAAGACGCATTCATTCGCGACTTTCGTTGTGGACGTTCATTTTCCTCGGCAATGACTTGACATGTTTGGGTGATTCTAAAACCATGGCCCAAACAAACAGCTGCACAAGAAAAAATGTTTACAAATTTAAACAAACTTCCGCGGGTCGAAATTAGCCAGACTAAATACTTTCAGTATTCAGGGCACACGTGTCCATCTTCAGTTTAGGCTGAGCTATGGCTGATTTCACTGTACCACGATTTTGTTAAATATCATTTGAAACTTGATACAGTTCAAGCCTTTGTTCTCAACGCGTATGACCGAGAGGAAAAAAGACGAAAAATTGCAGCTGGAGTGGATGGAATATTTGCCAGACTGTTTCCATGTAGCACAAGGTCCGATTTGTTCGTGTTCGAATAAGAACTCCGAAATACGTGTTGAGGCCAAAAGAATGACCGTTGTCTAGCCAGTGCACTACATGGAAGCAACGTATAGAGCAGAGTCAATAAATAGAAAAACTTGAAACAGAACCGACAGAAGATTATTAGTTTTCTCAAAATCCTCTTTGATTTTCTGCCACTCTGCTCTGATTTTGTTATATCAGGACTGAGCCTAGGAGTAAACAGATATACAGAAAACTGCTCTGTTATACAGAGAAAAAATTAGTGCTTTCATTTTTAGCAGAAGATGTATCCCTAATTTTTAGAAAAGTCAAAAAACTGGCCAAGAGTTCTAATTTTGATCTTGACTTTATCTTCAAAAATGCAAAGTTCACACATATTCGACAGCGAAATATCTAATTGAGCGCTTTTTCGAAAGATAAATTGTTATATTATGTTCCGAACAGACAGCTGCATCAGAAAGAATGTGTAAAAACTCACTGTTGAGGTAAATTCTGTTAAGAAATATCAACTTTTGAAGGTTTTTTGGTAACCACGTAGAAAAAAACGGTATTTAGGCGCAATCGAATAAAAACACCGAAGATCGTCGCATTCGATTTCTCGAAATAATTACGAAGGAATATGACGGGAGGAAATTTCTCTCAGTGTACACAAGATGGTATGTTTACGATTGCGCCTTAAAGTTTAATTTAAATTACTTTATACATCAAAGAACTCAAGAATCAATAACAGAAAAACCGAACCCAAACTCCAACGGGGCATTCAATGAGACACACAAGTGATTGCAATTTTCTTCCAAATGTTTCTAACTCTAACAATAATGCTGTCTGACAATTTAAAAGAAATAACATGTAATACCACGTGGCCAAAACACGGTTTTTTTATAGATGAAGTCTCATGGGACCTAGGACAATGCTTTCTATTTTCATTAGCATCATTCACATTTGACCGACTTAACTCGATTGTTTAATTTGAAGGCTTGAAAATAGTTTAAGACTGAGGGAAAGAGGGACACCAGTTAACACATATCAACAATCATAGTACCGGCGTAGTACGGTTTCAAAATCTTTAAACACGGATTGAAATTGGTCCACACACCTTCAAAATGAAAAACTTAGCTGAAATTGCACGGAAAATAATTCTAGACCAACTCTCGGACGTCAAAAAACTGCTTTTTTAATAGGCTTTCTTCGCATTATATTCTAAAAAGATCTTTACATGTGTGTTTCGCATTTCTTTCAGTGCTTACATACATTCCATTACTTTCAAAATTACAGTCGAGTAAAATTCGCAAATTTAAAATTTATCGAAATGCTTCCAACACTGTTTGGGGCGTTCAACATGCATTACATTCGGAAATCTCAAAGGACGTAAGAAAAATCCAATGGCAAGCAAATGACGTCGCAAATGAAATGCTATATTGGTTGCTTTAAATTATGTTAACTCTATCCTCCCTTATATTATTGTATTGACTGATGATGAATCAATCGAAAACGTTCGTTCACCTAACAAGACTTCCTGAAATGCTATATAATTAACTTTTTGATTTCAGCAGTTCACTTGCTGCGTCCCCTCGGAAGGGGACTTTGAGGAATCGTGTTTTCTGTTCTACAGTAGGTGCGGTGGTTCTTATTTGTTTCTCCGCCATATTCCTTGTAATAAATCTCTCAGGATACCCATTTTCACGCAGTAGGTCCTCGATTACAAGAAATATGGCGGAGAAATAAATAAGAACCACCGCACCTACTGTAGAACAGAAAACACTATTCCTCAAAGCCCCCTTTCGAGGGGACGCAGCAAGTGAACTGCTGAAAAGACGCCTCGACCAAGCCGTTGCAAAAACCTTCCCAGCAGCCAGAGTCCAGGTATTTTATTGAAGTTCAGCTGACGATTTTGGTACTACGCAACGCCTTGAGACTTTGTAGTAAACGATCAGCTTAATCGGTTTAATTTCTGTACCAAATACTAGAAATTATATTGATACGCCGTAATTTGCGTTGAGAAGCAGCAAGAAGAGAAAAGGTGCGGGTATGCATTAGAAAAAGAACAAGAAGAAACCTGAATAGCTTGTTTCTATAGCTGAATATCCATTTAAACCTGTCGTTCTTAGCCTATGCTTTCCAAAACAGCATAACACCTAATATGCCAATCATCGGCAGCGACAGAATATACTTCAATCCTCAAATATCCTACAGTTTTATGCACTCTTAGAAAGCAGGCATAAAGCGAGTCTGCAACCAAATACAGGGCTCCGAAAGAAAAAGAAAAGTTAACAGATGTGAGGGCTGCTAAAGGCTTGCAGACGCCTTGCCTTTCCATCGGAGAAGAACGTCCTTCATAAAAACAACAGTACGTACCCAATTGTACCCGGATTACTCAGCAATAATGAGGAAATAGTGTTAACATGGTCCATGAGGAAATAGTGTTAACATGGTTCATGGATCACGAAGCGTACTAACTGCTATTTTAAAGAAAAGATAGGTCGAATTTATTGGTGCAAAAAGTTCCACTAGTGTCAGGACTTCATTCAATTTCATGCAACTGACGGAGAAGTTGGGGCATCGACGCAACCAAGCTGATGAAACGCAGGCCTGCCTCTTATATTTCCCTCGCCCATCCGACGAATTGGTGTCACGAATATAATCACAAATTTTCAATCCTCCTCTGGAATTTCTACATCCCTCGGCAATTTGAGTCCTAGAACCAGGCATGATTCCGATGAAACTGTTCAGAAAAGGAACGCCGAAAACCAGTACGTGCTATGTTAAGAACTGAACAAATGGCACACCTTTGCTCCTTTGCGGCAACGATGATAGCAGTCAGACGAATGACCCCCAGGCCACAAATGACACATGAAGGCAGCCTAAAAACGTATACGCCCTTACCTACTGGGATGAAGAAAAGAAAATGACTCGGCTAGATAGAACGACCCTAGTAAGATTTAGGACCGGACATTGTCCAAAGCTGAATCACATCAGGAAGCGGTACAATCTGACTGATGATTCCACATGTGCAGCTTGTGGGGAGGAAGAGACCAACGAACACCTGATGGAATGCGCAGCCGAGATGGTCGCCAGAGTTCGGGAGTTTGGTGTCGACTGCAGGCTGAGAGCACTGATCGACCTTACTATCCGAAGACCCTCTGCAACAGTCCAGTATCTTAAGAAGATCCGGAAGTCATGGTTCTAAAGCCACTTACCTTGCAATGGATCCTGCAACAACAACAACACCGTCCACACATAATCTTGAGCGCTAAGAGAATTATCATATATTGGCAAAGGATGCACGCTTCCTTTTTTAGGTTAGACAGCTTTCAAAGGAACGATTCAAAAGCACATTCTCGTCCTCGGTGTAATTGAAGGCGGGGGGGTTAGCCAAGCCAGACCCACC
The DNA here is from genome assembly GCA_036362985.1 of Ligula intestinalis. Lineage (NCBI taxonomy): Eukaryota > Metazoa > Platyhelminthes > Cestoda > Diphyllobothriidea > Diphyllobothriidae > Ligula > Ligula intestinalis. Next base: position 74,847,260 of record JAYGXS010000001.1, on the reverse strand, counting down.
TTGGTTAATAAGCAAATCTGTCACATCTCTGGACAGCAGTTGAATCGTCTAGCCTTTTCCCATACACGGCAGGTGTGTGTGTGCCCAGAACACAGTCGTGCAGGTGCATCGACATGGCGCAGCGTGGGAGTGCACAAAACAAAGTCACCGCCGGGCATGTGACAGAAATCTGATGGCAATCAGCACCAACGCTGCGTCCTGACCTTCCTATTTGGATTCGGCCGCAAACAGTGTAGTGCACCGACCGAGTTGGGGACTTCGTTGTTCCGGTTCCCAAGCAGCACGCCTTCACGTTGGTGGAACCGACTCTACCGACTCTTTTCCATCTACCAATACAGCGGCCCATCGTACAGGTGCATAACCTGTCGTCATCTACGAAATGGGCCTGCTCACACTCCTGTACCCTCACTGCCATCACCACCTATGCCGCGGTCCGCCACGACTCAGGCTACCTCACAACAACCCTCAGTACCTCCGCCGCTTATGTCGCTGACCGTCCCAGACGCCTCCCCACTTTCTGACCTCAAAATACTACAGCTGAACTGTAATGGCCTTTCTGAGAAAATAGATGCGATCATTAAACGACTCCATGATCATGACATCAAAAAGCGGCTCTCCAGGAGCCAAAGCTGTCAGCGAAGTCGAAGGTCCCACGTTTCCCGGGCTTTTCCGTCATTCGAAGAGGCAGAGCTCGAAACTCCGGTGGTGGACTGGTCACCTTGGTTCACCACAGTATTAAATACCAGGAGCTGACCTCTGCAGCAACAACCGCGGACTCGCCGCTGGAAGAGCTCAATGTACAAACTGCCATTGGACCGTCCAGTCTGACTATTCATAACGCATACATTCCTCCACAAAGCAGTTGTGACGCGAACTTCAGGCCATCAATAAGCCACATGCTAACGGGTGATTCGAAACTCATCTTGGGCGACTTCAATGCCCATGAGGACTTATGGTTCTCTAACCTTTCCTGTACTAGAGGTACTTCACTAGCTGAGGAGATCAACAACGCCAACTTTGGGGTCCTCAACACGGATGGAACGTCCACGAGACTACCTCATTCAGGTACTTGCACTAGCCCTGACATATCTATGGCCAGTTCCGACATATTACTATCTTTCTATGCAAACTGAGCTCTGACCATCTCCCGATAGTTATCACAATCAGCACATATGCTTTCCGATTCGTAACGCTCGCAAGTGCTTTATGAATCTACGTAAAGCCAACTGGCCCGGTTTCCTAAGTGAAACTGAGAATCGCTTTGACCAGGCCCTTATCCCTCCAAATGTCCACCAGGGTGTAGCGATTTTCAATCACATCATGCATACCGCCTCTAACCACAACATCACTGCAGGCAAGGTCTTTGATCCCATCCCAGGATACCCTACCGATGCGGCCACCTTATCAAGAGAATGTGACGCCACCCGAGCTCAAAACCCCCAATACCCGTCGTTACCGGCCATAACCTTAGAGATCTCCTGACTTGTCAATGAACACAAGAGGACCCTATGGCAAGAAAAGCTAGCCACTTTCTCCAGCCGCACCAACACTAGCAAGTTATGGTAAACAATCAAATCCATCGGAAGAGGGGCACCTGCTCCTCCCAATCAGGTTATCGAATTCAATGGCATACCGAAGAAGACCGACAGAGACATTGCCAACCAATTCAATGTGCAATTTACCACGGTTGCAGTCCATAAATCCTCAAAGAATTCGAGGATCGTCAAACACAGGTCGTGCAAACCTTTATTGATGCCGCTCCAGTTCTCAGCTCATGATACAACAATCGCGATTAAGCGTGCTAAGAACTCTAAGGCGTTTGGACCGGATGTCATTACGATGGTACACCTAAAACACCTAGGCCCCAGAGGTGTCGAATTTTTAACCAAGTTGATCAATCTATCTCTAGCCACGTGCCATATACCAGCTATCTGGAAAATGGCGCATATCCTCCCCAGATACAAAGCGAGTAAAGACTCCGCTGTCTCTGACAGTTACCGCTCGATTTCGCCTCTCAGCCCGGCCGTGAAAATACTTGAGCGTCTTATTCTCCCCTCACTTAATAGACATTCCAAACCTCCAAGAGCACTAACACGGTTTCAGAGCTTTCCATTCTACGTCGTCAGCCCTAGAACGTGTCATGGACCGCATTGCATGTGGTTTCAACAAAAAAGAAACCTGTGGACAGAACAGTAATAGTCGCCCTCGATCTTACTAAAGCTTTTGACTCGGTTAACATTGACACCTTGATGACATCTCTCATGGATTTGTCTCTACCGAACGACCTCTGCAGATGGCTGAACTGCTATCTCCATGGCAGACAAACGCGAGTCGAATTTTATGGCACGCTTTCCAGGGCCCGCAACTCTAGGACAGGAGTTCCTCAAGGTTCTGTCATTTCGCCAACGCTATTCAACATCTACATGGCTGACCTCCCGAATCCTCCTGAAGTCGAAATGGTGTCTTACGCTGATGAAATCACCCTGCTATCCTGGGAACCACAGCAGACGCGTCTTCGACCGCATTTCCACCCGCCCTCAGGGCGGCCAAGGTCTGCTACACCAAACCTCCCTATGGTGGATCCATCTGTTCTCCTCTCTGTTTTTTTATGACAGAGCAGCCCCTCTTGACTATGCTGCTCCGAATCCTCCTTCTCCCCCTCTTCGCCGCCGGGATTGAGGCCCACCTGGCGGGGTTCCGGATTGAACAAGAGCTACTTGCCTGCCTGCCCTGCTGTCCTCTCACCCTAACTATCGCATGGCTGTCGATGCCTTAGTCCGGCGCCTAGACGATAAGCAACTGAATCTATTCGCGCCCAAGTCCTCAGTAACTCTGTTTACTCCGGACCCCAACGAATACAAGTCCCATCCTCCAATTAAGGTGGAGGGCAATGACATTTCTTTATGTCAGTATCCTAAACTCCTGGGCCTCACTCTCGACCCAACGCTGGCTCTACACCGCCATGCTGACATCCAAGCCAGCAAAGCCAAAGCCAAGCTCAACACTCCTAAAAGCATTGACAGGTTCTTCTTGGGGCCAGGACACGACATACCGGGCAACAGGCAAGGCAACGACTGAGCATGCATCAGCGATCTTCGCCCCACTGTTTAGCGACACCAGCTGGGCGAAAGTCCAACGCGTTGAGAACGCTGCTCTCCGCATCGCCACGGGCTGTGTTAACATGACCAATGTAGATCACCTCTATCAGGAAGCTCAAGTCCTGCCTCTGTAAGTTCACTCTATCATGCAGGCAAAAATCTACATTGCGCAGACCCATAACCCAGAACATCCGGGTAATCGTCTCTTAACACGCCCTCCACCTGCTAGCCGCATGAAGCAATCTACCATAGACGCGTACCGCTCACATGCTTCGGTGTACCCTACTCATCTACCGATACCGGACCTCGTTAAGTGTATCCGCACCAAAACTGTCGGGCAAGCCATTAGCAGCTATAATCCCAACAGAGTCCTCAACGCTCCTCCGCCGGTCTCCGACGTCATGGCCAGAGAACGTAGGACCAACCTGTCCAGAAACCCCAGAACCAGACTATCCCAGCTGTGTTCCGGCTTCTCCACGCTGCTGAACTCATTCAAATGCCGTCTCACCTCATGCTTCGATAACGTCACAGACAATAGTCCTGATTGCCTCCTGCCTTCCCACACAACATGCCACCTCTTCAACTGCCCGGTCAACCTTACGGACCTCATGCCTGAGGACCTATGGCTTCGCCCAGACAAAGTCGCCGAATTCCTACATCTTTCCTAAAATTTTACACCTTCTTCTTTATTCTTTATTCCTTCATCTTTATCCCTTCATCTTTCTTAAAAATTTTATACCATGTATTGCTGGCAAACGAGGTTAAGAAGTAAGCTAGTACAACAACAACAACTTCGTATTTCCCAAAAACGATCTGGCGCGGTCCGAGAGGATCGGTAGTACTGCAAAACGGGTGGAGTGGAGTGGAGGGCCACATACACACATAAAGCGTGGTTTCCATTCCTCACCGAACGAGGTAAAATCTGGTCCGCAGGCGCTCTGGACCAAGCACATATCAGTCAGCCACAGTTCTCGAATTTATTTGGAGGTGCCCTGAGGTAACCTTGAAACTGGTAGATTGAGTTAAGTAAGTGGGGAATAGAAACGATGATGCGCATGTCCGCACCAGAGGTAGGGTGTATAGAAGACAGAGCCAGGCCGGAGCAAATTCGAGATGGCCGTTTCCTTCTGAACCCTCCTGACGCCCATCTCTTATCCCCAGCTCTACGAAACTGCGCTGAACGAAGAATTTAATTGTTTCGGTTAGCATGAAGCCAAATGAGAGCACCTAGGGCACTGCCACCTCCCCCCAGCCCCACGCTCCGCTGCAGCGAACGGAGACGGTATCCATCTTATAGTACGCACAGACAAGAAATAAATGCTAATTCAGCTACTGTATCGAGGTCACGCTTCGGTCGTGTTGGACTAGTTTTCCCAATAGGGCAAAATGAACGTGGTAAGCGAGCCAGGATTATGCAATGAAAGCCGCTTGGAGATTATATGCCAGTGCATGCACAAGTCAACCCCAGCCCCGTCTTCGTCCCGGGTTAGTGATAATAATTCACTATAGCCAATCCGGGTAAGGACCAACTTCTTCGAGCACGGCAGGAAGTAACAAATAGTACGACCCAACCAGAGACCGGACTCCTTTGTAAACCCGAGGAGGGAAAAAATAAACTGAAATGCACAAATGTGTGGTCGCGGTAAGCTACTACTAGAAGGGCAAATGTGAAGAGGGCATGGATTCACGTTCAGTGGGGTGGAGTGGTGAAAACGGCTAACAGGTGACAGGACCATACCTGTTGGTGAGAAGCGCACAGACGTGACCCGAACTTCGGGCCGCCACCAGCGCCGGGAATGATCGTCACCAGAGCGCACACCGGGCAGAGGCAGAGCCTCGCGCCCCTCCTCCTTGGCTGCAGCCGCCTCGGCACCGTAGGCGGACAGAAATTTGCGTCTGTCGTGGGCCTCCTGGACACCCTGCAGGGACATATTGATGGTCACCTCAAAACGCTTAAGCAGCAAGCGGTCGGGGACGGAGTAGAGGCAGATGTATTTGGAGTCGCCCCCGGCTAGCAGGTGATCACCGTCCGCGGAATAAGTGATTGACAGGAACTTCCTGTTATGGGGAAAAACGTAATCAGACATATAATTATGATTTCCAATTTACAAGAAGCAAGTGGATCTGAATTTACCCATGTTTAAACTCAATGATAATTTTAAACGGGCAAACACACACTCAACTGCACTAAGGTTATCACAGTTCAGAGTACCGCGGTTTCACATCTACCACGCATGACATCAGCTTAAGACGCAGATTTTGAAGTACTATTTACCAATATGTAAATTCTAGGCTGAACGTTCCATTAAGCTGGAGGTAGACATTTAATTTAGGTCACAAAACGGCACGCGACCACTCATCCTTCGGGGCAGATGGTAAAGGTGGAATCGGTGGGGCATATCAGGAGAAATAAAATTGATTTAAAAAGTAGAGAGTATAAAAGTATTCAATAATGCGAATATTTATTGAAATAACCACTTACCGAATATTTGCGTGCGATGATTAAAATGACCCAATAGTGCCCAAATGGACACAATCGACGACTCTATGTCACCTCTATATAACCCCTATATCACCTCTGTAGAGTTGATATACAAATGATATAGGGATTATGAGGAGATGATATACAGGGTGTCAACAAAGTCCGGGTACATAGGAATTTTAATAATGTACACCTATTCAATCGAGTTCGCCAGAATTTAGCAAGGCGCATCGAATTATACATTGCAAATAATGGAAATCTACTTAAAAATATAATTTCTTAACATTATAATTAGATAAAATTGCTTTGTTCTTAAGGTATGTATTTATCCCCTATGTACCCAGACTTCGTGGACACCCTGTACATACCTTCAGAACAAAACAATTTTATTGAATTATAATGTTAAGAAATTATATTTTCAATATGATTTCCACTATTTGCAATGCATAATTCGATGCGGCTTGCTAAATTCTGGTGAACTCTATTGAATAGGTTACAGTATTAAAATTCCTATGTACCCAGACCTTGTGGACACCCTGTAGAATCCAAATGGGCACTATGGGGCCATTTTAATTATCGCGCGCAAATATTCGGTTATTTAAGCAAACTGGTTCGTGACCTAAATTGAACTGTTACCAAACTGGGTGCTGTAAGAGCCCTGTTAACACGTTCGGTCCATACTATGCAGCACAGTAAACATTTATAAAATGGCAAAGAAACTAAACAGAGGGAAACTAACAGCAAGGAGTGTCAGCACATGGAGGAATTAGTCTGCAGGTCAAGTTAGCTATTTGCATGTCTGGGAGGCGAGGAAGGGGGAGGGATTTAGCTGTGGTAAACTTAATTCGAGTCAGACAGGATTACCACAGGCATTTGTCTGTCTGTTTCACGGACCGGTGGTGGACCAGGATTGGCGTAGCAATTGCCCCATTTTTCGGAAAACGGGAATCCTCGAAGGAACCACTTAGGAGACGAAATTTCCATAAAAGATAAGCGTCGCACATTTTTCACTGGTGTCAGCAGTTTTATTTATCTACGAAAGACGATGAGCTTTTCCCACTGCTTATGCACAAAACACATTCTCTCTGTGTAGCTAACCGCTCAGAAGGTTCGACGGTTGAAGAAAAACTCTCAGGCAGCATTTAGTGTGTAGGCAGTAGCATGAGTTGGGGGGATTCATGCCGCCATTGAGCAATCAAGCCAAGCAGGTTTCTGTTTTTAGCAACCCATTCCATAATGACAACTTTTCTGTTGCAAAAGCACATCAAAGGAGTTGGTGGATATCCTTGCATACTTCCAGCCATTTTACATTCAGATAATAGCTGGGGCAACAGCCGTGTAATTGCTTCGACCGTCTGGTTGGATCGACAAGGGTATCAGATACGCATTTCTGCTGCCAGCAGGCACCTGGCTTATACCAGCTGTCGCTCGCTCTCAAAGTTGCGGAAAAAGCGTAAACAGCCAGGGCTAATTTTCTTCGTCTTCCGACTAAATTTAAGTCGTAACCCCTAGTGGAATCCGGCAGTCGCAGTCCTACTTAGGGAAGCACTGAGCTCACAAGTAAGGAGTTGGAAACGGGCCCTAGCAACTGTTGCCAATCACGCCGCCTCCGATAAAATCTTGACCTGAGGGCTATGAATATGTGGTCGACAATCTACCCTTCCTCGGCCTGCAAAGGGGACAAAAGCCAACCGACAGCCGACAACTGGCCAGAGATGGAGAAAAGTCTGGTGGCCCATAAACTAGCTCACTATAGTGTGGACATCTTGCTTTTTAATGCAGTAGAATTCTTCTAGAAAGGACTAGGTGATTTAGATGTAGAGTAGGTATCAAAAGAATGATTAGCGAGACACCGGTGTTTTCGGTCTCATGAAAGACGCATTGACTACCAGGAGGTCATCACCCTGAGAAGAATAATTCGTCCAATTGTCAGCGCCACATCTTTGCCCATCAGGGGGGACGTGAAGGACAAGGTTGCAGAGATCCGCAGCCCCCAAAATGTGTTCGCAGGCTGCTAGGTGACAACGGTGTAGTAAGACGCTGAGAAAAAAAGAAATACTTCTGCCGCAGGCATACAGAAAACATTTTTTTCTGTACCAAGGCCAACCTCTGCTCTCTTAACCAGGAAAAGTCAACGTGCGCGAGGACATGCTCGCCATCGCTGAACTCCATCTTGCACAGGAAGAGGAATTCAGGTGACGACGAAGGCGATGCGCATTGACGAATGATGGACAGGCCACCTTCTTGTCGTCGTCCCAAGGGTGGGGCTGAAACTACAAGCCTGTAGACGCTGTCTTCAACAGAGCCTTACACCCTCGTACTACAAAAGCATAGTACGGTAGTTGCCTAACGATTAACTGACTCCGTCTCCTCATATCAGAGCTGTAGTCCGGAACTGGACTACTACCGATTTCTGACGGGAAGTAAGCTATAAATTGCCATTGGTGGATATTCCATATGTCTGAATAGGGGCCTGATATAAACAACAAAGTAAACATCTACCCTGGGGCGAATGCAAATTCTGGAGAACGATGATGAGACACGATTCGTGCCACTGCCTGGAATTTCGCAGATGCGTGACAACAAAGGACTTTTGCGGCTCCTGGTGTAATCAAACAAAGGACACAAAACGTGTTTTACCCACAAAGGCGACACAAATAAAGCCGTATGCTTACGATGTCGAGGTTTTGTGCAATGTAGGTTGAGAAAGACGGCAAAACGATTGTCCTTTTAGCGAGGATAAAAAACAATCGAAGCATACACGACTCGATGTGAATTCGATAATTCTGCAAGCATCACGGCTGTTCACGACACTCGAACCAGAGAACCGACTGTTCCCGATGTTGAAAAGGGACTTGAGAATACTACTATTTTGAACCGCTAATAAAAAAATAGAGAAACTACCAGGCCAACGACAGTTACTGCGTAATCTCTCTCAGTCGAAATGGCATTTTTTTCTATTTCGTAGGTTAATGCATATGTCCCTCTACATTATGCTGGTAACTGTGAAAGGATGACTTTAAATGAGACAGAATAGGCGTGGGTACTCAGGAAAAAATTAAATCGGTATTCAAAAATAGGTGCTGACTACAGTGAGATTCTTCTTAACTTTAAATAAAGTTTATCAACTTAAGCAGTATCATTTATCGTTGAGGGCAATACGTACCTTTCCTTGGCAGCACGATAAGGCGTGACCAGATCGTCCTCGCCAACTTGAGCCACATCGAGGTCGTGGCGACCCTCAATGCTGCCGAGTTGACGCCCGTCAGTGGGGTCGAAGAAGAGGATGGTGGCATTCAGAAGGGCAACGGCCAATTCGTGACCGTCATGGCGATATGTGGTACAAATAGCTATAGGTAATAAAAGGGGAATATCAAACAATTAGATGTCTATTAAAAAAGAGAGTACCAGACAGTGAAATAGAGAGGCCCCATTTCGGGGTCCAGTGAAAAAATGTCGAGAGGAGTTTGGTGATGCTGCGATATTACTAACTCCTTACGCAAAATCACTAATATAGCGTGCGTAAGTTCACCTGGGAGGTTCTGCCAAACAGAGTTGGGATCGATTTAAAAAAACGCTTTCCAACACAGGCGAAAATGCGAGCCCCTGTAGGTAAAAATTAAAAAGTAGAATCACCTGGGACACGGCCAAATCCTTAAGCTGTTGAACTTCACGTTTGACGGAACAATCTACAAACAGGTCGAGGGAACACCAACGGGTTCGTCAATTTCGGGACTCATAACTGGGACGAGTTGTTGGTCTTCTAACAAAAGACCAAAATTATGGGCGCAATTTTTGTAAGATGCCTTTGTCTGGAACGAACTGGATTAGGTGTTGACATTCAAATAACGTCTTAATGGCATCTTCCCGGACATACAATTCAGGATGGAAAAAGAAGAAAACAAGTAGCTGCCCTTCCTTCATGTCCTCATATGCCGCGAAGATTTTAGTGGCCAAAATACTAAAGTTTTCAGGAATATAACAAAGAATATGTAACTACTGAACTTCAACAGCAACTACCCAATCAGGTACAAACGCAGTTGCATGAGGACACTGTATTGGCGTGTTGAGACGTACTGCATGGCACCGAAACACAAAGTTACCAAACCGAAATATATTATATGGGTGTTCAGAGAAAATGGTTACCCACGCAACTTCGCCAACGTTTGCGTGCACAAAAGGCACAACAGACCAAATCACATAGACACAAAATTTTGGCGAGTGATTCCGTACGTCAAAACGTCTCGCATCACTTATAGTTGGTGACGCACATTGGCCAGAGATAACCATCAGGCGCTGAGCAATGAAACCAAAAGACTCACTGCCACGGCAAGAAACATTTGGAGCCGTCTATCGAATTTTATGGAGTTGCGAACAAAGCATCTGTGTTGGAGAAACTCGAAGACTTCTCCGGATGCGAAGTGCCAAACACGCGGCAGCAACCTGATGAAATGACATCAATTCCCAAGTCGCGGCTCACTCAACGAGACCCGACAACACATTCAAATTCGATGAGGCCGAGATTCTCACGAGATGCGACAATCGTATAAGCCGTGAATTGTTTGAGTCATGTTTTACAGGCCCTCAGTCTATAAACAACTGTAATCAACTGTCCAACCCGTATTCGGAGCTGAGGCTTACTTTGGCCAAAATAATTACTCGCTCGGAAAGCGCACAGGCGAACGCGTATTCCAACGTCAGTGTCGATGATCCAGATGGCCGAGCAATTATCACACCAAAATTCAGCATGAATGACGTAGGTTCAGTAGGTCACGACCTGCACGCCGGCCATCGCCCAATTAGCGGGCAACTATCCTCGATAGGTTGGGGGGGGGGTGGAGCAGCATAGCGACTGCACCCCATAAATACTACAATGCCCTGTATATGGATTATCCTATATTTTTACTGTCTATGATGATGGAATCTGAAGCACCCGGCGAAAAAAGGTTCTTGCCCAACGAATTTATTTGCTTCTTCTCCAGCGCAAGTGAAGTTGCTTTGTCAGTCAACTTACTGTTACGTATTTGTGGATTCCATACGAGCGGCGAAGTTGGGCGGGTAAAATCTATCTAAATGTGATTAAGCTCACGATGCGAAGCGTGGCATTTGTAGCTTAATGGTAGAGTATTGGCTCCCGGTTAAGGCCTTCCCTACTATGTGAGTTAAAATACCACCAAATGCTGCGAGTTTTTTCGCAATTGAGTCTGCCAAACCCCCTAATAAAAAAATTTAAACATCGAAATGTACCCTTTCATTTAACGGTTCTCGTACATCCAAGAAGAGATGTTAGTGCCAAAGGGGGATGTAGAAGGACCGATGAGTTGCAGCAATTCGAGTTATGAAGAGTTGTAGAATCATGAGGATTTGTTGAGGAATACACACTGAGAATAGGACTTTCTACGTGGGTGCGAAGTAACATTTCAGACAAATTTAACTGAAGGCAAGGCATTTTACAAAAAAATGTGAACAAAGGGTCCCAGGCTGTCCTGCTAATAAAACTGTACTTTAGAGTCTAGAAAATCAGTCAGCTAGAAGTCATACTTTAAAGTCTGCGCAAACCAAATGACTCGGCACGGACGAAATTACCCGCAAAAAGTCTAGGGGAAATCAAGACTGCGTTTAGGCATTCCCATAGCGGATGAAACGGACAGTGAGGAAATTGAGCAGTAATGTGTTGCCGAAAACCGGCTAAGGTAAGCGCACAAGAGGAGTTACATCATCAAAATGGAGACAACGGTAAAGACAAGTTTGAGGATGAAGTGAAGATGCTGTCGATTTTCGGGGAAAAAATAGAACCGAAACAAATGTACTATCAGGCTTTTTTCAAACCACGGCTGACTTAGGCTGCCCGGCCGTTCTTCCCCTTTAGCAACGCAAAACTCGGATTTAAATAACCTTAAGACGACCATTCAGAAAGAGAAAAACGCTGCAGTCGTTTTCGGTGTCAAAAAAATAATATCAGAAAGCCGCTTCTGCCCCTCCTCGCTAATGAAATTGGATTCATGCGACTGCTCATGCATTCTTATTTCTCTAGTCACAGTTCAACGGGAGCTGCTTCCAGACATCTTAAAACCATGCTGATCTACCCCCAGTCGTTTTTGTCATCAGATGCATCCCTCGTGCTAAACAGACGTACCGTTAGGACTTATAGGTGCCTACGAAGAATACGACATACAAAACCTGCGGCCCGTAATGGCGAAGTCAGCTGAAGGATCCTGTTAGACCGGTAAAATAACAACAAGCGTAGGCAGGTCTGTAGTAAAGGGCGAAGCTGCCAGTGAAAGGTAAGCAAATGAAGTTGTGGAGGCAGGGGCACACATCCTCTGCCCCCTCCCTCCTCCCTCAGGCAGCCTTAATAAGTTTCCGGGAACGTGTGAACAGGAAACTTCGGAGACCGAAACGATGTGGTACCTGGACGAGACGAAGAAAGACATTGCATTTGGAAGACAGCAGGGGTAAAATGACCTTTCTAGTACCCGCGGCCACGGGTGTCGTCGGACCGCTTTCCGTTAATAAAAAGTAAAAGCCAAAAGGCGCTTCATCGAGCGCCTGGAATGGAGGATAGACAGAAACTCCCCTACGAGCGGGGATGGATGTGCGCGCTCCAGAGTCAGCGAGGCGGCGACAGCAAACAAAAAGGCGACGGCTGAAATCGTGACCTGGGTTAGCAAGGTGGAGGTGGCGTGCATTGGGGGGGGGGGGGGGGGGGGGGGGGGCGAAAGCAGAAACAAGACGGTGGTCAGAATGTCCTCGCCAGTGTGTGTATGTGTTTGCAGGATGCTGTTCCGTGGTCTATGCCACTAGCCTAGAGGGGGGGGTGCGGTGTTAGAGAGGGTGAGGTCGCGCCGGAGCCTAGTTTCCTCTATATAAGACGCGCCAACAGTCGCAAAGCCAGCTAAGGGGATAACCCGGTCCGAGGGTGAAGCAGCAACAGCTACTGTGTGTGACTTTTATGGTGCTGTCATCAGCGCAAACGGGCCATTTAGCTCCTTCTCTCTCTCTCTCTCTCTCACCACCGCTTCAACATCCATTTTCGGGTTTGTTGTCTTTGTTGTATCATTTGAACGTGGTAGGTCTGAGGAGGTAGAATGTAGTGAACTGCGAAACTCGTCATGTGCGACGGTCAAACTGTCGTGTAGTGATGCTCCCAAAAGCATACTGAATTGGCTACAAAGTCGTTTTACAAATTCCGAAGTGGGAACACTGCGAGGCTGCTCGAAATACCATCTAATGATCACGAAGAATGTGTTATTAGTTCACTATTCTACCTTTAAGGACACCATCTCTAAGTCAATCCGATTTCTTAGTGTTTCAGGTCCTGAGAAAATGATTGACTTTTTACACCTAACCGTCTATTCGCATGCTACCTGCACCGACCTACTACTCCGGCACCATCTCACCACTGATTATTTATTCCATTCGCATATGCGTTACCTTACAAATTCTAGTCTTGGGGAAAACTTTTTCTGCAGTCTTAAATGCAATCTGGGGCAGAAAAAAATAGCGATATGTTGGTCTATGCACCAAACCCTGCTTTAGGCCTGTTTTAAAGGAACCTATACTTCTTACGGAAGCCCGATGCGTCATAAATTTGGGAGAATTTTGAGCTCCATTTGGCCGCATTGCTTTACCATATTCCTCGCCGCCATTTTCATATACTGGGTGAAGACAGAAAAATTGTCTACATTTAGTGTGCCAAAAAGATGACCAAGAAAAAATGGACGGGGATGAAACACAAATGTCAGGGGAGACCCTTCGAGGGGACAGAGTTCGATTAATTTTAATGCACAAATCCCAATTCTGAAAAATATGATTAATAATTGGACAACGAACAAGGCAATAGTTTTCAGTAATCTGGAGATTTCAACGAAGTGTAATCCTCAGCCAGATGTTCACTGGCTAAGTCTATTTATTTTGTCACCCAACATACAGTTTATAAGCAACTTTGTTTACCTCTCATCGTCGTCAAAAATTGGCGTCTGGTTAAAACTCTTTCGAAGCACTTCATGGAATTGTCTGAAGAATATTGCGCATGACTACTCACTGTGCCTTCTTCTTTTCAACACTTGGGTCGTCTATACGTGAGTGTGACATTCGGCAGACGGCGGATTTATCACACCACACCCGTTACTACAAGTTATTTCATTCCCCATCATCTTGACTTCAACCAACCACTGACACATGAGACATGGGAGAAGGTGGAGAGCGAGATTGACCCAACCCAGATGCATCGCCTAATTTTCCAATGGAACTCACCTGATGCGTTTTAAACTGTCCCGAAGATCGCAAATTTGTCGTTTTAAAAGCATCCAACCGAGAGAATAACTCGGTCCTGCACCGCCATGCACATCAGACTGAAAAGCCTCTTCCTTTTTAACATTTCTCTGAGGAAAACGATATTTGATGAGAAATTAGAAAGCTCCCTTAGAGACATCTGGTTAGCAGCACGTTTGAAGCACGCGTGGACGTGGACGCAACCTCATCGATGACGGCGCTCATACCCATTTCCATTCGTATGATTTTTGCCATGGGAGGAGGGGGCGATAGTGAAAGGAAAATGAAGTGCTGCCTTGCAATTCACCCTAACTATATCTCGCAGTCAGCCTGGTGTATGCTTGTGTGGAGTGGCCGAACGGTGGACTTAGAGTCAGCCTAAAATGACTTCTTTAATACCAACCTCATAGCACTCCCACTCAATGAAATCCGAGCCCCCCCCCCTCCCCGTTTCTCATTATGTGAAAGCTTGTTCTTTTGTACGCGGATCAGAGAATGTGGTAGCAGGCCTGTGCGCGGGTTCGCGCCGTGTGAGGTATCTGCGCCCGAATCCGTTCTCTGAGCTTCTGGACTCTGGCCCGGCACCGGGTACAGTTGGGTGAAGAGACAGGGCAGTAGATACAACGCAAGTCTACGATTGATATCAAATAATTGACATGTTTACCGTTTTTGCGCCCACCAAACCGCGAGGAATACGGTGTACCTCGTCAGAATCGACGGTCGAAATGCATACGTCCAATTTTGTGTAGATCAAAGGTGTGCTCTCGAAAAAAAACAGGATCTTTCCTTTGACTCAAGTGCGGGCAATCGGCCGCGGTTAGAATTGGTGGATAGTAAAGCAGTGGTCATCGAATTCCAGATGTGAAATGAACGGACTTTCGAGGCAGACAAGTAAGCAGTAGAGGGACATCAGTCCTAATACCTTTAGAAGCAACTGGGTATCGATATGGCAAATCATTCATTCACATGAAGGAATAACAAACTACAATGCTATTGCGACATGATGAATGTTTACTTCTACCCAATCGGGCGTTCTGCAGCCGTCATCTTATGCATTGCAGCACCACCCAGAGACAACGTGGACGGCTTAGGTCGTAGACTGAGACCGGTGAAGTGAGCACTGGTGCTAACCGAAACAACAGTAGTGGTGGAGGAGGAGGTGGGTTGTCAGGGTTTTAAATCGTATGACAACCAAACGTTTGAGATAAAACAGATTCAAACTTTAATCATCGGCTAAATGCCTGGACTACGTGTGGTTCACGTAAAGCGATCGACCAAAGCATCAGCTAGCTTATAATTCGTGGCTTGGGAGGTTACCAAATTGCAGGATAAATAGGACGTTGGGTTTGGACTTCGACACCTGCTTCTCACTGCGGCCTTACGGCAAATCTCGTAGATACAATTTCCGAGTGTGCAAAGTAATGGCTGGACGGGTTGAAAGTCTGGCATCCGTGGTAAGAAGTGAATTAGATGATTAGTTGCTTCAAAGATAAGATGAATTATCATCGGTGGAAGGGAGCATGAGGAAATTCGGCTGGAAGTGTGACGAAATTAGGAGCGAAGACTTGTGCACACTGAAAATGACAGGTACCTAGACGACACACAAGAACGAGCAGGTTGTCACTTTTTATGCACACCCCTTCGACATCTCTGCTGTGATTTAGCGAAAGGCTGGGAATTGTTTCTACTGTTAAGACGCGCGTGTGCAGATGGCAGTTGAAAAGGAAACAGTTTCCTATGGGCGGTATAGATGAAATCGCTTTCTAACCACTTTGTACTGGTGAAAAGAAGGGCGATGAAACAAGGTGGAGGTGTGGCAGTGCAGTCAGACCGACCGACGCTGGCCATCCTCACCCTCCCGAGAATTCCAAAGTTCTGGTCTAAGGCTTCCCATAGCGGGAACAACTGGAGAAGACAGACTTGTGGGAAGAGGGAAGTGAACAGTCGTTGTACAAAGTGGGCGTGTGTGGACCGAGTTAGAGGAGTTCAACAACGCATACACACACAGCTTTAGGAAGTTCACTGCTGGGTGCATGTTCAAAGGATAACGCCGAGGAGTTAAACTTACTAACTTGTACTGAGAGGAGGTAAAACCGCTCGCTTAACTTCGAGGTAGTTAATAAAGTGAGTTTGGTGTTCGTATACCAAACCAGAAATACACCTGTTTGGGCTGTTTGTCTACCTACGATACTAGTCGCTGTGCGGCTACTGCTAAGGCTCGAAAATGAGCCTTAAGGCAGAACGGGACGACTGATTTCCGTTGGTGATCCGTGAGCATTCACCAATGTGTGTCAATATTTGCGAGCTAAACCGGCAAGACAACCAGTTAGAACGTTGGACTTCTGATGAGCAGGGCGTGGATTCGAACATCGGGTGGCGCACCACTCTCGCAACCCGAGACTTCTGACTTCCCTATACAAGGCTTCGCACAGTGACCGTATCTATGGCCAGATGCAAACACAAGTCGAATATGAACCATTTCTGTGAAAGTGTAGGTATGCGGGGGCGTGAAATCCGAAATGCTACGAAAGTAAACTTCACTGTAAACGAGTTCGTGGACAAGTCACTAACCGCATCCACCTCGTGGGACAGTGGTAGTCCTAATGGCTGGCAATGAACGAACTGTCGTGCGTGTGTGCGTGGGGGGGGACCTTGACGAGAAGAGACATGAAGTCCATTTGCTGGGTCACAAACAAGACACCTAACGCTCTGGTGCCCGGTATGGCGACGAACTAGGGCTAGACATTCCTTTTACCTTGATGCGAGATTGCACAACTAGGGTTAGCTACTCCAAACCGACGTCAAGATGGCGGGACAGGGACAACTGGAGATGGACCTGTGGGAACGAGGGAGTTATTTGGGTGAACAGTTGTTGTACAGTGTGTGTGTGTGTGTGTGTGTGGGTGCGCCGTCGTGTGTGAACCGAGTCAGGGGGGTTCAACAAGGCATATAGGCACACAGCTTTAGGAAGTCTACTGCTGGGGGCAAATTCAACGAAAAACGCAGATGAGTTAAAACAGCCTGATTCACTCCGAGATAATTAGTAGAACGAGCTTGACCTACCCATACAAAAGTAGAAATACGTCTATTTTGGTCTGCTTATCTGCTTACACTACTAGTCCTTGTGTAGCTGCTGGTGGGGCTTGTGAGTGAGCCCCGAGGACGAGTTAGCGATCAGGGAATGTTCATCAACGAATAAAAATACATCTATAAAGTTTTGCAGGTCGAAGAACAGTTATGGCATGGGGATGATAATATTGAGAGTGCAGTTGTTCCAGGTTACATCAATGTCCCTTCTATCCAGGCACTGTACAAGGCATTCAGCAGAACATCCAAGGGGCACGCCCAACAACCCAGCGCATAGGATTAACACGTGACACCATGTCGGTAGCAGGCCAGCAGCACACAAAAATCGCGTTACTAAAACCACCTCGACATCAAACTTTCCTTGTTAGAGATATGTTGGGAGATTATAGCAATTTAATGGTCGAGAGAAGTATATTATGCAAGAAGCGCTTTATTTCCAGTATTAGACTGCTTTTGAGCAACAACCAATGCCTGCAAGACCTTCATTTATGCTCCCTAGAGACGGCGTCCGAAGCGTAGACAAGGTTCTTCGTTTGGGATTTTTTTTAACTCCCAGGGAGAAAGGGGAGGGTGAAACGACAGCATTTATTTCCCGCATGGCGTCAGACGTGGCAATCCGTCGAGACAAAAACTTCAGGAAGGGAACGCCGTGGATGTCCTCTAAAAGTCCCGGACAACGGCAGTATTACATGGCGAATACTGACCACCAGCCAATAAGATATCACTCGCCGGCGTCCAGAAGCCTTAAAGTGACGTGCTGAAAGTGGTATATGTTAGAATCGGGCTATGATAGGATTACTTGGGTTGGACTCGATAGGCGGTTACTTATGACAATTTCTCGTCCAACAAAGGCAACACCATAATACAAAGCTTATGAAGGAGTTAAGCTTCCAACTCCATCTATGTTTTCAAATGCAGATTCGGCCAACTATTTTGGGTTCACTTCGCTAAACAGTGACGAGAGCGATCTCAAAATGAACTTAGTAACTTCTGCAAGAATTAGGTCCGTTTGGCCTTTGGACCCCTTTGCATCAGCAAGAGACGAAATATGCTATTGGCGAATACAGTACTACAGTAGATATTATTAGTGAGGCTAAAATATGCAATAAAAGACATATTTTCGAAATGCTCAAAAATTGCTTTCTCTCTACCTAAAATCGTCTGTGAGGCGTTATCGTAAGTTCGGGGATAAGGTAGCGTTTACAGCACATGAATCAGGCTTTTGCTAATTAGCGGCATGCATTTGGATGTGAGGACAAACGTTTTACCTCAGCCATTCACCGCTGACGTGCTTTATTGGCGCAGAAGTAAGCACAAACGCGAAAATTAGCCAAAAATGAAGCCGAAGGGAAAAGAGAGTGAACGTAGGCTTCTATGATAATGATAGCGTGCAGGTAGTAATTTAATGTAATACTACACTTTGCATAATAGACCTATCTATACTAAAACATTCTAGCAGATTAGATGATATCACCTTCTCCTTTGGCCAACTCCAGCCCATACCATCTTCCCACATAAGCAGGCCTCTATACGCAAGCTGGGACTAATTATCGTTGCCTTCTTTCTGACGAAGCCTATTCGCTGATTTGTCAGCAGATGTGTGTGTGGCAATGGGCACCCAGTTGGAGGAATTATCCGAATAGCGATCTGAAGACGTCACTGAAAAAGATGGAGTTCGGACTTGACGGAATTAACATTTGGATTCCAAAGATCAAAATTTGGCGCTACAACCAAGAAACAGTTATAGTTACCGACCGTGAGGATTCACAACGAAATTCACTATTGGCGACCAGGATTTGATACGGACTGCTGGGGACTAGGATCGAGCTAGCCTGTCGATGTAGTGAGGCCTAGTAAGACGATAGACAACTGGCACTGGTAACACAGGGACACACGGGGGTTGGGGACGTCCCCCAGTATTCGCACTCACAAATACGAATACAATATAGCATTCTCAGTACAGAAAAATGAAATTTGAGGGTTATTTTAAGGAGGTTCTTTCCGGTTCTTTAGACCTTGGCAGTTTGACCGCCGGTCTCAGCGATGGCCATCCCGTGCTGCAACAAGCTGAGGGTAAGCGCGATGACTTACGCGTGAATTAGTTTTAAATGGTAGTAGACTTGCGTTGCATCTACCGCACTCACTATTTCCTCGCCCGCCCGGGCGCGGTAAATACAAGAAAACCGGAGGCGTGGTTGGGTGCAGGTGGCTGATGCGGCGTAAACTTACATTCAGGTGTACCACAGCGCCACCCCACTTCCCCATGTTCAGCATTTGTTATGGGAAAACAACCCGAATACAGCCTGATATGGCCTCCGTGTTGGTTCAGTGCAGCTAACACGCAGACCACTTGAAACGCCAACTCACAGGCAGAATTGGTATAGCATATTTCCCATTGGTGACTAACTTAACGGGCCAAAATAAAATAACATGCGGTTTCTAACTAGTGTGCTGCGGCCTGCGTAACAGGCAACGGTGCCCTCATGCAATGGCGTCTTCTCCTTGTTTATGCCTCTTAAGCATGGGCGTTCGAAGGTGGTTACTTAGAGTATATTTGCCGCGCACGCGTCTGCGGGGATCGACAGTACTCGCTGATTAGAACGGAAAATCTGGCGGCAAAGCATCAAAACTAAGGTACCTATCTTGAGTTGACCCAAATGTGAAAAACTCTAGGCGTTTGGCGGGATTTGAACCCGCGCATCAGAGAAAGCCTTTGCCGGAGGCTAACGCTCTACCGCTAAGGTACAAACGCCCGCTTCACGCCATGAGTTTAATCACACTTGGATCGATATTACCCGCTCAACTTTTCGCTCATATGGAATCCACCAATACGGGAGCAAGTTGACTGCCCAAGCAGGATTTCCTAAGCAATCATCTAGAATCCACCAGAATGACCACTAGGCTGACTTAATTATTAAGTTGGTTTGGCAAGTGTGATTAAACTCATGGCGTGAAGCGGGCGTTTGTAGCTTAGCGGTAGAGCGTTAGCCTCCGGCAAAGGCTTTCTCTGATGCGCAGGTTCTAATCCCGCCAAACGCCTAGAGTTTTTCACACTTGGGTCAACTCAAATTAAGCAAATCTGCCAAACCAACTTAATAAGGTACCTATTTGTTGAGGCAGATGCGTTTTACGCCGAACTAAGTATGCAAGACAGACCGGAGAGTGACTACGAACGCGCATTAACGAGAATTCCAAGGATGTAAAAACGATAGAAAACGTGTCTTTGGTGATTTAACCTTGTGCCGGGACATCGGAAGCCAAGCACACAAGCTCAGCATTCCTTAAGTATTTGTTGACCCTTCCTGTGGAATATCGACATCCGGGGAGAAACCTCAGCCGATGCGGCTGCCGGGAAAGTAGGGGCAGAGTGGGGGGGAGACATGGCAAACAGCGCCGATATAAATTCGTGCGACCGTTTACACGCCAACGCCGGATAAACTTGACGATTCACGCCACAGGAAGGGAGAGCAGTCACTGCGAGGATATCCAACTGCAGCAGGAATTAACGAATTACCCTAGATCGGTAATAGGCCAGCGTATATATGGGTGATCCACGGGACGGTGTCCTCACACCCTTGGATGACGAAAGTTCTACGTCAGTCAAGTAGACATGCGGTTCCAGAGAATGTACGTTCATTCCTCTGAGATAGCTCAGTAATGATGCACTTGGTGCGCTAGAAACAACTGATTGGGAACACAAGCAGTCTTACACGGTACACACTTACTCGTAATAGAGATTAGAGGCAGCTCTTTTTAGCTTAACAAATTTAAATCCGCTTGGAATAGCTTACAGTAGCTGACTTCTCTCATGAAATATTAACTGAAATTTTGAAACGTGTGTCGACTAGAATGGATTACTTGTGCACAGGTGTAATATTGATTATCTTGCAGCATAATCTTAGTATACTTCAGCCACACAAGGATGCCAGCTCTTGAGCGAGCTTCCTTTCAATCACATGCAAAAACCACACTCAGGCAAAATGACTACCCAATTTGTATGCATTTGTCATACTAATTGCCGATATCCTCACAAATTTTAATATATTTTATAGAATACATAAATTTTAAAAATATCCTCACACCTACCCATTTGGTGGAAAATAACTTTCTGAACTTATATAAGAGGAGGAAGTTATATTTTGGCGTAGAGAAGTTTTAAGGGAAGACTGAAATGTTCACTTATGGAGCATGGTATTTGCTCGCTTATTAATACTGCTTATTATGTATACAACATGATCCGCATTGATTGCAAGATTTCATGACTTCTAAACAGTATATCTCTAATAACGAAGGAAAACGCAAGATTTTTCTTCCGACAGAAGTATACAAAATAAAGATGGGAAACCCTAAGTGTACATACAACTACAGGTCGGATTTAGAATTATTTGGAAAAGAAAAAGATACCAAAAGAGAAAGATAACCCTTCATATAGTATACAATTTGAAGATGAAAACTGCAACACAGTAACTTTTTACTACAAAATCGGGATTTGTAAGGACGTCAAAAATAAATGCACAAAATACATACTAAACAAGTCGTCATTTTCTGCCTACTAGTTTTTTAAGGTAGCCGGAAGTAAACTCACTCAAAATCCGGCCTCCTCACGTGACTGAAATACATTGGGATTCTGCTGCAAAATAGCTAGCATTACAAACAAGCCTTATGAATCCCTTTCAATCAAGAACGCAATTTAGAATCTCGGTTGATATTTCATGAGGTAGGAAAAATACTGTGAAACGCCAGGGAATTAGAAAAGACAGCTATCTTTAAGTGATGGAATGCCCACCATATAACTATCGGGTACTCACCATCAGTGGGTACAGTGAAAACCTCAGTCATGGTGCCACCGGCGACATCCTTGGAGTCGATTGCAGCCTCACAGTCAGCCAGACTCCAAGTGCGTACAGTTCCGTCCCAGCTGGCTGTTACTAGTTCGAGACCGCCATAGAACTCCAGCCCCGGATTGAACTCAAGGCTGCTGACTGGAGCCGTGTGTCCGGTAAGAACTGTCAAGAGCAGTCCCGTCTTCACGGACCACACGTAGGCTTCGAAGGCGTCCAGTGCCCCCGCTGCGGCCAGTTCACCCAATGGGTCTGCAGCCAG
Organism: Ligula intestinalis; assembly: GCA_036362985.1. Taxonomy (NCBI): domain Eukaryota; kingdom Metazoa; phylum Platyhelminthes; class Cestoda; order Diphyllobothriidea; family Diphyllobothriidae; genus Ligula; species Ligula intestinalis. The sequence continues at coordinate 74,825,216 of JAYGXS010000001.1, read as the reverse complement.
GGAAGCGAGTTGAACACCTCGGTTAGGAACTGACATCGTTCGAAAATTTCGATATCTAAATAGAAGGCGGAAAAGGAAGACCGGTGACGGTATGTGAATCAGGGGGTCGGCCTCAGACATTTAACTTTCGAAGGTTCACAGCCGAGGACCCACGAATAATATGGTAAGAGGACCAGCCATACTAAAGCCTTTCCACTCATTTTTATGTAACTTGGTAGCAAGTTAAAAAGAAATGTTTACTGTCCTATAGACTGATCTTAATGCAATTTTGTTATTGTTGCCCTCGCTGCCGAAGGGCAAGGTGTAGGCTTGTTGTTTATGTGTAACTAACGAGGAGAACCAGTGAAAAGATAAATCTTGTTCATTCGAAGACATCAAAATAGCTTCAAGTAGTACTTCAATAAGAGACGGGTTGCTGACGGCTTTTTACTATTTGCAAAGTTTGTTCATATATTTAAAGCAGTTTAGTTTTGCTCTTTATTTCTCTTTTGGCTTAATGAGCTTGGGGGGGCAAGAAGTGACGGGGTTCAGGCAAATGCGTTTGCAGCGCAAGGACATGAAAGTCGTCTGGTAGCTAGTGTAAAAGTTTTCAAACATTTTTGTCAGTTGCCTAAAATTGCAGTCACGTGCTCTTGATTAGAATGGTGCATGCATGCATAGTGCACCCAGCGGAGAGAGCGTGAAACAGAAATTTAGAGGGATGCGTCAGTGAACGGCAACTTTCTGTCGTTATGCCGTCTGCCGGCGAGGAAGGCCTGTTTCCTAGATTACGCTGCCCTTGAACAATATAAATCAAGCTGCCATTTGTGTCTACTGACGTCCTCTAAGTAGCGTGTTTCCTGTAATTAAGTTGGCAAGGAAGATGCAGACAGCCGCGACTTTGAAACCTCTTCCACTCCACGATTCGTTCAAGTGGTACTATAGGGAAGAGCCAAAAGTACAGCTACATAAACGAGCCTGTAACACATCTTCGGGACAGCAGTAACAGACTGATATCGCTTACTTTGTTTTAATCATAGCATTGAACTGGCAGGTCGATTGCAAAAGACTGGCAGCAATCAGGTTATCGTAAAAACGGAAAGTATTTGTCGATATAGAATACTAATATTCCAGCTAAAGGTGGCGTCTAAAGAGAGAAAGCGGTATGCATTGATAATATGGCCACCCTCCGTAGGACAGGCCAACAGTAACCGCGCGTAGTGAAGGTGTACTTGATCTAAATTCCTGGGAAATTAGGGTTAGAGTTAAACATGCTTAAGCTTATGGTTAGGGCAGGGGAATATTTAACCTCTCTGGAATTTAGCGCAAATTCACCTGTAGTTTAAGGATAACGTTCTCTCAGTCCGCAGCGTCACCAGTATAGCAGCGCAGCAGGACGGCGGCAACTCCGAGAAAATGGGACCTTATTATTACGTTATACGCGGTCCTCCTAAGACCGTAATGACTGGCTCGTCATAGAACGGCATGGAGTGAATGTTATCGGCGGACTAAATGGGCTCCCAAATGATGGTCACAAGTGACGACGGCATTATAAGATGGTACGTATATGGTACGTATCGACAACCAAAATTGTGGCACTTCACCCGTCCTCCTGTACAATCACAGCAGAAAAAAAGTTGAACAGGAAGGCCGGGCGAAGACGTCCATCTTCGATTACCGGCACCAGGACAGGTCATACCTCTACGAAGTCGCCCCACAAAACTACTGTCTGTCGGGCGGCGGTTTTGTGATGCTTAAAAGCTCTGAATAAATTTCCCGGGTGCCAACAGCGTCGAAAAGGATTCCCTGTCTTAAAACGTCGACAACAGGCAACAGTCTTGAAAGCATCGCGAACAGCGGCCAGATCTGCCACTGTTGTTGTACACTTGAGGTTTCAACTCCGAACACCACTTATTCTTGGGTCAAGTACCCATTCTCCTAGGTATCACATTTAATTCATCGATTTTTTTAAATGATAACCGGAGAAGCAGCAGTGGCTTCAGTTCAGACAAGGATTCAAAGATGACGGTAGAGACGATTTCGCAGTCGGACCAAACTATCCGGTTTGACGACTCTTCACTATTTCAGTGAGTAAATTCTGCGTTCGGACGTGTTCAAATTGATGCTGTGCAGTAGTCGTAAGAAGTTATCAGGGTCGAGTTGAGTCTAGGAGCCCGAATGCCAATCTCTCGTACATTTTACGCTGCATTAAAAAATCGGATATCACCTGCGCGCGAGTCTCATCTGACGAATATGTAGCATGATGCAAACGAAGACAACAGTCGAATACCTCAATCCATTCACCTCCACAGTAGGGTGGAAACACTCATGCTTCAGTTGAGCTCAGCCATGAACTGACCTTGTGGAATTCGATGACCATGCAATCAAGAGCAGACTGCGGACGGATTTTACTGCCATGATGATGTTCTTGTTCCAGGGGCAGAAATTTTTGCCGACCTTGATGCTTTTATGACCGTGAATTGCTGTGGTCAATACCGAGCACACTGTGCGAGTAGGTATGCTGGCAAAGCCAATGACGTTCCAGACACCACTCTTTTTACTATATAAGTGACCCTTTTACCACTTATTGATCGTAGGCCTTGATCATGGTCGGTGTGCATTGCCTTCTTGTTTCTGTCAATAGAGACTAGCGTTACAAAAAAGCAAATAAATTTGGAATCTTTCTTTAAAAATAGTGCTGTACTTCCAGAATTTGTCACAGACTCGGCTGCAGGGGAAAAGCCCATTTTTTTCCTGTCGATATGGCATGCACGCAGGCATTTCTACTGCATTGCTATTGTGGTCGTTGTGTCCGATTAAATAGTCAATCGACAATGATCTAATCCTGCGATATAAACTCATTGCAACACGCTTTATGAGATTTACCCCCGAGTCGCACGAGAATATCATCCGGACAGCCCTTGTAGATTATCCATTGCAATCCTGTATCCTTTAGAATATCCTTTCAAGGACATCAATAAATAGGCCGAATTTCGAAAGCAGATCATGACGCATGGGCAACTGCGGCAGAAGTCTCATCAGACATATCCAGATGCTGCGATACATGGATATCCTATCTGTTAGTAGACGGCTTAAGCGAACAGTGCTCGACGAGACCATCTTTCCTGTTGAAGAATTGTCTACTATGCTACAACGACGCAACATAACTGTTAATTTCCCGGGCTGAGTGAACCACCATCTGTAAACGACGAGACGGTCCAACTTGAACTGATTATGTAGTCATTCTAACTGATTAGCCATGGCTGTTAGCTGCCTTTGTAAGCATTAGTAGGAGAACTTCACCCGATCAAATTTTTAACTGACCAGTATTTATAAACAGGTACGTACTTTGAGGATCCTCAGTGCTATCAAATGCATACGTGCCTTATGTGATGTTTGCATAAAGCAATTCCTACCATTTAGCATCAAACTCGCTCGGATACTTTCAAATAAAGATTTATTGCCGAAGGACGCAAGAGAATTTTTATCCGACCAACTGTACAATAAATAGTATATTCTAATCAAGAAATGACTGATTTATTGCAATTTCAAGACAGAACCCGGTTTTCTTATTGGATAACCAGGGTGCCTTCTTTGCTATGTAATTTTTTTGCCATTTGGCAACTTAGTAACTTAAGTTTTTTTTTAAATCGTACCTGGTGAGATCGAACGCCCGAACGGTACCATCGAGGCTGCTTGATATTACAACTTTTGGCTTTGTGGCAGGAAAGGCGACCTGCGTGACAGGCGCCTGATGATCTGAAAATGTTACCAGCGCCCGTCCACTAGCCACCTGCCAAATTTTGACTTTGGCATCGCGGCCAGCAGTTGCTAAGAGGAGGCCATCTGGAGAGAAGGTGACACCGGTCATCTCATTTGCATGCGACGACAGACGAAGGTGGCATGATTTGGAACGCCATTCCCAGACAGCGAGCTGGCCATGCTCCTCGGAACCCACCGCAATCCAGTCGCCTGAGGGATTGATGGCAACGGCGCTCACTGGGTCGGCCATGATTCTATCAAACAAAAGGCGGCAATTATTTGCGTTTACGGTTGATTGGTCAATAAAGGAAAGAAGCAAGCTTTTGATAGCTGTTTAATACTTACAACCAACGGTTAGACTATGCAAACGATAAGAATAAATGATCCTGGTTAAGCCGTTCGTGGGAAACGCAAAGCAAAAGCAGGAACAAAGGATAGTTATTCAATAAAATGAGCAAATATTAATATCGGCAGGAAGATTGTGATATATACATATTTATCGAAGCAGATTTTTGGCAAATTTTACAATATAAACGTGGCCGAAATTTTTTCCATCACAAATTACTGATTGCCTACTAGGACTATCATTAAAATTCGGCACAAGATAAAAAGGTAAATGGTTCTAAACATTGAACTAGGTGGTCGATTAAGAAGAACTATGGAGGCTTGGTGGAATTTGAACTCTTACTTGCACTTGTAACGGCTGTGATCATGCCTGATCTAGCCGGCCTCAATGATGTCACGAACGGTACCTCTCCATGCGTGGCGATTGGCGGCAGCGGATCTCGAAAGCTCCACCCAGTCCCTTCTCCAGCAACGGAGGCCGAAGATAGAAGGTCCAAGAACTGCTTCCATGTCTTGACAGACGGTGTTTAGCCAAGTCTTCAGTTGCCCTCCTCTTCGACGTTTCCAGGTGGGATGCGGTGCCGGGTCAAGTGCAGCATAGGTAAGCTCGTGGGGCGGACGACGGAGAACGTGTCAAAACCACCTCAGTTGCTTTTCTTGAATGGCCTGAGATATCCTCATGATACGATCGCAGCGGGTGCGGACTATCCCATTTGAGATGGAGTCGCTATACTTAACTCGCAGGATCGTCCTCAGGCACTGGTGGTCAAAGACCTCCAGTCTTCGCTCATCTTCAGCGCGCACAGCCCAGCATTCACATCCATAGAGGAGGACTGACCGGATGGATGCACGGTATACACGAATCTTCGTGGCGATGGAGATGTCACGTCGGATCCATAGGCGCTTTCGAAGGATTGAAAAAACCCAGCGAGCAGCATCGATACGGGAGACGATGTCGTCCTGGCTCTGCCCATTCGGTAGCAGCCTCGCCCCGAGGTATTTAAAGCTGTCTACTTCTTCAAGTTGATGGCCATTAATCCCCAGGGGTGCATTTTCCTGGTCAGGGATGCAGCTCGAGAACAACTTCATCTTTCCGGAATTTATGGGCATGCCTACCGACATAGCGATCTCATCTAACCGCGACGCTACTGACTGTAGACCATCAAAGTTCGAGGCTAACATCGCAATATCATCGGCGTAATCGAGACTAGTTAGTCGGCGTCCGGGTGCAAGTTCAACACCGTCCTCTTCATGTAGGGCCTTGCCGAGAATCCAGTCAATGACATAGTTAAACAGAATGGGCGAAAAGACGCAGCCCTGTCGAACACCAGACCGGATATCGAACGACCGCGAGAGATTTTTTTGGACCAGGAATCGTGCGGTGGTAGACCGATAGAAGGCCTTAATCATCGCAATGAGTTTGGTCGGCGCTCCATCCAGTTCCATTATTCGCCACAGGGACTCACGATGGATGGAATCGAAAGCGGCAGCAAAGTCGACGAAGCAAACGGCCGTCGGTTGCTGGTAGCTATGGCGGAATTCTAGAGTGCGCCTCAGTGTGAATATTTGATCCGCACATCCACGCCCAGCTCGGAATCCGGCTTGTTTGGGTTGTGTCCTGGAGTCACGTACAGACTGGAAGCGCCTGAGAAGAACAACCGCGAAGATATTTGCAGCAACATCGATAAGACGGTAGTTCTCGCATCTTGACTTATCTCCCTCCTTGTGGACAGGTACAAGGATACCTGAGCCCCAGTCATCGGGAACGGTCTCTTCTCGCCACGCCTGTACAATCACCTCATGGAGCCGAGGAGCCAGGGTGTCGACACAGGAATTGTAGATTTCTGCAGGAATATCGTCCTCTTCGCACGCCTTGTTGTTGCGTAGCCTCTGCATTGCATCGGTAACTTCGTCTTCGGAAGGGATGTCACACGACACTGCGTAGGCAGGAGAGGATTGAAACTCCGCTGTGGAGGAGAGGGAGGGTGTGGTGGGTTGTTCGTCAAGGTTGAGTAGGTGCTCGAAGTGTTCACGCCAGCGATCGACCTTGGCCGAGTTTTCGGTGATAAATCCTCCATTCACATCGCGAACAGAATCACAGTGTCGGGGGCTTACCACTAACCTGGCGTATGATTTGGTGCAATTTTCGGGTGTCACCAACATTAGAAGCCTGCTCTATAGAAGTCGCCGTTTCGGACTAATACTTCTGCCAGTCATCTCTAGCCGACTTTGCTGTCAGCTTTCGAAGTTGGCGGAAGGAGGCATCGTTTCGGGGCCTGGCTCGAGTCGTCTCGGCCGATAGCTGCAGGGTTCTTCCGCTGATTCAGTCACTGCGGCGCCGCTGAGTGCATCCGAGAATCTTCTCAGCTGCCCCATAGATGGATGTCTTCAGTGATGGCCACTTTCTACTGCCCTTGTAGTCAGCCTGGGTCATAAGACGGGACTGGATTTCTGTGCTTAGAGCCTCGGTAGTGTTGGTTTGCCGGAGCTTTGCGACATCAAGGCGTCTCGCACGTGGCAGTTTGGGCACAGATGAGAGGTGAAACTTCAGGCGCGTGCGAACGAGAACATGGTCAGACCCGTGGACGTTACCAGTTTCGGCACCTCGCATCGACCTGCTATCGTGGACCCAGCTGCGAAACCGTCAACCAACTAGAATGTAATCGATCTGACTGGCGGTACGGCCATCGTTCGAATACCAAGTCAGTAGATGTTTGTGACGATGCTGAAAGCATGTGTTCGTAACAAACAGTCGGTTCTGTTCGGCAAACTGCAGCATCCTCTCACCATTGTCCGTTCGAGAGCCAAGCCCAAAACGACCAAGAAGGTGGCTGTTTGTCGGGTCACCGGACCCAGTCCGGCCATTCCAGTCCCCGGCAACAATTAGCAGATCTCGGCGAGGGAGTAATTCGGCTAGCTCCTGCAGCTGCGAGTAGAAATTATTTTTCTCTTGCTTTTCAGCCGCTGACATAGGTGCATACACAGATACGACCGAGATGTTCGTAAAATGGCCTTTTAGTCGAACATAGGCCATTCGATCGTTGACTGGTTCCCATGCTAGTAGTGCACGGTTAGCTTCTCCCGAGAGGGCAATAGCCACACCGCGTCTACCAGATGAGTCACTTGGACCGCTGTGTTACAAGGTGAAATGAGAATCGACCCCCGGGATTTTGATTTCTCGGGCGCCTGAGTCGGGGAGTCGGACCTTTGACAAGCAACAAACATTCACGTGATATTCATGGAGACTGTGCGCTGTCAGACTGAGTACCAGGTTCCAGAAATGTTCATACATTCCAGCATCCAATACCAAGAGTCCGTTTTTTGTTTAGCAGTCCAGCTTGCACATTATTCGCCCACACCACCGGACAAGGGTTGCGGAGCGCGTCGGTTCCCGCGGACGCCCTAGCAGTGGTCGTAGTAAGGTAAGGAGACATCATAAGGTTTTCGAACTTGCACTTGAACAGGTAAGCCTTTCAGTACACTCAACGTTCGGTCTTCAGTTTTTAACATATACGGAAGAGCTAGCTGTCTTGCCTGCCGTAGTGCATGGAACGCACCAATTCAAATAGAATAGGCTGACTGCACAGTCAGGTCAAGCAAGCGGCCAGTCTGGAACTCAGCAAATGGTTATGACGCGAGTTAATTTGTTCCAAATATTGCAGTGGGTTGGCTGATACGTTAAGTCCTCATGTGAAAATCTCAAGGCTATTGATAAGGATCTCGTAGTTCAAATGACTGGAGGCTTAGATACATAAAAAAACCTAATCTTTATGCCATGGGTTCGGCTGCCACTGAGGCCGGCGAGTTTTTACCAAATAGGTTAAAAAGTTAAAAAGTTAACTGCAATCGAGGCATCAAGTATAAAAATAATCCATGCAAAAGAACGCACAGGAACTGCTTCTATTTTTTATCGGGACAACTAATAAAAACTTACTTCGCTTTATCAATTAAAATGAACTCCGGCAGCTGATGTAACATAACAATGCCACTTTCGAAAGCTGTAACGATCATTTTCAATTTTCTGTGAAATTTGACGGTCGTTATTGTTTCATTTATCCTCTGGGATAAGGAATTGCGGTAAGTGAACCTGGAAGTAAATAAATATAAGCATCATTACCTTGATTTGAGTTTAAATAACGCTTTTTTCGTCTCAAGTGAAGGTGGGTTATGAAGATCGCGAGGCATTGTGTCACATTCCCACGATCGTAATTCACCGTCGACACTGACGGTTACACAATCCAGACTTTCATCCGCAACGAATGCAGCATATACAGGCGCTTTGTGGCCCGACAGAGTGTAAATTATCAGTTTAGGGGTACGTTTAACTGCAAGGATGCGTGCAGTCATGTCGTCACTGCCGGCAATTATAAATCTAACCAAATCGAATAACCAAATTGGAGTTACTTAGAATCCGATGACCAATCAATACTTTTGATTTTGTCCTGAAATCCGTAAAGGAATCTGTAAAGCTCCAATGAATTGACACTGCGGGAGGGCTCTGGAGCTAAGAAGACCATAATACAATGGTTTTTGGAAACGGCGAGATATCTGAAAATGTTATGAGTATTTGCTCACTCACTTTCCGTCCGGACTAAAGCAGGCGGCCGAGACAGGATGTCGGAAATTGTAGGTCGTAATAACATTCCCAGTAAGCAGGGATACAAGTGACCCTCCGCCATCTAGAGCGAAGCTTCGTGACTAATGTCATCAACGTACTGCAATCGACGGTGAATAAGATAGGTAATATAGGGGATAATGCGATGTGCTCAATGTTGAAATGACTGTTGACAGCAATAGTTCGAGCTTCATCTCTGTTATGCGAGATGCTGCGTTCAGATATTGCACGTACCTTAGTAAATGAAAGATGGTCACTTGATTGCCAACTGAACTTAGCAAGCATGAACCATTATTAGTGTAGGACAAGTTGCCACATTTATATGCTGTCCCGAATAAATTCGTAAACTAAAAAATAAGTTTCGGAGAATAGACGGTTACCTTAAAGTTTAACTTCATCGGTTGAGTCTTTTGAAATAAAAATATGACAAGCCTAGATCTCAACACCCATTGGTTAGATCACAAATCACGTTATTTTTGCTTGTAGCGCTTCTTAGGTAGACAATTTAAAATGCACAGGTACCCAAAATTCGTAAAATGCTCCTGAATCATGAGTCACAGAATCTTTTTTCCAGTTAATACCCTTACTTTCGGAAAGAATTAAGGAGGTTATTGAACTTTATTTTGAAATGGACTTTTTAAGAAGCAGAGTGCGTTATGGTGCACGGCCAACAAATGCTGTCCCATTTCTCGGTTGATTCCCACGGCCTCCAAAGTCATCCTTTTTTGCAAGTGACTGTTCCCACTCACTCCTTAGAAGACAACTTGGCCGATATTCGGTTGCACAAACTTATGTACACAGGTGCGCACGTGCTTGCGCAACGAGTCACCGTTTCTTAAGAGTCACTTGAACACGATAACCCGCGGCCACGCAGCAGTGGACCTCAATATTCGCCACCTCCTTAGAGCAGTTTCAACACACCAATAGCAAACAACTTGAACTTGCTTAATAGTTATGGCAAAGCAGCTGCCATTATCGCAACACTCAGTCAAAACTCTCGGGCACGACTAGACGCAATCGACACCAGTGCTGGTTTTGCCCTTGGCTACTGCTGTCTGATGCAGCTACTAAGGTTCATTCACACAAAAAACCTCCTTATGGTAGCATCTGTCGTTCGCTTTTCATCTGGCATTAGCCCTGATGATCGCTATTTTAGAATTTATTTTCTTTGCCATTCTTTTAAACAGTAGAGCATTTCTACGGTCAAGCACTTAACTTCAGGGAGCATAAAGTCAGTAATGACTGGTTCGCTTCCAAACACTCAACTTTTTCACTCGGAAAAGTGTCCTCATTTGCATTTTTCGGCAGATAATGCACGTTTAAATTGTTCAAATGCAAAGTCTTAACTAACCTTTAACATGCTATCTTTTTAATTGCCTATTAAATCCACTGGTATTTCCGCCTGGGTCAGTGATATTTGCCTCAGTGTAAGCACTGATTTTTTGTGTGGGCGGCTAGATAAACAGTGGAAATTTGTTTTATGGTAGACCGAATACTTCGCATTAGCCAACGCTTCGTCTTTTTTGAAACAATAGAAATTAAAATTTCCCACAGTGAAACTGGATACTGTTATCGTAAAGCCGCACTTTCAAGAAAGCGGTAGACGAAATAAATTGCTCTGTGACAAGATATAGAAAGGGTAGACTGATCCGAAAAAAATCGATAGGACGTTATGTTTGATGAGGAAATGTGAGATTTCTTAACTTTCACTGACGTGGAATACATCATATAACAACAAGGGCATAACCATATGCATGGCTACATGACCAACATGAACCCACCGCAAGCATGATCAGTTACCTTGGTGGAGGTCGCGAGGTAATCACTGAGGTGCTGGAAATGAGACGATGATAAGCATATGCGGATGGCAGAATCCACAGACAATGTGACGTAACAGTCCGCTGCATGTCAACATAATTAGAACGCTAAATATCTGCATAGACCACAAGGTACGATGGCTGGCGATATCGTCGCAGTGCGCAGACAATCGAATCAAAGGGCCGAGTAGAACATCATCTGGGCGGGAAGATTTATGTCTTGCCAAGGAAACAATCGTCACGGTTGCAAAACAGAGGAACTTATCAAGATTTTCAACATTTCCCGATGAGCGTTAAAATATGAGGAGAAGAGAGGCGACTGTGAAGGTTGTCCCTAGAAAGACAATATCACTGTATTTAGAAATCAAATTGTTTGGTCCCTATGTACGACCGTGTCACAGGTCTCCGTAACCGAGGACATAAAAAGCTATTGAACTCTTCTTAGATGCTCATGTAAATGACATTTTCATTTGCGTCCTCTATGGCCTGTGGCGACCGCTCCGTTGCTAGAAGCATGTTAGTCAGCTTGTGAACAGCTTTTGTGAAATATCCACAAGACCAGCCTTGTCAGCCGATTGAGAGGCTATTCCAAACCATCCTGTGTGTTTACTGTAGATGAAAAGTTTTCATTGGCGGACTGAGAAGTTTTGCATTAGGATCTGATCTTCAGATGTCTCCTTGTTTTGTGGCATTTTTCCTCGGCGCTTGTTTAAAATATTGCGTGTGAAGTCTGATGGCACGTGAACATTGAGACCAAGTCAAACGATACCATAATTTAGGCGGGACAGACAGTTTTCCTTCGGATATCGGCGAGGAGCTGGGAGTCTTCCCGATGAAAGTGCAGTTTCAGACCATCTATTTGGCTGAAAGTGACTGTGTTTCAGCGAAGCGATTGGCCACCGAAAGATAGCGTCCTTGGGCAAAAATTGGATCAAAAAATACCTTCGAAATATTGGCTCGATTAACATAATCTACTTGAATTTTAAGATGAGTGGCAAATTATTTTTAAAGTGATTTATCTAAGAGAATATATGGCTAATTTTCTATCGGTTTCTTATATAAATAATATGTAAGTACCAGTACTTACTTTTGAAAAATCTGCTTGCATTGCGGGGATTTTGACGGCGCCAAAGATGTGCTTTACAAATAAACCTTATTATTATTATTCCTTTCGTTGGTTTGGATTCTGCTTGCTTGCCTATCATTATGTTAACCATCTGTCTTGCTTTCAGCAACTTATATAAGCTTTAACAGTTAGTTTATTCTGAATTCCAAACCATTTCCATGGTTAATCTACTCGCTTTTTCGAAAAGTATGAAGGCGACTGTTTCCTTTAGTAGGAAGCCTCAGACGTCCAGATGCAAGCGGTGTCTGCGAAAAGCAAACATAATTGCTGCTATCAGTCTTCAGCCTGACACCAGTATTCAGCCAGATCTGAATGCCGAGCAAATAGATTTGTCTACAATGAAAAAGTGAAACGCGTTTACGTTGAAATTCGGATCAGTGCTCTCAATCCATGGGACCCTATTTGACGGGAATATATCTACAGTTTCCTCCCAGGAATGCAAACGATTAGATACTCTGGTTAATTTGGTCGCAAGTGAGTCGCAGGACAGGCAAAAAAGGACGTACAATTTTAGTTGACTCAAGTATGAAAAACTATAGGCGTTTTGCGGGATTTGAACCCACACATCAGAGAAAGCCTTTGCCGGAGGCTTATGCTTTACCGCTAAGCTACAAACGCCCGCTTCACGCCATGAGTTTAATCACACTTGGATCGATATTACCGGCTCAACTTTTCGCTCATATGGAATCCACCAATACGAGAGCAAGTTGACTGCCCAAGCAGGATTTCCTGAGCAATCATCTAGAATCCACCAGAATGACTACTTGACTGACTTAATTATTAAGTTGGTTTGGCAGATTTGCTTAATTTGAGTTGACCCAAGTGTGAAAAACTCTAGGCATTTTGCGAGATTTGAACCCGCGCATTAGAGAAAGCGTTTGCCGGAGGCTAATATCCTACCGCTAAGCTACAAACGCCCGCTTTACGCTCACACTTGGGTCAACTCAAATTAAGCAAATCTGCCAAACCAACTTAATAATTAAGTCAGCCTAGTAGTCATTCTGGTGGATTCTAGATGATTGCTTAGGAAATCCTGCTTGGGCAGTCAACTTGCTCCCGTATTGTTGGATTCCATATGAGCGAATAGTTAAGCGGATAATATCGATCCAAGTGTGGTTAAACTCATGGTGTGAATCGGGTGTTTGTAGCTTAGTGGTAGAGCATTGGCCTCTGGTTAAGGCTTTCCTTGATGCGCGGGTTCAAATCCCGCCAAATGCCTAGAGTTTTTCACACTTGCGTCAACTCAAACTAAGCAAAGCTGCCAAACCAACTTAATAACGTACAATGTTATTCTGAAAAACGTTCCGAAATCAATTCGACCAATGAAAGTTGCCATGCATTTCCTCTAATCCTGCGTATTTAAGTTTAAAATAGCCGATGCTACTAGACTGTCATCTCGCAGTAACAACCCACCAATTTTTGTCAAGCTATTTTCACCCACTGAAATAGACTCCATTTTTAAACAGCAAGAGCTTGTTTCTTATTATATGAAACATACAATGGAGCGAAGAATAGTGCTGAGTTCTTCTAATAAAGTTGGTAATTCACCACAACCGTCTCAAGTTCCTGGTCGTAGCGTTAAGAAGCCTAGGGAGCCATATACTCTTACTGCTGGCAAACCTGGGTTACTGCTCCCCAGAACTGCAACTGTCTCCTCCCCCTAAAGTCACCAGACATCTCTGTCTGCTTTTAACTTACATGCTCTCCCAGTTGCCATGGCTGATAATTCTGGTAGCCCTCCTAGTAATTTTAAAAAGCTTTCTACGTCAGGTAGATCAACAGCTTCGTTACTCGAACAGAGTCCTCCAAAACCTATTAAGTCACCCAATTCAGGTCGTCAAAAGAGTGTGATCCGGAACTCAACCCGAAGCATGCAGCCTTCCCACACACTTCAAACATATAGGTGACCCTACTTATCACAACTATCATACTAGGCCAGGATTTCCACGGCTTAATCCTTATAGTTACCTTACCTCGCCCACCAGCCTCTATTTTCCGTCTTGCTTTTCCCAAGTTCCTTGTAACTATCAGCTTGCTCATCACGGCATTAATCCCTTTGGCCTGTCGATGTCATAGAATTATCTACCTGCAGCTTTTAGCTATCCCCCTCAGCCTTCTAATGCCAACTGTCCTGATCCAGTTGCTGGCTATTCTCCAAACTTCCAATTCAATTACTTCCTCCAAATTTTTATAACTAAATAAAAATCACCCTAGTTCGATTACTCGATCTACATTAGATGTCATCTTGCTTGATGCAAGATCTGTTTTAAATAAGATAGCTCAACTTGGAGCTATTGCGTTCGAGCTGAAGCCAAATTTTATATGCATTACAGAGTCGTGGACCCATCCGATAATTTCTGATGCTTTACTCATAATAGGCGAGTATGATTTCTACCGTCAAGACAGCATTAGTTAGCGGGGTGGCGTTTGTCTTCTCTATATTAAAGCTATTTTTAAGCATTTACCGCTCGATCTTGATGCTGAGTCATTCTCGGGCAATTACTGCTTTGCATCCATTATCCTGTCTCCCCGTCAACAGGCGATTATCGGATGCATTTATAATCCCCCTAAATCATAATCCGAAGATTAAGAAAAGCTTTGCGATATATTTAGGCTGATTTCGGAGTCCGCCTTTGATGCTAAAGTTATCGCTGGAGATTTCAACTTTCCCGTAATTGATTGGTCACTGAATTGTTGTCCATCCAGATTTTCGCCCTTCCTAGATGCCCTAAATTTTTCGTATTGGTCTCAGTTGGTCTGTTCCCCAACGAGGGATCTGCAGATTTTAGATTTACTTTTCAAGAACGATATTTTCCCCCTTTTCGTTGACTACGATCAGAACCTCCTTCAAAGTTACCACACTTTTATCCATTGTTGTCTTTCGCTTGCTTCTACGAAAATGGCTAGCACCGTTCGTACCTATCATGCTTTTGACCTAGCTGATGTTACTTTAATTAACAATTTAATTAACCGGCCCGTATCGACGTTCGACGAAACGCCTTCTCTCAGAGGGTCATTGGAGCGTGGAACGGACTCCCGGAAGATGTGGTTCTCTCAGATGCTGTTGACATTTTTAAACACAAACTTGATTCTCATTTGCTGAGAAACTGTGGCAGATATAATGAACAAAGTGTCAGTAGCAGCACCTTGCAACTTGCTCACACTCATCGCTGATGTTAAGCCTACATTTGTATTGTGTACTATTGTTATGGTGGACCTATTATGCGATTATGGTTATGAATAGGGAGCTCAAGGGCGAAAGCCTTCTTCCCTTAATAAAGTGACTTAAAGTGACTTAACTCCATGGACTCACAAGACTGGCAGGAGCTTTCCTCCACGAACAGTGTAACAATTCTCGGTGACTAAATGACGGCAATTTCAAATACCATTTTGTAATTTGCGCCGATAAAAAATTTTAAGCCATTTACTTTGGACCCAACCGTTCTTCACTTTCTTTTGCCTAGACTAAAGAAATTTCAACGACAGTTGAAAGATCATTCTACTGGTTCATTATCTGTGCACCTCATAATCGCAGAGATTTTTGAATAAGCATCAGAATTTCGGCTTGCACGTGACAAACAGAGAGAATCCTGCGCATTCAGCGAGTTAAAATTTGCAAAATCTATTGCACAGCTGTTCCGTCATCGGTCCTCCGCCAACCGAGGTCACGAAATACCCCCTTTACTGAATGAAGGCAAAAAATTTGTGCTAGATGAGTCTGACAAGGCTGAACTGTTTAATGCATTGTTTGCAAAGAAGCTTAAGACGGAATCTGAACCGGTCTCGTCGTTTCAGCCATGCTCAGTCAATACTATCAGTACCATAGATTTCTCCATAGAAGTAATTCGTAAGCGCATTATCCGTCGGAAAACCTCGCACTTCTCGGGAACGGACGGTATTCCAAAGTCACTTTTCAAGAGAGTGTTGAGCTTCCTCCGATTGCTTATCTTCTTTACGGTTTCTTTCCTGACTCATGGAAGACATCTATTATTCTTCCAGTCTTCAAGTCAGGATCTCGTTCGGACGTAAATAACTACCGAGGTGTTCACAAAACCCCGGCCCTAGCCAAACTTCTGGAAAAGATCATTTTTAATCAAATTCTCGATGTTTTATAGTTAATAAAATATTAAGTGCCTCAAAGCATCGATTTATACCCGAAAGATCATGCGAAACCTGTCACTTGGCATTTCTTAACCTCTTTACTTCACTTTGTAATGAGCAGCAATCAGACATTGTGATTTACTTTGACCTTAGTAAAGCTTTCGACAAGGTGCCTCACAGGCGCCTTCTAGTGAAACTAGAAGCCCTAGGCATCAGGCCTCCTCTCCTCGATTTCACTGCTTCCTACCTGTCTAACCGCAGCCAGAAGGTCTTAGAAGGCAATAGCTACTCGATGCCTCAGCCGATCACGAGTGGCATTTTTCAAGGCACGGTTTTAGGTCCCCTCTTTTCATTCTTTACATTAATGAAATTTCAACAGTGCTAAACAACTCGGAAAATTTCATTTATGCTGTGGACCTTAAGTTTATTTACTCATTTTTTAAGGACACGCCCCGTAGTTGTGTTGATAAAGTTGACGCAGACTTGCGTACCCTCTCAAGTTGGAGCGCTACATGGCAGATGGAGTTTTCTTCATCCAAATGTAGTTTCATGTGTTTTGGTCCCGCAAAGCTTCCTGGACTCATTATCTTTCAAAATCGTCCACTGTTAGAATGATCTACGATAAAGATTTAAGGTTTAACTGACACATATAAGCTTGCATTGTCGCCTCATTGAGATCGAATATTTTTCAGTCCCAGAAATAAAGTTAAAACTACACCGCATGTTTGTTCTACCTATACTAGAATACTGTCCTTTCCTTTGTGGTCTTATGAACACGAATGACCGTAGTAATATTGAAAAGGTTCAGCGAGTTTTCACTCGTAAAATATTTTCTCCTTCTGGGTCTTGTATTTCTTATACAGATAGATGTCAGTTAGCAGACATTAAATTTCTTTGGGTAAGAAAACTCGAAGTAGGTATATGCTCTCTGTTTCGCGTTAACAATAGTCCTAATCTCCCACAAATTAACGCTTTCACTCCGGTTAACCGACATTACGCTACTCGTAACTCCATGATAATTTTACCGCCCCGTAGCTTCACATCTAACCGTTCTCGTTTTTTACCTCCAAATGTGCTTTTATTTGGAACAATCTTCCACGCGAAATTAGGTTGTGTACTACATTATCGACTTTCAAAGGCAAGTTACGTAAGCATTTAAATTTGGAAGAAATAAAGTCGTTACTGTCTGTTTCCTTTCCGAACACGCAATTTGTAGATTTCGAAAAGGGCCCTCCTGGCATTTAAAGCTGTTCGCATGATATGGTGGCCTTTGAGGTTATCGCTTGGCCGCCAACTTATCGGTGGACTCTGGAGTCTTGTGGGTCACATCTGGGTGATGTGCCTTCAATTCCACTGCCCTCTCCTGTTGTTCCGGATGACCCCTTCTTAACTCATCGCTTTATTATTTTTCCCATGAAAGTAAGCGTCCTGAACCCTCAGCAATAGGATCCCATCTCACTGTACCATGCTACCTCTTAAGACAGTTTTTTTCTCCGCCACCTACTATGCCTTTGAGAATCATGCACATGAAGGAACAGCTGGACGAAAGTAAGCCATCGGGTGTAGCTTACGCATGTTATGGTTGGCCCTACCATTATACAGTCTAGAAAGGATCATGACTTTTTTCGCGAGTATAATCAAGCACAAGTGGACCGTTAAGGGAGGTGGACCACCTTCTCAAGGCTCTCCCTGCGCACTGACGGTAAGCCCAATATTTTGACTTCCGAGAATCCATAACCTAACGCGAGCCGGCATCAAGACGGTGGAGGGAACTGCCGAAGGCATGGGTGTCTGACACTACTTCTGTCAACAGACACATGGGAAGACGAAGATGCAATCACTGGAACAGAGGTTTAATTTTCCTGGTGTTTCGGATTCCCTCGGGATTCCTTTATCATAGGTAACTGAAGGAAAGTCGAAAACATGCGCAGGTAGACTCATATCTGGAATCCCGTACGAGTTCAAAAGCCTGGACTAATAAACGTACATTTTTAGTCATCGCGTCTTCACGGTTTTTGGATGAATGGATTCATCACACATTCATCATATTCCCGACCACAACCGACAAAGCAAGGAACACGTAGACTAGATGTGGCGTATTGAACGCAATGAAGCATTTAAGAAGCAGCACGTAATTTGAAAAACGGTGTCGTAGCTATTGTGTCACAAAGTGTCGAGGTACCATCAAACATAATAAGTCAGACCACAACCCGAACTCCATAAGTGTCTCAACCTTCCCTTAAAAACAAATAATCATTCAACCTACCCCGTATCCGAAAGCCACAAACCCGTTTTCAACGCCCGTTGAACATATTAGCAGGCACTAAGATGCCTACTGAATAAAATTTCAGTAGTAATGTAATAAATAACGGCAACTTAGAGAGAGAGAGCCCGATAGAGAGAGAGAACGCTCTATTTTGAAGGTAATATCCGAAAATTTCAGCAAATAGTGTTTCCGATTCCTGCCATTAATTAATTTAGAGCGAAAACTGGAAATTCTGGAAACGCCTACATTATGATTCACTTAAATAAAGCTAATTGCAATAGCGCAAAAGCAAAAGGGGTTCATAAAAATTGAAAATTGAAATCGTGTTCCTTGTGGACTGTCCGTTTGCAATCTTAAATAGCATTAGGTCTGCCAGGTATATAGACAACCAAACTGTGTATGGTAGTTTTTTCAGGTCCGGTGTTTCCTGTGTTTTTTTAATCTGAAACTTAAAAAACGTTCGAGCAATTTGCTAATCGCATCCTTAGTGAGGTCCCTCATCCTCTCCACTCTGAAGTAATGGCTGCGGAGTCTTCCCGTACTATCCGTCGAAGTTTCCGTCATATGTCTTGCCGTACATCGGCCTATCAGCACTCTATACTCTCATTGCTAGCACGCTACCTCACGTGTGAAGAAACGAAATTTCAGAAGTTGAAAGCAGACCTGTCTCCATAACAGATGTGGATGTCGTGTAAACTTTAAAACTTTGAATATGCTACGACGTTTATCTTATCCCTTGCTCTCCATGAATGAAGCCAAATTTGCTGAAAATTTTGCGTTTGTACCCTAAAAATAAAGCATATTTCTCATTCTCATCAAGCCCGACAGTTTCCAAATGTTGCAGTATGCACACTTTGCTCTCTTGAGCATTTCTTTTCGCATACGACCACTTCGGTCGATTTCTGAAAAAAGGACCTCATCGCAGAAATAACTATTCTTTCAGCACAAATGCCTGTCATCAACACCAGCTTCAGCTAATCGAAAACGTACTCTGATCACGTTTGCTTCAATGAGACGGCCGGAACATGACATTTTGCTGGTAAAGTGCACATATCTGTATCCTTTACCGTTAAATGTAGTTTAAGTAGTGGACCTTATATACTCCAAGCCTCAGGATTCTGCCGTATGGAACCGACGTTATTGGGGTTTTGTCGGTGGGGAACTAGGATAGACAGTAAAAGAAGTTTGAAGAAGTAAGTTTCAAATGGTAAAATTTAGTTGAACTTGTTTACCCTGACCGCAATATAGCTACAGGTTAGAGCGCGTAAATCGAAAAATAAGTTGAAAAAACAGCATTTACTATGGGAGGTATTTGAATTAAATAGCCAGATATAAAATCTTGACAGGTCAGAAACCACTGGAATTAATAGCCAAAACGCCTATAGAAGTAATTGAAGTAAGTTGCAGAATTCCAGTATTCCAACATAAATATGCACCGTCGTCGATGCCGCACGAATTAAAACCACAGAACGACCGTGGCTGGTCGTCTGCAGCTTTCCTTCACTGCCTATCCTAATTCCCCACCCAAAAAACCCATATTAACATTGGTTCCGTAGGACAGAATGCTGGGACTAGGAGGATATGTGATCCACTGCTTAAACTACTCTTGCCCCTTTTCTTATTATCCTCATAGAAAATATCGGCAAATATTCCCTATGAATGGTCACATATGATAGCATATAATGATACCGTCTTAGTTTACGACTAATAAAATCACTCTCTTGCTTATTTTTGGAAAGTTTTTGTCAGCCGTGGTTATTTCTGGGCACAGGTTTACCGTTACTAATCTTTCGCAGGGTGGCCTTGCTAGCATTGGAAATACTTGCGAAGAACTCACATCGGAACTCCTTTCGCTGCTAAATGCTGTATCCTTTCGTAGTCGATTGCAAAAGGCAGCTGTCTAAGGATGTTTATCGTATGGCATGGCATAGAAAAGGCCGAACATGTCACGTGTACTCAATATATATTTACTTGCGTATTCTAATTCTCAGGGTGGTTAAAACTATCATCGAATTTTATGTCAGAAAAGCCCACGAACTAGTAAAACAGCATTTTGAAGATGAACCAGCCCCTTGCTTCATAAAAACTATGCAATCGCACTGGTCTACCTTCACCGGATTTTCATTGACATAAAATCTATTTCTCCTTTTCTGGAAGAGAATTCTTTGGAAGCTTTCCGGCTTATATAAATAACACTTTATGGTACAAGGCGGATAAACAAACGATTTGGAACTGTGGAACTCAGTAGCGAAGTAAATTACTTGGAACATTCAATTTTCACTAAATTTGACCAGTTTTTTTCGTACATCAGATTTAAAGAACACTTTTCTGTTTTGGAAGGCCTTCTGCCCTTCAAACAATTTCAATAAATGTAACAGCCTCAAATTGCAGTAGATTTCCTAAGTCATCAAATCTCACGAATTCCATAAAAAATCCCTATTACACAAAGTTAGCCCACGCTATTCCCGTTAATTCTTAAAGCGGTAGAGGAACGAGCTTTCTTAAAAAGAAGGTATATTCCGGTTTATAAGCTACTATTACGTTTCAAGATATCAGCTATTTAGAAAAGCGGAAAATTGGAAAAACGTGCAAAATCCGTGTAAATCAGTAAACTTGAGTTTTAAATTTACAGAAAGTCTGTCTAAGCAAAGGAACGAGTAAAGAAATCAGCGCCAGGGGAATACACCTTGACAGATGCTTTTTGTGGGACAATGCTTAAATATCTTTCAAGCATGATTATAATGTACAATATGGCCGTATTATTAAGTTGGTTTGGCAGATTTGCTTAATTTGAGTTGACCCAAGTGTGAAAAACTCTAGGCGTTTGGCGGGATTTGAACCCGCGCATCAACTCAAATTAAGCAAATCTGCCAAACCAACTTAATAATTAAGTCAGCCTAGCAGTCATTCTGTTGGATTCTAGATGATTGCTTAGGAAATCCTGCTTGGGCAGTCAACTAGCGCCCGTATTGGTGGATTCCATATGAGCGAAAAGTTGAGCGGGTAATATCGATCCAAGTGTGATTAAACTCATGGCGTGAAGCGGGCGTTTGTAGCTTAGCGGTAGAGCATTAGCCTCCGGCAAAGGCTTTCTCTGATGCGCGGGTTCAAATCCCGCCAAACGCCTATAGTTTTTCACACTTGGGTCAACTCAGAAAAGTATGGCTGTAAGCAAACAGCTTACGGTCTAAGTATAGACTTTAACAGGATTTCACGAGAATTGAGTGTATTTTTTCGCGTTTACCATTGTTTAAGATGCGGTTGATCAAGGCAAGCAGTTTTTTGCTTGATTTAGCCGATAAGTACTTCACTGGAATAAAATCCTTTAGAAAGGCATACATCAAAAGGCTGGTCAGTGAGTAAATTTAAATAGAATTGTCAGGTGTAATCGTAAACATACGCCTTTGTGTGTGCTAACAAAACCTTTTTGTCATCCATTTTTGTTGGATTTCAATGATTTAAGTTTGTCCTTGAAATAGAGGTGAGTATTTCACCGTTTTAGTGTTTTCAATCAACTGGACAGTTTCTGTTCTATGTGCTAAGTAAAAAAGCATGTACTGAATTACTGAGGCCTTGATCATTCTTTATAATACAGAAGAATATCTGGGTCAGGAGCATGCGCAGATGCGTAACCTTAAGACAGGATAGCTAATAGCATAGGAAACAGCCGGAATATGAGTTAACGCAGATTGCTGTTCAAATTTGTAAACAGTCTGACTGATAAAATTGTTTATCAGGGTATTCTGCACGCAAAAAGGGCACTGTTCGAATTAGGCTACGCGAAAAAATAAAATGTGCGACATTTGAGTTGCCGACATCGTGTCAATTGCTGCTATCACGTTTCATGTGATAGGACATACATAGCAGATTTTAGATCTAATGAAATGTGAAAATCAACATTTGAGTTGGGGATTTAACACGCATTTGAGGCTTTTTACTTTGTTCATTCGGTTGACATGAGGCGCAAAATGCTGTTTACTGGAAATGAGTTCCGTTCTGATCAGTATACAAGGGAAAATTAGGGGTGAAATAAGGCCAAATTTAACGTTTGTTGATATCCAAGGAATTTTCTACGTCATTAAACGCTGCGAAAAAAGGTTATGTATGTGTATATTGCACTATAAAAGACCATCAATAAAGATCAGAAATTTTTTTGCGTTTATCTGTTCACTTTGCTTTGCGTTCATGAAATTGAGGTTAATGTACGTATGAGATCACGCATATTGTACGCAAATTTTCATCACTACAGTTCATGATTAAAGCCATCTACATGGAAGACGGAAAGAGTGTCCAGCCTCCCTCTAGGGTAATTTACTTCTCCGCCATTTTTATGTTGGAAGTAGATAGTTCTCTTCGCTGACAGTCGAGACGGCGAACTGCCTAGCATCGAGCTAGAATCTATATATTGAAGGCGAAAGTAAAAGGCTAAACAAACTCGAAGGCTTAAAATTTAAGAAGCCAAATGCCAGCTTTAGTAGTGAATAATCTCTATTTTTATAGTGGACCACAGCTATCAATTCCTAAGAAGAAGAATTTAGCTTTTTTTCATTCTCAATCCTGTTAGTCACAGCAATAGGATCAAGTGTTTATCTATTATATTAACCACTCTACCTCTTTGGGGATCGATTTCGGATTTGTCATCCTGCTCAAGTGCACTGAGGCAAATTATTATTCAGTGGCTCCGAATCAGCTAATAATGCTGTGAAACTGCCTGTCCAGCAGCTGCTCGTTAGGTCATGTATTTCAGTGGGGAGGTGAAAAAAGAAGTAAAAGGCAGCAGATGTAACAAGATAATAAAATAAAAATAGCAGAAAATGAGAGCAAAATGGGCAAGGTTAACCGAACCCTGTCAGCTCCATCCCCATACAGCACCGATTGGGCCACAAGATGAATACACGTATATAGTGTTATAACGACAGGTTCAGCGTCGCTAGTGTTGTAAAACCTGACGGGTGTCATCTTCGAATTACACCCTGTTGAAATCACAAGGAAGAACACAATAAGAAGGGCATAATTCTGGAATCCACCCGGAGGATGGTTTATTATGTACAAAACCCTGAGGAGCTGTCTCAGGTGGCTGTTGCCGTTGGTTGATCTACAGCGCGCTCTTTGTCCCGCCTCGGGTGCAAGCCCCGGCATTGGGAGTGGACTAGCGTGTCTTCGCTATCCGGTGTGGCTGCAACTCTCCCTGACAGGGGTGACAGTGGTTTATAAGAGCGTTCTATTGTGGCCTGGTCGGCCGCATTGGGATACCGTCACGCGACCAGTCGACCCCCGGGAAACAGCGAACAGTTGTGCCTTGCGTAGGCTCGTGTGCGTGCGTGCGGTCGAAGGTCATTGTGTGTGGACAGCCATCGCCTGTTTGAGGTCAAAGCTAACAAACAACGACATTTGGCTAGGCTCGACGCCTTAGGAAGGCCTCCAAAGGTTGCTAGCACTTGGTCCGGCTAAAACCCTAACACACGGTACTCAGGCACGGACTTCAAAAACTCTGTGAATCTACTAAAGGGGATAGGTGCCCATCTTTTACTACTGTTGCTTACGAAAGTATTCAGCATCTTTGATAAGACACATGCACTGCCGCTACTGGGGCAGTTAATGGGTCTAATGGAATAATCGTTAAAAAAAACAAAGGAATTTCATAAATTGATTAACGTAAGGATAAAATTTTATCCCACTCCCGAACGAAGAGTATTATAGACAAATGTAGGCGGTGCTGGAGTCCATCGGAAACTGACTAAATTACTTTGGTGGCCTGAAGCAAATATTTCGTCCACCGTACCTCTCCTTCGAGTGATGAGAACACTCAATGACCATCTTTTGTACAGTCCGGATTTGACATTAATTTAAAACAACTTTGTCAAATGGCGGCTGTGCGTGTCGGTAACTAAAGTAAACATTCAAGCACATATTGTGGACAAATAAAGGCCTATAAAGGGCCGCTTTTCCGTGGATCTCGCCCTGCGAACACTTACAGTAGATTATGTATCTGATGAAATGCGAAAATAAAAATTTGAGTGGGGAATTGAACATCCATTTAAGTTTGTTCATTTTGTTTATTGAGTTGACTTTAGACGCAAAATGCTGTTTGATAGAAATGATTTCCATTCAGATCAGTAGAATAGTTCGACCGTCGTGTTCGACGATATCCACTACGGGCTTCAACAAGTTGAAGCAGGCGGTGACTGTAGCCAAAAAAATAGAAAAAATGGTGAAGGCAAGCTGCTTGGGTCCATCCCACTCTCTGACGACAAACGCACCTGATTGCGGTTGTCAAGACAGAGTCAAGAAGGCCGGAAAAAAATGTCGGAGGGCGCAGACGGCTGGCGTGACAAACACTCAACACGCATACCAAACAGCACGTCTCGTTAGGTATGCTCCCGACATGGAGCGCCATAAAGGCCACACCAAGAATGAGCCATTGAGTCTGACTCTCAGCCCGCAGACAGCCACAAGACACAATGGACCGACTACGGTGTCAAAGGTACCCGCCAGCTGGCAACTCTTCAAACCATGGCTATTAGCGCACCGCGGTAGACTCAAGCGCGTTGGATTAATTATAGTTAGGAATCCTCATTATAGTGAGAAAAGAAGTGCGCCGAGGGCTATCCTCACTCTCTACCCCACCACAGCAACAGAAAACCGCCTAGCTGTCGGCCGCCTGAGTTGTGATGGGCGCAGATCAGTATACTGGGGGCAAAAGGTGGTGAAATGGGGCGAAATCCAGCGTTTTTTGATATCCAAAGAATTTCTTATGCTATTAAACGCTTCGGAAAAAGCTCATAGCCTTTGCGTGTTGTACTATACAAGAATATAAATAAAAAACATAAACTTTTTAATTACATATGTTTAGAGAACAGAAAACTTTGTTTTCCGTTCATGAAATTGCGGTAAGCACAGTTATAAGATAACACCTTATTGCTGGGAAGAGTAGATCGAAGGAAGTTTTAAAAAATCTGTAAGATGCTGGCGGCCGTAGCTTGGACTGCATTTGAGTTACAGGCAGAAACTAGTAAAAATCCTTGAATTTCATGAGTTAGACCACCTGCTTTATTTGCAGCGGGACTACCGGAACCGCAACCGAAAGATTTTTGATCAAATTCTTTTCATTCCGCTCTACATCTACGGACACATGTTGTATCCCTAAAACACAAACCAAGCACATATTTATACGTAGTTTCGCCCGCCAAAACCAGCTTGCGTGCTCAGCCGACGAAAGTAATCTTTGTAGGCTTCAGCTTTATGCAGTGGTAGGGACAGGGGCGGGAAGCTCTCGTTGACAGCCGCATTGACATTCTCCATAAGCTTAGTAATATCTGGACTGCAACCTTGGTAACCTTTTGTGACCTTGTAACCCTACTTCGTTGAACAAGACAACGAATTCATGAGTTATATAGTCAGTTATTTTCCTTTATGGTTACCAACAAATGAATAGCGGTCCTACTCTGTGGTGCTTTTAATGTCCGCCCAGTCTTGCGCCCTTGTTCAACATGCTTTTTCGACGGTCGGTAGGAAATAAGGTGGTGGTGGTGGTGTTGGTGGTGGTGGTGGCGTTGGTGGTGGCGGTGGTGTGGGTGGTGGTGGTGTTGGTGGTTGTGGTGGTGGTGGTGGTGTTAGTAGTGGTGGTGGTGGTG
>JAYGXS010000001.1:74721290-74799471 GCA_036362985.1 Ligula intestinalis | reverse complement strand
TGCTGGTGGTGGTGGTGGTGGTGGTGGTGGTGGTGGTGGTGGTGGTGGTGGTGGTGGTGTAATGGCAGAGAGTGCGTGACCAGAAAATTTATTGTTCTCGCCTGCGCCCCTCGAGCCTTCCGGTCCCCACTAGCGTGCAGTTGACACCTGCCCTGCCAGTCTCCACTTTTTACTGCTCGCGCGTTCTATGGCAGATAAATTTATTAAACTTACAGCCAGCAGGCCGTTAATTTCTCTTACCGAACTGTCGGCTGCTTCTTTCGCTCTGACGCAAGTGAACTAACTATTAGTTCTCATAAGCAAAGCAGGCGTATATAATCTGCTTTCTTTCGCCCAAATTTGGACCAATCAAGCTACTTGCTCAATTACCCAACCGCCTAATTGGTCAACTTCCTGTAGTAGAGAGAGACTGGTTATTTTATTCAGAAGTCAAAGATGGGATCGTTGGAACAAGAAGGTTAGTTGCTTGACTTTTCAGATGCTGTTGAGAACCCTTCATCAGGGGTAACCGTGCAATAGTGTGATGCGTGCACAGATTAGGGTCTAATCTGTGCATGTATCACACTATTCGACACTTATTTGATTTTTAAATTACTAGAATGTCAAGCAAGTAGTCTACCCAACAACAGAATTTAGATTATTGAGTAAAACCGCACCATGGGTCATGAATTTAGTACAATGGGAAGATGGCTTGAACTGGTCCAGGCATCCTTCGGGGTAGTATTTTACCCTCTCTGTTTAGTGTGTGTTTTTTGTGGAAAGGGGCGCTGAAAGGAGGAACAGTGGTTAGGGAAGGGCGTTCTAACTATCAAGACGGACAGGCTAGATACCTTCATTTTGCTAAGCCTATGGGCCACGAACGGTTGCTGGTGTGTGGTTCCTGTGCTGTTAACAGACTATTAGAGTTGCAGATGACACTCAGCTGCTAGGGCGTTACCCGGTGGTTAGGGCTTTGCACGTCTAGACAACGAGTCGCTATTTCGAACGTCAAGGTCATTTTTTAAACGTAGGTTTGTGTATGGCTGGCTGATGATGGATGATAAGCCAGAAATGACCATGTTCGCCTCCGTAGTTTTCGTTGGTAATGTATTTCTACCTTTATGATACTACCCTCTGAGTGACAGCTGTCGGGGATCGAGGTTGAGGCCCAAAGCAAAACGGGGCAAGTATGTTCCTTAACGCGATTGGTGAACGCCCATCTACCATTATCGTCTACATATACAAACGCCAACAGAAACGGTAATCCCACGATAACCGTCGCGGCGTGTTCCTAACCCATACTAGGGAGTTCAAAGGCGTCCGCCTATCTTTCCCTCAATAAACTGATACTGATAAAGGAAAAATAAAAAAGTGGAGTTTTCTTCACTTGCCTGCACGTCAAATTCGACCAAGGACATCAGGCAGACGGAATTGCAGATTCTAAATGAATTGTGAAACAATCACTCTAAGCCTCGCCATCTACAAGAGAAATTTCACGAAATGAGGACAACCCTCCGCAGCACCTTCGTGGTCGTGACAAAGCACATTGAAACAGTGAACCAAAATGAACTGTGCAAGCTAGTGACGCTATTCATAAGCTCGAAGGGACTCATGCAAACAGCAAGACACCAAGGGACGGTGGGACGCGTTACAGATAATACCACACTAGCGGGAATATTTTCAGTGACTTGGCTATCTGAACATCCCCATCCAGTGAGCTTAAAATTTTTCATCGTCCTGGTGGACGCCTACCGTGATGAGTAGCCGGGAAGAAACATCAACCACTGAATTATTGAACAGTCTTTTAACATTCAATGCACAAAGGAACTTTCGACATTCCCAGAGCCATTGCTCACGAACACTTTTTCGTGAATTACTGCATGCTTAATACAATAACTGAGGCAAGTGCCTAGGCGAAAGTGAATTTCTTCGTCTCCGACTGTTCAAAAATTGGCCTAACCATCAGCACGCGGAGATTAGCGGTCATGCAACAACTAGCACTGAATAATGCTTACAAAGAAGGGCGCATCAGTGAAACTCGCCTCCCCTACCTGAAAAGCACAATCTCAAGAAATAGCAAAACTGACATCGAATTTTCAAATCCAGTCAGACGTTCGGCCGACTACAACATTCCATCTGGAGTAGCCGAGACACCCCCTTCAACATGGAACCGTGGGTATACGGAGCCGTCACCCTGACAACGCTCCTGGGCAGGAGAACTGGATGAGATATATTCAAGTTCTATCGAATAGTGGGTTCCGGGGGAATATATACCTATAAGATTTGTCTACGCCAGATTGCTGTTGCAAACACTCACATAAGCCTCCGTGACCACGTTGTCAGTGGACAGTAGGTGTACAAGTTGGCCTCGTTGGGCATCGCCGTAACCAGTGTTTCGTAAGAACGGTCAATTCGCTTCTTATCTCTCAAAACATCAAAATGGACAGTTACACGGTGAATTTCGACTATTTCCATCGCGTGCTTCAACAAACGGAAGGCAGTCGTGGTGACTTACACGTAGGAGAGTTTAAAGTGACGGTAGACTTGCGGTGCCTATACAAGACTCTCTCCCAAGTCAAGGAGGCCAGAGATGGGAGAGGACGCGTGTGGCTAGCACGGCCGGAGCCGCCTCTAAGCGTGCCACAACACCTGGCTCGGATCCCACAGAGCGAGAGTACTATAAAGGCCACATTAAGAAGGAGCCCTTGAAGCCTCACTTAGTCCGATAGTCAATCACTCCATACAAACACTCAATGGGCTGACCACGCGATCCAAATTACCCCGTCGGTTGACAACCTTCCACGCTCCGGCCTGTAGGGCACCGTGATAGCTTCAAGGGCATCTGGCCGTTTACAGTGAAGAAAATGCGCTGAGTCGTCGACCTCATTCCCAGGCCTCAAACACTGTCCGTGCTGTCTGACGCGGGGTGGTCGCGGTCGCTGATGCGGCTGGCGATTCCATCTGCGCGCGCCGCAGTGTTATCTGACTTCCCTTGGCACACACAACAGGATAACTAAAAACCAGGGTGAGGGGGGGGAGGGTAAGAAGCAGCTGTCGCCGTCTGACTCCCAGTCCATTGGTCAGTCACTCAACGTACACTGGGCTGATAGCGTGATCTGGTATAAAGCGTCAGTTGAGAGCCTGCCAAGCCACAGTTTTCAATAAGCCCTGGTAGTCTCAGGCTCCGCTCATGCATGCAGCGGAAGGGCTACATGGAGAAGGCGTCGAGGACCCTACTTCCTTCTTACGTCACCATCATACCTACTGCCTTACTCGGAAACACGAAAGCCTTATTACTCGCTGACAAATCGTTGACCTTACTGTAGGCAATAGTCTAAACAACTGAGTAGAAGAAAATCCAAAGGTCTCTTCCGACCATACTGTCGTCCAGGTGAATTTCTTTACTTTGGCCTGCGAAATTTCTTCCAGCTGGGCCAATGCACTCAGACTTTCTGCAGAACATGACTCACCTGACACGCAACGTCGCTGTGGCTCTTCTCTATAAACTCACCGATGCGGGCGTCTATTCGGCTGCTGTTTGCAACTGCTGTCAATCCATGTAAAGCCTGCTTCGAGCTCAGGTGCGCTGACTGCGTGGGGCGACTCCTCACCTTCTTCAGTGAGGCCACTGATGTTATGCAGTTGACTTTATCTACATACTGTGTGCCCCTGCTGACGGAGGCAAAGGGGACTCGAATAGAAAAACGCCAACACTACTACCGCAACCACCAATGCAACCGGAAAACTCCAGCATCCTTGCACCACCCATGACGCTCCTGTTTTCCTGCTCTTCTCAGCACCATTGTCCCTTCAGCCGGTTTGTTGGGATCAGCTTCAGTATCAAAATCCTCCCCTGTTTCTATGGCAAAGAGACAAATTATTATCCTCGTTGACTTTACCCCTCACGCACTCACAGACCATGCCGGCCGGAAAAAAGTGCCTAGTTACCATAAAGCGGATCATTGCAACCCCGATGGATTATTGGGTTAGAATGAATTATACCGCCGCCTTTACAGGACATGGGCACAAGAATGCTTTGCGCACTAAAAATAGGTAGCCTTGGTATAAATTTTAAGATAGGCAAATATTCCTGTTTAACTCCAACCCTAATCCTAATAGTAAACATAAAGGTTACCTTAATCTTAACCCTTGCCCTACCCTTAACATAAAAGCTTCATCTAAAACGAGCCCAAGCCTTAACTCCTAATATAATCCTGACCCTGACTCAAACTCAAACTCTCAAACTTCAACCTTAAACCTAAATCAAGCTTAACCCTAACCCTCACTTTAATCATAGACCTAATTTTCCCGGAATTTGACACAAAACCACATGTATTTTCAATGGTTCCTCTCCCCCTGTCCCGTTAAAGCGTTTTTAGAAATCATCGTTATCCATTAAGACATTAAAAAGACTGAAAACGATGACAGTTAACCTGACCAGACACAAAGAATAGGGAGATTGGGATAGCCATTTCTGGCTTATTAGTCGTCATCAGCCAGCCATGCACAGCCCGGGTTTGGAGCACCTGAAATTCGATCATTGTGTCAAACGCCCTGTCAAATGAGCCAAATGTACGTCGTCCTGTCAGTTGTGATCGGGAATCTTAAATATTTTGAACTTGCGTTCGCCGATTGGGTTGAGAGAAATGCTCGTCCAGTTAGGCCTTGCCTTCCCCCATCTCTCTTACCTTTTAGTACTTTTTTCAGTTTATATGCATGATCGCCATGTGAGTGCCTTCTTGGATTGAGTCTCAGGGCACAAGGGGTCGAGTGTGTCTTTTACCTCGATCAATCAATACAATTTCAATATAACAGACCATAACCCTCCTGTTGAATGAACACCAACCTTTACGGACCACATGGATGATGAAGAAGTTGAGCACACCTGAAAGAGGCCAGACCCTGCCATTCGTGTGATGGCATACCGAAAACACCAAGACTGACTCGATGACAACAATGACAAAGTATAACGACTGAGCACGCTCACAGAAACCGCAAGGACAGCACCATTGTCAAAACAGGACTGAATCCTTCCATTGACGCAAAGCTTGCCCGTTGATCAGTCAAAAACTCTGAAGCTAAAATCTAAGCAGGTCGTTACAAAATGAAGGATTTCCTAGTGGTGGCCGTCAGGGCGGTCTAGCCTCATCAACCCACCGAAATTAGGCTGTTGTTCAACTAGGGTCAAAGAATCCTACGGGCGGAGAAGGCACGGATCATAGAACGTGAGAGTGACTTTCTTAGGTGCTTTCTCGAGCATCTATCGATAGGGAGGCCACCAATAGATTCCCGCATCTCAAAACCATTTTTGACTTCGAATGTCAGTCCTTCTTACAGGTGACAATCAGAAAATTTGTAGCAACTGCCCGCTGAACAAGCCATTCGATCACTTGCGCATACGGGACTCCAATCGGTAAAATATAATTCATGCAAAAGTAGCTCTTTTGTATTTGTCGGCAGTATTCATCTGCCTACAGTACTGGCCGCTGTGCGGCTGTTGGTAAGGCTCGAGAGTGAGTCTCAAGGAATAACGCGATGAATGAGTTCTGTAAGTGACTGGTGTCTAAATGTCTAAAAACTTTCAGCCATCGATCCAACCCAATAGTTATACGGTGTAGGCACAATGCGACAGCCACTGTACCCAGTCTCACTAGCAGTCGACTGAGGGGTTCAGACAAACCACCGGCGCATGAAAGAGGGAAGAACTGATGAGTCCCGTCCAGCATGGATCCAGCGTTTGGTTGCTCACCGTAAACAAGGAAATTCCCTATGCAGATATCACAACGCGCCGAAAAATTTGTAAACTGGTAGAATAGCTTGATCTTACACATACTGGATCAGTTGCCACATAAACAGCACAGGTATCACATAAAAACGGAGATGCGCATGCCCTGCAGCTCTTGTGCCGCTCCATGACACAGCTGCGAGGGGCTCGGCTCATCAATGGGTCCCGCAGTGTTCGCCATGCGCTTTCTCGCAGCTGAACTCCAGTTTCAATGCTGCTCTCTTTTGTCTCCGCCGAAAGTAATGCGCCAACTTGGAATTTGGGACACAGTTTAACAAGCTCGGTCCGAAATTCAATATGAAAATTTGAGCTGAAATCAATCAGCTACTGTGGAATGTCGTGCAGTGTTCACAAGCTGTCAGTAAGCAGTAAACGAGTAACCACACTGACAGCACGGGTAATAAGACTCTTGATAGCCGGAAGCCCACGTAGAACGTTGGGAGACCACTGATGAGCCGAACCTTTCGCTACTGCACCACACAGATGCACAAGGCTGGTAAAACACGGGCGCCCTAGCTTCGGTCTAGTATTCATGCTGTCAATAAAGGGAATCAAAACACATTTAAATAGCACTGGCTACCCGTTGGCAACTTGTGCTGTTATTCTGTCGGAGCTGAGGGATTTCACTTCGACTTTCGGACCGGCTCTGAAAAGAGTTATGATAGAATTTACACCGAGTGTGCACGATATCTTCCGAGGAACTTCAAATGGGCAACTCGTTTGAATTCTCAAATGAAGTTTGGGCTATCATAGCTCCTTATTACTGCTAATTCTTAGCACTATCTTTTGGGAGATCCGAATGCCAGCTATTCCTCTGAATTTTTTCTTTCGTACTTATGAACAGGGTTGAGTGTGAGGAGTGTAGGTGGTCTATTTAGTCTCAACAGCCATTGCTACGGCATCCACTGCCAGTTTTCTTGAGTTGTTTGGCCAGCGGGAAACTTTGTGGAACGAGCAGGACAGTAATTCGTATTTTCACAAGAGGAAAAGGTAAACGATTACCCCTCGCCATACCGAAAATAATACCCCTGAGATACAACTCATCGGTATTCTTATTGCCTTCGTAATGTATGCCTGGGCAAGCCTTGTTCTGTCCACCCGAAAACACTGTTTGTGTCCCCTAAGGGCTATGTTTGACGCATCATTTATTTATAATGCTCTGCCATACATAACTGTCCGCTAACATGGCTAATGAAATATGGATACTAATTCCCGCGGTGCGCCCAAGCAGCCTGATTGGATAGCGCGAGGAAAACGGAAGGTAGCACTTACTTTGCGTAACACGATGGCTGACTCTACGTCTCACTGTCATGCACACGACAGCCAATCATTTGCAGGGAGGAGTTGTGTCGCAATTATTGGGCAGAAGTGATTTCGTCCAATAGCAATCCAGTACTTTGCTACCCCGCAGATAAGCGTATAAAGGCGAACCGCTTAGAGAAGACAAACACTACAAGTTCGCCCTCCGCTCCGTTTGAGCCCTAGGGATTCGGGACGTGCCTGCCAATTTTTACTTCAATTCAAAATGGTAAGTAATTTACGCTTCCCATAAACATCTTAAATTCAGCGTGAGTGCATAAGCGTACATGTCGGCCAAGCCGGTGTCCAGATGGGCAATGCCTGTTGGGAACTCTACTGCCTCGAACATGGCATCCAGCCCGATGGCCAAATGCCCAGTGACAAGAGCGTCGGTGGTGGTGACGACTCCTTCAACACCTTCTTCAGTGAGACTGGTTCGGGCAAGCACGTGCCGCGTGCAATATTCGTTGACCTTGAGCCAACAGTCGTTGACGAAGTTCGATGCGGAACCTACCGCCAACTATTTCATCCTGAACAACTCATTACTGGCAAGGAAGACGCTGCCAACAACTATGCTCGCGGCCACTACACCATCGGTAAGGAGATCGTAGATCTGGTTCTGGACAGAATTCGCAAACTGGCCGATCAATGTACCGGTCTCCAGGGCTTCTTGATCTTCCACTCTTTCGGTGGAGGCACTGGTTCGGGTTTCACATCTCTTCTGATGGAGCGCTTGAGTGTTGACTATGGCAAGAAATCAAAACTGGAGTTCTCTGTCTACCCAGCTCCTCAGATTTCAACTGCTGTTGTTGAGCCTTACAATTCAATTTTGACTACTCACACGACACTGGAGCACTCAGACTGCGCCTTCATGGTTGACAATGAGGCCATCTATGACATTTGCCGGTAAGTTGATACCCACCTTTTCCTAAAAGAACTATTTAGACGTAATTTGGACATTGAACGTCCCACCTACACTAATCTGAACCGTCTGATTGGACAAATTGTGAGCTCAATCACTGCTTCGCTGCGTTTTGATGGTGCTCTGAACGTCGACCTCACCGAGTTCCAGACCAATCTGGTCCCCTATCCACGTATCCACTTCCCGTTGGCCACCTATGCGCCCGTAATTTCGGCTGAGAAAGCATACCATGAGCAACTGAGTGTTGCTGAGATCACCAATGCATGCTTTGAGCCATTCAATCAAATGGTGAAGTGTGATCCGCGACGTGGCAAGTACATGGCTTGCTGCATGCTCTACCGTGGTGACGTTGTCCCGAAGGATGTCAACGCCGCAATTGCGACGATCAAGACGAAAAGGACAATCCAGTTTGTGGACTGGTGCCCAACCGGTTTCAAGGTGGGCATCAACTACCAGCCGCCGACTGTCGTGCCAGGTGGTGATCTGGCGAAGGTGCAGCGTGCCGTCTGCATGTTGAGCAACACGACGGCAATTGCGGAGGCCTGGGCACGCCTGGATCACAAGTTCGACTTGATGTACGCCAAGCGTGCCTTTGTGCACTGGTACGTCGGCGAGGGTATGGAGGAAGGCGAGTTCTCCGAGGCTCGTGAAGATCTCGCAGCCCTGGAGAAGGACTACGAGGAAGTCGGCGTTGACAGCGTCGAGGCCGAAGGTGAAGAAGAAGGCGAGGAATACTAGTCTTTTACAGGTGTCACTTGAATTTTCATGATTTTCGGCAATTTCTTCGGTAATTAAATGTTTTTTCTTCACCCAATTCACGATTCGTAATTTCTCTTTTCACCGTTCGGGGGTGTTGACTTTCAACCGTCTGACCATCCAAGTTTTTTTCTATATACATTGTGCCTCAAAAAGATCGTTTCGCTTTCCAGTTGTCTCTTATCTCCCTCCTTGAAACCGACTAATTTGTACTGCTTTGGTTAAAAATGAGGTATTTCGCTCATATTAGGACATGTTTGTCTCATTTGGCACAGCACGTATGCTATAACGCTAGAAATGGGTCGAAAGACTTCGAGGCGTGTATGCTCTATCACTGGTGAAATCTCAGTGCAGAGTTTGGGATTAACTCACTTGACAATGCAGTAAGCCACTGATTTATTAGTAAGCCCAATTTTTAACTTTGGGACTGTAGTATTAGTACTACCTTATGTCTTATGCGGTTAGTTCCATAGATAATTCATCCCGAAACATGAGTTAAATAGCTAGCTTAGCGATAATAATAAATAAGATATAAACGAACGTTGGCATTTGGATCAACATAAAAGGTACACGGCGACCGGAAATTTTCCTGTAGTCGCGACTGATATTCAGACAAATCACAGGCGCTGAGGGGTGGATTCAACCGCTGAACCGCAGCTGCTTCCTCGAAAGACACCACAAAGCATAAGTACTGATTCTCTTAGTTTACATTTGCTATTTTAAAGCCTTAAAAGGCTTGAGCTATACTAGATTAAGGCTAGCGATATAGTAAGAACTGCAGTTGGGGGTAGGATAAGCACTGAACAAGTTCGAGGGCAGGCGAGTTTATGACAGCCCAACAGACGATCGTTTCCAGTAACCCGAGATCAAGCCACTGTAACTGTGTGCGCACCGGCCTATCAAAGTGCCAGCTTGATCAAAAATAAAATAGGTCACAGATGAAGGGCAGGTATCCGGTCCCTAATGGAGTTACATGTTAAGGTTTGTGCGAAAGTGTAGAAGGGGATCACGCGAATAGCCCACGTTATGACCAATAGATGGTGCGGACGTCGGGCGTACGAGTTAACATGCTTGGAACAATGTGGATTTGCAAGCAGAAGGTAGGACTGATAAATTACATAGCGATACTTTTCCCTTGGTGAGCGTAAATTTGGCGTGCAGTTTGTTTGCGCGCATAGGGTTGGGTTTTCGAATGGGATTGCGGTCGCTTTTTTCTGTTCTTGGAATACTTTAGCCAAATGCTTATGAAAGGCAACAGCTAATCGTGCCAGGTTATGGCTTCATCTTCTTTCCGTAATGCTTACATGTCGCTCTGTATTTGTTTCTTCGTAAAAGTAAAACTGCCTTTATCAACAGACCCCCATTGAATTTTGAATGCTTCTGTGAAGTGCTAGATGGAAGAAAGAACCAGTAGGTCCAACTCTCTCTCTCCGACTTTGTCCAAAAAGCCTTCAATGAACTAACTAGGTTATTTAAGAGATTTATATCATTGCTTTCCACCGCACCGACCGCATACTGACTTGTTGGGCTCCAATGAGCCAACCAGCACCAGATGATCACAGACGAACTCGAACACAAACTTCGATCGAAAAGCACCGGAGGGACAGACAGAAGTTGTCGCAATACTGTGTTCACACCCTGCGTGCACTCATCACCTCGAGTTTTACGACTTGGTAGGTGGATGGTTTTCGATGGCCCTTACCACTAAGGAAGGGTGACTTCAATCATCTCAGTGTCTGCTAGTTTCCGACACACCCTGCGACCGACTGACTTCTAGGGATGCAATGATGCCAGCCACGCGTTTCGATGTTGCTACCCGGTCAGATTGGTCACGATTGTGGACCATAAAATGTGAGTGATTTATGCTCACACAAAATGTCCTACTCAATGAACAGGTCGTCTTTCCACTAAACAAGTATTGACCTGTAGTGGATCTCGAGAGCCGTTTGGGATGACTTTCCAGCCCTCTATAGAGAACCGCTGCTTACCCTATCGCTGGGCAGAGGCTGAAAATGTGCCCTATCACCCTGCCCCTCTACAGGTTGCCATAATTAGAACCATCGCTCTAGTAGCTTGGAATTTGTGTTCACTTTGGAATAACCTACTGAGCAATCGAGTAAAAATAAGGACAGTCTCGCTCATCCACGAACTAGTGGGCTGAAGATGGACCTCATGACTTACAGCGACATCAGATTCGTCGTACAGGGAAACCTGGAAGAGGCCCCTTGTCGGATACACCTTCTGAAAGAGGACTGTCGTCGTCAGGGCGAATGGATACAAGTCTTGTCTTTATTAAAGGTAAAAGCATGATGAGACGAAAAGAGTTTCTGTCGCAGGGTACTCACGATCGCCTCCGGACCCTGCCTCTATCTCTACTCAAAAAAGGGTGCTACAACCGTCAGAGAACACGTTCTTTCCCTTTCGTCAGCAAATATTTCTGATGACGTAAAAATCAAGCTGTGTGAAGACAGCAGGCAATCGTAGCGGTTGTGCCTGGGGCGCACAATCTTATTGGCCATGCTGACGGTGCTCAATAATGACACGGTGAGATTAATTTATTCCCAACAATAGCGTCAAACGCCCCTCTATCACAAACTTATCAACCTGGTAGGTTTATTAGGTCGTCGCAGGATTTTCTGCTGCAACAAGAATGACTTTCTCCTCCTGCAACCGTTTACATAACAGAGTCTTCTAACTAACACAGGCATGACAGTTTTCAGCGAGATACGCGATCCAGACCTTGTCAAAGCACCTCCTTTTACCTTGTAAAGTGGACAGTCGAGAACGACGATTTCCCCTATGTGCCTTGCGGTCTATTGGGCGCGGGATAGTGACTCGCAAGTTAATTCGTTTGTAGTGCCAGCAGACCAACGAAGCTGCTGCCGCACTTCCCCTCCCCCTTCACACACGCCTTTCGCATACGCCTCGTCCAGGTGCATGTCCTGAATAACGGTCCCGTATATATTCATCTTTTAGGCAGAAGGACATTACCAGCAAAGACAGGGGACACTTAGAAGGCCTTTTCTGCCTTGTTAGGCGTCAACGGCTAGTGATACCCAACCTCAGCATGGCCGCAGAAATTGCTGCCACACCGAGATTTGAACTCGCGATCTCTCCCATCAAGGTTGAGCTACGAGCTCACAGTCTAGCTGGATCCCCTGTCCTTGCTGGTAATGTCCTTCTGCCTATATCCTAGCCGCCTCGCAGTGGAGGCTCGAGAGAGAGAGCTCTAAAGGCAATATGGGGGGACGAGTGAGTCCTCTGACAGATCAGTGTACGCGTCTATGCCACAGTATATTCCGGATCTAATAACAGCTAGACTGTGAGCTCGTAGCTCAACCGTTAAGACGTTCGCCTTGACGGGAGAGATCGCGAGTTCAACTCTCGGTGTGGCAGCAATTTCTGCGGCCATACTGGGATTGGGTATCACTAGCCGCTGACGCCTAACAAGGCAGAAAAGGCCTTCCTAGTGTCCCCGGTCTTTGCTGGTAATGTCCTTCTGCCTATATCCTAGCCGCCTCGCGGTGGAGGCTCGAGAGAGAGCTCTAAAGGCAATATGGAGGGACGAGTGGGTCCTCTGACAGATCGGTGTATGCGTCTATGCCACAATATTCATCTTTATTTTGAGGAAGATTCTTTGGCTGGCTTTTCAGACTGAAAATCTAGTCTTCTATTTAGCTCTTTCATGAGATATTGATTTCGAAGTACGCGAATTGGCCCAATAGCGCGATTTGAGTTTCGTAGTCGTTGATGTGGCATTTGTTATATTCAACACTTTTACCCGATTGATGCATGACCACTGTCCTTTCCTTGCCGGTATTCCGTCAAAATGCAAGCATCCGTAGGCGAACAAAAAGCCATTAAGATTAGTCATGGCGACTCGAAGATAAATAAACTTTACCAACAAAGACAAGGGAGACTGGGATGGACATTTCTGGCTCATAAGCCGCCATTAGCCAGTCACACACAATCACAGGTGTTGCACCGCCTGAGGATCAAACCTTTTGATTAGAAGTCCAACATTCTAACCCTTGAGGCACTGACCCACTGTCCTGCAGATTAAGACTGGTACTAAAAGTGCCGTCATGCACCATCTATTGAGCAGTGGTCTATCATTGCGGTAACTGAGGCTAGTTTCCGGTCGAGTCTTATAGTAGGCGTCCACCACTGTGATAGAGAGCATGACCAGAGACTGGGGTGGGATGGGGGGATTACACAGTCCCACTCCAGCCCTTGTGTCATAGAAGAGGGCTTACGAGAGTTTCCCCTTGCTTGCGACCGAGGAAAACGTCCTGTCGTAAAGGTTGTTTAAAATTTGTCGGAATCGTTCGGGATACATGGGTCTTAGGAGTGTAGGTAAGGATGAGTTGTATGGCCGCTTAAGCGGGACACGAGAAGATGAACGCCCCACCTACCTAAAATAGGTCACCTTGAGAGAAATTTCAGTGCGAGTATAGATTCCTGTGCCTTAGCCCAAAAACTAACGTTAACCCAAAACGCAACTGTAACCTTAATCTTAACCCTAGCCTTACCCTTACTTCGAACCTAAACCCTAACCCTTAACATAATTCTGACGCTGACATTAATCACAAACCTAAACCTAATTCTAAACTTATCACTAACCTTAAACCTCATTTGCCCCGAATTTAGTGCAAATCTGCGTGCATTGTGGGTGGTTCCTATTCCCGTGTCTTGACTAGGTGGCCATGCAAGTCATTCCTACCGGATTACGTTCCAGAGCCCATCGCGATTCACTTTGTTGAGGCACAGCATTGTGGCCTATTACGGTGGACTGTTTCAATGGGCTCACAGAGGTATTGTGGAGGTTAATTAGTTTTTCTTGGCATTTCCCTTAAGGTTGGTTACGCATAGAGTTAGTATTGATTTTTCCGTGATGTTTTAGATATTCTATCCCTTGTTCTAGGATCCTGATTCGCTTCCCTTAAACCGTTCCCTATTTTCTGGGCTTCCATGCTCAAGCTGCGTATCGGAAAAAGCATTTAGATAAATTGACCCAATTGCAAAATAATCGTGGTCTCGGTGGAATCCGAACCCACATCAAACGTTCGACCCCAATTGAGCTACGAAAGCACACAGAGAGCCGTGAATATAATAAGATTTGGGTCAATTTACCTGCCCAGCACATATGGAGTTTAGAATCCACCAGAATGACTACCAAGTATATCTAATTACTAGGAGTTTGGCAGATTTTAATAGCTCAACTGACTCACGAATTTTTCACAATTGGGTCAACTGAATTATTCAAATTTGCCAACCCCTTCTCCCCCTCCTGATAAGTGCATTTAGATCCGGGAATATACCATAGCATAATTTCTGAGAATAATGTTTCCGCGTTTGTTGTCGCTGATTTGATGCTTTCACTTGTTTGGCCTGGTCTTTTCAAGTAGCAGACAACGATGCCATTATTAGTATCGCTGACCCAGTCCTGACGCTGTTGTTACGCTCGACTGGGGACTTCTAGTGCGATGGCCTGAATGGCATGAAGCAGGCGCTTTCATTCAACCTCAACAGTTGTTGCAATTCAAATGGCCTTGTGGTCGACTGCGTAGCTGCAGTTGAAGTCTCACCCTTAGAAATGACGGTGCGGTGGTTCGTCCGGCTGTTGGCACCTAATATCGCGTTGATCACTGGCACAGCTGTTGGTCATGTCTCCGAACGGGGACATAGTTCAGCGAATGCCAATGGCACGAGTGAGTATGCATCCGCTGTGTCTTCCTCCAGTGATGATTTTTAACACTTTTAGCCAACTCCTCCATCGAGATTCCTAAAATATTCCAAATAAGAGGGCTCGTCAAGCACATGTTTTTATGGCTGCTAACTTGAGAAGACGAAGAGAAGAAGCAGACTCGATCGCTGGGACAATACTTTTATTCGCTTGACGTTTCGAGATCCGTCGCGGATTTGTCATCAGCGACATAGTCAAAGAGCAGTAACAGATAAGGTAGCGTACGCACAGGAGTTTTAAGTATTTAACAGATACAGTCATTGAGAAGAAGAAGACTCGATCGCTGGGACAATATGTTTATTCGCCTGACGTTTCGATATCCGTCGCGGATTCGTTATCAGAGACATGAGTAGCAGATCGATCGAGTCTTCTTCTTCTCAATTGCTTCCTGGGACACGGAGGTTGGCTTGTATTGGATACAGTCATTACCTTTCTGCTACTCATGTCTCTGATGACGAATCCGCGATGGATATCGAAATGTCAGGCGAATAAACATATTGTCCCAGCGATCGAGTCTTCTTCTTCTTCTCACAGTCTTACTGCAAACATACAATGAAAATTAACCATGATTGCCTTCTTGAGTGTTGGTGGTCTGTTGAACAGCATGCAGGTCCTGTTGACCTCTGTTAAGTCTCTCAGATGTTGAATTGGCGTATTCGTCTACGGAATTTGAAAATCATAGATGGTGTACGTTTTTGGATGCTCCAGGGATCAGGTTATCTAATCATTCGGTTGAATAAGTGCATTACGAGCCAAAACATGTACGAAACAGTACACTAATTTGTAGATGTATCTATTCCATGATCAGAAGCTTATCTTTGTACCTTTGTGGCTAACAAAGTATCATGGGCCTGTTATTTTAATTTACTGAAATAGCAGCTTATTAAAATGAGTAGTCTCTCTAATGATGTTAACTTCCCGACTTTCATTGAAAAATATGCCTGGAAGTTAGTCCAAGTCAAAGAAACAAACGGTTAAAATTAAAAATCTATCTAACAAGCTGAAACATCGTTTTCTGGGAATTTTTGTTGTGAGGCTTGTAAAAAACAAACTCTAGTCGGTGCATGTCCACGCAGTTGGGCATCGAAGTCGTCGCTTGATTATGTTTGACTAGTATCACCCTTAAAAAGCCCGATTTTGCCACGGAAGTTTTTGTTAAGTTTTTCTGACCGGGATGAAGATATTTATAGAAAGTTTCCTTCGGACATAGCTTTTCAAAAGGCCAGCCTTTTGGGCAACGTATACCATCATTCATAGATTTTGAACAGATACATCATCAGGTTTTGTATTGTCTTAATCGGAACGAAAGTCAGGAAGTTCATATATTGCTCTCTCCGAGGGGTTTCTCCATAGACGGATTTCTTAATTGAACCACCCGTTCACCTGTATGCATGAAAGGCAGCATGTAATTTTCATCACTGTCCAGCGTATATTTGATCCGGGTGTATGCCCTGTTCATAGCTTTGGTCGCCTAAAATGTCTCCTAATTGAACTGTTAATTTTATAAATATCCGGTGTTTGTTCGTACTGTAGGGGAGATAAACCTAGTGTACTTTTAAATGACATTTGCTCACAGCTTTGGTGATCCACCCAGCCGATTGGGCTAAATGTTATTTACGGTTGCACCGTTTATTCCTCTAGTAATGTAGAA
Organism: Ligula intestinalis; assembly: GCA_036362985.1. Taxonomy (NCBI): domain Eukaryota; kingdom Metazoa; phylum Platyhelminthes; class Cestoda; order Diphyllobothriidea; family Diphyllobothriidae; genus Ligula; species Ligula intestinalis. The sequence goes on along the minus strand of JAYGXS010000001.1, from coordinate 74,783,333 downwards.
CAAAAGGATGTTCTAGGACGCTTGCATGCTAGTCGCTATTTTTTCCTAACCTTTCTAAAAGGATAACATCGATCAGAGGACTCAGTATCTTGCATAAAAAATTCAAGATACTCCTCCGATTTGGTTGGATGGGGTCGAATTACAGACAGTCTGCAGTTGTATCCTAGTGCATTTATTTGACACTGGATATTGATGAGATGTTGATTAAATCTTCATGATTATTCATCGGTTACCTAGTTGCGGTTCAATGCCATTTATGTAGCTAAGGTATTACAGCAACAGAGAGGGCGAAGGCCGTCGATTAAGTAAATGCAATTCATGGGCGCAAACAACCATCCCGTAGAGTTTAGGCCTCTCCCCCCCCCCCCCCAAGGCGCAACCGACGTCACGTAGCTTAGCAGGGGGTTGTGGCACATTTGAATGCTTCATTTGACCCAATTGTGAAAAACTCCACGGCCGACCATCGAGGTCACTGAGTTTTTCACAATTGAATCAAATTATTTATTCAAATCTACCACAGCCGCATATGAATGAAGTGTGCCTGATAGTATTCTGGTGGATTCTATATTGCTTGCTTATGAAATTATTTTTGGACTGCAGCTACTAGTATCAGAATTAGTGAATTCTATACTTTGCTGTTGGAAGCGCGCATAAATTGACCCAAGTACGGTTAAACTCACGGTTCCCCATGCAGGCCTCGTAGCTCAGTTGGCTAGAGCGTTGGCTGTACCAAAGCCTTTCCCTTGCTGGCGTGGGTTCGAATCCCATCAAGGCCGCCGAGTTTTCAAAACTGGATCATATGAGCTTCGTAGTTTATCAGTTCTGATCTGCCTTTTTTGTCCACTCCGCTCTCACAAATACGCACTGTTCAACGATGGTTCCACACAGGCTAGCTTGTCCAGCCCTGCGCACGAGGTCTGTGTCGTCTATTGGTTATAATGTGTGGTCTTTGCATGATGTCCTTCTGCTCCTACGCACAAACTCTAGCATGTAATCCCATTAGAGCCTGAATTATTGTCCTTCACCTGTGACATTCAATGCCTAATAATCAAGTTAAGAACTATTACAAGCTGACTTTATATACCTCACAATAGATTACTGGAAGCGATCGTTTAAAGAAACTGTCGGTTAGATTGTCATAGAGTCGAGTGCTCTTCAATTTGTTTAACATTAACCCTTACCCTTAACCGCAGCCCTAAGTTAGCTCTACATTTAACCTGAATTCAATCCCTAGCCATAAGCTCATTCCCACCATTAAACCGTACCCTATCATTAGCCATTTTAATAACCAATCGGAACTCAACGTGAATAAAAAAACTTCAGAGGCTTTTTTCGATTTTTAGATAGGTAAGGTGACCTTACAGACTAGTATTAGTGTTTTCTGTTGCCTCTCGACTTAGCCTACTTGGACGTGTCAGGTGGATCAGCGGGCAAATTTACCCTTTGGAGTACGTGGCTTGCCGCCTCCATCACCTGAATGTCAGCCTAAGCATTCCTCGGGGCTAGGAGGGGAAAAAACTCTCCAATCTCGATTTTGTCTCGATGGCTGAATGTTGTTCGGTCGCCGCGTCGTAACCCTGCTGCCGATTCAGCCGCCCCATTACAACGGTGCACCTTCTTCCTCTGCCGGCCGGGAAAGTGCGGCGGGCTGCTGTCGTGGCCGCCGCCGCTGCCGCCTGTTGGTGAGTAATCGAGGGGCTGACGTGTGCTACGTACGCCCATCTGCGCGCCGCAGGAACTGCGGACTGCGCATTGTGGATGCAAACACGTATGCATGCATGCATGCACGCACGCACGCACTGTTGGCTTAATGTCGCGCAGCGTGCTGAGTCACTGCGAGAGGCATCCGCGTGCGCGCGCGCGTGGAGGCTTGCTTGCTTGGCAAAGGTTTTGCTGACTTTTTTCCCCTCCGCGCGCCCGATGCATGCCCATTTCTCCACGCACACCAAGTGGCGTACGAAAGGGTGTAGCCTGTCCCTTTTTCCCTAAGCTTGGGTTTGGGGACGCATAGGACTCGAAATCAATAAACAAGCTATCGCTCTGTCTCTCTCTGCCTCTGAATTTAATATGGAAAAAGGAAACCGTTCGCTACCCCACACCGGTCCTACAGAGTCCACCCACACACTGGAATTCATTGTTACCATTTTCTAGCTTTCTTCTGGATGGGTTTTACCTACGTCGATGCATTCAGAAGCATTTGAGTTCCGGGGACCATTTTGACAGATATTTATTGCTTTTGGTGCGTTATTTTTAAGAGTTAACAAAGAGACAACACTGAAAGCACGCAATTGAGCAAATAGAAATGGACTTTTCGCTGCATAGTGCCAAATCCAACTTTGCCACTTGCCTTAAGCTTGATACGTTTACTGTTAAGTGGTTTGGTAAAAAACTGTATGATAAATTAAAATTAACTAAAGCTAGGTGATGGATGCCTCCTGCGTTTAATCTACATCAGCCATATGTGATTAATACACTATGAACTATATGTGTTTTAGAATGCCTGGTTTAATTTATTATTTAATAGCTAGGAGCCGTAAGCCTTTTTTGTGTTAACTTCTACGTACATATACCGATATGTACAAAGTTGCTTTATTGTGGTGTTTGTTATTAAAATACCCTTTATTTCTAGAGAGTTTTTGTTGTTGATTTTTATACTGTAACGGCCAATTCTGTTGCTACATATACAGTACGCGCCAGAATTCGTGCAACCTGCCGACATATGTGAAATATTGATACCCTCTCGCTAATCGGCATTGACTCAGGTTGTGATACTGATTATCATGTAGTCTATTCCGCAGTTATTTCAGTCATGTTAGGATGCGGACTTTTTAACTAGCTTCGCTCTGACCACTAACAAAACGTACGTACGGTCAAAAGGAACTACTTAAATAGTATGCGTTTTTATCATTGATTTTGACTGCCTTTATAAATTCAAATGTGTTATATGAGAAGCGTACACGAAAAAAATTCGTGCACTCGTTTGGTAGAAAATTACGCCTTCTTTGAATTTTGTACTTAAAGGAAGGATATCTTTCGGTTTTATAAAAATTTCTAATTATGAGCTTTTCTTACGATTGTGAAGTGCTCATTCATAATACATCGTATCCGTCAATTTATTAATGCTGCCTATACTTTATAAAGCATACTCCACATCTATTGCAACATTTTATGAGAACTATGTGACTTCTTCCTCAAAATATAGGCAAAACGGTACTTTTCCTTAAAAAGGATGTGCACAGTGCGCAGTTTTTAAACCTCGAGTATAACAATCAGTAGGTTTCAAAATTATTCAGCAATTTAGAAACTTATTTTAAAAACCGAAATAAACCCTTTCTTTAAGTATAAGATTTAAAGAAGGTGTAATTTGCTACCAAACGAGAACGAGAAATAATTTTTTCGTTTACGTTTTCCATAAAATATCTTCGAATTTATAAAGGCAGTCAAAATCAATTATAAAAACGCATGCTATAATAGTAGTTTCTTTTTACAGTACAAACGTTTTGTTAGTGGTCAGAACGAAGCTCGTCAAAAAGCCCACATCCTATCATGACTAAATAGACTACACAACATTTAGTATCACAACCTGAGTCAATGCCGATTAGCGAAAGAGTATCAACCTTTCGCATATGTCGGTATGTTGCACAAATTCTGGCGCGTACTGTAAGTCCACATTTTGCTGCTTATTTGCGGCAAGGCTCCACTCCTAAACCGCCCATTAAATAGCATTCCCGTTGTACACGATCCCGGGGTTAGAGGGTGGCTAAGAGGGCTTTCATAACTTTTGGTTCACTTACATTCATCCATCCATCCCTATACATGATTCCAGCTTCAATGTCTCGCTGGATGAAGCCGACAACATACGATATTTCCTCCGGCTTTATTGCATGCAGGCGTGTTCTATACGACTGACCTCGAGAAACAGGTAGCAGTAGGGGGCATCTAGTGCTCGGTTGGCTTCTGGAGTCGTCATCGGTGCGACCAGTATATGGTCATCCTAGAAACTGCATCATATCAGATTTAAAATTACTAGAACCAGATGTGCTTGCAATATCCCCCTTAATTGGAAAATATTTTTGCTCTTGCCAAAGATAATCAGACTGCTTTTTCTGAGTTTTAGACATGAAAATGGTTTAGATCGCCTCGTACCTACGGGACACGCATTCTGTCTAAGAAGCATCCGCCTTTAATCCTTAACTATGACCTCATACACCTATCCTTCTAGACTGAAGAGGTAACTCACCGGTCTATATAACTTTGTTGTATTGAGAAGGACACCGCATACACCGTGGCACCACCCAATCCAAAGGCTTTTTGGAACGGGCATTGTGCATACAAAATCGAATACCATGTGTGTTTGGGAAACGGATATTGTCTTTTCCCTCAGAAATAATATGTGTAGGTAGGCGATTGCGAGATAAATTCCATTTTTCTCTGATAACAATTCGGGGCTTTGACCTCGTCGTTGACTTTATTCAGCTTGCTGTAATATTTCCTGATTTACATTCATCCCTAACTTATCATTGCTAGCAGCCTCGTGTACGACTGGTCAGAATTAATGAATGCAGGGATTGCCTCGGCTCAAGAGGGCCATAAATTTGTAGCTAGAATTGAACACTATGGTCATTAGCCTACGACAGTTCCCTTCACCCGTTTTCATTGCAGCAAATAAAGTCTTTTAGGCGTTACGTTCCTATGACTAAGGTCTTAATGGCAGTCCAATGAGTTTTGGCAATAATAACTTGCATTCATCTAGCCAGTGGTTACGGCCTATACACGGCAATTCTTAGTTTGACGTATAGATTAATCAAAACTTAATTCCGTTATTAGGCTTGTCAGTGTTTTTAATTGTGCCAGTGATTGTTCGAAGGCAGCACTTGGGGAGACAGGACTGAGAGCACAGCTGGCCTGACAATGAATGAGGCTGAGAGAACCTGCCGACGCGGGTGGGGACGTGTCGTATAACGGGACAGATGAGACTGGCTAAGGCCTGATGAGAATTATCGAAAACAAACTTACGTTCCCCATTTCATCTTCTGAAATTTTCAATGGGAATTTTCGAAAATTTAAGACAATCCGAAGATCCTGCGGTGTTAAAGGCGCTCAATGGGTACTTACATATCAACACCAGACTTTTTGAGGCGATAATACGGGCCAAGTTTATTGATAGGTGTTTAGATGTAAATGAATATCCGACCTTCTACTGGAGAGCATTACGACGGAGTCATACAGTTATCACCAGTGATACCTGGAGAAGATTTGCTAAGAATGAACGAGAAACCATCCGTGCAAAATTGGAAGAGCTAGAGAGACTTTTGTGCCAAAGTGCAGCCATACTCGACCAACTAAACAAAGCCGAAAGACTAGAATTCGAGAACTACGTAAAGTCCAACGGGGCGAAGTGGGGAGAAATAAAGGCAACCTCTCGTCTTCGGAGTTTATACGAATGCAGACCACAATCAAAACTTCCTGATGACCCAAGCCGGTACGTACACAACTATTCGTCTGTATCACGTGATAAAACTTAAATCGAAGCCTTATCACTGGCTCCTAAGTTTTGCTGCCCCCGTCAGAAATCCAACCCACTAGAGCTGGAAACACAGTTTGAGAATCTGCTGAATCAAACCCATGACCTTCAGCCACTTTCGACCGAGAGTTTACAGCACTTTAAATCTACTCTAGTGAACTCTTTTTATCAGTATTTAAACAACGGCCAGAAACAGCGGGGAGAAATTAAAACTCCTCCGGCAGAATAAAGATATACTCATCACAAGGCCATATAAGGGAAAGTGCGTTGTTCTTATGGACAGAGCACATTAAATTGCGAAAATGAAATCCATTCTGTCAGACAAAGACAAGTTTAGCAAGACAGAAAAGGAGAAAGATAATACTGACGCAGTTGAAACGCAGCTGACCAACTGTCTAAAGAGACTTCAAAAGGACGGTATCATAAGCGAATACGAATTAGAACGTCTCCGCCCCGTTGGCACGCACATACCTCGACTGTACAGTTTACCGAAGATCCACAAAGGTGGTGTACCCGTTCGTCCCATCTTAGATATGAGAAATTCGCCATACCATGCGACAGCGAAATGGCTAGCGGACAATCTTTAACCCATACAGAGTCAGCTAGCCCCACACAATCTCCAAGACACCTTCGAATTCGTGGATGGTGTGAAAGAGCTCGACCTGAACGGCACAGTGATGTTCTCACTGGATGTCTCTTCCCTGTTCACAAACGTGCCAGTCACAGAAACAGTAGATTACATCTGTGAATTCATTAGCTCAACTCACCAGGACATAGGAGTGCCAGTAAATGAACTCAAGGAATTGCTACTAAAATGTACCCTGAAGTTACAGTTCCTTTTCGACAATAACATGTACAGGCAATTGGATGGAGTAGCTATTGGCTCGCCCTTGGGTCCACTTCTAGCAAATATATTCATGGGCAAACTAGAGGCTCCGCAACTTAGCTACCAGATAAATAATCTGACGTACTACAAACGTTACGTAAATGACATATTCGCGGTTGCATCAGACCAAACTGACCTGTCAGCTCTAATGAATACAGTGAATCAGGCGCATCCGTCTATTAATTTTACAGTAGAAGAAGAAGAAGAAAAAGAAAAAGAAGAAGAAGAATCTGGATCGCTCCCATTTCTTGATGTACTACTGAGTAAAAGGGCTGATGGGAGTATTCAATGGAAGGTATATCGTAAAAAGACGTGGTCCGGGCAATACATCCATTTTGCTCGCTTCGTACCGTTAAAATTCAAACGTGATTTAACACGATGTTTGACGCAAAGGGCGAAAAGTAACTGCTCGAATGATAGCATAGAAGAGAAACTAAAGACGATTGAAGGCGTGTTTTGACAAAATGGGTACTCCAGTCGATTTATCACCAAGAACATTGCTGAAAGGCCACCGAAACCCGCAGTTTCAACCGCAGAGAAGAAGTGAATATTCATCAGGGTCCCATTTAAAGAGGACGGACCAAGCGATTTCCTAAAAAGGCGCCTGAGTCAAGCTGCAGCAACCATCTTCCCAGCAGCCAACGCCCATGTACTGTTCTCGACGACTCCCATCCTATACGGAGAGATCAAGGACAAACTGCCATCCCAGACCACCTCTATGTGCATATATTAATTTACCTACTCCTGTGGGGCGGGATATATTGGTCGCAAGAGCCGGCGTTTGTCCAAGAGAGTACGAGAACACATTCCAGCATTAGTAGGGAAGGGCCAACTGAAAGGTGTAAATAGTTCCATTCTACCGCATCTGGTAGACTCAAACCATCGGGTGGATGCCAAAGAGGCCTTCCAAGTGATCTAAAAGGTACCCTCAGGCTACTCCAAATTTTTTGGAAAGCGTCTTTTGGCTACGGCAGAAGTGGCCGCCATCAGGCTACGCCGGCCGGTCCTGTGCGCCCAAAAGAACTTCGTCGCAGCGCCGCAGTTACCATGGTCAAAAGCTGCTAATCCAACAGCCAGCAGCTTAAAACCTCAGCCGACTTCCAGTTCCCCCTACTGCACAGCAGATTTTGACCCCCCTTCCCCCCATTCTCCCTGTCCTGACAACAGTTCTATTTTTCTACCAACCCGCATAGTTCGTTTTCTTAATTACCATATAAATATATAGGCCTGATGAGAATGATCGAAAACAAACGTATGTTAGCCATTTCATATTTTGACATTTTCAATGGGAATTTTCGTAAATTTAATAAGAAAATATTTAAAAACAAAAAATATCCCTTCTTCGAGTACAACGTTTTATTCAGGTGTGATTTGCTATGTTAAGCATATACTCTGTAAAATAAATTCGAATTTTTAAGGAAGGAGTGTATTTCACTTAGGCATTTCCTACAGAGTACGATTTGTTAGGCAGCTGAAAAGAAATGCATTCAAAAGCCAACATCCGGATGCGTGCAAAAATATTTCGAGATTATGCCACAATGGAAAAACAAAGGTCAAATTTATGGCTAAATTTTCATGAGCTCGATTACGGGCTGTACGCCTTTGTTGATGGGTCTACACTAACTTTGGTCGCTCCAATAGCTTAAATCTCCTGTTCAGTCACTGACAACGAAGAAGCTGGATGGGTATTCAATAGATGTAATTTTTGGCAGTTTTGAGTACTTGATTTGAACCAACCGCAAATAATATCGGTGGCCTCGGTTGGATTGAAACCCACGGTAGCGAGGAGCCAATTCTAGTTGACAACCTTTTTCCCAGCAGGCCAAAACTGCATACTTCCAGTTGGCCGAGAAAACGAATGGCAGTGTCTGCAACCACACTTTTTATACGGAAGAAGACAAATTAGCACTGCTGAACCGACATTAAGGAATAATAAATGGGAGAGGCAGTGGGTAGGGACACCCAACTGTTAAGTAAACGGCGAAGGAACCCCTTTGTGAACCATTTGGACCTGCTGATCTTATTCGAGTACAGTCTATGACGAAAATACCTCCTTAAAGTCATCTACCTACTTTTTTTCGGTTTACCCCGTCGATACTCTAAATACACTGGGATTTTAATTCTGAGAATAATTTGATCCAGGTGCCTCCTTTGTTGTTCAAGAGTAGCCATTTTGATACCTTCTTAACCGCTTTGTTTACATTCCGAGTCTGATAAGGTTTTCTCGGCAAGACTTGGAATATTTTCTGAGTTGCATTCATGCCTAATTAATCAGTTCCAGCAGTTTCATGCAAGAATGATCAAAATGAGCGAATGGAGGAATTGAACAAGATCGCGCATACACATTTTTCTGGGCCTCTAGCTGGTGCCTGTGTTGTCAGTATGATAAATACTCACCTTCCAACATTTTGTACTCCAGACTTAATCTATGCCTTTGTCTTACTGTGGACTTCACTAACCAAGCTACTCGTGTATGCTGTCCAAGGCGTTGTGATTGGCATGGACTAGCTAAGCGGAGTAAACTGCATAGGTGAGCATGTCGACCGTGTGTGGGATTTAAATCTAGGTCAACCAGTGCAGTAATACTGACCTAACCATGCAGTCAACAGTTTAACGTCCAATCAGATCACCTTAAAAGGAAAGCAGTAAGGAGCACTAATGGCTTGTCCTAGTTATGTAATGCCTCTTTGCGTGCGTGAATGTGATTGCATCATCTCACACCAACTACACCATCTTAGAATTTTTTAACCTGACTGCAATGATTGCAACAACCGCTGGGGTCAATAGCAATGTAGTATGATAAATTACTGTACAAAAAAGTACGCAGAGGGAAATACTTACAATCAAAAGTTTTTGAGCGATGAAGGTGACCACACGTCGAAAGTGACATGAAGGTAAGCACACATCATAAATGCAAAATGGCACAACACTGGAGAAGAAACTCCTCTATTTCGGGGTCTTGCAATAAGTTCCAGACAGTTTATGAGACTTACAGCATCCATGAGGTGCTCTACTCTTTTAGTGTTAAGATAAGGGCAAGGGTAGAATTAGGATTATAATTATATTTAGGGTTATGAATCGATAATTGTCTATCTTGTAATTCTGCAGAAGGCCAAGTGTATTCCCGGGATTCCTATTCTCATTTCCTATTTACAAACCTCATCCTCTTGACCGATGGCAATCTCATCCAGTGGGCTTCAGCAGCATTGGTTAATATAGTCCTGCAGCCCAAAGAAACACCAATGAGTGGATGCTAAATCTGTTGCAAGGAAGGCTGAAGGGTACAATTTGACGCCAATAAAAACTATTAAGAAAGGTAAGGATGTCCATTTAGGGCAGTTGTAAGACAACAGACAGGCCAAATGTCCGTTTTCCAAAACCACATTTCCTAACCCATGCGTATGCGTTAAAGCGCGAGAAGTGGCATCACAATGAACAGCTATTCTAGGACCGTCATAACTACGTTTAATAAAGGTCACTTTAACGATTTATTTCTAATAACGCAAACCATTCAGAATTTTTAGAAGGCAAACCTCTGCACGCCAAATTGGTTTTTTGACTAATCAACCATGTTCAGTAAAACTATCCCCTTTTTGCCAAGTGTTACATTAAGAACTGAACGTCGTGGTACATTGAAAAGAGACACGATCGGCTACTCGCTGAAAGCCGACTGTAACATTCGTCTTAACAATTGTGTCCATCATCTTCTGGGGTAGTTGCTTCCAGACTCTATCAGAATTTTTTATATGCCCCCTTTGACTGAAAATGAGAAGAGGAACTTACCGGGCCTAATGAAGGTGGCTTTGTGCGCAATTCCTGGAAGATTCAATATTCCTGTGTCCTAGTGTTGACATTAATCCCAACTTGCACCTTATACGCCAACCTTATCTTAAACGTTACCCTAATTTCCCTGTAATTTGGCACAAAACCAGTAATGATGACTTGAGTGGCCTCCTAAGCGGGACACAGGAATAGGATCCCCCGCCTCACTTAAAATAGTTGGCCTTGTGATACATATCTGGAAGGGCAAATACTTCCGTGTCTTAACCCCAACATAAAACTGATCTGTAACCTTAATCTTAGCCAAAACCCTACTCTTAAAACGAACCCAAACATTAATCTTTAACATAATCCTGACCCCAACCCTAAATCTGCCCTTAACCCCAACCTTAAACCTAACCTTAAACTTAACCCTCACAATGATCTTAACTAGGAACCTACTTTCCCCGGAATTTGGCTCAAGGCCACGTATAGTGTTGGTCATAACTCTTCCCTATCCTGTTAAGGCGACAATACAAGTGCTTTTTACGCAAAGCTTCCTGTACTACGGATGGTTTCTTTCCAATGGCCCGTAGGGAGCAGTTTATGCGAGCCCTAGACCTGGCCCTTGGAAGGAGTTCACTGAGGATCGCAGGAATAAGATGGGGTTGAAGTCGTTGGGCCTTGCGAAATAGCCCGCCTCATATCCGCTGGCTTTAAATATACAGAAAAAGGAAATACCTGTTGGATTCCAACTGCTATTTTTAATATTTAGGCAGAGTATGGTGAATATGGGGAAAGCGTTTCATAGTCAAATGCTCATCGTAACATGCCTACGATCGGGCCTAACGAATTTGCTCCCAAAATCCTTGCGTGGTGCTCGCAACCTGTATTCTACTGAATGGTATTTTCGTTGTTTCTTTCTGCTGGTCCGTCCAATGCTTTCCAATACTTCATTTGATGCAAGCCCACTCCGCAAGGTTATGGTGACTGTTGCTCCACCCTTCCGTTGGGCTTACGCAGTAAGCAGGGAGATGTGTCGGTTGGTGTTATGCAAATCTGTCGTAAAGTTGGCCAGGCCGAGCGCAATCCCGCCGCTCAATTCATTATCTTAATTAAATTAACTGTGGTTGGGGTATCTAGCACGTGAAACCAACTGCATTGGTTAAAGGCTCAAGACGCATTCTGACATTGAGGAATAGTGCGCTTGGGGGCAAGCATGCAAGAGGACAGATTCAGAATTTAAACTACTCTATTTTTTAAACAAGCGTAGACAGAAGGCTTTATTGAATTTAACTGAGTTTGCGACGAATTTCTAACTAAATTCCATCATTGCATGAGTCAGACAACGGTTAAAAGCATATAGCAGATTGATTTCCACAGAATGCCCATGTATAACAGCAAAGACCATAGTTCAGTGTAAATAATGATCAACTGAAGGGTACTACATTAAAGGGAGAAAGGGGGAGAGAGGAAGTTGGCGCAAACCAAGTCGTAATTAATACAAGCTGCCAAATTACCAAGATAACCGGAGACTGACCATGTGGTCCAGCTGCTTGCACAGACCGGGCATCTCCCACCATATGTAGGTCACTTACAAGTAGCGCAGGGTATGATTCGTTCGTGCTCGAACAAGTACACGGAAAGCTGTTTTTAGGTCGACAGAGTGGCCACTTCCTAGCAGGTACTTAGTAATCGAAGATCGTGGTACGCTGTCTTCTTGTTTGAAAAGCCAATTAGGCAAGTGTTCAGCGGCCCTGGCGGCCAGTTGTCTTTTTCGTACGCCCAATGCACTTGTCTCTGCAAGTGCACATGAAGTCATAGATACAATTTTTGTCAAATCATTTCATATCTGCTAGCAGAATCTAGACAACTATGTGACAACTATTTGTTCGTTCACGCCTGAAAATTATGGGGGTCGTTTTGGGCAAGCATACGATTGTGAATTTGCTATCTAAGCAAGATGAGGATTGACAGGCAGTAAAAGATTGAGCAGGATGCGAGAAATAAAAACGCTTTTTTAAAGTAGCATCAAAAATATTCAAAAAAGGCTCATTCATAGGAACCAGACGATAAGGCTTCGGTCTGGTCTAATAGCAGAATTGGTCCTGCCAGAGCTGGAAAAGATTGCCTTCTCCCAGCAGCCCCCGATCTTTTGGTGCCGTTACGTTGACGACCAGTTCGTTATCGTCAAAAGGGAAATGCTGCAACGCTTCCATGATCTCCTCAACTCGATCTTCCCAGATATACAATTCACGCGGGAAGAAGAAAAGGATCAGCAGCTACCCTTCCTCGACGTGCTCGTCATGCGGACTCCCGACGGCACAAAAGAAACGAGGGTCCAGAGAAGGGCAACGAACACCAGACAGCTTCTCAGTTTTCACAGCAATCATCCGATGGCTCACAAACGAAGCTGTGTGAGAAAGCTGTTTAAAAGGATCCAGACACACTGCAACAACCCGGAAGAAAGAGCACGTGAGGCTCGACATCTGCGCGATGAGTTTATGCAGAACGGCTATCCTAAAGCCTTCATAAACCGATGCCTACGGCCTCGTCCTCCGAGGACCCAAACAGAACCACCTCGCACGATTTGACATGCGCTGCTATATATCAAGGACGTGTCGGAAGCGACCGAGCGTATTGCCGCAGGACTAGGCGTTGGAATTGCGCATCGTCCCAAGGCTACCATGCGCAGCCGGGTCATGAGGATCAAAGATCGGCTAAATCTCAGTGAACAATCGGGTGTGGTGTATCGCATACCATGTCTAAACTGCCCTGTAAATTACACTGGACAAACTGGGCGCATGCTGGGTTTGCGCATACAGGAGCACAAGTCGGCTGTTCGACGGGGTGATGAATCTTCGCAAGTGGCCGCCCACACCTACGGGGCGGGTCACAAGTTCAACTTCGCAGCTGCGAGGATAATTGCCCACGCAAGTAGCAAGACGGGCCGAGAGCTGATTGAAGCCTGGGCGTCGGATGACAACTTAGTTAACAGATTATCGAGCTGGCGCCTTCATATGTTGCCCTGCGCGTGTATCTCCATACTCATGGCACTGGCGGTCCTGTCCCTGCCTCCCTCCCTGCTACCTGCTACCTGCCGCTATGACGGATAATTGCTCTCTCTCCCTCTACATTTTGCTTGCTCTCGTTAACAGTTAATTGCCCCCCCCCCCTTTTATATGTCGCTTGCTTTCTTTGACGGTTAATTGCCCCCTTCTCCCTGTAAAAAAATTTTGCTTGCTTCCTTTGACGGTTAATTAACCCCCCACCCCTGTTAATTTTGATTGCTTTCGTTGACGGTTAATTGGTCCCTTTCCCCTATAAATGTTGCTTGCTTTCATTGACGGTTTTATCTCTGACGATGGACTCCCGCGAGAGTTCGAAAGCTCAGACAAATAAAACTCAGATTCCGGTGATCGAAGCTGCTTCTTCACAATCTATGCACATACCTGGGATGCGAAACTTTGCCTCAATTCGTGAGACGATAAATTAGCAAAATACACAATAATCTAAAGGCTTAGATGAAATGCACAATTATTGGGGAGACTGTTCCAAAATCAGATTCTGTGTTTCACGCTTTTTACACACGTCAGGTAGTGTGCTAGAAATGGCAATGCAGAACGCCGACATGCCGATGTATGGCAAGCGTATGTCAGAAGTTCCGACGGTAGGACTTCGCAGTCGGATTAGGAAAGATGGTCAACATCAAGGATTCGGTCAGCGAATCACTTGACTGGTGTGAAGTTTCACTGCATTATACTATCACCTTAAAACATAAGAAACGCCGACAGCTTAAATAAGAATTCGGAGGAGGAATTTAAAACTCAGCAACTATTTTAGGCGCAGCTGGAAAAATAACATGAGAACAATAGAGAATGAGGGATAGAATGCAGATACCCGTAAACCTCCAGATTATAGCTTGTGGTTTGTGATATGAACATAAAAGATTGAAACAATCAATAAGTTAACATTGTTTAAAGCATTTAGTGTAACAATTTTTGCTGAAAAATCCTAGTTTTAAAAGTAATGAAAAAGTTTCTCATAGTTAAAAGAGTGGAATCAGTGGTTCTTATACATTTTATATGTTGTTGTCACATTACGCCAAGGGATCAGACTGCAAAGCAAGGGGTGAACATCATTATTCGCAAAAACCTGTGATTATATAAAACAGCATTTCGTTTTATTGAAGTAAAATATGCTCTGTTTTCAACTCATAGCAACTTTGAATAACACACGAGAATAACCTTGTGTTTAAGTTGGCAAGGTATTCTTTCTTATTTGACTGACGTGTAACTGTTATGATACCCCTAACTTACACTTCACGATAGACTGCTTCACATCCTACAAACCAGTCACGTCTATCAAACAAAGAGTCATTCATTACGATTAGAAAGCTGATCCAAGAAGTTGAGCAAATTGTAGTAAACTTGGAACGATTCGCTACAAATAATACTCTGGAAGGAAAGATCACTAATGTATTGGTGCGCGTTCGGCCAAAGAGTAAATGAAAGCCCTCTTCGTTGGTGGAAACGCTTATCTGAGCGTTGATCAAACTATTGAGATAATCTACGCTCAATTCGAGATCCCCAGAGTGTTGAAGGATTTTTGGTACTTAGAAATGACGGCATTTATAAAGTCTTTCAGAAGTCATCAGACGAATGAGAGGAGAAAAAGGAATTCAATTTCTACGATGTGGTATTTGGGGATTAGTTTATCATCCAAGCTTAGGGTTACCTGAATGTTTTCTTATCATGAAAAGCGCTAGTAGACTGTCGTTTATCAAAATGACTTGACGTCTCCCTGATATCGACAACAGTCCCTGCCTCTATTGCGAATTTCTTTAAACTGGCCGTACCAAAAAGTTACTCATTTTTGCATTAGTGCAGCATGATGAAACGACGGACTCGTAAGTATTAACGACCGACGTTTCCCATCAGTCGCACAAGCGGAGACCTCATAGTTCAGGACAGCAACCCCTGTCCGTTGACGAAAGCCCTCGTTTTGGTATTGCACAACAGACAGTCTGCAGATCTGTTTGACCTTAATGCAGGGTCCATTGTATGACTGGACACCGATGCTTCCGTTTTTCAACCTATTCAATGCATCAGCTCTTATCTCTAAAGTAAATCGCTCATTATCAGTGGGTAGTTACTTGATGCAAAGGCCGGCGTTCTGCTATGCTAGTGGTTTCAGTATGGCGCTCAGTAAGAGGTGTTTCGATAAAGTCATCTCACCTAACTAGGAAAGTTAAACGCAATACGTTACATTTTGCAGTTTTATTATGCACCCTGTTATTCGGAACGTTTGATGGAAAAGCTTCCCCCCGTAACCCTGGTACTTTTAGTGTTGACGTTGCCATGTCGACCCCTAGCGTCGGCTCTGTTCCCCAGTAGCGATCTAACAATAAAGAGATACACCAGTAGGCTGCTGTAAATGTAACAATGCGACTTATGTTGCCATGGTTGTAGAAAGAAAAGATGGACCCGCTGGATAGAGCTTCCCCTTATGTAAAGAACAATCACCTCTGGAGGTGGCATTACAGGGTGTCCCCTAACTGTCATTTTCTGATACAAAAATCATTGAAGTGTGGACCTTTTGTGTGTTAGGACCAATGAGAGCGGGCTTAGGCACGTTGAACTTTATCGCGATTGGCTCCAGCCGTTCATTGGTGCAGGAACGACTTTTAGCGGCTTGATTTAATACTTACTTTCCAACACAGTCCCTGAAAGTTCTGTAGAACGTAAGGTAGGTTGGACAGTGCTAAAATGTGCTAATTTTAAAATAGATTAAATTACATTTGCCGACTGGAGGCTGCTTTTCTCTTAGCCCTTCCAAGCTTCAGACGCAGTTACATTCCAAGCAACACTTACTACACTGGTTGTGACATCAAATCGTCGTCAATGCGTCAGGGTACTTACTCACAAATATCCTTTCCCTTAAATAGAAAAAATCGTATTGGATACTGTTTATTTTATTCAATTTATGGACTCTTTAGTCACCTAAAATTTCTGCTTAAACAACTGCCCTCCAGGCCTTCCCATCTTAAAATGAGTTTCAACGCTCTTAGCCTCAGTCCTACGTATTTTATGCGGCAGCTGATGCAAGCATAAAATGCTTTTCATTAGTCGAAGGAAAAGGAAATACGAATAGGTACTCGCAGTATTATAGGTGGCCCTGCGCTAAATTGCAGTCAGAGTGAGAGTGATGGTTTAACCCAAGATTAAATGTATGCGTATGACTGGTGTGAGGGTTAAGATTTGCAAACAGCACTTAGTACTCCTTGGAATTTAACGCAAAGACACCTGCAGTATTGTGGTGGCAATTACGGAAAGGGCACCAAAAGCCCCTTCACCCTCATAAAGGTTCCTTTAACTTTCTGGTTTAATGTTCTCGGGTGGAATTTTATTTTCCTTCGCCTGAGTGTCACCTCCTTGACTAAAAGTTGACGTTTTTGGCTTCAGCAAATTAACGTTACGGTACTCCATGCCGATGTTTTTACAGGATCCAGTCCTAATTAGCATCAGCATTTTGCGAAGAAACGGCTTTTTGCCCACATTCTATACGCGCCTCCGAATACCCACCGCCAGATCCACCAGTTTAGCGATCGGTTGGGACGTTGGCTGAGGCCTGGAAATGGGAGTAGAGAGTCAGGTCGAGCACTCAACGCACTTTCTTTAACTATTAACAATCGGATGTGCTTGAAACTATCATGGTCGACTAAAAGCCCTTGCTTCAAAGGTTGCCAACAGATGGGATAACTCGCACCTCGCAATCAGCCCAGTGAGTGAAGTAGCCGACTGTCGGAGTGAGAATCAGGTTGCAATGGCTCCTTCGTAATGTGGCCTGATGGCATTCCCACTCCGTGGGATCTAAGTCAGGTGTGACGGCAGGCTTAGAGGCAGCCTTGGCCACGCTAGCCACTTTGAGCCCACTCTCACCTCTGGTCTTTCTGACTTAGTCATGACACCAGGCCTAGGTGGGGGAGGGTAACAGAGTGCGTTAGATTTTGCGCAAGCCTTGTCTTACTTTAATCTAATTTACGCTCAATTCACCGCGTTTGCTTCCAGTCCGCTGTAAAACACGCCTTGAACCTCGTCAGATACGACGGTAGAACTGATGTATGTCTTACCTTGACTTCTAAGAATATTTTCCCTTTTTTCGTTCTCCTCTTCAGTTACCATCTGAGTTCCGTTATTTTGTGTCCTCATTGTCTTACCGCCAAAGAGGGAAAAAAAAGTTTCATTCATGAATCCTTCTGCAATTGGGTAAAATATTGAACAAAAAACTTTCAAATAATTATGCGGTCTAGCGGCTAGTTGTCGAGCCACTTATCCCATTTTTAAAGACTAGAGGCGAATATGCGAGTCCCGGTTCATGCCACAAAGAAGAATATGCGTTCACTCTGACGGCTCTCGTATTAAATCCAGCTGTCGGACGCGCACATGGGGGGGGGGTGAACGTGTGCCGCGCCATCTTGCCACGTGGACGCACAACGTGGTGTTAGGGGAGGGGGCATATAAATACGCTTGATTATGGACTTTCTACCAGAGGCCGAGGGGTCTGGCAGTTCCTGCTGTATTTTCTCGCCGACTTGCGCCCTGCACCTTCGCGTGCCCGCGAAGTAGAACCTCACCAAACTATGGTGTCGTTCTACGTGGTGTCACTATTCATATCTATCCCACCGGATCTGGCACACAGTATCCTACGCAGACCGGTTGAAGAAACATGCGAATAAAAGAGGGACCTACAAACGTTGAGCAGCAAATGAAAGTCTTTGTTGCATGATTTACCAAACCTACATCATAGGAAATAGGTGAGAAGAACTAACGCATGTTTCGCTGATTTTTTACCGCAGTATGCCACGGCTTCGGCGGTTTCGCCTCATCACTAGGTCACTCAGCGTCCACCCTCTGCTATTCTGTACATACTGTTGTTTACAGAGTTCACGAACCCACACAACCTGCGTTGCCACCCGTACGATTTCAAGTGCGAACGTGCTCGCTTAAACCACACAAAGCTTTCTCTCAGTCAACGGACAATGATACGGTTTCAATTTTAACGAACCTTGTCTTTTAAATAAGATAACGTACAGTCAGCCACGAACTTAATTCATTACCTTTTTCCTCCTGTCCAGTATGACTGTTCGTGTAGTTTAAAATACATCAGAACACCTTGCGATAGCTTGATATTTCTACCGGATGCATATACTTGTAACTGTACGACATGTTACTCCCAATTATGGAGCTGTAGCTGCCGGCTCTCATGGTCGTCAGCGCCGCCGTTGACTTGTGTTGCCAATGCCTGCCAAGAACTGCGTACGCACATGTATGTCAACCTACGACAACGCCATGATGGCAATCGATATTGCTTTCTTCACTGATTGGCCGCAGACAAGGGAAGCTCAAGCGGATGCACTTTGGCTTTGACTTGCCGGCAGCAGTAGTTTAAGTATTGCACCTCATGTTCCCCTAGTCCCGGCATTTTGTCCTGAGGAAACGGTAATTAGAGGGGATGTTGAGGGTGGGGAATTAAGATCGGCAGTGGAATATACCTTACTAACTGTCATATGCATTTTTATTTTATTGTTTTTATAAATGTTGTTGATCTACCTCTGTAGATTTTCATAATATTATTGTTTAACGTACTGCGGAAAAATCCGATTATTAAAATGCAGGTTTTTTGAAATTCCCGAAAAAGTGGAAATGGTGGTTAGGAGGTCGTTTACTTCAACTCATCTGAAGTCCAATTTACCGTTCTACAAATTTCCTTCACTGCCTATCCGTATCTCCACCCCAAAACCCCTGTAACCACCGTTTCCGTAGAACGAAATGCTGGGACTAGGGGTATATGAGGTGAACTACTTAAACTACCTTTGCCCACTTGCTTAATGAGAAAGTTGGCTGCGATTACTTGCAGTGCTGCACGTAAACACTCTGGTTCATTCAAGAGTTGTCCATATAACTGCCTCCATTACCATCTGATTTTGGAACTCCAAAGTTTTGACTATCCTTCTTTGACGAATATATGCTACAGCAAACAAAGTCAAGAAAAGATGCCAACTAAGACAGCCAGATTCTTTCTAAGAGAAGATAACCGACAGACAAAGGATAGTTACCTTCTATGCTGAAGAGATGAGGAATATGTAGCCGAAACAGGTTGGCAGGCGGAAATGAGTAACACTTTGACCCACCAGGCAGGCGTCTTAGAGTTTTGGTTGTGATAATCGCCACGGTAGGCTGTAATTGTGTAGCCAATTTCGATGACTGCTATTTTTCGAACAGCATTCAGAGGCTCATAGTGTGAGGAACTGAACTGATTGAATGAGCAGCTTCATACAGCTTCATACTTCGGCCGATCGAAGTATCGTCCTTGCACAAAGGCAGTCAGTGGCTGCACAGAGATGCATTTTGATACGAGATGTCAAGAGTAATATCAGTGGGTGACCACAATTATATGCCAAATAACCAGCCGGAAGGAATTGTTTTATTGGACTTATTTTAATGCGTAATATCTGAACTTCCTACTGAATTCATCATGCCTGAGTAAACGACCTCGATGATATCGTGAACGGTACGTCTACCCCTATGAAGATTTAGTAAAGTAAATCCGACGAATGCAAACCATTATCGCCTTCAGTGATTAATAAATGTTGAAGGTTTTAAGTTGGCTCCAAGTGAGAATCCGAAAATTTAGGCCAATAAACTTCTTGTTCAAACGTTCGTATCTGCTGCTTCTGAACTGAACTCGTCTTTTCGCTTCTATCCCCATGTTCTGACGGACCAGGTTAAAATTTCCAGCAAACATGAGCATCTTCAGTATTTACGCCTCAGCTTTGGTCAGTTAACCGATTCGGGGCGTTCCTCAATGCCATTACATGCGTTTTCTTTTGTAGATGTTTTTGGTTACCATCCCACAGAAGTCAAAATTTCAAATATTTGCGAGTTCCCTCCTCTCTCTTTTTTTCTGACGAACTATTGCAAGACCCTATTAACCAGACCAGGTCTAGAGTTGGGAGTTGGGTTGCGGCTAGGATTAAGTTGGCGTGTACTTAGACGTGAATAGATGGGAGTGTAATACGGTTTAGTTCAGCACTAAAAACCATCTTACTTGCACCATGACGGTGGGCGTATGAGTTACTTTTATTGCTGACACGTTACCGCCCTTCTCCTTTCTTCAAACTGCCGTACTCCACTGCCTTCGTTCCCGTCTTTCGCGCCTACCTATCGATAACGTTATTTAGTAGGGGCGTACAATAGGTTGCTGCCGGTTGGTCAAGTCGCACAACTAGTTCTTGCCTTTCAGACAGCTGCGCCAACTTAAAGGCGACATGCGCCATCGGCTGATCTTGGGTTCCAAGTGGCTGCTAGGGGCCACTACAGCCTTGTCAAGGGTTATAGACGTTGAATTCAAGCAACCCTCCATTAATTTTGATACTTACCAGTCTGGATAAGTGAAGTAAGTTGCATTCAGAGATGATAGGATGAATTTTAATTTTAATTTAGTCTGACGACGAACACGTGATACTTGTTCGAAAATTCACGAGTACAACTCGATTTTCCGAAGATCTTCTTTCTTTTCAACTTATTAGTCTGTTACGCGATACCAACCATGAGCTTTTTTGCCCAACACAGCCGTGGACACCTTTCGATGTGTCAGAGAGACCCTTGCGAATAAAACGGTAATTTCTTATCCACTACATGAATTTCCGGTTTACATTTTGGCCAATACTTCCATAGTTGCAGCCCTTTAGCACCAAGTCATAACGAGTATCCAGCCACCTGACTTGTACTCCGCAAAGCCGACAACCCAGCAAAATTCTCATAGTAGTTTTGGTCAACAACCACCTAGTGCATATCGGCCCATCCATCATTTTCGTAACTGTATAAAAGCCTGAGATTTTTTCATTTGCAATGTCGATAAACATCTTACCTATGTCTTAAGCACTCTCTGGGACAAATCTTAGTCCCACAAGGTTCATCATCTCCACACATCTCAACACACCACTGGTATCCGTTTTTTTAATGAGATCGTTTTCAATCAGTTTGTTGATTGCTTTGCCCAGCACGGTTTTAACGCCGTTGCCCGCCCTTCGATCGACCTGGTCAACCTGTAGTAGGAGAATTTTCGTATGCTTATCTCGAGATAAAGGCCATTCAGATAAATAATGTTGTGCTCTGTCGAAACCCCCCTCCCCCCTCCGACTCCTAGCACTGAACAAGATATGAAGGCGGTGCTTTAACCTCAATGCACAATCTTTCTGCTTCGAGGTATGTAATGCCTCGATGGCGACCGCTTCCTTTGATCCGTCAGTTATTCCGATTTTCATCAGTAATCTCACACAAGGCCAGGATCAAACGGCATAAAAACCTCCTGTTGGCACTTTTTGTCCTCATACGCGTGTGTAGCTACCCCCTTTCTTAGTCATGCTTTCCCCGGACGCCGAGCGGACTAGGTCATGGCTGGCGTGACCATCACGCGTCCGCAAGACACCATAGTCAAGGCTTCCGTTCAAGGTCACTCCTGTCTGGCATTCTCAAGGCGGTATAGCCTCACTAGCCAATCAATTCTCAAGGTTAGACCAGTGCCCGAGATGCGGACGATTTGTTTACACTAATTCACTTCCAGAGCCGACGACTCACTGTTCGAATGCAGACTCTCTGGACTCCGGCTCATTCATGGCTGGCCTGCACTCATCTGGAAGTCAGTTCTCCTATTGCTTACATACTACGCTCGTTCCTACCTTAGTAAACTCTCCCTGACACTATGGCCTTCCACCTCTTATTCTATTCAACTAGCTTATACATGTTGGGATACGTTCTATCGCCTATTATCTGACTGGACCACATCGTATCCCACATGTGTTTTGCACGCGTCCACATACACATAAACCCCTTATCAAAGCTAAGTTGTTTCAGCTCTTCGGGCTCTGGTATTAACCACTATCATCCATCGCAACTTGCCCTCCAAATATAACGGCAAATACTGCTGCTTGAACCTTTCTGGAGTCCTCGAATTTCCCTCATCCATCGGAGAAGACCAAGAGCGGAAATTTTAAGCCTGACTTGGTACTAACCGTATTGACCTCCTCAGATGTTGTCGCATAGTAACAAGAGTTTAGCATCCCTCACTCGGCGGTTTGGCTAAGTATTTCCACCGTCAACTCGAAGGGTCACTCTGAGTCTTTGGTAACCTCCGTCGTAGCGAATATCTGGCTTTGACCGACGTAAGTATCTTGTCACGCTCAATCCAGGCTTGTAATGCACCGCCGCTAAACTCAGTTATGACACTGGGTAACGTACCTTTTGGCAATTTTTTGGGCCGCGTTAAAACTTGGCCAATGTGGACTCCACTGATCCTATCTAAAGGTTGCATCATGAATGTATATCTTCTGGATCAATCCTCTTGCTTACTGGCTATTTTGTGCACATCGGCATTTTTTCGTGTTCCCCACCCATAAAACCCTATAAACATGCAGGGAGTAGGGAGTAATGAGTGGGCCTACATAAGCTACTGTTGCGCATTGTAACTTCCCTCTAAGGGACCCTTCTGCGCCATATTGCACACCACCCGTAATCTCATAAGTACTCATCCTGATCACCTCGAGGTTGTTTGAGTCGATCGCTTGAAACTGTCTCATAGCAACTGTCCCTCAGCACCTCCAGCAAATCAACCCATATACTCACCACGGTCCTTTCCGCAATTTCTTCGCCTTCGCTTAAATCTGCCAACCCTGCCTATCCTCTTACCCCCTAGGCACTTTACTCTAGTGTACGCTTTTCTAATCGCGACCAACTCGTAGCCCACACCACAAATTAGTGGGGGGAGTGAAGGGAAGGGGTTGGCAGATGTGAATAATTCATCTGACCTAGTTGTGAAAAACTCGACGACCTCGGTCTGATTCGAAACCCTCGCCCGCAGAAGGAAGGCCTGGATACAACCAACGCTCTAGCCAACTGATCTACGGGACCCACACCAGGAACCGTGAGTTTACTCACAGCTGGGTCAATTTACCTACCCATCCCAACGAGACTGCCAAATTTTTCTCAATCGAGTCAAATGAAGTACACCAGAAATATTACTTTATTTGCTTCCATTTTGCACAAGCAAGTTCCCTCCTTCCACGGAAGTTGAGTTTTTTGGTGGCACAAAAGAGTTTTATTTTAGTGCCATAAAAGCCTGATATTAACTTGATTTGGATGAACAACCCTACTTATTATGTAGCATTGTAGCTCGTTTGTTCTGTCCCATATTACTGAAGTCAGCTGCCTACGGATATTTATAATCTTCGTTAGATGCCAGGTCCGTGTGTACTCTACAGTCTTTTATTAGCATTCGTTACCAACATTTTCTGTTCTCTTTACAGGCTGTCAAGTCACCACTAGTTCCCCACTTATAATTCAAGTGCACATTATTTTGGCGGGGGGGGGGAAGAGGAATAGTTGGCGGGCCAGAACAGGCTCGACGACGCTTGACGCCATAAAAGTTCGGTTCAGACGGGTTAGGAGCAAGTGGAGGAGGTTTGCAGCACGGTTTTTAGGAACACGGCTCGACACCAGTCCCTACTATGCGGTTTCCTGAATGCCAGCATTGGACCGGTCTACAGGTACATATTCTTTTTAATCCTCTACCTTACTCAGGCTCTATGTGGTTCACTGCAGCGTTAGAGTTTACTGGTGGAACATGCGAGCTAATGGAACGCCAGCCCGTCTTCCTCTTTCTCTGCAAACCTTTAAACATGGTAAGTTAAACACTTTTAGAGGAAACACGATGGCAGAATACTAACGGACAGTGTCATGTATTTGGCCCCAGAGCCCTTTAAATTACACAAAGATCGTCCTAGTGGACTGCTCGTGCTGCTGGTCTGGTTCGGGTCGTTCTTATTCTTATTAATAAGCTATCGGAGCTAGTTTCAAACAGCTGCTTCGATTGCTTGCGATTAACCCTCCGAAACCCCTTCATGCAGCTCAGCCTCATTGTCTTCGAGCTTAGATCTTTTCTCTTGAAGATCACAGAAAATCTGCTGTTGTTAACCCTATATGCTGGCATAGCCAGCTCAGATCGTTATTCGAACATCCTTGCACGTCGTAAAAACGATGCATGCAATTCAGCGGATCAGTAAATCACATAATCAGTTGCAACAGCATATGTTTTCAGTCTGTACTCATTAAGCTTCAGCAATTCACTGTTTTCCAACGCCACCCTATTCTCCTTCCTAAAATTCGTATTTCTCTTCTTAAGTTTACGCAACACATCAACGAATTCAACACTTCTGTTCTAGTGCTAATAAGCACGCATTTTTTATCGCTTACATGTTTCGTTCGCCGCTGCTTTTTCCCTTCTAACGCCTCCACGCACAGGCCAAGCTTAAGCGCTTAGTCAGAACTTTCACTACCTCATTCCCATAAGGGTCACCGAGGAAGGAACTGTTCGACAGTTTGTCCCCTTCCCTATGCACCTCGGAGCCAAGATCTTCCACTAGCGCAGATAAACAGACAGACACCCGTTTGGCTTGTCCACCGGCACTGATCCAATCAGGTACACAGGCGGATTTCGACAGCGTTCGGAAAGAGGTGATTGGCTATCGGTAAGCCAATAAAAAATAGCTACGTAGCGTGCCTCAGAAGTGATAAAAGGCCCGCTTCAGGCTTGACACGCGATTTCGCCTGCGTCGTCCTCGTGCTCCGTCTTAGTTCCGAGGTTAGACCTTCCGCTCTACACTTTCAAAATGGTAAGTTTCTTCGTGTAGTTTTCGTTCACTCTCACGAAAATTATAGCGTGAGTGCATCAGCATACATGTCGGCCAAGCCGGTGTCCAGATGGGCAATGCCTGTTGGGAACTCTATTGCCTCGAACATGGCATCCAGCCTGATGGACAAATGCCGAGCGACAAAAGCGTTGGAGGTGGTGACGACTCCTTCAACACCTTCTTCAGTGAGACCGGTTCAGGCAAACACGTGCCACGCGCCGTTTTCGTTGATCTCGAGCCAACAGTCGTTGACGAAGTTCGATGCGGAACCTACCGCCAACTATTTCATCCTGAACAACTCATTACTGGCAAGGAAGACGCTGCCAACAACTATGCTCGCGGCCACTACACCATCGGTAAGGAGATCGTAGATCTGGTCCTGGACAGAATTCGCAAACTGGCCGATCAATGTACCGGTCTCCAGGGCTTCTTGATCTTCCACTCTTTCGGTGGAGGCACTGGTTCGGGTTTCACATCTCTTCTGATGGAGCGCTTGAGTGTTGACTATGGCAAGAAATCAAAACTGGAGTTCTCTGTCTACCCAGCTCCTCAGATTTCGACTGCTGTTGTTGAGCCTTACAATTCCATTTTGACTACTCACACGACACTGGAGCACTCAGACTGCGCTTTCATGGTCGACAATGAGGCCATCTATGACATTTGCCGGTAAGTTGGTACCCGCCTTTTTCTAAAAGAACTATTTAGACGTAATTTGGATATTGAACGTCCGACCTACACTAATCTGAACCGTCTGATTGGACAAATTGTGAGCTCAATCACTGCTTCGCTGCGTTTTGATGGTGCTCTGAACGTCGACCTCACCGAGTTCCAGACCAATCTGGTCCCCTATCCACGTATCCACTTCCCGTTGGTCACCTATGCACCCGTAATTTCGGCTGAGAAAGCATACCATGAGCAACTGAGTGTTGCTGAGATTACCAATGCATGCTTCGAGCCATCCAATCAAATGG
The DNA here is from genome assembly GCA_036362985.1 of Ligula intestinalis. Lineage (NCBI taxonomy): Eukaryota > Metazoa > Platyhelminthes > Cestoda > Diphyllobothriidea > Diphyllobothriidae > Ligula > Ligula intestinalis. Next base: position 74,757,444 of record JAYGXS010000001.1, on the reverse strand, counting down.
TGAAGTGTGATCCACGGCACGGCAAGTACATGGCTTGCTGTATGCTCTACCGTGGTGACGTTGTCCCGAAGGATGTCAACGCCGCAATTGCGACGATCAAGACGAAGAGGGCAATACAGTTTGTGGACTGGTGCCCAACCGGTTTCAAGGTGGGCATCAACTACCAGCCGCCGACTGTCGTGCCAGGTGGTGATCTGGCGAAGGTACAGCGTGCCGTCTGCATGTTGAGCAACACGACGGCAATTGCGGAGGCCTGGGCACGCCTGGATCACAAGTTCGACTTGATGTACGCCAAGCGTGCCTTTGTGCACTGGTACGTCGGCGAGGGTATGGAGGAAGGCGAGTTCTCCGAGGCTCGTGAAGATCTCGCAGCCCTGGAGAAGGACTACGAGGAAGTCGGCGTTGACAGTGTCGAGGCCGAAGGTGAAGAAGAGGGCGAGGAATATTAAGCAATTTGCCCAACGTTCCACTTCTGAGCCTCTGCTTGTTTTTTTTTCGGAAAATTTCGCTACCAAATAAACGCTTTCCGTGTCCTTAAGTTGTTCTGGTATTCTACGCTTCCGGTTTCACTCTAACGTTACCCTTTGGTAGACTTAATTATACGAGACGTGTGCAAGAGACTGAAAGTCAAAGTTGACCGTGACTTTTCTTGAGCGTTCGCTAAGGTAAAATATTTGACAGGCGATGAAAGTGCCTAGGGAGGTGTTGAGGGAGTGTAGGCTCGAAGTATTCGCTTGCTGCGATCTTGCTGTCGTCGAAATCGTAAGGCGTGATTTTAGAGTGTGAAACAGCCTCTTATCGAGTCTCTCTGGCTCGTGATTAGTTCTTCGACGCTTCGCTGTTATTCAGTTCGGGTGGGCTTGCCGTTCCCCCAGAAGGACGCTCGGCTGCCAAAAAGGCTAGGTTTTCTCAGGTGGAGGAAAGTTCCGTCTCCGATGAGATAATCACAGTCGTCGCTGGTTATTAATAGGCCCAGTCACGTATTAAGCCCAAATCAGCTTTGGACGGAATTTTCCATAGCAAACCCGCCGGCTACAAAGTCCGGTGAGGAAGTTGTTGTTGTTGTTGTTGTTGTTGTTGTTGTTGATGATGATGATGATGATGATGATGATGATGATGATGGGGAAGAGAAGGAGAAGGACGAAGAGCCAGTTCCCACTGCTGCACAGATGAGAGCTACACTCTGCAACGCGGTTTACAAGCATCAGATTTCACAAAATTCGACGATTTCTGGTGCCTGGAGAAGGACATCAAAGAGCACTTGCGAGTGAGGTCTCCTCCAAAACAATTGACACTAGACCGATTTTTTTAAACATGTCGCAATTTTTTGTTTGTTTTTGTTATTACGTAAAATACAGACAATCAGCATTCTTTTCTTGTACGTAACCAAGCTCTACGCATAATACAGTACGTATGTAATGTATAGTGCCTATCCTGCGTTTGCTAATCACGAACTAGGACTCTCCGGTTAGTGCGCTCGCCGCTTATTAAGCCCAATTTGGTCTGGGCACTAGGTGGGCTTAATAACCAGCAACTACTGTACTTGATTTTTTAAATTCGTGCTGGATTTAGTCTTTAGGCAGTTTCCGATTGCCTAGACTGTCGTTTATGTGTGCACAGTTAGCGACGTCAGTTATTGTTCGGCCCCATCTACTTGTAGTTGGGAACGATGTCGTAAGCGTTCTGCAGGGGTCTCTTCATTTTTTTCAATAATTGATGCTGAAATTTTAGGGATTGACTATTAGTCGTTGCGACACTGGGCTTCGTTGCAAATAATGAAAGTAGCCCGAGTTTCAGAGCTTGGTTTATAAGACCTCATTCACTTTTGTGCTTTTGAAAGAAAACTGACCTTGCTCTAGTACCATGAAAGCGAAAAAAGGCACTGTCATTGAAAAGATAATCTCATTCGTAACTCTTTTCACGTAGGTAGCCTGAAATTTCTTTTTCCGGTCAGTTGGAAGCTGCCATTAAAGACTGATTGGGAATTCACCCTTAAGAATTAATGAAACAAAATGCCGATTTCAACTGCAACGGAAGGCATTACAAGTTGGCAGTCATTCGGAATTGGAAGTTTCGGGAAGAAGAGTAATGCTCCTCAAAAACAACTGCTTTTTTTGCAGTGCGTATTTTGATCTGTTACTTGCCAGCCCGTTGAATAAATCAATACGAATAGTGTCTTCGAAGTAGTGATTATCTACTCAAGTTAACCTGTACAGTGTTCTGTTGATTTTGAAATCATACTGCGGCTTATAGCCACTGCAATAATCGAAGATACAAAGCTTTTTGACGAGTTTCGCATCAGGGCTGCTCAAATTTCAAGCTTAAAAGAATGGCTACAGAGTTCTACAAATTTACTCAACAAAAAACAGCTTCACGTGGATAAACCAGACAATAGGTGAAATAACAAACGGCAAATGATCCTGATTCAACTTCGGTGGTCACAGAATCCGTGTTCTAACATGCTTTCCTCAAACTTTCGTTCTGCGCACGCATGCCCGCAGGAGGGAGGGGGGAGGCAGAGGACAACATAATTGCGAATTTTGAAGAAACAATTGATTCCCTTATTGGAACTTATTTATACTCTGCTCCATCGCGGTCACTTAAATCCAACCACGTTAACTGGTTTTGGGGCCAACAAAGGATTGTCACACTTAGCTGTGTTGAGGTGAAGGCACATGCCTTATTCACCGCTACCCTTCGCAGACGCTTTATAGTCTAGTGAGCATTAATCTGCGGCCATTAAACTGTTTTATTTTGTACCCATAAGGGCAAGTGCGGGGGAAGGGAAATGAAGGTCAAGTTTCCGATTTTTTGACTTCTCCTCAATTGGGTCTCACCTACAGTCGTCCTGACCTTTTCTTTACATTGGAACACGATGGACGGGTGGTGGAGATGAGGTGAAGTGGAGAGGAAGTACCTAGAAAGCAAGTCTAAGTTATTATGACATCTTCACAAAGACATTTGCCACCGCGGTCCCTCCAGGACAGTGAAAAACGCCGTGGATGGTGGAATTTACCTAACTGGGTGAGGAGACAGTCAACTTTGTTTCCGCTTTTGATGGCATGCTGTCACAGTTCCTGTCAGTAACGTTTTCGTCGAGTACAAAGCGGTGTGAGGAAAAATGACCTCTGGTCGGCGTCGGATAGGTGTATTGTGGAAATGCGTATAGTTCTAAATCTCATCAGGCGATCAGTAGCAGTCTAACGGGGAAGTCGAGATTCAAAAAGCATATTCGTCTTAACTTCATAGCAGGGATCTGTGATGCAAAAGCAATGAAGTGAGACAAAAAAGGAAGGCAGTTGGGGATATTTTTGCTCCTGAAAATAACTCTGTTCATTAACTAGGGACATCACGCCAACGTTAAAGGGAGAAGTAAATTTTACGTTGAGGCTGTTGAAAAACAATTCTAGGCACTCCTCAATCTACGAACAAGTCCCTTGCTCAACTGCCGTTCCTGACTCGAAATCTTTATAAGCCGCTGTTCAGCATCACTTTTCGTGGAAATGTGATAGATTCTAATTTATATCCCCATGAAAGTATGAGAATATCTCAGTACACATATTTTCTTATCCCAAAACGTGCTGGGGCTCAGCAAACAAAAAGCGGATCTAAGGCCCTCTTCGTTCGCGTGTCTGGAAGATCGTTAGTATGTGAGTGTCCGTAATCAGTAACTCTGCAGCGCCATGATCAGGGAAAATATTGGGCAAGTCCACATGTAAGGCCATCTTTCTCTGCCTTACACCACTACCCGCTGGCGGAGCTCAAGTGTGAACCCCAAAGCAAAACAGGACGAGGCAGTTCCGTTAGCCATCGGTGAGCATTCATCATTGAACGGATTGTTCAACTGCTGACTCAAACTTTGGTAGTCTACTTGGGTGAAGTAGTAGGTGTAGATGACTAGGGCATAGGCGATGACAAATAAACTAACGAATATATTTGGATCGATTTTACCCGCTCAACTTTACGAGCGGTAAGGTTGGACGGATAAAATTTATTCAAGCGCGATTAAATTCACAGCGCAGGCGTGGCGTTTGTAGCTGAACTGAGACAGCATTGGCTTCGCGTAAAGGCCTTCTCTACTATGCAGGTTCAAATCCCGCCAAACGGTGCGAGTTTTTTTCACAACTGGCTCAACTTAAATTAAGAAAATTTGCCAAACCATGTAAATAAAGAACATATTGAAGTGTATCATATAGTGAATAACTGATTAACACTCTTCGTATAATGGGCACGGAATTCACTTTACCCAACCCGCGAAGCAATACAGTCCCACTCGAGGACAAACTCGGTGCTTATCCTTGTACAGTCGCCTCGAGGATTTAAAATAATCCTTATCTCTCTCTCTCTCTGCTGACTTTAGCGCACTGGTCCAACTCCAGAAGTCAGATTTCGTGGATTTCAATTATTTACCTCCTGCGCTGTGCAGAGTTCAATCAGTGAACTGCAATCATACATTTGTTGACCAGCTGACCGTTTAAGAAAATATCTTCAATCTGCTTTCATGTGTTCCGGAATAACCGCAGGCCAGCGCAATCGCCGCGCCTACTAAAACTCCACGCGAGTCGATGCAGCAGCGTCATGACTCGCATTACACGCCGTCGGTACCTGCTCTGGATGATAGTTTTTAGCATTCATTTTGGATAGATGCGGTCATGCTGGTTGATTTAATGACTCTGCCTCAGCATAGCAGCTGCGCAATTCTGCCTTGGCAGGAAAGCACGTTGCCAAATATGCGAGCAGTGGGCTTTCTCGCACCCGGCGTTTGGCCGTCGCCGCCGCCACCGCTGCCACCGCCGAACGCTTATGCTCTCTCTCTTTGCAGGAGTCCAAAAACGACGGGGCAGGCCGAACGCCTGCACATGGATCAATAGCCGACCCGCCCACTCCCCTTCGCGCGTGCACGTGCGGCCAAAGTTACTGCTGCTCGCGAGCACAAATGTGAGTTTTCGTGGCAAAAGTCAACTGAAGCAGGCAACTTAGTCAGCCAAAGGTGACCAGGCATTAGTGCTCTTGCTGGGGTATTTCTGCACGACACAATTGACGCAGCTGATTTTTAACTGAGGACCGCTGAACATGCATACAAATCCGACCACGAAGAGGTTTTGAACGTGATAGTGAAGCATTTCAACTCATACTTTGGTCGGATGGTCGCGTGTAGGCATGCACCGCTGGCAGTCATTCTGTTAACTTTCAGTTCAGTCCCTTTCAAATGCAAATATAAAATTCGGTCAAGACCCTCAAATCCAAGCCGTAGAGAGGTCTTGATTATTTTGTCGGTCATGCGGGTGTGTCAACTCTAAACTGTTACGCAGAATGTTTATCTCTTGTCCAGCAGATACTTCTTTATAAACAATGCAGTTGGTAGAACGGATGCACTTTTTATCTTTGTTCATCGTCCAAACTGTATTTTTACAGTTTATGAAAGAACTGATGGCCACTCGTACTCCCTAGCTTCAACTGAAGATGTACTTGACGAAGGTTAACCAGAAATTTCCCGATGTCTTCTGAACAATTCAGTTCGACGGGCTCACCGTTAAGAGCTGGAAAGCAGTTTTTGAAAAGGGGTTTTAAATTGTCGCTTTAAGTCATCGCAAGTATAATTTTTGGGCGAAATGCGTCACTGACTTTAAAAACCTAAAACAAGGAAAGGATTTCACTTCACTTTTCGTCGTGAAAAATATCGAACCTCCATATGATGTAACAGATATTTGTGAGCTGAGTCCAGTACCACATAAAGATACTAAAATTCTGGAAGGTTTTGGAGTTAACCTTCTGCCACATATGCTTGCCGCCCGCGTCCTCTGACGCCTCCGGTCTTCCTGACTTGGTCATGATACCGGACCCAGGTAAAAGAGGAGAGCGGACGATAGGTGCTGCGCAAGTATACTAACCCTATAAGCGAACTCATGTGTAATTACTTGTTCCTATGCCCACCTTACTGTGGCGCACATTTTGAACGTCATCGAAATCGACGGTCGAACTGTTGTGTATGCGACAAAGCATTGAGGGTGCATCATCATTACGCTTGCCCAATCACAGTCCGCTCGAAATGTAGCAGGTGCAAATAGTATACGCCTTACTGGACAGACCGTGCCATGACTGTTAACGAATTCAATGGCAACCTCTGATGCTGGTAAAATAAATTTTTCAGCATCTGTCCTTAGCCTCTTCGTTAATAGAATTTATACAGTCTCATTGAGAGAAGCCGAAACAACCGCGGTTTTTTCTATCGATTTTGTTGAATGGATTAGAATCTGATTGGAGTGGATATAAGCATCCCTTCCTGGTAGTACAGGCGGTCTTACGATAAATTCCGGAAAGGTCCGTCTTCCTGTGTCCTAACTTGAATGCAAGCCCCTAACGCTAATCCTCCTAACCTTAGCCCTACAACAAACCCTATCATTAACCTCAAACTTAATCTTAGTCCCTTCTAGAATTTCGAATCAGTTGCCCTGTCATGCGGGTGTAGTTAGAACCACCAGATATCAAAATTCTGCTTTATGCTGCAAAATGGATAGAAAAAACCAAAGATGTTTGTTTCAACCAATGTCTAACCCAGGATTCTTCAATATGATCTCTCCTTCTTTATATTCCTTTTGGGTAGGCTTTTAATGGTGCTTGGATGCACCTAGCACCGTTGTCTCTTTTGAAAGTCTTTTTGTGCAAACAAAACTGGGTAGGATCAAGTTCTCCTCTCCGTTGTAAACAGACGAAATTCGATTTAATAATACTCATACTTTCTGTGGAATGAACTGAACTTCAGTCAAGTCTAATTCATTTTTTTGTCCTCCACTGTTGTTTTCGCTCTCATTTTTGTTTTCTGAAATTTTTTTCTATAATGGGATTATCAGTAAACGGTACTCATAACCACGGATCCCTAGCAGCACTTTCAGATCAAGTGGACAAAATGCGGTACAAATCCGTCATATGTATCCGGAGTTTTCTAGTAGAATTCCAATATGGAGTCCGCGTGGATTTGCTACTGGGCTCCTGTAGCACAGGATGCTGTCATTTTTCTCCCTTCTGCTTCGCTCACGAACCTAACGTGACTCACCATCTCACAGGTCAATGGTTCGTCTGTTTAGTCGCGCCAACCAATCTAGTGTGACAGGCAAAATTTCTCACTGGTTTTACTTTCTTCTGACGAAGGTAAGGGCCATTGGTGAATTCAACAGCGACAATGAAATTATGATTGTCTCAGCAGATGAAGGACGGACAACCGTAATCATGAGCACGTCCAGCCGTTCGGAGCCTACTTGATCCACGTCCCCCACCCCAGTAGCAAATCCAAGCGGCTTCCATCATGGAAGCCTACTGGAAAAATCCCGATACATATGCCGGATATATACCGCATTTTGTCCACTTGATCTGCACGGGCTACAAGGGATGTAACGGAAACGGACACTCTACGATTCAGCGTCCTAGACAACGGAGAGCAGAAATATTGATTAGTATTTAAATCGAAATTCTGGCACTTTTTATCGAATAGCAAGAGTAACTGGTAAGACGCGAAAATTGGCACACCTCGCAATAGGGGGTGACCTGGCACCAACTTTCAGGGAAATCGGAGTTAGAGATAATATTAGGTTTAAGGTTAAGATAAGGATTAGGGTTACGGTTAGGTTTACGTTTTTCTTTAGGATTAATGTCATAGTTAGGGTTCAAGCACTGGAACAGGCAGTCATTTTTTTAATTCAAGCGCCAGATTGTTTTACTGGGTGGGCCCTATTCCAGAGGCTTGCATACTCCCTTCACATTTGGGATATTAATAAACGTTATTCATAACGACAGGTGTATTTTAATTTAACTGCAAATATAAGTTCCTAATTAATCAATGAAAACAGACCATAACTCAGGAATTAAATTTATGCATCTGGGAAAAGTAATTGTAAAAATTGAGGACACGAAAGAGTAGAAATTCCAAAAATATTTTCACTTGGGTTTGGTGGTATCTTTACGAAAGGAACTGTAAAAAATAGTGAAATTGTAGATTTATTTGACGGCACACTCAAAATACTTTGAAGCATGAATTTTGTGATATGTTGCTCTTTCAGAGTACCGAACTGTGGTCTGCCTCGCGATCATTTTGAATCTTGCGTTGCGCGTCATTTAGTCACTTGTCCCCAGGACAACTAAGACGTCAGTTTTCTACTGTGAAAAACTTGCCCTCCGCTTAATTCCATTTTTGTACGTTTTACTGACCAAAAAGATAAGAAGAAGTGGTCCGACTCACTTAAGTTAGACACAGGGTTCACCATAAGTAGTTCTTTGAACCAAAATAAATGTGCTTCAAAAAAGTTATCATGGTAAGCTCTGGGTGGTCCTCTGCAAGTTCTGGTAGCCATAAGTTAAAAATTCACTTGAAGAACGACTGACCTGAGACACCCAACGCATAGTTGCAGCCAGCTTGGGCTGAATGAATTCCATTTGAATGCAGAAGTTGACACTCATCTGGCCAGAATTACATGAAAAAATGACTTGGCGAAGCTTAGATAGACAGATGCTGATATGCACGGTCATTTGGTTGTGGTGAAGAACCGATAGAGTCGTTAACATGCACCCCTGATAATGTTAAAGTGCGGTAAGTATTTGGAATAAAGACCGTGAAACTTTCGCTTGGTTAAGGCTGCGAACAGCGTTAGCAGCGGACGAACTGTGACGATCCGGTATGTAAACACTGGTAGGGGGTCGCGCGCCGATCGCGTTGCCACCTATACTAGTCCTGTTGTGCCTTGGGTTTTATCTACGAGCCCTACCAGTCGGCAGAATAAGATAACTTACAAAGCTAAAGGAAATCACAAATGTTTTTGACTGTTGTATAGAATTCGTACTGTAGGAAGAAAATATATTGCCCTTGTGGGATAAAGTGAACGTCGGGGTCGAAAATGTGGGATACGATGTGGTCCGGCTAGATAAAAGGCGATTGAACGCAAGTAGCCACTACATATAAAGACCAATGCACTTCTTCAACTCTTAAAATTTCGCTGTAGTGGCTTTGAGTTGAGAATCAAAAATATGTTGATATCCTGGAGAATTTTGATTCTTGCTACACAGAACCAAAAGCTAGATTGTAACTGGCCAGCGAATTTCGGATTTTATGCTCGTTTTGTGACTTTATGTTCAATAAGGTCACTCATATGCCAATGTTTCCTTTCTTCTGATGTGAATATCTAATAGAACCGCAAATTTAGTGCGTTCTGGAGTAGGTATAAAGGCCGTATCACGCAATACAGTCGAAAACCAAAAAGAACTGCAAAGAAGGGGAGAGCTTCATCGAAGTAGCAGTCACTAGTTTTATCTGAACCGATGCCGACAATACAGATTTTCAGCCTTAAGAACAGTTGGGGAACTGAAAACGGAATTTTGCCATCGGGTAGTGCGAACGCAACACATCCTAAACAGGAAGCAGACTTAGATGCCACTTCGCGCAGACGTGTTCCGATGTCTAGGCTTCAAGCAACCAGTTCGAATTATCATCCTGACAGTTGTAAAGGAGACTTCCTAGTCTGTCTCCAGAGTTGGAGCAGGAAGGTGGAGAGTGTCTGTTCACTCTGCTCTCATACAGCTTATTTGGCGTGTGTGTTGGGGAAGTGGGTCTTGAATTGTCCTGGCCTGTATAATTGCAGGCGAAATGTCAACATGCCATCTGATTGGTTACCTGTTGTAAAGTAATTTTTGTCGTGCACTATTTTTTACTTGCAGTATCCTTTTGAAAACAGGACGCATCCACGTCAAGCTTTGCGACAGTGCGTTGTATGGCCTCAGTAAAAATGGCCAAAACCTTTAATGAAGTGCTTGTTAGCGAAATAAAAATGGAAAATTACTGGCTAGGACGTAGCAAGTGCCAAAAACGAGGACAATCCATTCTTCGTTCTTCAAACTTCTATTCCGAATATTTAAAAAACAACAAGTTATCACCCGTTGACTCCTCCAACAGACAAGAGTATGGAATAGGCGTGACGAGTATAACGGCAAAAATAAGGGGAGTGGAGTAGCCATTTCTGGCTTGTTAGTCACCATAAGCGAGCCATATCCAAGTTCCTGTCTAGAAAACCTGGAATTCGAGCATAGTGTCTTTGTTCCTGGAACCAAATGTTCTACTGATTGACCTATAGGCTCGTCGCCCTGTATGTTGCGATCGAAAATCGAAACGATGTCGGAATTGCGCGCACCAATTAGATTATACGGCACACTCGTCCTGTTGTACTTTGGGGCTCGACCTAGCGCCTCGTCAGCAGTCGCAGAGCGAGAGATAATATAGGCAGGATGAAATTTCCTACCAAATATGGAATCTAAGGTTTCTAATGTCCACCAAGGCCATGTTCATTGGCTTTGTACGACTATACACTAAACGTCCCCTCTAGAGGTGTTGCGTTAGGGAGTAAAACCAAAACGCGCAGGAACTCATGAAGGAATTTGACAACGTAGCTGTTATACGCATGCTGCAAGCTTCACCTCATTACATAGTCAGGTAACGAGAATGCACGACGGAAATTTTCAAATACGATTAGGGCATTCAGCCACTATTAAAAACTACCCATGCCGAAAAAGTGTTCTTTACAGCCCTAGAAACACACTGGGTTAGAGCAAGTTCAGAAAATGAACGAGATAGGTTTGAGAAGGCTGCCAGTCTTTTTGATCACAAGTGTCGTTAGGCCCCTTTTCACTTCCGTAAAAGGTTGCGTTAGAACGGAAGTGTATGGAATTGGCAGAGGGAAGTCACATTACGTGACTCCATCCGGCTTGGGCAACATTTGCAATGTCACTCCTGGAGGTCCTTTTCCGCTTTTTACCTACCGGACGGTATTGCGCGATGCATTTTTGTCACGCACGCAAAGAACCTTCAGAACGGAGAGTTCTGCTTTTATGTAACGTACCATATCGTCCGTTGGTAAAGTACAATATTTTCAAAATTATACGAAATGCAAAAATGAATTGGTTAATGATCGGTGAGATTATTTCTATCTGTCTATGTGACCATAAGCGGAATCAGGAAAGAAAGCGCTGTTGTGATTAGGTCGACATGGAATGCATTTGTGAATGCCTGTCGTAACTAGCTAAAGTCGAAATGCATTTTCGGAAGGCTCGCTGTTTTCGGTCTCTTTAACAGTCAATAACAGACCGATTCACCTCATTTGATGACTGCCGAGCAGACACCGTCCACTGGCTTGCGGTTGCATGGTTGTACGGTCGTCTGGTAGTCAATTTTCCTACCACATCTTCTCCAATTCATTCTCTAAAGGATATATTCTTCCCACTACTCTAGCCTTCCCGTGACTTCTCTCTCCCCTCTCCCAAGGAACCGGACCTGGAAGATTGCAACTGTTAGGGTTAAACCTTATTAGCCTTAAGTCTACGCGATAGCGCCTTTGCAATAAACTTTCGGCGGCAAAATTAATAATAAGGTACGAAATAGGGCGTATAAAGGGTGGATATGTCGTAGTAGATTAAGGTATCAGGGAGAATGTGGCCACTGCGATCTTCAGATCCAGTAGCATATGGGAAAAGAAAAAAGTGAGACACCACGGGGTAGGCATAGTGTACGCTGTACAGAATAGATTGGACGAATTTACAGGACCGCAGGAGTCCTCACAGGGCCTCCGGCGAGGTCATCTGTGAGTCAGCCTTGGAGATGATGGGCCAGTCAGGGCAGCCCGGATCGGGGGCCACTGGCGCGCACCTGCAAACTGTCACAAGAGGTAAGTGATTCAGCACTGCAAAATGCACTCGCAGTTGGACTCCTACAGATATGGCCTGCTGACACTGCACGTTGAATAATCATTACCGTTGAGGGCACCTAGCGTGGGCGTACGCGTCATACAGCCACGTGGCCAAACTAAACAAGCGGGGTTACGTTTATGCAGGCACACGGTCAGTAACGTAGCCGCCTCTCAACAATTCCACGTCATCATTTGAACCAAATCAGGGCAGTCGTTGCAGCCAGTTTCTTGGCAAGAGTACAAATGTATTGCGCCACTCGGAAACCTTCCAAACAAAAACGGTGAAGGCCAATACTTTGGTCGTCATAGGATTGTGGGATACGATGTGGTCCAGCCAGATAATAGATGATGAAACGCATCCCAACGAATATAAACTAGTTGATATGATAAGGCGTGAAAGGCCAGATTGTTATAGACAATTTATTGTAGTGTTGAATGAGTAAGAATATGAGTTATGGGTAGGGGACTCCCAGACAAGTGCAGTCCAGCCACGAATGGGCCGGAGTCCAGAGGCGCTGTCCGGCAAGTAGATCACCGGGTTCGGACAACTACAACCGAACAGTAGATCGTCGGTTCCGGGAGTGAGTGAGCGTAAACAACTCCCCCGCAGTTTGTGTACTGGCCTCGCCTTGAGAAGTGATTGGCTAGTGAGACCAGATAAGTCCCGACCTTGACACGTCCGACCCGCACGCGCTGGCGCACACGAAAGTCAGACATGAGGGACATGCATGTGTTAGAGTACAGGGTCGCTACAGGATGAAGAGAGCCCAATTTCCAGTATTTCCGATGTTGTGTTCTGTTTTTAGGGTTTATGACGTAGATGTTTCCCGAAAACAGCTATCTGTCAGTTTCGTTTCTTCCACCCATAAAACTCTTATTATTACCATTCCGTATTCCAGGAGTAGATGCCTCCCATTTTCTGCATGACGCCATATATCCGATCGTTGCCGACAAACATAAGACGACTTAAGGTGGGCGGGGGATGGTCAGAGCGACTTAGGACGTTTAATTATCCATCCGTCCTAATTACGTACTGGCTGGCCTTTCAGGAAAGGGTAGGTCTGGGACCCCGAATAGGAGTGTCATAAAGTCATTGCAGTCAGACCTCCGGCTTCGAGTAGGACCATGTTAACGTGTCAACTGACGTCTTTGAAACCTAGGCCTGCTAATGCTTTGAAGCAGTTTGATTGTGTAATTATTGAATCAGGAACTGACCCACACCAATCAATTAGCTTCCTGAAGCAAACACATTCTGATTAGGTGACAAAAGTTACGAAAAGGCAACTAACTACCAGGCCGCAGTCGGTCAAGTTATAACTGCAGAGACGAGTGAGGGACGACAGAAAATGTGGGTAGACTGATACAGTCTGTTTCTGGCTTATTCTGCTTTCATTCACCAATGCTTTCTTGATACCTGCCATTCGCTATGGCTGCAAATCGTGTATTCGTTCAATCAAGAATGGGTGCAGGCCGACCTATTGATTGAAAAAATACCTAATCTGCAGCGACATAGAATGACAAGTATCAAGGAGGCATTGGTGAAGCCCGGATCGATAAAGTGCTCATAGTTCTAAGTGAGGATCGTGGTGGAGCCTCATGTTTCGTCACCTGGCAGACCCGGTAACCAGCAAGGGTGTACGATGGGTGCATCTCTGACACTCGGCGATGTTCTCGTAACCGCTGCGATCTTCCCCTCCTGTAACCCTTAGGGTATTGATAAAAACGCTATGGGCTCCTCCTGACATGCTTCAAACACTTTCAGCAGCAGGCCATCCGATTTGCATATACTCTTCGCCCCCCTCCCCCCACGGATGACAGTTTTCCTCCTTAAAATCCCTCAAATGCCTTTTAAACCCCTAGAATTCTGAACAATGCCTCAGGAGAATTTTTACTGTCTGCCATTTTTACGCAGTTCCACTACTGGCAACACCACATGTTCTGCATCATAGCTGCTCTGTACCAAGAGGGAGTTCAAAGGTATTGACCTATATTTCCCTTAATAAACCTGATCTGACCTGACCCAGCCTGTGGATCGTCCATGCCATCATATGCGAGCGGATGTTGGTGTTTCCGGTCTGAACTGGTAGTGAGGGTTATAATTAACTGAAGGCAGAGTAAGCCCGAAACAGACTGCCTCATTCTACCCGCATTTTCTGTCGCCCCTCCGCTCTGTCCGTATTTACTGTTTCTAAAGGGGAAAATTGCTGCTAAATTCGAGTTAGAGCGACTCCACCCACACTCTTCTCGCTCAGACAGATTGTATTTGAGCTTGGGTATGGTGGCCGACAGGTCTAAAGTCCCTGCATAAAATATGGCAGACGCAGGCACAAATGAAGTAAATCACTTTGTTTAGCGCGATGACAACCTATCTCGCCTGGAGCGGCTGATTGCTAGGCTGAATGTAACTGTACAGTGCGTCGATTGTCAGGACAGTGAACTTTTCACAATAAGAGAGACTTTTGTTTTGATATCAATCAAGAGAAACAGCTAGGAGGCCGTATTGTCTTACGCTTTTAACAGACACCTGCGGCCAATAAGACACCGATTCGCTAGGGTTTACACAGAAGCAAGCAATGTTCCATTTTAGAGGTCCAACAATTTGGACCAGCTCTAGATCTCTGGGTCTCCAATTAGGCGTGCATAGCTATCCTCCACCCTGAACTGGACACAGATCGCTAGGGGAAAACAGCATCACATTCGAAATGTCGTAGGTGCATTGACGCAAAACGACCTTGAAAGTGCACGCAAGTTTATACGAGAGTGACGTGGCCCACGCCGCAGGCCTCGCACAAATACAGTAGGTTTGCTATATCAGTAAAGGTTAACCGAAACTCTAAAATATGTTTTCAATTAAAATATATTGTATTGTAATATTACTTATTGTGCAACACAATCCCCGGGGAGTTCCGCCACGTCAGGGATGTCAGCTTTCGAATGAGCGTCTTTCTAGTCACTTACAAAAACTACACGCCGTAGAACATGAATACGTTTTAGTATGAATGTTTCTCAGTGATTTAAATGCCCTGAAAAAATAAAGAATATTTTTGCGGAAAAAGTAAATGAAAATACTATTTTATAGTATTTCTATAAAATCACTCATTTGACAGTAAACTACGCCTTCTTCCAATTTTATACACGAAGAAAAAGTGTTTTTCGGTTTTAAGTAACTTTTACGATTTTTAACTATTTCTGAACCGGACTTCCTGTTACACTGACATTTAGGTCTTCCAACTACAAACTATGTATTTTCGATGTAAAGAAAATACTTCACTTATCTGAGTTACTAGCGCGAAAGCCCGGCTTCGCCTTGGCTTCCGTACCCATTTGCATCCTTTTATGAAGGAAAAAGTTAAGTGTCCTCTGCAACAAAACCTTTTGAAACAATGTTTACGTACGAAGGATAAGCAAACAGTAATGAAGAACGGTATGGAAAGACGGAGAACTGTAATTGTGGCAACGGAGAGAGTGACGTACGGAACCATTAAGGGAAAACGTGGTAGATTTCAAACGGGAACAGTAAGGAGGACACACGTAAAAGTAATAATGGGAGGGACAGAGGCAGGGTAAAATGGCGAGGGAGGAATAAAAAAAGAGCCAAAGTTTGAGTTTCTGAGGAATTACAGAAGGGGCGGTCATACATGGGATATTGATAGGAACCGTAAGAAAGTGGAAGATATAACCGTCAGACCACTGCTTTATGGTAAGCAGCATTTTCAAAATACCGTTGGGTGCCCAGACGTATAAATTCCGTTTTGAACCAACTCAAGATATGGCAACGTAGAGTTGGCCGTGGGAAAAGCACGATTCTTCAAGGTGAAGTCTAGCCCTCTTGAAAGTTTGACCTTGGGACTTGCTGATGGACATTGCAGACGCCGGAAACTGAAGGTGGTATTGGACGGGATGATGGGAATGCGAGGAATTTAAACAATATCTCATTGCGCACAACCGGATATAATGGTGGCCTTTATCAGATAGCTCATCAGACGCTGGACAGTCAGCCTAGTGCCATTGCATAGCCGTGGTGCGTCCAGATTTCTCATTAGCATAATCGGCGTGCCAGCTTTCAGAATCATTTTATGGGAAGGGACGCCAGGTATTTCCAAACTGTTCAAGAATTTACTTGGATAATTAACGCAATCTGTAGGTTCGACTTTTGTATCGTAGGATTTGTACAGCTTTTCCGCACCTGGCAGAAGGTGGGTTAGTCTCTCGTTAATGGCATTGAAGAAGTTGTTTGTGAGGGCCAGAATTTCGCGTTCGCAGAGCCACTCAACATCTGAAAAACAGGTTTGAAGGTTAGGGAACACTTTTTCTCTTAGGTCTTTGACACTGCTCACCAAATTAGCAACAAAAGCACGGGGGTGTGTCCAGTTGCAGGGGTTTCGATTTTACCTTCACCAATCTTCAAGATATTAGTGGAGAACTCGCCAGACTCATGGTCAGCATTAAAGTGCACTCTCATGTGGGTTGTGAGTTCCAATGGCTTTACTGTAGACCATAACGGTGAATATTTCAGGCAGGACTTTACCTGATCACCTCTAGTACCTCTTTGAATCACAGGTAGAGTCTGACGAAAATTGCCAGATAAAACCATTGTGATGCCACCAACCGGAGTGGTCTTTTCTGTGATGTCATGCAGACTTCTATCCAGCGCTTCTAGTGCAATCCTGTTTGCTATTGTGCACTCGTTCCAAATTATTGCTGAGCATCGCTTCAGTAATGCAGCTGAACCACTGCCTCTGCTTATTTGACATGTTGCGGTTCCATCGTCGGCTAACCTAAGGGGAAGCTTGAAGGTACTTTGATCTGTTCTGCCGCCAGGAAGCAACGTTGCTGCAATACCAGCCGATGCAACAGCTAAACAAATGTGGCCGTCTTTGCGCAGTTCGGCAAGGAGCAACTTGAGGACGAAAGGTTTGCCAGTTCCACCAAGAGCATCGAAAAAGGAAAAAGTGATCACCATTACTGCGACCATGGACACTCTTGAGAATGGTGTTGAACGTGTGCAGTTGGTTGACCAGTTACCTTGATTTGTTCAGAGCAACGTATGCTGCCATCTCGGTAACATTGTAGCAAAGCTCACGTTACAGTTCAGTGGGGAGCTGATCTCCAACGCTTCTGTCAAGCAGAGGGAATCCGTGTGTATGAAGTTGCTCACCACCCACGCCAACCAAGATGTCCTCAATGGAACTTAGGACCATGTTGAAGATGGCGGAATTACATTCGATGCAAGCATCGCCATTTTTGCAACTACACCTGAAACCAGTCGTCTTCAGACACATCATTTCTAAACTCTAATTACAGGCCACAAGGGCAGGTCAACTCACAACTCCTAATCAACAAAGCAAGGAGGCGCAGTAGTTGGTTTGAAGTGTTAGTTATAACAGCCTTAGCAATGGTATTCTCCCAATGATTGTCATTTTCAAGTAAACCACGCATCATGCAGGCTTCTCTGTTAGTTGAACACAAAGAAAGATCCGCCGTTCGAAGATCTTAAAAATATGTTGGACCCTGAACCTCGTGAAGAAGCATTCGTAGGAAGTAACAGTTTTGTTTAGATGGATGAATAATGTAAATCTGACCCAGTTTAAAATCGCATTTGATTCTGAATGTCCTTCAATCGCCATTATTTTCTTTCGCCGGGCCCACGTGTGTTGTTTCCAATTGTAGTAGGAGGGGACATCAACATTAAAAAGCGCCCGGGCAACTTTACACAGTTGAAAAAATCAACGTTGATGTGGGCGTACGGCACAATCCAACGGTTATCGATTCCCACACGTCCGTGTCGCCTTGCATTGACAACAGCTGTGAACCCACCAATCTCAGGCCGTCTTCGTCTGTACAGAGGGTAGCCGTCTACGTCAGTATGAGCTGTGGCAATGAACCGCTCGGGATACTTTTTTGGTGCAATGGCTGCTGGAGTTCAGCTCACCACATGGACCATGCACTATCTACGTTTTGACGGTTTCAAACAGAACAGGGTCAGCCGCCAGGTCGGCCAACTCTGCACATACGAATTCTGTCAACATTAGCAGAACGCAATTTTTCCTGCAGCCAGCCTAAAAATGTGTGCGTAAGCTAGTCCTATCTTTTGCCACTCGACAGTGTACATGTGGCACCGAAACGCACCGAAAATTTTAAATCTAGTGCTGAGTTTCATCATGCTTTTCAATTTCGGCTGAAATACCCGCGCCGACAAATCATGGCGATCCTTGGTCATTTGACCGGGGAACAGTTCAGCAGCAATTTCAGGCCAAGATGGGTTGCATGGGGTGCATATAATAAATAGATCTGGGCGTTCAAAACGCCTAACGTAAACTAAAGCATTTTGAGTTTTCTCTGCATATAGCGAGGTGACCCAGTGTGGCTTGAGGGTAAGATGAGAAGTTGACCGCGATCAATATTACCCCCCTCGTTAAGGACATTGTCTCTTAGGTAGACGTAATTGTCCGCAAGAAGCTCGTTCTGAGAACTTTTTTTCGGTTTTTAGCGGTAATTTAGATAAAAGCAAAAACAGATTTGATAAGTATGGTTGAGTTCAGCAAACTACATAGGAATGTTCTCAGAAAAGGTTGAATTTGTTTTTTTGTTTGACTCTTGCATTATTTATTTGGTGTCACGTCTCTTGACGCAAGCCGCAAAACGCACCGTCACTTTAAATTCAAGTCGTGCACACTTAAGTGTTCAATAGCCGGAGGCAGCGGAGTTAGCCCTTGCTTCAGCGTTTGCTGCGGCTGTTGGAGCACGCGGTGCCCATCGTCGAAATCGACGGGGTTCTGTCGTGAGGTCAAGTAATTTACGGCTAGGCTGGCTTCCTTCCAAACAATGAAAGCAGTCAGGCGATAGAACAGTAGAGAAACACACACGCGCATGCCATTGGCGCGCGCGCGCGTGCCTACAGAGTGAGTGCGGTACGGACAAACGCGCGTAGAAGCCGCTGACACCGTTTCAATCTCACCTGTGACTCTTAACACCAGCCAATCAAAAACGGAGTAGGAACCGCACAAAGCTACAAAATCTCTTTTATCAAGTTTATACAGACAGATTAGGAAGGGATCATTTAGGGCTCATCTAACATTTTGATAGATATGGGCCATGTTGCACACTTTACAAGTAGCATTATTTAATGGACACATCGTGTTTTATCAGAGGATATTTCATGGTTTAAAAAAAGCTCATAGTTGGAAACTTTTTACAACTACATTTTTGTTAAGGATAAAAGTTGAAGAAACCGTTATTTGCTACCAAATAAATGCAAGAAGTAATACTTTCGTTCATGATTTTTACAAGATGGCGTTATTAAAAGGCGTTCGGAGCCCCAAATCAAGTAAACAAATCAAAATTGCAAGCCCAATAACAAGACGTTAAACTGCTAAATCAAATTTCGATAATGACTTTCCATTAGTTAGCTCACCTACCGTATGACCAAAACCATCACCTTCATAGGAAGCAATATCCAAAAACTCGCTTCTTCAGTAAATGCTTTTAAGAAATATTTTGATAAACCCGTCGAAAATAATCTAAATTTACGGAAATAAAGATTGAAAACACAGAAAATCGTGGGGTATTTGCAATAATTTCGAAGACATGAAAAAACTAATTTCAATCCAATGCCAGAAATGTTTATAAAGAAATTTGGCGAAAGGGAATTGCTTTTAATATTCGCAAAATGTTAGGGTTGCGATTTCACTGGACAAATAAATTCGCGTTTATTGGTCACAGTTACAGTGATATTTCACGTTTTCAGAATTTTAGGCAACTTTAAAATCGTGATATTTCTAAGCAATTTCTAAGTACTTATTATAGTTCCTGAAAGTGTTTAAGGCGTTCAAAGTTGTTCACTACTATTCCCCAGTTTTCGTACATCCATTTATGTCGGTTTGTAAATGACTATCTATCTTTCACAAATTTCGGCATTTTCTGTGAGATATCTACCGTAGGATGGACCCGGTGGGTCAGTGCACCGCGCTCGGATACTCCATTAGTGAACGGACAGGCGGAAATGACGATCGATACTTCCTGTAATGGAGGAAAAAACTAGAGAAATCCTCATGCCTGTTATGATTTGGCCATGGTATCGACATTAGTGGAGTCCCAGATAAAGCGTTGCTGACTTTCGAGTGTGAGAAAAAAGATAGAGTACAACCAGTTTGTGTTTTTAATACGTGGTTAACACAAGAGTCCAGGAGTACACCCATATGAGCACTAAACACGCGAGATAAATTATTTCGTGAGATGCAGTAAATTACGCCTGTCTGTCGCTCTTTGGAGATTGGATTCTTTACTCGATATTCGCTTGTAAGTAATGTTAAAACTATTTACCGACCCGGTTTCCTATGCAGGTATAAGGTGGGGAGTGGAATTGGCACCTCTTCGATGTTTCTAAGGCCTGTAGTGTTTCTTTCCGAAACTGACTGTATGGCTTTTAGATATAAAAACCTATGCATGTTCAGCAATACTTCATTAAACAGGTCAGTTCCGCTCCAATTACGAAGGGTTCCGTGAGAGACATTTCGGCAAAGAACTTATTTTTAAGCCACAGTCTTGCATTGTTTAGGATGATCTCCACATTAAATACTTGTGTATTAAGATCTGCTGTGGTGTTGGCACCACTCAGCCTTTGTATGCTCAATTGCAGATACGATAGGTTGTGTGCCTGGTTACGAGTGGATTTTATAACGGGAGAGATCTCATACAATCATATAGGATCCCAATTATATAGGAGCTCTTCAGTGAGTTGCCAAAACCCTCCCTATGCTCTTCCATGCATTTTTCGAGGGCGGCTGTCCCCCAGCCGATTGGAACCCCGCGTGGATTATGTCACTGCATAAAGGGGCAATTCAAGTCTCTGTAGAAACTTGCAGTCTAGTTTTCCTCACCTCCATTTGCTGCGAAATTATAGAAAAATAATGATAAACAGATAATTAGTGCAGGGTTTAGAACAAATCAATCTGCTTTTCGAGTTCCAACATGGATGACCTAGAGGCAGGTCCTGTTTGGCAAACTTACTCCAGTTTTTAGAGCGCCGAATTAGGGCAGTTGATGGGAGGAATACGGTGCATGCAGTCTATGTCGATCTCAAGAAGGCCTATGATAGTGTGCCTCACCAGCGTCTGCTGTACAAACTTCAAAGCCTCTTCATCGCTTCTCGGTACTGGTCCATTTCAATGGCCAGCAGTCGGCAGTATTTGCGGTTGAGAGTGGTGTTCCTCGAAGTTAGGTTCTTGGGCCTATTCTGACCTTTATATGTGCCAACAACCGCGTCCATGAATTGTATTGTGCATTCGAGTATATAAAGATTTGGAGCATCGTCCGAACTGGGAATTCTGAAGAACGTTTGCAGGCAAACTTAAACCGACTTGAGTTAGCAATGGCCGGATGACTGGATTTTGCTGTTTGGCGTGACCAAATGCAACATTCTACTAGTCGGCGGAACTAGCTCTCAGAACTGCGTGGTTTGTCGGCTGGCTGGGATATCATTGCAAGAAGGGGACGCCCAGAAGGACTTGCGTTTGTGGAGCACGATTTTTCTTAAAGTTTCACTGCACTGTTCGAAGGTAGCCAAATCTAAAACATCAGCCCTGTAGCTCTTCAAGCGGGTTTTACCTTCCTTCGATGAGAATGGCTTAGCTAAAGTCTTTCAAACATGTTTGCGTCCGTAACTAAAGTCCGCCATCTAAGAGTGGAGATCCTGGGCCGCTAAGGACCTCAGCATTCTCAAAAACGTTTTAAGGATCACAACCAAACTTGCAACTAGACGGGGCTCATTACATTCTGGGGCAAATTTATCTAATTTTGGTCTCCTTTCTTTGAGTTACCGGTAGCTATGAGGTGACCTGATACAAACATTCCGCATTATGCGCGGTCAGGAATGCTGCCCTATGCTGGGAGACCTCGATTAAGAAACTAGAATGAACCTGCGAGGTTATTCAGTCAAAATGTGCGTGGCCTGGGCCATGCTGCATACAGAATTGATTTTTTCAACAGTATGGTGGAAAATGTAAATGTCCTACCTGCGAACGTCGTTATGTCCGCATCCGCAGGAGCTTTTAGAGGAAGCCGGCTATGTATGTCAGTAGGCTCCGTAATGCCATCGGACCAACATCATCTTAACGCTTTATGTTAAAACACTACTGTATATATTTCAGTAACATTTATTTGTGTAATTTTCATAAATGTGTCTACCAGCATTTGCCTTGTCGCTGGTTGATCATTGAAATGACATTATTAGCTTCTCTGTAGCATTCTTTATTTAGAGTGACCATTTTAATACGAGTGTATATATAAGCAGGGAGGGGGTGACAGAAAATGGGAATAGGTCGATAGAGTCTGTTTCGGACTTACTCTAAGAGGTCCACCCTTCAAATTTGGCATCGTTTGTCCATTATTATTTTTTTATCTGTGACCGTTAAAATATCTCCAAAATGAAGACGATTGTCTAGTCGCTTGACGATTCTCAAGTTCAAGAGCCTAGCCCCTTCATATTGCTTATGAGAGAGATGTGAAACTGAGCTTTTTCGCCGTCTTGATCTCCTAATCTGACGATCAGGCTGGTCGCTCTTCGTTGAACCTTCCCCAAAAGCGTGTTATCTTGGTTCTTTTAGCGGCGCCACGCCTGCACGCATTCCTCCTATGTTTGGCGAACAGACATGCCAACCGCTTAAGTGAAAAGCCCTCCATCGAGATTGAGGAGGAATCTCGTGATTGCGCCTACGATATCCATGGCATTCTTTAACACCTTGGTGCAGTGAGGCGATTGTGAGAGCAGACGTCATCCACCCACAGTCTCTTACCTCGTTACCGGATTCGAGTTTTTGATATCTAGACAAGGAGTGATATTCAGCGGTTATTGTTCTCTTGTTGCTAGATCAAAATCGAACAATGTGGCGTTTGTTGAGCTTGATGAACTATAACACAATTACTGTAGAAGGTCTAGGCTATTGTACAATGGTAGTGCATCTTCTGGCTTTACTGCTGATTACAGGTACTTCAGGTCACCAGCCAGCGTTACTCTCTCGCAGTTTGGGTAACGCGGGCAGTCGTATATTAAAAACAAAACGGGACTCGGAATGCCATTGAAAATGAGTGTCACTCCGATTGGGCGTCAACAATGGGAGCGCGCTAAGATCTACCTATGAGATCGCTATCTTTATATATATGGTTCATGTTGGCTTTCTTCCAGTCAGAAAGCAGAATCCTAACCGCATTTTAAGTTTTTTGGTCCACGAGATCATATTGAACTTTTTCAGCTGTGCTGTATAAACAGGCGAATAAGTTGGCTGCAGCTAGCTCACAATTATTTTCTCTGTTGGGTAGGTCCACGTGCTAATTAAGTAACTAGGTGCGGTAACTGCAAACGCAATCAGATTCTCAATCCCTCACAACATGGCTTTTTACCCAACCGGTCTTGTGAAATATGCCATATGAGTTCTCTAAGTCTACTTAACTCTCTCCGTAAGGATCATTTATCTGTGGTATTTATCTATTTTGCTATAAGAAAAGCATTTGATAAAGTACCTCATAGGCGGTTTCTAGCCAAACTAGAGGCTGTAGAATTTCGCTGACCTCTTACCCTAGTGGCAATGTTCCGGAACCAAAGATTTAAGTGGTTCCAGTGGAACCAAAGGTCCCATTTTGGTTCCACTTTGGTCCCACTGCGCCGTGATTGCGTATATGGGCGGTATTCCATGCACTGGCCCTATTAGTCTACAAGCTGTCATCAAAATCAATGGTCGAACACCCACACACAAGCTCACACGTCCTCCCTAGAAAAGCCCTACGCGCACGCACGTCTCCTGCATTTACTACCTACTCCTCTCCAAATGCAGCGCTTGGATCAATGCTTTGCTCTGGCAACTTTAGCCAGCGTATGCCTAGGGTGAAAAACCCGTGTTCAGGGCACACGCGTTCAAATAGGGGGGTGAGGGTCTGGGGGTAGAGGGGTAGGCGTTATAACCAAGTCTGCTCAGACTGCACTTGATGCACGTAGTTACCCCCTACCCCTCTACCCACAGACCCCCACCTCCCCCCCCCCTATTTTAACGCGTGCGCCCTGAACACGGGGTTTTCGCCCTAGGTATACGCTGGCAAAAGTTGTCAGAGCAAAGCATCGATCCAGGTGCCGCATTTGGAGAGGGGGGAGGTAGCAAATGCAGGAGGCGTGCGTGCGCGTAGGGCTTTTCTCAGGTGGACGTGTGAGCTTGTGTGCGGGTGTTCGAACATCGATTTTGATGACAGCTTGTAGACTACTAGGACCAGTGCACGGAATACCACCCATATACGCAATCACGGCGCAGTGGGATCAAAGTGGGACCTTTGGTTGCACTGGAACCACTTTAACCTTTGGTTCCGGAACATTGCCATTAGGGTTACTGACTTTATCGGATCATACCTATCTAAACGTTAACAAAAGGCCTTAGTGGGATTCTCATTGTCTTTTGCTACCGCAATTTGCAATGCTGTCCTTTAAGGTACCGCGTTAGGTCCTCTGTTGTTCTTGCTTTACGTAAAGGACATTTCATTGAGAGTTGAAAATTCTCAATCGTATACTCATGTTGATGATCTTAATTGTGTTTATTCCTTCTCCAACTCTACGGCTGTGCGATGCTCAGAACAAATTTATTCGGATTTGGACATGCTTTCTGCGTAAAGCTCCACGTGGCAGATGGAGTTCTCACCTACTAAGTGCCGATACGTGTGCTTTGGGTCTGAAAAGCGGCCACAACCTGTTATTTTTTAAGGTTGCTCAATGACTGAATGTTCCAACATGAAGGAATTACACACACCAATACATTAGATCTTTCGCCTCACGCAAATAGAATTACGGTCAAAGCCGCACAGATTTGCGGCTCTATTTCTTATGATTTCTACCTTCCTGGAACGAAATTAAGACTTTATCGCATGTTTTGATTCCATTCTTCCATACTTTTGCCCATTCTTCGGTCTGATGAACATATCTTTTCGCTTAAAAATTTTAAATTTCGAACGACATTTAACAAGAAAACTGTTGTATCCAACATTTTAAAATAATTCCTACTCAAATAGATGCCAATTAACAAACTGAAATTTCTTACGGTCAGGAGATCGGGAGCAGGCTTTTGTCTCCTTTTTCGCCTTAAGAATAGTACAAATCGCCTCCAGCTTTCCGTCAGTCGTCCTTACAAGTTAAGAAATTCCGCACTCATTATACCTCACCCACATCCTCCTCATCTATACGCTCTTCGTTCTTCGCTTCCAGATATTGCTTTATTTGGAATAACTTGCCAATTCAAATAAAGTCGTCAACTAGTCTATCTGCTTTCGAGCGAAGACTGCTCATTTATCTTAACACTGATTCTATTAACCTTTTATTCTTCTTATGTTTTCCGAGCAGCTCTCAAAATGACTCAGAGAAAGGATCATTGCAAATTTAGAAGATCCATTTGAAATTAATTTTTTTGTCTCATGTCCCCCTAGAACCTAGATGCCTCCATAACCAAGCAGCCATTCAAACGATGGAAGCCATATGGATGTACTAAGTCTGAACTGCACCTGTTTCGTTAGCTATTGGCGATCATCGAAATTCCATTTTGGCCCTGAGATATCAGGGCCCTACGTAAACTGATGTTTCTTCGCGAGATTTCATGTGATGCATATTAACAACCATGAGCGAACTAAACACATATTTTAGTAGCACATTATTAACGGCTATTGTAGTGTTAGCCTACTGTATAACTCTATCCTATTTTCCTAATCATATTTTCTTTCTCCTACACGCTTTTTTGAAAATGGATGCACGCTAACTTATATGTCTCCATTTTCATTGAAGGAGTTTTTTAACTGCATATTTTCTAGTTAACCATTAATTGCAAAACATCTCCAGATATTGCCCTAAAAGGACCATTTTTGCTGACACTATCACAAATTTGTACATTTTACCTGCGCACATCGGCATAATTATTTTTGCGAAATTCAGTTTTTATAGCTAGTGCCTTCCTAGCGTTAACAAACATAAATTCCAAAAGAAGCGCCCGAACAGCCACCCCTGCCCAACGTTGACCGCAGTGGCCTAGTTCCGAGTGGAGGTAGTTGAGGACAGGCTGAACCAGACAGCCTGATCCTACTGGACGTAAGTGACGGGAGGTGGGGTTTCACCAGAATAATATATCGATCTCGATGAAGAGATGGGGGCATTGATTGAGTGGAAGTCGGGTGTTTTGAATATATCCTTTTATGTCACGCTCAGACGTTTTAGATAATCCTTGTAAAATATGATGATGGCGTCGGGGACGCTTCCCTTATCTGTCGACCACGTGTGTCGTGTTGGCTCGAATATGAGAATCACTTTCATCCTCGGAGGATGAGTGTCCTCTTCGGACGACGGGTTAATTTAAAGGCAAGAGAAGGCCTCGGCGTTTCGGTGCTTATGACGTGGATGAAAGTGGAATTTAAAATCGAAATCATGTAGGAATTATTACCAGCGGGCAAATGTAGCCATGTGGTCCTTGTTGGTTTGGAGCCATGTAATGCATGGTGATCGATGTTGTCGACCACTACTGAGGTGCTTGCACTGTCGGATAAGCGAGACAATCCCCAGTAACTCCCGGCGAAAAGTGTACGAGTTACGTTCGTTATTGGTCAGTTTTTTACACCCGAAGCACACTTGGTGTTTGACTCCGTCTTCATCCTCATGGGAAAGATCGCGCCAATGGTGAACCCGCTAGCGTCCATGTCAAAGTACATAGTGGGTTGTGACGTGAGGCTGTCGCCACGTTAGGACTGCGTTGTGCTCAGCACAGCCGTTCATTTGACCAGACTGTTCGCCGAACTGAGGACAGACTAGTGAATACAAGACAAGACTGCCATAAAAGCCTGATAGTAATTTTAATGTATTCTGTCACACTCATCTAGAGTAGTTGAAAAATTCAGATCCGAATCTATAGACATGGCAAAAGATTGGTGAGTGGCGATTGATTCATCCCGCCCTCCGGCAAAATTTACTGGGAGTAGCTGACGTGCAGCATCGTTTCCGCTGGTCAAACTACAGTATGAACGTACTCATGTCAAATTTACTGTTAAATCTCCCCTGCCAATACACGGCCCCGGATAAGGCGGAGCTGGAGATGGGGGAAGTCAGGGCCGAGGACCTTTATGGACGAAATATATTAACTGTACACATTTTTTTCCAAGAAAAGTATCAATAACCATTACTGACTAACATTCCTAGATAAAACTATCAAACCGGGAGTTAAACTCAGAAAAAAGAGGTGTACACTGCAAACATATTTTCTGGAGGCGGGGCAATGTGTGTTGAAAACCCGTCCTCAAGTCCCGTCCAATCCAGGGCTGATGCTTGCAGAGTTACAGCACCGTGAAATAATTGTGCGATAAATAAAAGACAAATGATCCTTTATAGAGAATCATAGCGAATCATATGATAACAGTACTTGCAAGTTTGAACGTGCGACTATAAATCCAAAAGGGCATGTCGATGACAATCGTGAATCTGTAGGTCGAAGTCCTGCCTAAAACTGGTCAAAAATTTTAAAATCTGTAATATGTTGCATTTTTCGAAATGTATACCTCATCGGTAATTTCTGTGAATAAGTGAAAGTATACTATAATATATTATCCAAGTGTTCGTCATTCGTAAAACTCATTTCAACTTAAGTGGAAAACTGCAAATTATTTTTAATTGATATGTGCCACAGTCTTTTGATCCTGTTAGCACTGTAGTTCGCGAGCGTCTATCAGGTCTTTAATAGCTTAAATGAGAGAATGAGCGCCCAGAGGTCTATAAGAAACTGTACGTTGCATTGAATGAGGTGGTCATAACCTTCCTCTATATGGATCAAGCGTTCGTAGATGTATAACGAAAGGAAGTAGGCGTTTAATTAAAAATGATCTCAGTCTATTCAGCCATTGAAGGTAATGAAGGATCCAATCCTCTGTAAACCTAATTGGATTAGAGGCTCTCGTGAGCTTGATTGCAATTTCAGACGAAAACCCACTCATTATCACTTCATTCTTTGATCCGCAAAATGCGGCAGAGAAAATAAAGACACATGTGAACACCTGAATAAATAAAACTTTCATTTGGACTTCATTTGTTTTCCGAAGGCACTGTCCCCGGCGCTACTTTGAATTTTCGTTTCACAATGACATCGGTCGGCGTTCCCATTAAGGTATTACATGATGCTGAAGGGCACGTAATAACGCTGGAAACAATAAACGGGGAGATATTCCGCGGGAAACTTATTGAAGCTGAAGATAATATGAACGTTCATCTGCAGGATATTATCATGACTGCCAGGGACGGAAAAACGTCGAGCCTTCAACATGTTTATATTCGGGGAAGCAAAATCAGGTTTGTGCATCGGTTTTCGATTGATGTGAATTTTTAGATTTCTAATTTTGCCCGATATGCTGAAAAACTCACCGATGCTCAAACGCCCTCTCGGTGCACGTGGCCTCGGCACAGGACGCGGGAAAAATGTTATTGTCAGGGCTGGAGGTGAATTACTATTTAATTGTCAACTCATTAATACTTTTAGTTCGCGGAAGAGCTCGTCCACTTCGTGGTGCTCGGGGCGTACCTCCAGCTCCAGCTTTTCGACGTTGAGAATAGACACTGAGTTGTACAAAGTCCGCATTTTTATTAAACTTTCTTATGAACTTGTGTTGCTCTGTGCTTCGGTTATTTACATAACGTTTTGACTCAGATTAGAAATATTTGGAATTGGTACAGTCAGCTGAGCTTCATAGGTCGCTCTATTTATCCGTCCTTCGCAACTTTCAAGATAATCCATCTCACAAAAAGCCGAGCTACTTCGTTTGTGGGCGTATTTGACAGGCTTATTCAAAGTGCAGAGGTTTTCGACCCTAGTCTACGTTTCCTTCAGTTAGCGCATCGTCTCATGTGGACCATTTTTAGGCTACAAGTGTTTTTGTTGTCATGCTCTTTGCATACCCAAATTCGGTACCGCAATCATCTCAAACGGATTATAACGTCGTGGTCGTAAGTTTAAAAATGCCCTTCGGACATTCAAATCTGCGCTGTGAAATCCCTTTTCTTGTATGGTGACATTAGTGTTATCTTATACAAAGATTATTCTATTTCTACAGAAACTCAATTAGTAGCTCAAAAGGACGGGTTTCTGAACTAAGCTATATAAAATTTAATGTTGATAATTGGAGCGATCTGTCTGACATTCGACTTGAGTTGAAATGCAGAATAATGTCTGCAGTTATCTTCATCATGTGCATGGCTATATAATATTTGTTTCTTTATACCTTTAAATTTTATGGTTTGCGTTGACATGTGGTTCTGACATCATGGCCTGTTTTGTGCAGTTGCTGATAACTACGCTTTAACTCTACACAGAATCTGATGGACCACTTAAAAAGCTCGATTGTGGTCCGCGTGTCAGCTGTGGGATAGTTCCCGTTCTACCCAATTTTAGACCGTCTTAGTTGATCTTTCGCCTTCCTGAGCGAACAATAATTACCCAATCAGTATAATTGTCCCAATAGAGCCTCTCATCCGATATCTGATACCGGCAAAATACATGCCTAAAAACTAAAAGCAAACTGCTATGGACCGCCGCTTCTTTGTCTGCATGATACTTAGTCCAATAAGTAACAATCTAATGTCTTCTTTAGGCGCTCATTTGTCTTCAATCAAGAAGCTTCTTTCTTTATGGTCGCCTTATCGCCTGCACTTAGATCTTGTACGATACCATCTATCTCATTTGTGAACGATGACTGCTGTCGCTGTATCCACGGAAATCTACGTATATAAAGATTATAAATTATGCGTATTAGCCTCCATGAGTACAAAGAGGGAATCCGTGTTGATTGCAAAACTTGTGCGCTGTGTAGGGTGAACAAGTTCTTCCTATATAACGCTGTGTTTCGGCTTATACCACAAGCACTTTTGATCTGCATGCATTAACGAGTAGAGGTTATGTAGATTTGGAGGTTTGAACTCAAATATCGAGGGCGTGGTAATGTGAATAAAGGATTGTTCGACCATCCGAAATGGAATTTATGTTTCGAGCCTGCACACTGGTCAGTCATGTGAGACAAAAAACGTCAAATATTAGACAGTCTCCAGACCAATCTCTTGTCAATATCGTTCCTAAGGTGATATCGCAATGCTTAAATGCTACTTTTCGGTGTCTGGCACCCTCCTCTATGTCGTGTTGAAGTCACTTTGAAGGTAGGTAGATTCCACTGCAGCAGCTCTGAGCTTACCTTTACGAAGTATTCGTTAGACACTTTAAATGGGTGCTGGAGTACTGGCCCCTCCAAGAATGGGACCGAGAGTTGGTGTTTTTGGATGTAACCATAAAAATTGGTAACCGAAGCCGTCGCGCCAGAGTTGAGCAAATCAATTTGCGATTACCGTACGCACTAGGCAGCTCAGATTAGGGTCTCCCTAGGCAATAGTTAATAAGCTGGCCTTATTGTGAGACTCTTTACCTAAAGTCTTTGGCTTCAATCGACGAACTCGAAAGGGAAGCCATGATCATTTACCTTGTTGCAGATCATCCGGTACAGTGCACAGTTGTTGATAAGTTGATCCTTGAGGCATTGCAATCGAATTCGTTGAGGTCTGACAATAAGCTTCCGCAAAAGTCAGCTGTGACTGGACAGTAATCCGGCATTACTTAAGGTAAGCCAAGAATAAACATTAACATTGACAGGCAGCGAACATCATCGTTTGATAAAATCAGCCTGTAGTGTGTTCCAAGTCATGAAATTAGTTCCTCGAACTCTTACAAGCGGAAGCCGACACGAACGGTAATGAGTTGAGTCCAACATATCACATACCTTCTCAGCTGTTACCTATTTATGTCGCCCCAGCCACCCTAAAAAAGAACAAAACTGGTACGACTAGTTCCATTGCTATATTGGTGGATAAGCAGTGAGTCCGTAGGATTTGAGTCGCCGAAATATATTAGTAGCTCAGATCTTTTAGGTCGTTTTCTGCTGGCAGTCTTTAGTAGAAATCGACAGCTGTCTTACTGTATATCTAAGCACCCCTTTATATGAACTAAGTTATTTCCTGCTATTAGGAGAAACTAGCTAAGTGCCTTGACTGCTTCCGAGCTAAATCAGTGACCAGCCAGTCGCCACAGCTTACTCATATTTCCCTTTGACCAGAACATGTATGAAGCCCTGGGGGACGTAGTGTGTGTTCTATCTCAGCCAACCTGACTGCCAATTATCCAAACATGGAGCAGCTCTCGTCTGTTTAAATAAACCAGTAAGGGTCTTTCTGAACTTGATGGAGTGGGCCGTCTTCCAGCATAATACGCTGAATTCTGCACTTAATGTGTCATAAAAAAAAAGTATACTTGAATACTGCACGAGCTTTTGAGAGCACGATTGATGAAGCTGTCTGCGTCTCAGTAGGAAGTAGGATTATGGCTGATAACTATGACGCGCTCGACTCTACTACGACGTGGTAAAAGCCTTGTATTGGAAAATTATTATCTACCGGGGTAAGCTGTCATGAAGACTGTCTCAAATAGTGCCTCGACTGCTTTCTAAGCACACTGGGATCAAACTCTGGGTGCGGACTCAATTCCAGATGTACCCTACAGGAGAGAAGGCCGGTAGAGTGATTTCATTGTTCTAGGAGATTAGAGTGAAGGAAACCATCACAAGAACCGTGGACACCACAACCGTCTACAGCTGCAGACGAGAATGAGGCCGCCACAAGTGCAACGATCGCAGAATCGTCTCCCTCAGCTATAACCTAAATAAGCACCTCCAGAAATTTAGTTATGATTCTGGAAAATCTGAGAATAGTAGATATCGTGAATTTTTGTGTATCGCCGATCTAGTAAGGGAACAATTAAGTTCCG
Organism: Ligula intestinalis; assembly: GCA_036362985.1. Taxonomy (NCBI): domain Eukaryota; kingdom Metazoa; phylum Platyhelminthes; class Cestoda; order Diphyllobothriidea; family Diphyllobothriidae; genus Ligula; species Ligula intestinalis. Next base: position 74,725,871 of record JAYGXS010000001.1, on the reverse strand, counting down.
ATTTGCCCAGGAGCTCGCAACACAAGCCCTCCAGACCGTCACCTTGTGACTAATTTGATATGATGAAGTGGATCCGACAAAGCAAAAGGGGACAATACAATACCTAGTGGAGTAGGATGGTGGACAACATGAAGGTCCTAAATCAAAAGTCAGGGAAGGCATATTGGATTGAACCCGCCTTTACTGAAAAAAGAACGTACAAGAGGCTCTGCAAGCCGTGGCAGCAAGTCTTCTCTTCAGGCAGGTGTTAGTCCGTGTCCGCAGTTGAGATTTTTCGCTCTCAATCCTGGATGCGCCTGTAGCCAATCAGCATACGAGGCAACATCGAACGGTGTCGAGTTCTCGCTAAACGCATGCCAAGTCTTGCTAGATTTTAGAAGCGAATGGGCAAGGAGTGTGAGGCGGACAATAAGGACAGCGGTGATCTCGGGAACGAAGTTAGGTAAATCAGATTGAAATCCTAGTGCCTGTAACAGTTGACTCAGGGGGCGAAATAATTACACAGTGGTGCGCGTTAAAGATGGGATGCACGCTGAACAAGACAGGCAATGTAAATGTGCAGTGCTGTGCGAGCCTCTGTTCCAGATTTGTAAAATGTGGACTGACCGTTGGTACGTTAAACACGGTGGCCATCTACCAGTCCACTTCAGCCGAAGTAAACAACATTCTCATACATATAGACAGTTACCATATGGTAATTGCCACCCATGGATTTAGTGGAAAATATTACTGAAGTCAACGGCATACAGTTATTGGTGGAATGAATTCATTAAAATGTACAACAAAGAACTATATACATATCTCCCCTAATTTCACATGTCCGTTGGCGGTCGTAAAGTAGGGCGCTCAATGTGATTAGCAGGTCGTTTAGCAACCTGTTGAACATCCCGATTAAGCTTTTGACCAAGAATTGTTTCAAAAGTCTGCAGACGTGTTGAGAACTCTTCAAACATTTTTATAACCCACAGCATTCCTCCTCCACCGATGATGTCAAGTTTTCTGTGGAGTTCATCGAGAGATTCCCTCTGGGAGTCAACTGTCGATTTCTGTTCAGCTACTGAAAGTATCATAAAATGGCCGTCTTACCATGGCGATGAGAACGAACGCTAGCGTGAATAGTATCCCTCATATTGTTTGCATCAGTAGGTCGTCTTGGACGCTCCTTTTGCAGGAAATGGATAATAATTAGCTGCGACCCACCAACGATAACGATGGCGTTTTGTCCCACAGCCAGATGGGGTCACTGTCAGTAGCCCGGCAGGGCCTCTTAGAGTCGCTGTTATGTGGCCAAACAAACATGTCCAATTCGTCTTCCGGCAAACCAAGCGCTTTGTACCAATCCCCAGCTCTGGACTCACCAGTTGTCGCCTGTTTTCGTGGGACTGAATAGTCCAATGACATCATCTTTTACGGATAAAGCCTTACTATAGGACTGACTTTCGGTGTTCCGTCGTTGCCTAGACCAGAAATACATGGCAAAAACGGGACGCCCGTATTCCGAGTTATTGTTAAGCTATATCAGTGAGCGCCATCTTTAGCTGCTCTTATCATAGGGCCGAACTAGCATAGGTCATAGTGTGCTCGATTTATCGATTGGGACTTAACATATGGACTCAACCCTTCCCGTGCAGATAATTTGGCGTAGACTTCCCCTCCAGTTCTCTAACTGAGTTGGTACATATAGAGCAATATTTCGATAATTAGACAGAGTTTCGCTATGGATAATTCACTGAAAAGAATTTAGCCGTCAAATGCTGTTTTAATTCTCCACACGACTTTTAGAAAATACACAGTTATTTGCGCAAAACTACGTGACAATAAAAACTACACCTTTACGAAATTTGTATGATTCTATGTGTGGTATGAAAAAATATCATTAATGGCATTGATACAACTTATTTGGCCAATCTCGCGACCACAGTCAGTGGTCTTTTTCTGTCCCGACCACAATAAAATAGAATTTAATTTTTCACGAAACTCACAACTGATACTGAAAGCGTTTTGCCCACCTTCTTGGAAGCAATTGGGCCAAAGCTATTTTCTTTCGCTCAAACCGCTGTGCAATAGGCCAACGCATAAACGTAGTTGAAGCGAACGATAGCAATCTAATTTCTTAATTGAACTAGAACAGCATCAGTATTGCATAAAAGATGAAGGTACGATAACTGGGACAGTATTTTTATTTGTGGGAGCTTCCGGTTTCGTAGAAGGGACCATCGTCAGAAAAAAATGAGTTTGCAGCGAGAACTGGACTGTTTTGTAGTTCACCTACTAGAAAAAATGCGGAGAGGAGGGTCGCATTCGTGGAAGGTTGAGTCCACACCCACCTCGTCGTCACGACGCACGTCCTTGGCAGGGAACTGGGCCAGGCCGCTTGGCCGGGCAAACGAAGGACGCTATAGCACGGGCTATATCAACATATCTGTTGATAGCGTTGGAGTCAGATACCCAGGCCTTAAATAGTTCTCGCTCCGTCTTATCATTGATTCGCGCCATTATCGGCATACCCGTGAAATTAAATTTATGCCTTTCCTCCAGGGGGTGGATAACGACCGGAGACAGTGGGTCGTCTTTCCGCACTGCCCGTTAGTGTTCAAGTATTTGCGAACTAAGTCGCCGTCCGGTCGACCCCGTAGGCGTGGACTTAGCCTACAACGAATGCAATTTCCTTGCCCCCCTCCCCATTGGCTCTCGCGACTGAGCTACAAAACACGCCAATTCCTGCTGCACATGCATTGCCTCTGTAGATAGCCTCTTATACGAAGCCGAAAGCTCAGACAACTAAAGATGATGTCGCAGTGATCGCGCCTTCATCTTATTTTCAACAAGAATCTAGGGCTCGCATATTCATTTTTATTCGTGAGCACAACTATAACTAAGCATGTGGTCGCTCTCATCTGCGATTTGAATATTCGGGAATATTTTGCTCATTAAAAGGATCGAACCAAACCTCATAGTATATGCGTACACTCACACAATCTATATTCGGGAAAAAAACTGTTACGTTACTGCATCGACATAGATATAAATGGGCTTCTGAAACCAAGCCGCCACTTTCTGCTTTCCATTTGCACGTAATTTTTTTAAATTTACGTCCGTTGGACTATTGTGCACCTCAGAGGCATATTTCTACTCCCTTTTGCTCATTCGAATTATAACAATGAAGACGTTAACGAACGACATTAGCACCGTTTTGAAGAAGTCCAATTTTGCCTAATTTTTGCAACTCATTCGAGGAAGATTTATCATGATATTGGCAATTGCAGTGTTCTGACCCTATGCATCGTTTTTGATCTTTTGGCGGTATAGGATTTGGGTGCCTAATCTTGTTCATGGTGAATGGAGGAAGTTTTTACTGAAAATCGTAGAATTATATTTTCGAAATAAAGTGTATCTCGCTTTCGCCTCCCATACTGCTGGTGCCCGTGTGCTATATTAAAAAGTTGTTCAGATTGAGTTGGCATTGGATGGTTAGAGATAGTATCGGGGTCAAATTTTGCACGTTGGAATCCGTATCTCTTGGAAGTAAATCCAGTAGAACCTATAGTATGGTAGTACTTACATTCATGTTCAAAAAGTTTTTCATGATCATAACTCTACACAGCAAACGACAGTCTGGAGGATGAAAGGTGGAAACATAACAGGTTCCCTGTTTTTAGTGCGTGCGACTGATGATTAAAACCCTTCACACACTCCATGGAACGCATTCTGGTAGAACACCTGGAGCTAAAGTTGATATTGCCTTGCTTTATTTTCCCTGTAGGTCCTCATGATAAAATTTAATTGAATACCTCGCGGGGTGCTATGGACTATACGGCCTAATAATCTCTTACAATGTCCGGCGCGACCGATGCCTTGCCAATATTTTGAAAGCAGTAATCGTAGGAACTGTTGAAAAAGTATGCGTAGTGGAGTTAATAGGATAGCAGCTACGTGTAAGAAACCATTGAGGTACTGAACTTCTGAGGAATAACTACTATTCTATTGGTGGAAGGCCGCTCACCGATCGCTTATGGGACTCATTCGTCCCGCTCTGCATTGGGGTTCACTCTAGAGTCTCACCAGCACAATGGTTAGTATTACGGCCAGAAAAGCATTACCACCAAAGTCAACGCACACTGGGATGGTTAGAGTGTTAGAATTATAATCAATGGGTCACGTATTTGAGCCTCAGGCGGTGCACTACCTGGAGTTGGGTATGACTGGCTGATGACGGCCAACAAGCCAGAAATGACCATTCCAGTCTTTTTTCGGTTATTTTCTTAATTGCTGGACAAAGGAGTTAAGCCTCGGATATATCGGGTGTGGACGCATTTGAAGGAAACATTTGGATACATTTCCATAACTGGACAAGAATAAACCTTTCGTGTGTCTAGAAATTGATAAACCGAAATGTGTGATAGCCAAGTTACTACTGCCTAAGTTTTCTTATGCGAAAATAGGGGGGTGGTTTTCTCGCAAAATGTCTTAGATTATCCAATGCTCTTAATGCGGTTCCTATTTTAAAAATTTGACCTAGATGCCACGTAAGCTGAGGGGAAAAATTGCGCACTTTTCCGCACCTGGGTTGGCTGTTTTAGG
>JAYGXS010000001.1:74681599-74721280 GCA_036362985.1 Ligula intestinalis | reverse complement strand
TCAAATTAAAACGACCTACCGTCATTATGTCAGTAGTTAGGATAATTGGTAATTATTTTGCATTTCTGGGCCGCCTACATATTCAAGTGGGAGTGGCGTAATATGATACTCAGAAGAAAGTTCCGTGAACAACGCTTTTAGGGCCTTGAACTTCACTGACAGTCTCAACTACAAAAAAACAAACCGAACTGCTCATGTGCCGTGATTAAAACAGCCTGTAGTTTTCAACTCTGGGTCTGTAGTAATATCTGAATCGTGAGCTCTGTTAATCATAATTTCAACCGAAGTCTAAGTACGCAAAAAGACCCAAAACTGCATTTCCTTTTTATAGGTTTTGCTTTAGGTAAAATTGAAGTGAGTCCGCTGAGAACTTAGCTTTATAGCCCAAACCTGCCAAAATATTTTAATTTGATTTCAACGCATCCATTTCCCTGATCGTTGGCTCTGAGTGCAAAAACCAAGCGGGAATCAGAACCAACACGGTAATATAGGTGGTCTTGCAAAAAAGCCCACCAAGGGTAAGTATTATCGAGTCAAAACAGTAATCTTAACTTTAACTTAAGCCTCAACCTTAGCCCCAATCCAAATCTCCCGTAAATTTAGTGCGAAGCCCCAAAAATACGGGGCTCTTATTTCCGTGTTTTGCCGCAGAGGGATCTGACCCGTCCTACTTACGCTTTCTTCCCTACCCTCCGGTTCATGCTGGTGATGATGGAGAAGCTCAATCAATGACAGAAAACATATCCACTATCAGCGTTCGCTTTGGTAGCGAAATATTTTAATGACCATTTTCTCGGAAGTTAGCCTATTTTCGCGGTTAACATATTTTCGCGGTATATGTGGCCCATAGCTTCGGAACATCATGCCACAAGCGCGCGTATGGTCAAGGTCACGGATCCGCGTTCACACCTTCTTTGTTCTGACTGACTATCACTCAGCCTATTACATTTACTCCATACTATAGACTCCGCTGTATCAACAAGGCTTCCCACTAATGCTTCTCCCGTTCTCAGCCAACGTCTGACCTAAAACAGCTTTCTGTTTAGCATCAACAACACTTTTTGTTTATCATCGATATGTGCGGATTACTATTCGTGTCTGAAGGACTTACCGCCTAGGGCAGGGGTCGGCAACCTTTTTAACTCAGATAGCCAAGAAAGCAAATATTTGCAAATATATTTCAGAAAGAGCCATATAGTATATTTTAAAATGAAATTATATTAAATGCGAGTAGAATAAGCCTCTGAATTTATTCTTTGAAAACAGTGTTCTTATAATACTGATTGTTAATGCGACTTCTGGCGTTGCATGGATTCGCCGACGGTTTTATAGTCTGGTCGGTATTTGGTGAGGTTAATCTTCATGCAAGCGTTGAGGCTTTCCTCCGATAGACCTGATCTTACTTTGGACTTTATTTATCTAAGATGTGATAATGACTGCCCACCTGCATACGTAGATCCAAACAGGGTCAATACAGCAATACTCACACGCTGCAGTGTGTGGTATGTGACCGGAAACGTGTTCCAAGTTTTGATTATCAGCTAGTTTTCAGGTTGAATTTTTTAAATTTCTATCCACATGTGCTTGCTTGTCAACTCCGCTTTATGTCATGCGATACTTTCCAAATCTTCATTGAGTGACCTGAACTTATTCACCCACATGTCTGAGGCCTTAAGGTCAGCCAATTTTTCTTCGAAATATCCAACGGAGAGGCCAGGAATATAAAGTAGATCGGTTGTGTTCAGTAAACAGTCGGTTGGATGGGTTGTGAACTTAAAAAGACAAGTGTGCTCTCTAAATTCCCCAAAGCGTGCTTTGAATGACTGTAGAAGACTGGATGTGAAGCCAACTAGCTGGTGGAGATCAAAATTTTGAGTGGACTCACTTACTGTGCATGCATCTTTATATTGTCGTAAATTTCCAAAATGTAGTAATCGATCTGTTTCAAGATCCATGATAAAGAGTTCAAGCTTGTTTCCTGAAGCGAACACGGATTTTTGAAGGTATAACACTGTATTTCCATTTAACGTTAAGTTGGTTCAGATGTTCGGTCATATCCACGAGATAGTAAAACATGAGGAGCCACTCAGTTTCGGCTAGCTCACGATGCACAATGCCCTTCATTTCAAGGATCGTCCGGACTTCGTTCAGGGAAGCTGCAAAACGGCTAAGCACCTTCCCTTTTGACAACCAACGTACCTTGCTGTGCAAAATCAGACCATGATAGCTATTTCCAACTTCATCCAGCAGTATTTTAAACTGTCGGTCATTTGAGGCTCGGGCAACAATAAAGTTAATCACACGAATGACCAGCGACATCACTTCGCCAAGCTGATCGTCAAATATCTGAGCACAAAGAGCTTCATGGTGTAGAATGCAATGGAAACGCAGGATGGGTCTATTTTCATATTCACAGAGAAGCGCCACAAATCCTTTGTTTCCCCCCACCATACACGGAGCACCATCAGTACACACTGAGGTAAGTTTATCCAAAGGTAGTTTTTTTTCTTGAGCGAAATCCATGACAGACTTGAATAAATTCTCACCTCTTGTGGACTCTTTTATTGGCAGAACCACAAGGTTTTTTCGTGCAGTGTATGGCCAGAAGCATATCTTGCAATCAAACTGAACTGCGCCAAATGGCTTAAGTCTGTTGACTCATCTAAAGCCAGGGAAAAGAAAGGCGCTGCACTTATGTCGTTCACTTGCGCTTCCTCCACGTGGGTTGCCATCATGTTGGTACGCTCATAAAAAGTTTTTGACGACAAAAGCATGTCTTTTATCCATTTAATTTTATTGTCTTTGTTCGGAAGATCACCAAAAAGTTTCAATGCTCTCTTGCACTGACACCACCGTCCCCCGAGGCTTGACCTCGCAGCTGCGTCTGGGAAACCGGTAACAGCTGCACGAGCGTCCCCTTTCCTTCGGTTTTCTGGCGACCCCGAGACCGCTGCCCTGGCGACCGCAGTTTATTCAGTCACGTACACACACCCGAGCATACACGCGCGTCTAAGTACCTAAGGGTCATTCAAATATTCCACCCCTCGGCCGTTGCATTAAAGATCTCCGCAGGCGACATCCCCTCGGGCAAATGCAAGACACCGATAACAGAATACTTGAGCCTGCTCCACAATCCTACTGAATCAGCTGTCACAACTGTCTCAAACTCTCTCAGGTCTGGCTGGGCGCAATCAACACTAGCCCTGGCTTCGCCAGTGGCCACTGCCACCCGGGACTGCAATTGGTAGTTCTGTACATAATAAATCACTCCTTCTGACGACTTGTGTCTTTTGACTTCCAACCTGGGATTTGGCCTGAGGATTTTAGTGATCCAAGTACAACCCACTACATAGACCCCTAAAGAGTAACCAAAATCATAAAATCTGAAGTTTCTGAAAGAGCCATACGCGATCATCAAAAGAGCCATATATGGTTCGCGACCCATGGTTTGCCGACCCCGGCCCTAGGGTGAACATGCAATACGAGTAGTAAAATTTAGTTCTTTTCCAAATTTATTTCGACTTAACAGAGCAATTCACAGGAGGAACACTTTGTCGACTATGACTCTTATCTTATCATTAGTTTTATCCACTCATAGTTTCCCTCCCCACATACTTCGATAACTTCATCCTAGGCATTGCGTTGGCAAGAAACCGAAGAATAGCGGTGAAGGATTCAAAAGTGCGCGATCGGTCACTAGAAAGAAAGGTTTACGCTTTGGTTTGAAAGTCGCATCCAAAGCTTTTCAGCAGCAAATGATTCTACTCACTGAGACCAGAGGATGAATTAGCAAAATACGCACGAATCGAAAAGTTAACATAGAACGCACATCTATTATGGGGACAATTCCCATATCAGTTAACGTATTTCAGTATCTTTTCACGAGAGGTAGCGTGCTAGCAATGGCCATACAGAACGCTGATATGTCGATTTATGGCTAGATATATTTTGCAAGCCTTCGGACATTGGACGGGAGGACTTTGCAGTCAGAGTGGAGGGGTAAAATAGCATAATCAACAATTTAATCAGCGAATTGCTCGACCGTTATGAGTTATAGTTGTAGCATGATATCAATTTAAAAGCATATGAAACATCTGCAGCTAAAGAGAGCATTCGCAGGATACTTTTGAAGATCAGCAATTTTTTAAGCGCAGGGGGAAAATAGTAGGAGAACAATAGACAATAACGGAGAGAATGAAGGCATCCAAAAATCACCAGAATATGGATTAAGGTGTGTGATGGGAGAGTAGACGACGGATATAATAAAGAGGTTTACGAATTTTTGTGAAAAGCTTTTCAATATGAAGGGAAACCGATAAAAAATATTACTACCAAGGCCTCCAACGTTAAAAGTACTCAATGTGAAGTCTTCGTTGAGTAAGCGGCTCCATTCACAGAGACCAGTAGATAAATTAGCAAGATGCGCAAGAATCGAAAGGCTTATGTAAAATGCACATTTATAATAAGAAAAATTCCAATATCAGTTACCGTATTTTAGTATCTTTTCACGCGAGGTAGCGTGCTATAAATGGAAATACAGAACGCTGATATGCCGAGGTATGGCAAGACATAGATCTGAAGTCTCGGCGCACGGAATGGAAGTACTTCGCAGTCATTAAGTGAGAGTGGAGGTGATGGACCACATCCTCAAGAATTCAATCAGCAAATTGTCTGACCGCGGTATTATAGTATTAACTAAAACATACAAAAAACCGGCGGCTGAGAAGAGCATGGATTTAAAACGCAACAAATCTTGCTTGAGCAAACTTGGAAGAATACCCGGAGAACAGTAGAGCATAACGAAGGGGATTTCAGGGGCCTATAACTCGCCAGATTAGGGCTTGACATGTGTGACAAGATATTAAACAATGGATTTGTTAAAGGGTTTAACGAACTTTAGTGAAACGGGTTTCAATATGACAAGAGAATGAATAATTGAATGTCAGGTTAACAACAAGTTATCGGAAAGAGGGCACCTAGTTGGACAGAATTCCAAAGATTCAGGGCTGGGAGAGGTCGCAATCGGAAAATGCAATGGATTGATTTTTGATTAGTCAGTAGAAGACAATTTGACAACGACCATGCTGTGACGTGGTCCGGGCCATCTTTCAGAACCTCAAGGTGTGTCTGATTTTTGAGGGGATGGCCAGCAACTTCATCATCAACATATGTTTATAAACAGTCATTTGGCAATCTCAAGTCGCCAGTGTAGAGGGAAAAGAGGCGAGGGGATAAGATGGAACCTTGAGGAACTCCACAGTTACTGGGAAGTACCACGGTCTTTCGCTTGTTTTACTAGATGAACTTAGTGCGGGAGGTAAAATGCCATACAAGAGACAGCCCATTCGAGAGCACCGCACGCAGATGTTTTGCTAAGGAGGAGCTGGCGTGGGATAGTATTGAAGGCGGAGGATTAGTCAAGAAATGCACAATGTCAAGCCAACTACACGGTATTTAACCCTATAACGAAAATGCACCGCGTGTAATCAACTTACTTAGTTTGAGGGTCAGTCGGTGTTCAGGCAAAGCCACTTACAGCTACTTTCCGACTCGGCATAGTTAAGATCATTTATGGCATCATTCGTGTCGGCTAATCGTGTGTGACCACTATCTGGCAGAGTTCTATCGAGCGAGAGCGGTAGCCTTGTGGCGTCTAGTGCTTAGAGCACTACAATCATTAGATCGAATTCCAGAGTGTTGGAAAAGTGATTTATTGTGCACAGAACCCTGAGTTGGCATCTCAGGAAGCAATGGTCATTGGGGAAACCAGAGCTAGTATTGAGTGCGTCTAGTCATGCCTGAGAGAGCGAAGGAGTGAGCCAGCAGTGGCAGCTGCCTTTATGTGCTTGTGGAGCAAGTTCAACTGGTGTCCAATTGGTGTGTTGCACTGCCCGAGAGGTTATCATGTATTGGGGTCCATTCCGCATTGGCCGAGGAATGGCGTGTTCAAGTGGCCCCTGAGCAGCCGCGACTATTTGGACGCGCGTGTAGAAGTTGGTCGAGCGTCTACACGTCAGCAAGTAGGAAACGGCTGCCTGCAAAGTTGCAAGAGGTTGGGGCAGTGGGCATCAAACAAGGAAATCGGATAGCAATGTTGGCTGTCCGCCACACTCCACCTTTCCTGGTAAATTGAAAGAAGAATTTTATTCATCTGCTGCTTCGGTTTCGATCTAGAACCCCATCGTCAAGGCCTGCTGCAGATGGAAACAGCTGCTTCTGATAATGGGCTCGAACGTGACTACAACACAGGAGGCGATAGAGTTAGGCATGCTATAACCTTTCGCTACTGACATGCGTGAGTAGAGCAATTCGTCAGGGTGGGAGAGACGCTCACACCTGTGGAGTTAGTTTGATGTCACTCCGGAAGCAGCAGAGGACACATGCCTGTCCCAAAAGTACTTTTTATAAATTGGCCAATAGAAATATCGTGGCAACAACAACACACGAAACGTGAACGTGCCGCTCATGTCAGCGTGGACCAATCATGTAAATAGTAATCTGACCTGCCCCCGCCCGCCTCGACTAAAATGCACGTGACTCGCTCTAGCGCACACACCCATCCGCGCATCGATCGACTCGCGGAGGGCGCATAAGCGTCGCGCTGTGTAGCCTACTATAAATCAACTTTGCAAGCCAGGCGATGTGGCGCCATTACTCCAACCTTCACACTAATGAGCTCAGTACTAGCCTCGTAGTAACCGGGATCACTGGCGTATCTTAGAGTTTTCCATCCTTGACAACGTTTGTTGTGCCTCCTGAAATAAGATTAATTTTGTAGGGCAATAAAATGCTGTTAGTTACTCTAATGCAAGCTTCGGAAAAGCAGGATGCTGGGGTGACAGTTTCCGTGTTACCACCTCAAATCTCTGGAGCGGAGGAACCAAAATAAATTAACGTTGGGCTTGCACAAGTATGAGCGATTTAAGTGAATACGTCGTGGAGAATGAGTCATGCTATCAGCCAGACGTCAGGTCGTTGATTTATTGGTGAATGTATCGACTTTAACCTAGCCTATGTGTTGGGATTATGGCCAAACGACGCAGTACCTGACAACCATACTACCAGATAATATTGCGGGAAAAGACAAAGGAGACTGGAAGGGCCATTTCTGGCTTATTAGCCGTCGACACCCAACCCCAAGTGGTGCACCACCGAGGCTCGAACTCGCGACCTTTTCGATCAGTGTCTTATACTCTAACCACTGAGCCATGCGCTCGAAAAGATCACGAGTTTGAGCCTCGGCGGTGCACCACTTGGGGTTGGCTGTTGACGGCTGATAAGCCAGAAATGGCCATTCCAGTCTCCCTTGTCTTTGCCGGCAATACTAACCGCTTATACTACGAGCTGCTATGGATGCTGTCAGGGCTCGAGAAATGATGCCCAAGACAGAACGGGACAAGTGAGTTTAGTTAGCGGTTGGTTAACGTTCATAACTGAGAACTATACTATCGTTAAATTAGTACTCCTAGATATCGCGCCAGTCGATTAAAGTAGATTCAAATAGTTGAATAATATTTTGGATCGAACCTAAAAATACTCGCCCGAAGTATTTTAGTCTGAGTTCCCGCGTTAAGTTCTGAGATGAAAAAAGAGCCTAACACATAAAACCGGAGTGCTTATGTACCAAATACACTTTTGTGCGAAAACCTGTTGAGGAGCAGGTCGTGCGTGGCACGTGTAGTCGGGCTGCTTAGCTGTGGCAGCTACTGAGTCCGCTCCCGCTTCCGGTCACCTTTACTCTGTCATGAAATCGGGCTCAGGAGGGTGAGGTAGGATGGAGTGCGGTAGACGCTACGCAGGCCTACTACAACTATAATCTACTTCATGCACACATCACAGTCGCTGCGGCCACAAGTTCGTGGATACTTTATGGTTAAATTGCAACGTTCACACAAGAGGTGATAGTTCAGAAGTCTACCAAGGTTCTCATTGTTCCTATGGGCCTAAAGGTGAACCATTGTTGTATAGTGACTAACCCAACACGAAGTGCACTTGTGAACGCCTGTCGTGACTAGCTCACGTCTAAGTGTATTTTTGGAACGTTAGCTGTTTCGAGTCCCTGTAAGAGCCAATCACAGGCCGACTCACACAGGACCTCATTTGACGACTGCCGAGCAGACCTCACTTCAGACGCCGTCCGCTGGCTTGCGGTTGTGTGTTCGTCTGGTAGTCAGTTCCCTTCTGCCTATTTTCCCACTTATTCTGTACCGAATATACTCTTCCTCCTACTCCGGCCTTCCCACGACTTCTCTCCTCCCAAGGTACCTGGCCTTGAAGATCGCAGCCTTTAGAGTTAAACCTTCCTTAGTCTTAACACCACGCGATAGTATCTCACTATTCGAAACCAAGGAAACTCCTTGTGTAATGGATAAGGGTGACTTTTATGGCTGCCTAAACAAGGCACAGGAATAATACTACCCTACCCACTCAAAATACGTTTTCTGCGATACATCTCAGGAAGATTAAATATTCCTGTGTCTTAACCCTACCAGAAAGCTTAACTGTGACCTTAATCTTAACCCTAGCCTTAACTTAAACCCTACATTCAAAACAAACCCTCACCGTAACTCTTGATATAATCCTGCCCCTAACCCCCAACTCTGACCTTATACCTCACTCTAAACTTACCTTGAATCCTCATCTTTCTCCTAAACCTAATTTCCTGGAATTTGGTGTAAAGCCGCGCGCATAATGGATGCCCTCTGCTTCCGTGTCCTACTTTCGGCGAGCATACAAGTCATCTTTACCAAGTAATGCCACAAGTTGGTGGATCCCAGCCCCAGCCGAGTGGGACGAAAGTTTTGATGAAAATACGTCTAAAGATTATTTATTCTGTTAATCGAATTAGGAAAAACGTTTCTGCACAACCTGTAGAGCCCTGAATTTCTGTTCGAAACGAGAGTCCAAAACGCACTAGACGGCAAAGAAGTGTGGGATACGATATAGTCCGGCCAGATAATAGGCGATCGAACGTATCCCAGCATTCATAAGCTAGTGAATATGATAAGGCGTGAAAGGCCATAGTGTCAGGGAGAATTTACGAAGGTAAAACAAGCGTAGAATGTAAGTAACATGCAAGTGACTCACAGACAAGTGCAGTCCAGCCATGAGTGGACCGAAGTCCAGAGTCGCGTTCCGGCAAGTAGATCACCGGGTCTGGAGGTCTGCAACCGAACCGTAGGTCGTCCAGTCTAAGAGTGGTTGAGCGCTCCCGCGCAACTGGGAGCATACCTAGCTAGATGGCTGTGTCAAGTATGCGCGTGCTGAGTGTTTATCGCGCCAGCCATCTACACCCTCCCTCATCCCCGGTCTTATTGACTTTGTCTTTACACTGGATACGGAGGTGGGAGTGGCGAGCGAGGGGGTAGATACTGCGCGAGTCCGCCTACACTCCTGTTTTCTCTCGTGCCAGTTCCCTGCGTTGCTCCCGCTTGCTGTCGCTTTCGTGTTGCTAGCCCAGCTTGCCTCTGTGTATGCTGCGGCTTGCTCAGCGTTTGCTGCGGCTTGTTGGAGCGCGTGGTGCCCATCGTCGAAATCGATGGGGGGACTGTCGGTTGAGCGTAAACAACTCCCCGCATCTTGTGCACTGGTCTCACCTTGAGAAGTGATTGGCTAGTGAGACTGGAAAAGTCCCGACTTTGAGTGGGGGCTTGGACTGTCGTGTCTTGCGTCCGCGTGGTGATCACGCCAGACATGGCTTGTCTCCGCGACGTTCGAAGAAAGCATGACGAAGAATAAGGGGTCGCTACAGAAGAATTTGAGGGCACAGTAGATGAGTTTTATTCAACCATTTTCTAGGAGGTTAATTCGATTTTTCTATGATTACGCAATTTTGTGAACCACATGTCCTTGTTCAACAGTTTAATCTAACCTTATCTCAATCGTAAAAGTTCTTTTTACCGACAGGATCTGGCCTATGGAAATGCACTTTAACTTGAAAGGATTTTGCTGGTATAGAGTAATCATCTGCGAGCCAACCAACAAAAATGAATGGGGCTTAGCTCTGGATTCTCTTCCAAACTATTGATAAAATATGCGGGGGCTAACATTGCAGGTACTCGCGTAGTTTTATGCTTTTAAATCGAAAAAATAGCTGAGACAGATTAATGTGATTGACCAATTAAAGGCGGCCTCGTTTCGTTTTTACCGGCACGTCTAGCTGAGCATGTGCACGAAAATTCCATTGAACACTAGACAAATCGTCGGAAAATCTGACGAGGTAACGAGTATCTATATCACCAGACGAAAGTACGTATAGCTGATTTTGAGGGACTGGCTCTATTGTTTAAGTTCGACTTAGTATATTTCGTCCCACGAAGACTCCGTGAATCGTGTTTCCCAAATGACTTTTGGAGCTGATGTCCCCAGTTTCCTCCTAATCTCTATTCCAAATGATTATGCTTGCCATGACTCTGTAACAGACGTTCCTCCTCACACGTCTTGCCGTAAAAATCGAATTGTATAGCATGCCTAATTTGTTCATTTCTTTTTCATAAAGCAAAGGAGCAGATCTAACATTAAACAGTTAGCCAAATCTGAAACCAGTAATCATACTCTAGTCGGTGTAGTATGTTTGACAACACGAATGATTCCCGAATCGGAAGTCAGGGAAGACAGTAGAGTGGACCAGCTTTTACTGAGCGAAGGAGCGTGCATGCGGTCCTGCGAGCAGTTGTCACAACCGGTCTCTTCCTACAACTCCCGTCGCCAGCTGCGTCAGTCGTTTTTATCGTTCGTCCAGATGTGAGTTGTGGGCAGCTGCAACCAATCAAACAACACAGAAATATCGATCGGTATCAGTGCTCCACAAGCCTGAGACTGAGCCACACGCGTGGGTGGAGTATGTCATGCACAAGAACGCAGGGCTCGACACGCGAAGATAACACGAGTCAGCGGTGGCGGTGGCGCTGATCGTGGGGGCGGGCTGCCACGGTCTTGGCAGTTGTGTCCTCTCAAAGGTATCAGGATCTAGTGAGGACGAGCAATATTTGTACCTCATGGAGGCATTTGGAAGAAATAAATGGAATCAGATTGATTAAGGAATGCAGTTACTATTTAGTAAGATATCCATTTTGCCGTATCGACTACAGAAACAGCTGATAAGGATTACTTAGTTACATCTGCTGGCTCTTGTTAACTGACATCACCACATGTGTTTGTATTACTTGGAACAAGTGAGTACTCGTCTAAAATTATATCAAGGGCCTCTTTTGAAATGTTCTGCTACAACGATGCATTTCTTCTTTACTGTGTACCCATACTTCGACCGTTCTTTTCGACGATATCCACTGCGAGCTTCAACGAGTGCACCCAAAATGTGAAAGAGAAGAAGCGGTTTGTCTGCTGGTAGGATTGTCTTGTGGGATACGATATGGTCCGGCCAGATAATAGATGGTGTAACGCATCCCAACGAATATAAACTAGTGGACATGATAAGGCGTGGAAGGCCAGAGTGTTAGGGATAATTTACTCAGGTGTAACAAGCGTAGAATATAAGAAATATGCAGGTGACTCCCAGACAAGTGCAGTCCAGCCATGAATGGGCCGGAGTCCAGAGGCACGGTCCGGCAAGTAAATCGCCGGGTCCGGACAACTACAACCGAACAGTAGATCGCCAGTTCTGGGAGTCACTGACCGTACACAACTCCCCCGCAGTTTTTACACTGGCCTTGAGAAGTGGTTAGCCAGTAAGGCAGGCAGAGGGTGACCTTGAATGGCCTGTCCCCACGGCGTCCGAGGAAAGCATGGCTTAGAAATATAAGGTCGCTGCAGTCTATTCTGTACAGAACAATTGTAAAAGTGGTTTGAAGAAGTTAGCAGCTGGGCGTAGGCACGTTCGGAGCCGCCAGAGCGGCTTCCGAAATGTGAAACCGTCGTCACAGGGCCTTAAACGAGGTACTGTATGAGTTAGCCTGCAAGATGACTAGCCGGTTTAGGTAGCCGGGATTGGTCGATAATTAGTCATTGGTGCGCATGCGTTAGCAGTTGTGAGAAGTTCAGCGTTGCAACATGCACCTGCAGTTGGCCACTATAGACCCGCTCATGAGCCTCATCTCATTCTCAGGCTTATTGGTGGAGTCTTGTCACTAAGTCACCAAGAGATCAACGCAGCGTAAGGCCTCTCAACAATAATCTACACGCGTATGCCATTCTTGCCACACAATCACCTCCGAATTACAGAATTCCTGTGGAAATGGCGATGTGTATCCACCTAGGCGACGCAGACTGCTTCAGGATGTGTCCTCCAGAAGTCAGGATATTTTGCAGTTATCCCAGTAAGATCGATTAATTTCATATAAAACGTGAATATCACCCTTTGCACCGCTAAAGAAAAAAATAGTCCCGAACAATTTATTCTAAGTTGGCATATAAATGCTAGACAAAATAAGAAGTTTAGCGTGAAAAGCGGGAGTGGTTGTATAACCTGCAGACCCACTGACGGGTCCTAGCTCTCGCAGCGGTAACAAACAGATTAAACATGCGTCTGGGTTCTTAGTCACTGCTTAAGTTTCGAGCACTTAAAAATGCTCTCTTAAAAGTCGATAATTTATATTGAAACAAATAGGCGCAATAATGAAAAACCCTAAAAGCAGGCATCAAAAATCAATTTAGGTGTCATAGATGAAGTAACTATGGTTCTCCTATTTACTCGAGTTTGAATTGCTTGACAATATATTCCCACTACCACCACTACCATCACCACCATGACCATCACAGCAAAACCGAAACTCTTGAAAGTGATAGAAAACGAATTTTTTTATTTCAAAAAGGAGCCAAAATAGAGGATGAATCTTCTGCAGGCAAGTTGGAATCAGGCAACATCCTGCATTTTTTTTCCTATGTCATAGTGCATATTCATAAAAATGAATAAATATAGTTTAAAATACAATTGCAACTGCCAAAAGTTGACTATCCAAACCCCAGGATCTATTAATTTCACTGTAAGTCAGAGTTTGTATAATTGCATAAATTCCTCAGAAACTGAAGCGCAGTGGCCGCAATCCGCCACAACACGTGTTCACTTTGCATTATTATTCCACAATGTTAACCCCAACAAAGGAACTCCCTGAATGGCTGTGCAAAAGGGCTAACATGGTATATGACGGAACTTGAAGGTTGCTCCTCGTTCAAAAAGCGGATTAGTTTTGTCCTGAAACCGTTGGCCCGCTCATGATCTTATTGGCGAAAAGTCTCTTCCCTATTCTCATTCTCCTCGTGCACACAGACCCCAAACCACAATCAAATGTTGCACACTATGGCCACTGAGCTGTTGGAGGTGGGCGCGTATGCCAGTACAAGTTCAGGCTTCACATTCACTATTGATAATGCTTTAGGAACTGTTCTTTCTTAAAGGCCGTGAACTTATGGACTAGGCTTAAATTAATGAAAAATATCGAACCATTCGGAATCGAGCCCAAGTACATTTATTAAAACACTCTATTCACAATGAACGAATTTTAGTTAAATTAAAACAAAAAATGCAAGTTCGTTGGTTTGAATAGCAAAAACAATATCGAAAAATCTTAAATGTGTGCCAAGGATTAAATTTCATTTTTGTAAGCATATAAAGGCTGTCCATGCTAGTACCAGCATTAAAAAAGGACAAAGACACAGTACCGTTTAAAAAGTGCTCTACACATATATGTTTAGCATATGCCCTTCGAAAATTCGTGTTACGTGAGCTATGGCAGATGGTTAGGTATGTAGTGTTGGAGTTTTTTCTGAAACCGTGCCGTGAAAATGCGGCGTAATTTCTTCAGATTTTATATCGTTCGAGATGAGGTCAATTAAATCGGATAGCATTTCGCTTCATTTCGCCGACAGACGTGTCACACGAAGAAGATATTTCGTAAGATACCATAATGAGTGCCCGGTAGGTGATTAAAAATTTCGAATAGAATTGACGTATGCAATCTTAAGCATATCCTTATCTGTGTGTCAAGAGGACTATCCTTTTATTTTTATCAACAATAGAGCCCGCTGGGCTAAGGGGCGCACTCGAACTATCGAAGAAACGTTTTTTTTTCAGTTTTTAATCGACTGCCAGAAATGAGGAATTCTGTAGCCTGCGTCTATAACATCTTACATTGTAATATATTTATTGAAAGCATTGTCTGAAATGTTGTTTGAGCTCTTTTCATGCATATGGTCACATGCATAGTTTCTTCAAGCATGGGTTGATGGAAGCTTCCTCACATAGATTAAGCTTCATTGATGCACAGACCTGATCTAGGACACTAAGTAACATATGAAAATGCCCGAATGTAAGGCAACGTTTATTTCAGGTGACTTTTTTTCCTCCAAAATCCAAGTGGTGTAAGTGGGTACAAGCGGTATGTGTATATTCTCAAAACTGTGGTACATGTTAAGATGACATTAGCCAGTGGGCTTCATGTAGTCCACACCTGATTGTCAGGGTTTTTGGTTCAATTCAGTATTGTCGAAGAGAGCGTGGCCTTCAGCTGCCCTTCAAAGCTGTGCCAAAACTAGTTGTGTGTATTTAAGAGCCTTGTACAATGAAATACGACGTTTTGCCAAATAATTGCCTTCCTTTTAGCCACCTAAACTTGGTTTCCTGACATGAAACATACCGAAACCTAAGGGTGACCGTTTTTATTTTTGAGGAGTTATTGAGATACAGAAAACTGAAATATTTCCTTCTGGGTCCAGATGGGTGGTGCCCGATGAAGCGAATTAGATATATTTTGATCAAATATGTGCTCTTAACAATGTATAGTTAAATGTGAAATATGTCATTTCATGTGAAATAACTGCAGTCAAAGAAATTTCAGGATTTAAGATCCATAATTATTCTCTTTTAACTAAAACCCGCTAACATTTCACAGGAAGCAGACTTCCTAGGCTCTTAACTTAAGCATTGGAAAAACTTTAATTTTCAGGACTGTGTTCAGGATGGGTCCTCGAATTGACCCAAATGCATAAAGGCCCTTTTAAAGTAGGTGTTTATAGGAGCTAAGGCTACGACGGTTATGGCCTTAACACCTACAATCTTCCAGACCCTGGTTCCTTAGGAGATTGGAGGGAAGACGATGGAAAGGCGAGAGTAGACGGAACAGTGTATTGTTTAGAGAAAAGTTATGAGAAAGTTACCAGTCCATCCGGCATGGCTGTACGGCCGGAGAGTGCATGAGCGTGTGGCCTCCAACCCGTCTTTCTCAGGGCCGATTTCTTAGTGAAGTCTTTGAGTAGTCGGGCCAGAAGACAGAGAGAGAGATAGCTTTCATTGGCTAGGTCGGCCTGGAGATTTTGGGCAGAGAGGCAACTTGCGTGCAAGCTCCCCATTCGTCGACTGGTTTTTGACCGTAGATGCGAGGACCGTGATTGGCTGACCGAGACGTCAAAAACCGCATCGGCGAGCCGTTGGGAAAGTGCACTTCGATACGAGCTAGTCAGCCAGGCACGAGCCGCTACATCTTTATTGTTCCTGATACACCAAGTGTTGCATTTTAGGCACCGAATTAATTACGGACATTCTAAATTGACGGTGATTTAAGCTTCTTTATACACTTGAGCGGAAACCTTCAACGGGATGGTTCCCTATTACGACGAAGTTTTACTTCTGTCAGCTTTCAGAATATAATGTACTTTAATAGGAGATTTTATCTCAGGGGGGTTCAGTAAGTTTAACCCTAGCAACTGCGATCTTCAGACCATGGTTTTTTAAGGAGAGACGAAGTTTTGGGAAGTCCAGAGCGTTAGGAATAGTTTATTGTGTACACAGAGAAACGAAGAATAGATTGAAGAAATTTGACTCGGGAGAATATGACCAGCCAGGAGGGCCAGCCAGGTCCAAGGGCCAGTTTGACAACGGTCTGACCAGTGGGCATAGAGATCAATTCACGCGTGCAGGCTTGCCATTCGTCGCCGGGCCAGAGAGCAACTTTGCGGTAACTGTGATTGACTGTTCCCAGACTCAAGACCAACTTCTGTGGGGCTTCGGGAAAGTTCACTCGGCGAGAGCTAGTCACGACAGTTACGGTGGGTGTGAATGATTCACTTGACTTTTTTGTGAAAGCTTGGCGGCCTCAATGAGAAGCAAGGTTTTAGAACAGCTAAAGCACAACCACCTGAGCTTCGAGGCCCTAATGGGAGTCGTGCGTTTAATCCCATTGAGGCCGTCGAGTTTTTCACAACTAAATCAAAATGGCTCATTCAAATATGCCAACCCTTCAGCCTATTAAGTAATGGTTTCTAGTTGTCCTCTGGTGGATTCAAGAGTGATGGCTTAGGAAATCCTGTTTGGGCAGTCAGCTTCCAGCAGCAGAATTGGCGGATGCCATACGCTGCAATAGGCTTGGCAGGTTACCTGACCCAAGTGTGAATTAACTCACGGCTTCGATGGCGGGTCTTGTAACCCAGTTTGTTAGAGCTTTGACTTTTCGAAAGCCTTGCCCTTGCTGTCGTGGGCTTGAATCCCATCGAGACCGCTGAGTTTTCCGCAAAGGGGTCACATGAAAATAGACTTAGTCCATTGATAATATGTAGTGTAAATCTGGGACAGGCAAAAGCGAACATGGCAAAATATTTCCCTGAATTCTTCTCCTTTTTTCTAATTCATTTTATTGACGGCTTCTATCTTGTCTTCAAGTAACCTTGCATGCGTCTATCCGAAAAGTTTCCTGGTGGCTAAAACAGTTTCCCAAATGCACTAGGGAAGACGAACCTCAGAGTGATCTACGCAAATTTAACGAAAAAATTGCCACTTTAGTTCACACAGCGTGGTAGGTAAAAGTGAAAGGTTTAACAAACGACATCCGAAGGAGACGTGCTTTAGTGCCAGTCTTTTCGATTCTATTGCGAACTTGGTACAAGAGAGTCATCCGACAGCTATGAGGCTTCCAGATGGACGACAACATTTCACCTTCGTCCGAACGGGTTGGCTGGTGTTGGGGATCTGATGCTAGATAAATCCATTACGGCTTCCTAGGTTCTAGTGAGAGGAACATGTAGCGGGTCGTGCCTGGCCGACTAGCTCGCATCGAAGTGCAATTTCCCAAAGACTCGCCAACGCGGTTTTCGACGTCTCGATCAGCCAATCACGGTCCCTGCATCTACGCTCAAAAGCCAGGCGACGAATGGCGAGCTCGCACGCGTTCTTGACGTAAGCTGCCTCTTTGCCAAAGATCTCCAGGCCAACCTAGTCAATGAAAGTGCTCTCCCTCTGCCCAGAGTTTTCTCAAACAGTCACTTGGGATCCGGTCGATCTCCTGAGCGTACGGGCTCTTCCGAGTCCATCTACTCTCATCTATTCTCCTCTCCCTTGTGTACACAATACATTTTCCTACTTCTCTGGCCTCATCGGACTTCTTTTCTGCACTAAGTCACCATGGTCTGAAGATTGCAGTTGCTGGGTTTAACTCGCTTAACCCCCTGCGATAAACACACAGTAAGCGCACGATATCCGGTTTTCCAAAAACTAAATACAGCAGCTAATGCTGGTCACTTGAAGAAGCTAAATACCATACAACAGGTTGTAAAATGGAAACTAAAAAACGGGCCCAACTGCGTAAGGGTGACCTAGCTCATCCTTCCTTGTGCCCACGTAGCACGCCAATAGCGTGCTATAGCGGTCAAGGATATCAGAACAACTAGAGCACACTCAGAAAGTGCTGTTCCATCTAATGAGAGTGCTAATATATTTTGTGCTCGTAGTACTTTGCCCTGACTCGGTGAGCGTGCGACTACCGAACTGTTTTTTCTGCGGGTCCAACTGTACGCAAAACGCATCACGTGATTGGTTGGCCCATGGTCTGAATCGAGGGCTGTGTGTTCACGAGATTCCAAGCTGGGCTAAACTGGATCGGTCGACGCGAGCGCGTGGACGTAAGTGGACATGGCAAAGGCTTTACACATCCGCAGGCTAGCTAGCTCGCGCGTCGCTACCGTCAACAGACGGACGCCTGAAAAGTTGACACTGAAACGTGTCGTAAACAACAGCTTATTTCGCTCTTGTCTCACTGGCTGACTGCATATATTCGCATTCTTCTATGCAAATGGAATCAGGTACCAGTAACACTGTGCCGAAAATACACTGAGCATAGACATACTTGCTAGAACCAAAAATATTGGGAGTAATAATTTAGAGTTTCGGAAATACCTTCTACTGCTATAATGTCAACTACCACTGAACTGTTACGAGAACACGTATTTTAAGTTAAAACGATGCATCGCCACCAACTTATGATCTTTCTAAGTGAATGATAGAGGATCGGGAAATTTCAGGATGCTCGAATTCTAAGTTTAAAGCAGGACTTGGCGTACACTGATAAACTAGCTTCCAGAAGCAAAAAATCTCTGAAGTGGTCGCAAAGGTCATCAACGGACAACAGGCTACCAGGCCAAAGTCAACCAAATTATGATAACGGAGGGTGGGATGGACGTCAGAGAATATGGGTTGATTAAAACAGAACTGTTTCCGGTTTATTTGGCCTTCATTTAGCCGACCATAACCCCAGCTATTAGCTGGGACTGGAAACACGAACATGTGCTAGCACATGGCACGGGTGGTCCACAGACAGGGTCTGGCATAGGGGTCATAAGCAGTTCATCAGTGCGTCGCCACCTGTCATCCTTTTTCGCTGCAGATCAGATGCTGAAACAGGAATAGGTGCACCTCAATCTGTTGGCTTCCGGAGGCAAGCAAGCTCTTTATGAGTGGGAAAAATCACGAACAGGCAACTGACTACCAGGTTGCAGTCGGTTAAGTTAAAATTGCAGAGGGAGGGCAGAGAATGCGGGTAGATTGGTACACTTTGTTTCGGGCTTATTCTGCGTTTATTCTGTCAATCTTAACTCTGCCTAACAGCCGGAACTGGAAACACAAATATACGTTAGCACATGGCGTACATGGTCCACAGACTATGTCTACTAGAGGGTGCCGAAGCATTTAATTAAAGCGAAGTTCATCAGCGCATCGCCACCGGGTATCCTCTGGCGTTGTTAGACCATGTGCGTCATGTGTGGGCACGTTTGCGTTTCTATTAAGGGTTGCGAGTGGCTTGATGACGGCAGAATTATCGCAGGGGGTTAAGTGAGTGAAACCCAGCAACTGCGATCTTCAGACCATGGGTACATTGTGCAGGAGAGAAGTCGGTGAAGGCCAAAGTAGTAGGAAGAATGTATTGTGTACACAAGGGAAAGGAGGATCGATAGAGGAAGTCTGAATTGGCAAGCCTACGACCGGCAGGAGAGCCAGCCGCAGTCCAAGTGAGGTCTTAGCAGCAATCAGGTCAGAAGACAGAGAGAGAGCGTCCATTGGCTAGGTCGACCTGTGATTGGTTTGACGGCATGTTTTTGACACCATTGTTGGACAACGTGGGTGGCCTGAGTCTCGCACCACTGATTCCGACGACCGCAACGACCTTGAGGTCTACACGAATTGAGGCCACGAAAGGAAAGGCAGGCATCGACAGGCAATGGCCCACTACAGAATAAACGCGTATCAGGACGACCTATATGGTCCTCCTAAAAAGGACATGAGAACAGGAATCGCCCGCAATACACGTGGTTTTGCGGCAAATTCCGCGAAAATTAGGGCTAGGCTCAAGGCTAAGGTTAGCGCCAGGGCCAGTGTCAGAGATATGTTTAGGGCTAAGGTTTAGCATAGTGTTAGTTGTAGGACTAGGGTTCAGGGCGGCACTATGCTAACATTAGTGCTACGGCGTAGGTTTATGTTAGGACACGGGGATGTTTAGCCTTCCTGAAACGATGCGCTGAGTTACCTTTATTACTGCGATGAGGTGTTCCTTTTCCAGTGTCCTGTTAGAGGGGGCCACATAAGCTAAACCCGAAACAGTCTCATGCATTTATTCTGTAGTGACTAGCACCACACGAAGTGCACTTTGGAACACTTGTCGTGACTAGCTCAAGTCGAAGCGCATTTTGGGAATGCTTGCTGCTTCCGGCCTCTGGAACAACCAATTACAGGCCGACTGACACAGGACCTCATGTGACGATTGCCAAGCAGACATCACTTCAGACGCCATCCGCTGGCTTGCAGTAGTGCGGTCGTCTGATAGCTATTTTCCTACTGCCTATTCTCGCATTTATTCTGTACAGAATATGCTCTTCCTTCCACTCTGGCCTTCCCATGACTTCTCGCTTCTCCAAAGGAACCGGGCCTGGAAGATCGCAGTTGTAAGGGTTATCTCTAGTAGCCTTAACACTCCTCGATAATTCTGTGCCGGCTCCCCCGCTCCGTCCCAACAACCATTATACTTCATCAGTTGACACCAATGGTCCTTACATATCCCCCTCCACTGGTGCACAGTCATCTAGTCTAATAGAGCAAAAAACTTGCCAACTGTTACTCACAAACACGCGTTTCTTTCCCAGTGACTGCACTTCGAAGTTAATTTGCTTTATGAGATAATTTAAAGTAATTTGCCTATGATGCTTGGTGCAGAATTTTTTAATGAGAGATATGATAACATCTAAAATAATGTCCTCCATCCTGCCATCGAGAGCTGCTTTTCACGTGAACTGAAGCGTCGACCGGCACACGTGACACCAGCCCCCGTCACAGGGTCATCTTTTGAACTCGTGAAGATCGATGTAAGTGAGGAGCCTTGGATTGCATGCCTGTACGAGACAAGGCGGTACCGGAGGCGCTAGTTTTCGGCGCAAAATGTCAGATGGCAGTTCTAGATCCGGGTTTTCCGCTGCTGCCAAGCGTGAAGTGATCAAGCGGGCAGAGAATCTGACAAAGCGACTTATTGACTACCAGGTCCTCAAGGGGAAGTATGCCCAAATGACCGAGATAGAGCTGACCAATATCTGCAATTTGCTTCCAGACGTCTTTATGGAGGAACCATTGGTAATTGATCTGCAAGTTGATACACCCCTCTATATCATTGGGGACGTCTTTGGACAGTACGGCGATCTCCTACGTACACTGATGGTTCTCGGATTTCCACCTCAGCAGCGTTACCTCTTTCTTGGTAATTACGTCGACCGTGGCTCTAGATCGATTGAAACGATCGCCCTTCTATTCTGCCTCAAACTCCGTTTCCCGAAACATATATACCTACTACGAGGAAACCACGAGTGCCAGCATATATCACGTCACTATGGCTTCTATGATGAGTGCTTAAAACGCTTTAGTAGACGATTGTGGAGAACCTTTATTAGTACATTTGACTTCCTACCCTTGATAGCCATCTTGGAGGAGAAGATATTTTGTTGTCATAGCGGTATGTCGCCAAGCGTGCAGTTTTCGGGTGTGTCAAATCTCCAGGAGCTGAAAGACTACGTGATGAAGCTCACACCCCGACCGACTGAGATTCATACGAGTATCCTCATGACGCATTACACGTGGTCCGAACCTGATCCAGAGGTGAAGACCTGGGAGCAGAATCCTGCAGGTCTCGGTTACCTATACGGCGCGTCCGTGGTGGATGACTTCTGCAACCGGCTTAAACTCCAACAAATTATCCGGTCCAATGAGCTTATTGAGAAGGGCTATGAATTTTTCAAGGACAAGCGACTACTGACTATATTTTCTGTACCGAACTTTCTGGGCAGTTTCACCAATGACGGTGCGGTCGCGCGTATTGAAAAGATACCTGAACACAACGAACTGCACTGCAGCATAAAGGTAATAAAGCCGATCATGAAACTGCGAACGAAAATGACCGGCCGTATGAACATAGCTGTAATGGATTCCAAGTCGACGAGGAATCCGGAGGAAGTGGCCGAAGAACAGGGGAGAAAGGAGGCTTAAAGGGGAAGTGTCGCACCTTCTCCACACCTCCAGCAAACTCACACTTTGTAAATGGAGATAGCTTCAATAGAAGTTATAGAAAAGAGACCGCTGCACCAGAAACGGGTCAAGCTGAAGCGAGATACAGCAAAGGAGGCGTTAAAGTTTACGTCTGTAGCGGGTAGAATGCCTGGTAATAGGGTTATACAATCTATCGTAGGGGGTTTTGAAGATAGACCCTAGCAACAGCGATCTTCAGGCACGGTAACTTAGGGAAAGCGAAGACATTGGAGGTCAGGGTGGTAGGAGGAGTATGTACTGTACATAAGGAATGGAGAGTAGGCAGTAGGAAAGGGACTGTCAGACAACCGCGCAAACGCAAGCCAGCGGACGGCGTCTGAAGTTGTGTCTGCTCGGCAGTCGTGACATGAGGTCCTTTGTGGGTCAGCCTGTGATTGGCTGTTCCAGAGGCTGGAAACAGCAAGCGTTCACAAGTGTGCGTTCGACTGGACCTAGTCACGACACGCGTTCACAAGTGTGCTTTGTTTGTTGCTAGTCACCACAAATCCACGTAGCTTAGATGTGCTATTTCATGCAATGTCAACCGAAATTCTGAAGTGTATTTTCGATTTTAGAAGATTACTTAAGTAGAGATGTAAAATAAATTATCGGGCAGCATAAAAATAAGGTATTTCAGTCACGCTAGAAGGTCGACTTTTGAATGAGCTTTTTTGGCCGCCTTCAAAGACTAAACTGTGTAAGAAATTACTTAGGTGTATTATGTCTTCATTCATTGATTTTAATGCCCTTATAAATGCAGATATATTTTATAGAAAAAATACTGCAAATAATTCCTATTGGACTCATTTGATAGTAGATAGCGTCTTCTTCAAATTTTAGACTTACAGAAGGGGTAGCTTTCGGTTTCTAAAAAGTATAAATTCCTGAATTATTTTGACCCTAACCTGCAGTTTCACCGTTATTTGCGGCTCATAAACTGCAAGCCAACTATTGTCCCTGTAAGGAAAATCTAAAATTTAAATATGCTACATAGAAAAGGTAATATAGGACTCTTAAATTCTTGCAATGAACGTGCAACACGTAGTATACTTTACAAAACTCATTGATAAACGCAAAGATACGATGCTTTGTGGCTAGCTATTTCACGGTCTCCAAAAATCTCGTACTTACAAACTTTGTTGGCAAGGCTTTCTTGTGAGGCCTCCTAGTGGCAATAGTTCCCTCACCCAAGTTTCTTACGGAAATCGTGGTGAAATGGTGTAATATTTGATTAAGGCGTAGTGTCTAATGCACGATATATGCACAGTAGGAAATAAATTGCAGCCACTTGTAACTGGCTTACTGAACTAAAAATATAGGTGGAGCACACGGAACGAACAAAATCGACCAACACAAACTCCTATTCGGTCAGCAAAGAATGTCTTTCGAACAATAACAATGGTAGAAGAACTCCTGTTGGTAAATATAATTAACGAAGTATTTAAATAGACAGAAGTTCGACCTACTTATAATGTGGAAGTAGTTTTTTTTCATTATTAGCCACAGATAAAAGCGGCCTCATAAGAAAGCCCTACCCTTTTTAAAACGAAAAGGCGCCCTTTCCTCCAGCATAAAGCTTAAAGAAGACAAGATATTTTCTCAAATGAGCAAAAGAAATAACATATTATGCAGGCTTTCTGTACAGTATATTTGAATTGATAAGGGCATGAAAATAATTGAGAATACTGAACTTATTATTTTTTCCAGTGCAGTTTTTGAAGGCGATCGGAAGGAGAATAGTTTAAAAGCCGACATTTTGACGTGACTAAAACTCTTAAGCTTATCTTGTACGATATTACAATCCTAGTTAAGTTATCTACTGGAAAACGTATTTCAGAATGTTGACTAGCAGTTCGTTACCTAGCACGGACGTGTACTCTAAAGGCATCACCCACAGATACGAAGTGAAGTAGCTTGATTCTGTTGCTGTGTGTACTGAAATCGTCTTTCTGTTGATGAGCCTACTGAACTTGGAAATCAGTTCCATTACATTTAAACGAGCGTAACATTTTCGAAAAGTAAAATAGGTCAGCAATCAAAACATGTAAACCAGACTGGGAGGGAGAGGGAGGTGGCTAGTCGAGGGTAGAGTCGACCTGCTGACCAAGAGCTAGCGCGGCATGCAATAAATTTGTGCTCACCCAGTTGTGGTAACCGATTGATATTCTCTTCGGTCTGACAATCAGAGCAAGTTAGTGACAGCCTGAACGGAGATTAGGCCGGGTTCGCAAGGCAAGACTCCTACGTGCAAAATGATACTTCTACAGACATGTGGGTGAGTTCGTCATTTGTTCAAGTAAAGGGCAGAAAAACTCACACAAACTAAAAATAGTTCTCACCTCCCTAACCGTCCAAAACAGAGGTTCAAGTAACTTGCCGAAAAAAGCTCTAGCCGCTAAAATGGTCTGGATAGCAACCACTGCTGTTGTTGCTCGGAAGCGAGGATTCTACGCTCTGTTTTGACTCACAAGCTGAGCACTTATTGTTCAGCCCTCTATGCAATGGCATCATCAGCCGCCATGTCGAGGTTGGATAGCATGCAGGCAAACTCGTTGCGACATTTTAATGACGAAAACAATCGTAAGGTGATGCGTATTTGCCTGATCAGGCGCTTGACGAAATTAAAATACGCCTGCGTTGGGGGTGTATGTGACAAAAGGAGCTTGCGTGTGTCTGCATTCATCAGCATGCAGGAAACTGATTTGGCGATTCGACAAAGTGAGACCCACTTAGCTGAGAACTGTCAAGTCAGATGGCACTTCATCTGCACCTACGCTAAGTGAAGCATTACCAGCAGCTTATGACGCAGGTACGAACAGCATAGCCCAAGGTCAATTACTATTAACATGATAACTTGAGGGAACCGTTGCAGTATATCATCAAATGATGACATGCGATGGCGGAATTAACTATAATCAAGAGGCAGCACATCATATAAATTATCGAAATGACCAGAACCACAAAGTTTTGCAAGCTGAGAGCCACAGCGTCATTTTTTACATCAGCCGCATACTGAAAAAGCTAGTAGATCGCAGCCAGGTATTTTGACTGTTACAACCGACGGAATCACCACACAAGGGAAGAAGATTTGTTTTATAGCGAATGAGACTTGCATTTCATCTAACTGAGTCTATACACAACATATTCCATCGGTAGGATAGTCAGGAGTGGAAAAGGGCGGGTGCGAAGTGAGTGACTTGACATCGACACATGCTGGCCTCCCCTACGTACGCGAACCACACGTTGAAGGGATTTTCCAAATTTCGCGTTAGAAGGTTTTTTCAAAAGGTAACATTAAAAAGCCCTTGCAGGATGACTCAGTCTGGCGTAGCAATTTAAACCGTCGATTGGTAGCCCTTAAAGTCACCGCTTTTGGGGTGGCAAATACATCATAAACAGAGATAAGTTCTGAAGGGGTAACACAGCAGTACTTCTGGTTAGCGCCTACTGGCTGGCTAGTAGCCCATGTTAGACGAGGAGCGCCGCCGGGTTGGCCCCGATTCCGGCGGGGAAGTCGGAGCAGCGTGGTCGGAAGGAGCTGCTCCGTCGTCAAAAACAGAGATATAGAGGAGGGGAGATAGATCCACCGTGGGGCGGTTTGGTGTAAGAGACCTTTGCCGCCGTGAGGGTGGGTGGGAACGCGGTCGAAGACGCGTCTGCTGTGGTTCCCTGTTTAGCGCCTACTGCAGGCGTGTGGGGGAATTTTAGCCCCCCCCAGTTTAAGTCGAACGCAGTAGTGTAGCCGGTGTTCGAGGAGGCTAGCACGACACGGGAGGTCGGCAGAGCAGACACAATAATTGGGTACGACAAATGTTTTGTCCGTATGGGTGAATAAAGGAAAGGGCAGACCGAAAACGTGCTGCGTGTTAGAAAATCGAGAGATTATTGTTTATACCTTGCACCAACAAAGTTGATGAGTGACATAGGTAATAATTAGCGGAAAGTTGACCGTCATAAGCTACGACTTCAAGCGTGTGCTCCACAGGGTGTGTGTAGCATCGATGTTCAACATCTATTGCAATATTTTATGACAACTATGTGACTTCTTCCTTAAACTGTAGGCGAAAACGTACTTTTCCTTAAACAGGATGTGCTAGTGCGCCGTCTTTAAACCTCAAATTCGAGTGTAGCATTCAGTAGGTTAGCAAATTACTCGGCAATTGAGAAACTTTTTGAAAACCGAAAGATGCCCTTTCGTTAATCATAAAATATAAAGGCGTAATTTACTAGCAAACATTTACAAGAAACAATTTTTTTCGTGCATGGCTTCTATAAAATATATTTAAATTTATAAAGGCACCCAAAATAAATGATAGAATGCATACTACTTAATTAGCCGGTTTTCGCAATACATACGTTTTGCTAGTGCTCAGAACAAAGCTCCTTACAAAGCCCGCATCCTCTCATGACTGAAATGACTTCAGAGTAGACTGCACGATAATTAGTATCACAACCCGAGTCAATGCCGATTAACGAGAGAGTATCAGTCTTTCGCACGTCGGCAGGTTGCGTGATTTTCAGCGACTACTGAACAGCTGTCTCTCCCACCTCAGATACCAGACTTCGACAGCAAGCCAATGCCTGGAGGACCGACGCAGCTCAACATTCCGTCTAAGCGTACCGCACACAGCCCAGTCCCCGCACACTGTACGTGTTCGCACAGAGGGGCGAGAGTTCATGTCTCATGTGTACGACACTTCCTTAGATGCCACATTAAGGAGCAACGGAGCCTCGCTGCCAGCGGATCCACCGGCACAAGTAGTACCAACCACGAGGAGTTTGTCACCCAGTTAGTTGGTAGAACAAAACTTTTCGCACACCGTGATAACTTCACACAGTAAAGCACACACAACGCCGTAATAAACACGAACCAGAGGACCCACGAAACAGACTTGTTCGGCGTAAATTGTTTTTCGAGACTGCATAGTGGGTTTGACAGCGAGAGCTAAGTAACTTTCGATCGGGGGAGGCCTGACAACAGTCATTTATTTTAGTTTTAGGTTAAAAAACCTGCCAGACATAAATAAACGGCCAGCTAACTGACGAGTCTACTTTAACGCCACTTAAGTTGGTTAGTAGGTTGTAGTCTTCGTGGCGTCGGAAATGAGGA
The DNA here is from genome assembly GCA_036362985.1 of Ligula intestinalis. Lineage (NCBI taxonomy): Eukaryota > Metazoa > Platyhelminthes > Cestoda > Diphyllobothriidea > Diphyllobothriidae > Ligula > Ligula intestinalis. Next base: position 74,694,389 of record JAYGXS010000001.1, on the reverse strand, counting down.
ACCAACAAAAACTTCCCCGAAAAATCAACCACTACAAACGGTAACTGCTGGGGGCAATCGAACGTCGATGGGCAGCATGTCCGCAGACTTCAAACCGATAGATACAATACTCCTGTGCCAGCCAACGCCGACACGAAGACCACAAGAACAGTGTGGAGGAAAATACCAACCTGAAACTTGGATCGATCACAGATGGGGCATCCAACAAGAGTAGACCCCTGCTTATTCCTGAGATAATTTGGGAATTCTCTACCGACAATGCGCACTTTAATATGAGCTATCAACGCTTCTCAATTGACTAAGAAAATCTACCGAGTCCACGAGGTCGACGTCAAGTGAAAGTAAGGAGGATTGATGGTGCCAGTGTTGCCGTTCGATCCATGGGGCGCGGGCACCAGCTCGGACGGCATGATAATCCAAAGTTAATGAACGTGAGAGGGTTTTTATACAGTGGGGGAGGGTTGAAGGACTCTGACCCACCACGCGTGATTGTGCAAGACAAATCAAGAAGAATTCAGTAGAAAACGAAGCTGTGATCGGCCAACAATTGTACCCACCAGAAGGGGCAGGGGAGGGGGAAGGAGGTGACAACACACGCATCTGAGCACGATTCACGACAAACGGACGTATTTATTACGGATGGAAGCAGCAATTAAGTGAATTACACGCGTGTGCGTGTGTGTGCATTCGTGCGTGCCTGGTCGTATGTTTGCGCGTGCATCAGTATATTTAGTTAGTTCGAACGCGAACCGATCGCCGTAAGGAGAAAAGGAAGGGTCAAGTTATTATCCTGTGGAGGCGGGGTGATGAGAAGAGAGCCCGGCGGCGAGGCAGGCGATAAGAAAGAAAAAAATCATAAATGACCAGGAGGTCAATGGAGCAACAGAAGAAAAAAGCTGGTGCGTGGGTGTACAGGTCCCAATCTTAAAAGTGCACACACACACACACACACATACACATTGAGATCTCACAGTTCAAGGGGACAAAATTGCACACAGACGGCCAGTGAGAGGGCGGGAGGAACTGGCGGGGAACAGTGCGCAATTTCGCATCTACACAACACCAAATAGGAGTGTAAGTCGTCCTAAGCATGTATGCACGCGAGTGCGTGCGGGGAAACGAAGTTTCTCTCTCATTTCTGCGACTTTTCCGGTGTTGCCTCCGCCTCCGTCTCCTTGCTCGGATTCGGGAAGTAGGGTGGTGGAGCGTAGGCATTAGCGGGCGTGTTTAAGGCCTCCTAGAGGTAGACAAATGTAAAGCAGAAATGCTGGGATGAGCAGTGAAGACAATAAAGCACGGGGTGGACGCTTTTGTGGTCGGGAGGGAGGGGGGGGGGTTATGAAAAGCAGTCACCCTAGTACAGCAGCTCCATTTAAGCGTACAGGCAGAGAACGAAGTCTGCAGTAAGATGACTACAAAAGGAGAAGGATTGCGTACAGGCAATGAATTGAATGAAACATTCGGCACTGGCGAGGATAACTCGCACAATTGAAGAAAGAGGACTGAGGTGCCGAGCATGTCAACTTAAAACTTGGCTCAACACAAACCGTCAAGACATGTCTGCGGTCGGTAAACTGTCAGTAGTACGTCTCGATCGCTGGAAGTGTGGGTCAAGTTCTCTAGGCCCGAAGCGGTAAATGTAAAGATATGATCTGCGACATAATCGAGACCGGGTAGATCATGCTAAGTCACACTCGCACCAGGTCAAACAGGCTGACCGACTTCAAACCATCGGCGTATGCTTCTGAGGGAGCCGACGTGCTTCCGAATGGCTTTGGATTGGAGTAAAATAGGCGTGGAGAAAAGACAACTGGTGGCAAAACAGAACCATTGTAACTAAATCTCTTGAAAGAGTATGGGAAGGAGGTTTGGACATTTTTTGCACATTTGAAGACAACCGAGTAAAGGAATGGGGACCTGCTGGCTAAGTGAATCAATTGAGAGGGACAGTCGTAGAAGGTAAGCCAAATAATCCGCTAAGAGGACGGTGTGCAGAATAGACATTGTGGTGGAGGGCTCATTGACCGCGTTATGGGACATACTCGCCCCGTTGTGCCTTGGAACTCAGTGACAGGGTCGGCTGATAGCAGTTAATAAACCAGAAACGGGCATTCTAGTGCCCCGGATCTCTATCAGAATTTCATTCAGCCTAGGATATGGTTAAGCCAGACCTGAAGAGGATGCCAGGTCCGAGAGGTGAATATCGACTGAAAAACGACCGCGCAAAAGATGGTCTGTGCTGTTTTCTTATCATTAATCTATGGAGCCAGTTATGCTAGCATTGATACTAGTCGATGCAGGCAAAGGTATGACAGGATTTAACGACATGGCCCTAACACGGCCTTAGAAAAAGATAATAACAAATTTGCATGCATTAAAATGGATATAATGAACATTTCTCAGCGATGACCAGTGCAGAGCAGACTACAGAGAACAGTTCTAAGCAGGTTTTACTGTAGTAGCAGTTTCGAAATCTTGCGTGACCCAAACAAGTCTACACAGACGCTGCGTTCATGAAGCAGCAAGTAACAGGTAGGACGGCTAGCACTATCATCAGAAAAGGGGGCATGCTTAGTGCATAGTTGTTGAAGATTTCATTCATTATGGCCTAGATGACCGATGAAAATCACGCGCATGCAGGCCCCACACACGCAAAAACTGAAGCAGTCTACCACTTTTTGTTTTTTTTAAACACCGAAGGCGTTTCAAGTCATGTGAAACGGAGAAGTAGAGGTCAATTAACCATGTGGTCCGCATGAAATGACATGCGGATGACCCAAAGTTTTATGAAACGGCCCTGTTAGTTTAGGCATTAGAAACAATGAAAACAGGCTTTCGGAGAGGGCGTAGGAGTAAGTTGAGCCAGGATGTGGCTATAGTGAAGCCGACTTTCATTGCATCTATCTTGATCTCCATTTTAACATTTGCTGTGCTCCAATGGCAAGATGATGATGAGGAAGAAGCGACTATGACTGTAGATTGTCCTCACCCCCTAGCAATACGGACCAATTGCTAAGCCTGTGTTTTTAATTTAAACACAAAGAGTAGTTGGGGGTTGTGAGGTCGGATTTAGGAATAAATCCACATCATGCCTGCTAAATGGGTAAAATCCGGCTCAGATGCTGTGCGGAACTTCACAAATGCGAGCGGAATGACCCGCCGGCGAATGCACCCAACTCCATTTATAGTTGGCTTAACATTGTCTTGATAATGTGAAATTATGGGAGCGGGAAGCGCCTGAGGCTGGCAATACCCAACACCCCCTGCTGACGTGAGCATAGACTATCATGCCGCCTGACTACTCGCAGCTTGGAATAGTGCTAAGCGGCTTGATAAACTGGTCCACGAAACAGTCAAGCAGCTAGGGTTTCTTCTTACCAAAAATTCCAGCGGATGAACTACAATGAATGGCAGTAGTATTAGGAAAAAACAGAGCGCACCTCATATTTGGGGAGAGCAGACTCTGCCAGTGGTTCTGTGGGCAGGGGTGCGGTGAAGGCGCCAGGGGAATCCTGAGGATTAGTCTCTACGTCGACATCAATGTCCTCCCTGGAAGGATAACCTCTGCGGAAAACAGCACTCCAGAAGAAGGGCAGTCTGCGCGCATTAGCACCTCGAAGGGGGCCAAGCCTGTTGCTTAACAGGAGGTACCGATGACAATCCCAGACCATACCAATGCAGTAGGCTTTGAAGGCCAAAATGAGGCATGAGGTTGAGATCATTATCAAGGCGATTGAGGTCGGATGCATGGTGACTGGATGGTCCCTGAAATGCTAAATGAAGAGAAATCCAGGGGTTGAAGCAGTTTCAGGAAAAAAAACAAAGGCAAACAAAAGGAACGCTTAACAGCGTTGAAAGAAAAATTTGAAAGCCGCATACATTAGGGGTCGTCAGCAAAACCCTGATGCGGCTGAGAGAGTAGGTCAGGCGGAACAATTGAATTGGGAAAGTTGACAAGGGTCGGGAAGACGTGCGGATGGACATGGGAAATATGAATCCTGAGACGTAGGATTGGGAGTTCAGGCAATGGGCCCCTCTCGGTCACTTTTACCGTGATTGTCAGCAAGAGAATGTTTTTTTTGCTTGAACGCTAGCCCATACAAAAATTCGGCTGACACTTTAGCCACTTCGTTATCCTCTCACATCTGGTTTTTGAGATCGAGTTACGAACCTTTATGGATTTTTTGCAACTCATTTGAATTTGACCTATTCTCATTTCTCCGGTTTGATCTTGAACCAGGCAGGGACGCAGTGCAAACAAGTTTTGGAATTGATCTGTACGTAGGAAATGGCCGAAGGGTGCCTATTAGTATGTGTTTTTAATTCCGCTTACGGGTAGTTGTCAGCTGGGATTCTGGTGGTTGTCTGACAAAAACACAGACCAGCCCACTGCCGCGAGGCTCGTGCAGCACATCCTCATTTGCCCTTCTGGAAGAAATTTGCCAACAAACACTGAGGAGACAGAAATGACAATGTCCAGCTTACCTACTGCCACACAACAGAGATAGCCCAAGTCAGGAAGCGGTGGAATGTGCGTCCAGGTCCCGTTGGTCATCGAACAAGATTATCTACCAGTCGAAGCACGGGTTCAAGCAGTTTGCTGCGAGTGGAGACATTTAAAGTTACCTGAAAGCGGTGTTCATTGATCTAGCTTGTTACGACAGGCAGTACCGGCGAGTTCCTTCTACCCGAGACTGATCTGGCAATTAAGTTGACCCAGTGACTAACCCGAAGGCAGGCTCAAACACTAGATTTTCTTGTCCTGAGGTTAGAGCATGTTTGGACAGAGGCAACAGAGGAGCCATAAAAGGCTACTTCAGCGTCCTACCTCTTTCTCTATTATTGGCTAGTCGCCACCAGACGATCACTTGTAAAGGCTTCTGACTTCAGGTTACAGGCACCAATAAATATGTGCATTCCGTAGTGCAATCAGGCTGGATTGGTTTAATGCCGTCCCAGTTATTCTTGTCAGAAAATTGGTGGCTCGCGCAGTTAAAACTTGAAGCAACAGGTCTCAGTCCCTCCGTTGAAGATAAAGATAGCGCCAGTGTCTTCCGATGTTCTTAGTTATCTCTCTTGGTTGGAAGAGAAAGGACGTACCGAGCATGCATCGTAGACTATTTGGGATATACGACATAGGATGCTGCTACGAGCAAAATAAAACAGCATGTAGGCAATCTGCGTGATCACTACTGAGCATCAGAAAACCTTATTTCTCTGATCCGCAACGACAATGGGGGAAAAACATACCTTAAAAATTTAGAATTAAGAGAATAGACCCACAAGAACACTGTAGAGGTTATCATCACAAGTGGAACACCAACTGTCTGGTTGACATCTAGGAGGGAGGTTGCTGCTGCACTCCATCAACTCATTAGTCAAATACATGCAACGCCTCCTCCTCCCCGCGCTCCCAAGTCAACCAAGTGACAGAGCTAACCTAAAAGATGAAGTACTTACTGGATTGTTGTTGATTTTGTCTCTGAGCCAGTGGCCAATACTGGAGGCGGATGACATATAGCCGAGCATGCAGATGAGAGCAACCACAAAGTCAAACACTTGGAGGCAGAAGAAGGGCAACAAGTGTGCCGGTTGGCGTGAAATGACTCCATGGACAAGCAGGTAGCCGAAAGCCAGAGAGAGCAGGGCCAAGCAGAGTGAGAAATAGGGGTTGGAGTGTCGCTCTAGGCAGCGTCGTGAATTCGGGTCCTGCTCTTCAGACGTGACTGTCTCGTCTTTCGAAGCATTACCTTCGGCGGCGGCAGCATCAGATGAAACGGTCTTGGATGAAGTATCCTCCGCCCGAGTCGCGACCGCTGTTTTTGATTGGCCGGTCAACGCAGACGGTGAGGGTTCACTCTCCACAAGATTCAACAACCTCGAGAGGTCTGAGGGGGAGGACTTTAGACCTGACGGATCGAGAAGACCGTCAGCATCGGTCTTACCATCACGAAAGCGGGCAATGGAATCAGAGTGCGACTTGTGGAAGATGGTAAAGCCCGGTACAATGTGCATCATCATGTATAAGATGTCTGAAGCTGTAAGCAAGAGAGGAAACGGTGAAACTAGCTCCAGAGTTCAGATGGAGAGAGGATTGTGAGCTTACACAAAACGAGGGAGAGGACCCTTTCGTTAAGAAAACAGTCACGACCATAGGAAGTTGGACAGGAACAGCTATCATTGAAAATATGAAACAACACCGATCTCTACAGTTTACCTTCTGGAAACTCAAAATACTAGCACACTAGTGCGGCTTCGGCTGAGGAAGTGAGCTTTAGGAATAAAGCTTGATTGCCGATCGGAATCCCTTATGCAGTGGGCGGTTGCAGGCTGAGATGGCTCGACCGCACATTCCAATGGTTTGAGGATGGACTTGTCCGCAGTATGATCACTCAAAATTCCCGAGCAAAATGACAGCATTGCCTTGTTGGGAAATTAAAAATGGAGCACGCGCCTTTAAATTGGACTCGGAGTGCACGCTAAGTACAGTATTGTCGGGTAGGGACGCCAACTCGACACTGCTTGTCGAAGACTTACCTCCCAACTAAAGAGCATGAGTTCGCGAGGTTATTAAATATCGTGAAACCGGCTAAACGGTTTGTAATTATAGCCTGAGCATGTATCGAAACGACCAATACAGTTTTCCGAAAAATTGTTCGATATCGGCTTTCTAATACTGATTCAACCTGCGTCAATAAAAAGATGTATTTAGTGTCGGAAGCCGTATGTTTACAACAAAGGCTGTTTATTAAAGACAACTGAATATTATCGGCGTTATGAAGCCCTTGACAGAATCTTAGCAAAAAAACAATGTCAGAATTAGTTCTTCGGTGCATTTTAAGTCGGAAAGCAACCAATTAGTTTGCGCGAAGAACTAAGCTAAAAAAACTGGAAAGAGTCAAATAGGTTTGCAGAAAAGGAAAAAATTGCTTTCATCTGTGCACTATTTGTTCAAATTACTGTCTTTTTTAAATTGGGAAAATGCAATAAATGTCAGCATGGTTTCCTATCAATTTTTTCGTTTATCAATTTGAAATACAGATGTTTTTCTTGTAAGTTATCGTTAAATTACTAGTGTACTTTCGAGAGCCCAATGTATTTTCACCTTTCGCTGTCTCCCGTTCCTGTGCCCCCTAAGCGGGCTGTGTGATAGATGTGCTGGACCAACACTGAGACCAGATTACGGTACGGCAAGCGTTATTTGGAATGCACGCCGATAACAAGTGCCGAACATGGGAGGGGCGTGGTGGCACATATGAGGGCGGCTTCGGCTACGCCAGCCACCTGCACCTGATCCCACTTCCGATCTTTTTTGACTCTGCCTTGAAGCTGGGCTCGGGTGGGCGATGGAAGAGAGAGTGTGGTAGATGGTGCGCCAGTCTACTATCACTTTGAAATAATTCAAGCGTAAGTCACTGCGGTTGCCTTCAGCTTGCACGCGATGGACATGGTCGAAATCGATGGGCGAGCCTAACCTGCCTCGGCTCTCGTAGATAACTTTTTTCGAACTTTCCAAATATGCAACTATATTCACATCCACTTCCAGGAATGACGAAGCTAATACACGTTCGGTTTATGATATTGTTAAGTATGCAAGCAGATAATCCTTAACCGAAAACGGCCGACTAACCGAGGTAATGCGGTCCTACGCCGAACTCAGGGTCAGGTTGCACTAACTTATTTTTACTGACCCCTATGTACTCTCAATCGTGCGGTTTTCAAAACATTTTTCTCTGAACTCTGTTCCAGGGGTTGTTGTAACGATAGCCAAGACCGAGATGTCACCGCCTAATTGCGTCTTGTGTGAGCCACCAAAGCAAGAACACGACAAGAAGTGTGCAACACCAGAAGTCTTTGAGTGTAACTAGTACAACATATTTAGGGTAACAAACGCGTGTGAAGCTATGTCCATCGGGCCAATCAGCTTCTGTCCCGTCTTGGATGCCGGCGTGATTGGCTGGTGGCTCGACGGCTAACTGAAACTTGAATTTCAAATTATCGATTGATTGAATGCAAGTCTGTGTTTGCTTTGAGTAGGCTGATCGATAGCCTGTCGTGAGTGGACTATCTCTTGCAAACTAACTGCTTGCTAAGGCTGTTCGTTAATCTGTCCTAACAGGGGTCAGCTCGCGTAAACGTCCATGTCTGGTCGTCCGCCACCTGTATAGGATGATTGTGGGAAAGGTGCGGTAGATGCATCATAAGTCTGCTTCATCCTTAACTAAATTAAGCGATAGGCCAAAAACCCGACTTATGGCTGGCTCGTATGTATATTTGAAGCTTAGAAAAACTGTTTAGACTAGGAATGCAGTCTAGACACTACTTCCAACAAGTCTTGACTACTATAGCTCACGCCGCTGTGAAAAAAATGACGCACAACGAGTACCTATCGATGGCTCCTGAAGTCGGCCACCTGACACCTATAGAGGGCTTACTGAGGCGATAACCCATACAAAGCTAGTCTTCGGTGGCTTGCAATACCTTGTGGAGCTGCTTCCTACGCATGGAAATATTTTTTTCAAGTTAGCAGTGTCTTTTGACAACACACCACTTATGGAGGAAGACATCGACACAACCGTTTCCAGTGTTAACGCACCGACAGTATTAGAGAGATATATATTACTGTATATGTCGTATTATTGCAGCATTCTCAGTGCAATAAGATGAAGTTATGTTTGGTAGACAGAAAAGAAGCATGTATTCAGGAAGTACGCCAGCGGTCATAGAATTCGCAGAATAAATTATTTCTTCACACAGGAAACACTACAAATGTTGAAGATCCGAACTTCTGAAAGCACCTGAGGTTAGTGAAATTGAAAAGTTCTCCTGGAAAAATAGTTAGACCTATATTACCGGAGGAATATTAATAAAACATCGGCGAGACAACTTGTATTGCACTTGAGACATTGCTTCTTCAACACTCAAGAGAGAAAAGACGGATGACAAGATAAGAACTGGAACGCCCTATTCATCGCTGCCAATATAAACGGGTGTCCTAGTGGTGAAGAAATAAGCAGCAGAGTGCTCTTCTTATGACTGAATTGGATATCAGAGCCGTACAGAGTGAATGTATGAAAGAAAACGAACTGCCAATGGACAAAAGTGTCCTAGGTACTACAGGTGTGCAAGACAGTTTAACTACCTCGAAGATGGAGATCCTTTACAAATAACAGCATATGCATTTAGGAAACCATATTTTGAGCCTCTAGAGTTTTAGGTAGTTAGGTCATTGTGTGAACCTGGAAAGTGACTCTCAAAGCCCCTTCTCGATTGTCCAAACCGGTCCTGATGGGAAAGCAATATAACCGAACAGTGGCATGGCTCTGAGTTAGAGCGCAGTTACGCTAGCAAGCAGGACAAAAAGATGTCATTCCCCTTTGAGCATGAGTCTTCTCTAAACTCTAAATGAACGCGTCTATTCATCATCTCTAATCCTCCACTTCCATTTGCACATCCGATCATTACGGTGTGTGGCAAACGCTGCCATGGCCCACCTACATGGCGGGATATGTAAACTTAATAGTAATCGGGGTACAGCCAATTCGGAACTAGAAAACCAAACATAGCGATTTCATGTTTTCCCTGTTGTTAACCGCCATATTGACTAATAAATGATAATTTTGCCTGATATTTCCTTATTTTAAGCATCCTAGTGAAATTTGAGCTTATTTGGACATCAGCTGGAATGCTTGCAGTACATGCAATTTAAAAATCGCACGCTAGTTACTATATTTTCATTTGCCGACAGCAATAGGATATTGGCTGCTTTCCGAAACTTGAAAATTGCCCGGCACTGTTGGATTTAGTACGGGCGGGAGACAGAAAATGTGCTTACTACTTAGGCCCTTAGGCCACTAATTACACCAAAGCGATGAAGGTAAAACTAAAAGCAGTTAGTCAGTCTCAAGATTCTAGTTCGCGTAATTACGTATCCGCAGAAAGAAATACCAATATTCAGAAAATTAAACTGCCAATAAAACATACATAACGAAATAGTGGGCATTGCAAAGGATGGTTAGGCTAGGTATACTATATTTCTACGGAAGGAGCAATTTTCCACAACATTCAAACGTCCATAAATGTAATCCTGAGAAAACACGAATAGCAGAAAAAAAGTCAACATCGGATTTTTATATGTAAATAAACAAAGTGGAACACTTCAGGTCTTTGTTAAACAACGGCATAATGCCTTTCATATCCAAGAAGCATGTGTGAACCTAGCCACCGGTTACAGAACGATGCTGAAAGCGAGAACCATTTATTATAGCACGCAGATGGGATCAGAAAGTTGTATACTAGCTAAGCAGCACTTTGAGGTAAAAAAGGGGCATTCTCGAAGAAAAGTATCAATTTATCGGGTTATCCAGATTTACTGCGTGATCCACGATTATGGGGAGTAGGGTCTATGATATCCGTAAGACCGCCTAGGTCAGGCATGAACGCAGGCGTGATAAGGGAAAATTAAACAGGAATAAAACAAACTATATTTTGCTACTGAACCCAGAGTTGCGAGTATTTCACAACCTTGGCCTTTAAGGAAACAGAGAAAACAGGAATTGTTAATGGCAGCAAAAACCCTGACATTCACAAGGTAGTCTTGAGTAGACGTGCCTGAAGGATAAATAAACTGATTGCAAACCTTATAAGCGGAAATAGCGCTAATTATGATTGTAAATTGTTTCCATTAAATTATTTTGTACACAAACGAATTTAATTCAGTTTGGAGCAGCCTACCCGGCGTTCAATGCGCTTATAAACGGATTATACGTCTTAACCAAAAAGCTGTCAGTGGAATTAGTATGGACACACTGAAGATTCGAATAAACGACAAAAAGTGGCATCATACGCGGTTTCCGTTGAGGACAGGGAAACGGAGTTGATGGCGCGTTCAATGTCGCCATGTCTTGCTTCAGGGCCGCGACAAGGAGGGTTGATACAACAATAAGTTGCAGCAGAATATGAAGAATTCCCAGTATAACCGTGCCAGTTCGCACGTGAAGATAAAAACAACATCTAAACTGAGAGTCCCGCACTCCGAAAGCCATCATTGTTGTTTTGGAAATGACCGGGCAAAGTTTGTATCAAAATAAACGCATTTTCATCCATGCCCAAAATCGAATGGACAGATTGATTGATGCATACACGTTAACAGTCGAACTGTTAAGGCAGAAAATTTACAGTCCAGATGCTAAACATGGAAAATGTGTCCTTTTTCACTTCCAGACAGCAGTTAAATGTAATACTGCATAGGTATGTGTAAAGATTTATGACCATTATTTTGTTATATTTTTATTTTGTGCACAACCTTTTCATAGTTATTTAACTGCCTTGAGCTACCAATGCTAACTCTATGGTGCTATACAACAATTTAGACCGTCAATAACAAAATATTCTTGTAAGGGGTTTTGGCAGATTCTTGGTTCCATAGCTTAAATGCCGACAGCCCTAATAACAAAATATCAACGATTTTACAACAATGTTACAACAAATGAACGAATGCGCATCAAGATAAATACTAACTTTCATGAGAGGTGACTATCTAGAGGGCATTGTGGTAAAACTGTAGGAATCTTCGGACTCGGCCTCCTACAACAGCAATAAGTCGCGGAAATTTGTAGCTTACAGAGGAGGTGGGTGTATGGGGGTTGTCCCCAGTTAATAATGAAAAGAAATCTTTGCAAAAAAGTTTGTTTGTAGAGCACATCTTCGGCGCCGTAGGTTACCGGTTGGCGCCTTATTCGTGTAGACTTTGGTCGTTGGGGTTCGTCATCATACATAGAGATCATCAACACGACAGGAAAAGGGTGAGGTTAAAAGGGCAATGCTATCTATATAAATGAAAATGTAGAAGGAGGTAAAGTGTAATGACTGATGTGTTTATTCCAATGTAAAAGCACTGTCGCTGTACACTGTCCAACAATCACTAGCAAAGGACTGTTGTGCTGTAGGATTGTTGGACAGTGCCCATACGGGCAGCCGTACAATGTAAAAAAGCGGGGGAGCTTACCTCGAGAAACTTCTGCCTGGCGGAGTGCATTGGTACTCATCCTTCCCAGTCTTCGCGATCCCAACGTCCAATGATTTCAATCTGGGCGTACTCATCGTCAACGGGGAAGCAGGCAAACTTCCGGATGAACAACGGCAATAAGCAGCTTTTAAATGAGGTCCCCATATTATATATATATATATATATATGTGCAAACACCGATCGAATAGGCTTCCGAACTCAACAAAATTCAAGTGGTGGTCAGAGTTTCCCAACGGGTTATCGCCTGCCAGGCCGATTCCGGCCAAATCATTATAGCAGAAAGGGGGGTATGACAGCATTCGGGGGTAAATTGATACAGAAATGTTTCGGGCTTATTAGCCTTCATCAGCCAAGCATAACCGAGAACACCAGCTGGTCGGAAAACACAAACAAACGCACTCACAGACGGCGCAGTTGGTCCACCACTTATGTAAATCAGATGGGTCATTAGCACTTCATCGAAGGCTAATGAAGCAAATGGCAGGTGGCGAGGTGCTGATGAAATGCGGTTTGATGAAGTGCTTAAGACCCATCTGATCGACACAAGGGGTGGACCAACTGCGCAATCTGTGAATGCGTTTGTTTTTGTCCGAAGAGCTGGTGTTCACAGTTATGATTGGCTGATGAAGGCTAGTAAGCCCGAAACAGTTCTGTATCAAGTGAACCCCAAATGCTGTCGTACCCCTTTACAGCCAACACGTGAACGCAGACATGGCAACCACCGTTCACACACTGGCGGGAAGTTGTCAACACAGAAGGAGG
>JAYGXS010000001.1:74587483-74660272 GCA_036362985.1 Ligula intestinalis | reverse complement strand
AACTGCTTACAATTGAGTGTAAACTGGCATGATAAACATATTATTATTACAGAAGTCGTCCATAAATCGGAAAAAACACATTATCATACAGGGTGCTCCTGAGTCCACGTTCGACAGTACAATGGAACGAGTTGCACATGACTATGATCGAATACACGAATACGTCAGTGCTGTCCTAAGGAATGGGGAAACCTATACCGTAAATAAAGCCTTTCGTCTGGGTAAAGCAGACCTACGCTGCGACCTACAAATAAACCCAAGGCCTGTCAAAGTTATATTCGATAACGAAGGCTTGACATCAAAACTGCTAAAAGGATAAACGGCCTTACGAAATTCGAACAATCAAGTGTTTTATTAGCCAGAGTACGAGCCGAGGGAGCGGATGAAAACGAGGCAACTCAGGATATAATTGGGAGAGAGGACCGAAAGCGGGGCAAAGGGCCTGAAAATAAAAGATGAGCAAATAATACAAGTCAAGGAGCCCTTCCTCTGGCCAAAACCTGTCACGATGAGGGTTGGGCCTCACGGAGTAAACTATCACTAAAGATCCTATCCGCAAATTTGCAAAGCTTGTTTAGCAAGCTGGACGAGCTAAAGAACTTTGTCGATGAGTTGAAACCAGACATCATGGCTTTAACTGAAATCTGGCTTTTAAAATATATCGCTGATTCTGAATTATCGCTTAGAGGATATCAAATTTTCAGGAAAGACAGAACAACTAGGGGAGGAGGGCTTAAAGTCTATGTCACTTGCAAGCTGACAGCCACGGCTGAAGTACCGAACACAGCACGAGATGTGAAAATGCTAAATATTACTATATCTGCTAAGTATGCCGCCTTCGGTGACATACCCCCCGCCAAACCATACTCCTGACCAAGACACTATCCTCATAGCAGAATTTTATAGGGTTAGTGAGAAAAAAAGACATCCTCATCGATGGGGACTTTAACGCTCCTGGTGTTGACTGGCAGCCCTGGACTGCACAGGGTCTTCAAGACAAATTCAATCACAAATTACTGCAATGGGCCACCGACAAACTGCCCTGCCAAACCGTTGCTTTGAAAACGCAGGCTAGGGAAGGAAAACAGTCGAACTGTCTCGACCTTATCTTTACCCAAGAGGGGGAAACTGTAATTGACCTGCAGGATCGACCCCCATTAGGGTCAAGCAACCATATTATGCTGTATGTTGAGTATTTGCTGTTCTCCAAACCCTACTCCTCCGACGCGTGGGAAAGTAATATTTGGAAGGGCGACTACCACTTATGAGATGAGAAATGTCAGAGGTATCATGGGAAACAGATATTCAAGGTGGGATGACCTTTAGCTCGATGTTGAAAATGACTGTTTGTCTCAACTGTCTCTTCAGAAGAAAGACAAGTACGAATCGCCCGAAGTGGATGAACTCAAACTTGCAGGCCGCTTTCAAAATGAGGAACCGCTTCTGGAGGCACTACAGATTAACCGGCTCCGATAAACACTGAAGGGAGTATAAGCAACAACGTACCATTTGTAAAAGAGAAGCTCCTAAACTGCGCAAGAAATACGAGTTGAACATATTACACAAGTCGTTGGAATACCCCAAGCTATTGTACGGTTACAAACGAAGCACGCAGAGATCTCAGGAACTGATCCCAGCCCTGAGATCAGCCGATGGGCAACTGGTGACCGAAGACCAGATGAAAGCCTCCCTCCTCTCCGATTTCATTGAATCCATCTACACTCGAGAACCTACAACTTTTGCTGAAGGTACGTCCGCTCATCGACCGATAACTGCACCCTTACCCTCCTCCTCATTGCCCAAAATAGAGGACCTAGAGTTTTCACACAACACTGTCAGGGCTGAATTACTCCAACTTAAGCCTACCAAATCACCAGAGCCGGACAAAATTCCTGCACTAGCACTAAGAGAATTAGCTAACGAACTATGCAAACCCCTGGCTGCCACCATCCAGAAATATTTTGACGAAGGCGAACACCCAGAAAAATGGAAGTGGGCAAACGTCACCCCGATCTAAAAGAGAGTTTCACGACTTGATTGCGCAAATTACCGTCCTGTCAGTCTAACTTGCATCGCGTACAAAGTAATGGAGCACATTATTAAGAAGCATTTAATGTTTTTCCTCGAAAGGAACAAAATATTATATGATGGACAGCACGGCTTTTGCCCAGGACGCTCTTGCCTCACGAGCAATCTTTAATCAGAAGAAAAGTGGACAAAGGCCGCAGATAAAGGCTATCCAGTTGGTGTCATATTCTTCAACTTCAAAAAGGCCTTCGATAGTGTACCGCACAGGCTTCTTCTGCATCAGATTTTGGACGGGGGAATTCAAGGAAAAATGTATAAATGGATCAGTAGTTTCTTGTCCCTTAGAGAACAGAGGGTCGTTGTCAGCAACTGAACCTCAGAATGGACAAAGGTCAAGAGTGGTGTACCACAAGGCTCAGTTTTGGGTCCGATGCTATTCCTGATTCACGCAAACGACTGCCTCAATGAGCTTGATTGCGCAGCCGTCATGCTTGCGGATGACATAAAAATATGGGCTTAAATAAGGTGCGCCCATGACGCAAAGAGATTACAGTCGAAAATCAATAAACTGTTTATCTGGTCGTCCACGTGGCTTCTTAACTTTAATGTATCCAAGTATCTTGTTCTACACAAGCCCGGGGCGAAACGTGCCACCGAAACAGTTATTTTATCAATGGTACCACATTAAAAGAGGTTGAGACGCACAAAGATCTGGGTATATGGACAACCACGAACTTGATGCAAACAGAGCACTGTAAAAAGTCCGTCAAGAAGGCAACTAGTACCCTGCACTGGATCAGACGAACGTTCAAAATCTTTCCACCTGAACTCTTCGGAAAAATATTTGGTGCCTTTTTGAGACCACATCTTGAATACGGAATGCCAGTTTGGACACCGTAGTTGAAGAAAGATATGGAGCTTCTTGAACAAATGCAACGCAAGGCGACAAAGATGGTCGATGGTCTCAGGGACTTACCATATCAGGAGAGATTGATCAAACTTGACCTTTTTCCTGTGTCTTACAGGAACGTTCAGTGCAGCCTGCTCTGGACATTCTGGATAATCCGGGGCCACAGTTCCTCCCTAGAATTGGAGGATTTCTTCCAATTAGCCACCACTATTCACCTGCGTGGCCATCCTTACAAGGTCACAAACGAGCGCACCCGATTAGACCTCCGAAAATATTTTTTTAGTCAATGCGTGGTCTGGCCTTGGAACTTGCTACCAAGCGAGACGGTTTCCACTGACACAATTGTGGAATTTAAAAGAAGACTCAATGTGATTTTATTTGACAAAAGGCGACTTTTACAGCACGATATTTTACTGCCAGCACTGGGAACAACTTTTCTGGCTTTAGACCGTTTTCATTCTTTTCCGTGAAAATTCACTCGAAATTCTGTCATGATATCATATGTGCTCCCCCCGAATGCATATTAACTGTAAGAACAACCTTTTTGCTTTGCATTAATAAGGTTCCCAAGGGCATTTCTTGCCTGGACCCTTAAAAAATATATGCATATCTTCAAATCATCAGCGTACATGAAGGGTCTACCATACTGAAAACAATCTGAAACGTCGTTGACAGACAGGCAAAGTAGGAGCGGACCCAGTACACTACCCTGTATAACTCCACTCCTCACACTTCCTCACCTGTATTTCCGTTTGACTCGTCTTTAACAACTACGCGGTTTTGTCGGCCAAGGGAAACCCTTGATGCATTTCCAGTCTAACTGCTTTTGGAAGACCTCGAGATGTTGATAGGAATAGTTTTTTACTTTGTGCTTCCTTTACCATCACCAGAGTTAGGCTTCTTTTGGAGGCTGGTATGGCACTGATTAGGTCTAGCTACGTGTTGCCCCCCCCTCTTCTACATTTGTGGGTTCCTTCTTTAATTTGTATGCAGCCTTAGCATACCCACTAGGAGTGGTTGAGGTGCTGGGTACATTTTGCACTTTTGGTCCGGAAAATGAGCCTATAATTAGCGGGGTTTTTAATTCGGAATGTTCCTTTTGTGCTGAAATTGGGCGCAGAGTATCAGTCCCGCAGACCGTTATCTTAACACTAATTCTATTAGCCTTCTATTCTCCTCATCTTTTCCGAGCAGCTTTCTCCATGTCTCCGAGAAAGGACCATCGGGAATTTAGGAGATCCGCTTGAAACTATTCTCTCTGCCTCGTGTCCCCCGAGAGCCTAGATATTTCCATTAACCACCGCTGAATCAAACAAAGCCACGCGGAAGTACTCAGTCTAAAATGCTGCAGTTTCGTTGACTACTCACGTTCATCAGGCCACCCACACCTATTTCTGCTCTACTACTATGTTCATACTACTATCTTCCTAAGCAGTTTTTTCTCTTACACCCTTTTTGAACATGGAGGCCCGTTGAACACTGTCTCCATTTTCACTGAAAGAGTTTTTAAACTGCCATAAGTTTTCGATTTTAGTTCAAAATTAACTTCAAAACATTGGTAAATATTGCCCCAAAAGGACAATTTCTGCTGACATTATTACGACTTTCTACGTCTTCCTGCACATATTGACAAATTCTTTGTTGAATTTTTATTTTTTCGAAATTAACTTTGTACAGATAGTGCCATACCGGCGCTGAAAATATAAATTCCAAATATAAATTTTAGATGTTTCTGTAGAATCTTGATCACGGTGCTCCTCATTGAGGACAACTTGACCATTTATGTTACTTGCCTGATCATTTCTGTGCGCAGACGCTTCGGCGAGGGATGCTGCTGCTGTGTACGTTAGGTCCCCTCCCTCAAGTTCATGCATCGCCAGTTTTTCCTTGTGAGGGAGAAATCAATAAAATTTCTTTAGCTCTTCCATCTCCAATCTAAGACTGTTAACTACCTCCTCAAGTTTCGTAAATTTGTTAAGAAGGGTAAAATATGATATGCAGGCTTCATCTTTACGAGTTTCATCGCTTTAACTTTTAAGGCTTTTAGTTCGCTTGGCAGGAGGACTTTTCAATAAGCTTCATGACCGATCTTTTGTATTTGATGACTGAATTTGATCCTTACGGCTGTACGCTTCTATAGCTCCATCAGTTTACCATTCGAATTCCACCCGTGTCATCCGCAGTTTGATTCCCGGCTGCGCTGGCAGCCTTGTAGAA
Organism: Ligula intestinalis; assembly: GCA_036362985.1. Lineage (NCBI taxonomy): Eukaryota > Metazoa > Platyhelminthes > Cestoda > Diphyllobothriidea > Diphyllobothriidae > Ligula > Ligula intestinalis. The sequence goes on along the minus strand of JAYGXS010000001.1, from coordinate 74,655,117 downwards.
TGATCGAGAGCAATAGTTTCTTCTTCCATTTTAGTTGCAAACGAAACGATTTAATTCAAAATGATAAATTTGCCTTTGTGACTGTGACGTAGTGTGCTGACTGATATTCAAAATAGCGAAAATCTTCCGACGGTGTGTAGAGTATTGCAAATATTTGAAGCAGAATGAGTAAACAATATGCCTAATTGCCTATAAGCACTTTCAAATATGTAAAAACAATATGCAGGATATTCAGGACCGATTCAGCCGTTTGTAGATGTTTGAGGTCCTGAATAACTCCTAATCTTCAAGAAAGCTTGAGATCCTTGTAACTTGGCCTTTTAGGCTGTTTTCGCCTGTTTGTTTGTAGGCTGCGACTTCAGTTCAACGACTTGAGAAACAAATTCCACTTTGATTCCGTCTTCTGTAGTCCACGAGAATGTCCAGAAATGTGAAATCCCGAAACGACTAAATTTGTTGGAGTCCAAAAAAGTCAAACTGATATCGGAGGCGTAAATCCTCAAGATAATTCAAGTACTCGTCTACATACACGTACTCAACCTACAGTAAGCCTATTTTGCCCGTGGGGTAGCGTACTATGTTTCGCAAGCAAACCAACCTACCATTGACAGCTAAAGAGCCCTCCGAGGGTTTAGTGCCAACTAGAAGCCCGCCCTTGACGATTGCCTGAAACTGCATAAATGCTCGACCACTTGGTGGCCATGGACCATCACAGTGCTCATGTTTGAAATCCCATTCTGATGAACTTGATAATGGGCGCCGCAGTATCTTCAGCTCGCCTGACCGATGCACTAATTGGGGCAGCAGTTGCGGCGGTTTTTTTAGCTTTCGTTTTTTTAATTTACCCAGATAACTTTCAAATGGAAAAGATGAAAAGCTGTCTTAAGGACCATGCTGTTTGACATCGTTCGCTAGATGAACAATGCTATGAACATTGAACACCATTTTATTCTTACCGTACAGGTGTGCAAACTTCTCAACAAACATTGTTAGCAGCCGTCTACTGAAGGGCACGGACTGCTTGCATGACTATGGGCGGACTAAACAACGTATAGCTGCAAATAACAGAAGGAACTGATGCCAATATTTCTTGAGAAGCACATCTCTATTAACTATAACCCATGTGTACAGCAGGAACTGACGCAGTTCAGTCCCCTTCCATGTGTCAACTTTGAAAAGTGACCTGGCACGCTGAGAAAAAAGGCGTGGTACGCCTTTGGCATAAACTGAGCGTTCTTGGCATCAAAGGGCAAATTTTGGACTGGATCAGGTCATTTTTAGTCGGTCGAAAACAACGCGTTTGCATCGGGAAGGATAAATCGGGCTGGGTTGACGTAGTTAGTGGGGTTCTTCAAGACTCCGTTCTCGGTCCTCTACTCTTCATTCTCTATGTAAATGACAGTCTTCAGGAACTGGACTGTGGTAAAATCATGTTCGCCGATGACGTTAAGCTCTGGCAGGTCATTAAGTGCCCAAGCGACCAAGATGCTCTGCAAAATAATCTTTGCAAACTGCAGACGTGGTCCGAGAGATGGCTGCTGGATTTCAATGTGCAAAAGTGTGCTATCCTCCAACTGCGTTTAATAAAATACCCTATCTCCCAGAGCAGCAGAACATATCACCTGAAAAACATCCACATTTCTGTAGCATCTACGCAAAAAGACCTCGGCATTTGGATACAGAGTAATCTGAAGCCCTCATTACAATCTGTCAAAGCTGTAAATAAAGCCACGGGAGTGCTGCACGCTATCAAAAGGGCGTTTCTAGCCTTCTATGAAGATCTCTTTGGCAGAGTGTACGGCACATTTGTTCGACCACAGCTAGAGTATGGCATACAGGCGTGGCGGCCATGGCTAGCAAAGGACACAGCATGTCTGCAGAAAGTGCAGCGTCGGGCAACAAAGCTAGTAAGACGTCTAAAGAACCACACTTGCATAGATAGACTGGCATGCCTTCATTTATTCTCTCTGCATTACAGGCAACAAAGAGGGCATCTTATCTTAGTTTACAAGATAAAAAATGGTCTTGAGAAAGGATTACGCTTTGAAGACATGTTGCAGCGGCACCTCTCGCCTCCTCTCCGTGGGCATACAATGAAGCTGCGCACGAAAATGTCCAAGCTAAAGATCCGCTCTGAATTCTTCACGCAACGTGTCATACAACAGTGGAACAACCTTCCACAGTCAGTCTTGGAGGCCACTTTCCTTCAGATGTACAAACAACGCTTGGATAATTACATGCATCCCCTCTCCTCTCACCAAGTCTGAACTCTAAAAAACAGATATATATTGTAAAAACAATGCTACTCACTGTTTGCTAATACTATGTTAGTAGTGGTAAATTTTTATAGGTGCTTGTACATGTTCTAGATAGGGTTTTCAAAGGCATTGCCTATTATCCTCACCAAATAAACTGAAACTGAAAGGTACCGATTAATGGCCGCTAACCAATCATTTATTGTTGCAACGGCTTCATCTGATAGGCTAAACCGTTTTTCTGTTGGACTCTTGAGCCACCAATTTAGCAATCTTCGCATAATGCCTAGGTACACTCAATGTAAAGGATCTAAAGGAAACCAACTTACCATTCCTACATATCATTTCAATAGCGGAGACATACTAACCGATGGCAGTCATCTTCCCTGCTATAAAAATACTTATCTTCCCGCAAACGGTGGCCTACACGATCGTTATAAGTCTGCTGGTTTTACTTATCATAAAAAACCATAGTGCGACATCGCGCACATCCGTAAATGGCAGTTACGTTTTTGATTTTCATTATAAAGGCCCTAGCAGGAGCATCACAAATGATGGCTGTCAGACGAAAGTCGAAATGTTTGTCGATTGCATCGACGCGTAGACCATCCCTACACAAAGACTTTAGCTCAATAACTAAAGGCCTACAGAAATACTGCACATCGGACGGCTTGCCGAGGCCACAATATACTCCTACGACAAAGATATCGCTTATAAATGGCTGCATAATGCGTCCTAGAATCGGCCAAAAATGCCAATTTGGTTTCTTCTGCATCGGTAACCCATCAACAAATAGATACTTCACTATCTCTGTGTCTTCAAGTAACGTTGGACGGCGACTTACCTGCTCCAAAATGAGCATACTCACCGCTACCCATTTTCGTAATCTCTGTTTCGTGGTCTTCCCGCAGCAACGTCCGTGCATTTGCAGGTAGGTCTGGACAGACACGTCTCCAAATCTTCAGGCGATTATTGAGGTGCATATGAGGCATGTCGGATTTTACTGCTCAAAATCAGAGGGCTTCTAGCAGACTTGGCTCCTCCTCTTTTGGAGGCTAACTGGAAGATTTGCCAGCTCCTCCATTGTTGATATCCACTTGAGCAGAACTGCAACCCGGTTCTTCGACATCTCTCCACATCAGGGATTCCGGTTCAGATCCGGCGAAAGAGCAGGACGAAGTCAGCCCCGAGGTCGATGAGGATGTGGCAGACGCGAAAACTTCATCATAATGTTCCATAATTTCGCCTAAATCTTCCAGAAGCGCTTGCCTTCTGCGTCTATATCAGGCTGTCCTCGAAACAGGCGTGAACATGCTGAAAAAGAGCTTAAGAAACAAAATGTACACAGATCAGGCCAATAGCAACGTAGACACAGTCTTGCAACCGCTTGCCAGCGTGAAAATGCACTAAATGATGTGCCCACCGGTGCATCGGCCGCTTATCGCACAACGCGATCGATTTTCCGATGCATGTACGAGAAGTACTACAGCAACTTAGCAACGCGTGATCGAGTCGTCTGTCAACCAATCAAATTCTCAGAAGCAAGACAGCGATGGTCGCCGAAAAACAATGATAAAATCGAGTAACGATCGGACGATTTTTGCTATTGGGAAGGCATCTGCAGCATCGAGGGACCTACTGGTGTGACATTTATCTTCGGCACAGCATGGTTCGTATTTTAATATGCGCAGATGTAAGGTTGGATAATCGGGTACGTGAGCAGTCCATAAGAGGTTAGAACTCCGCTAGGAAGTCAGTGCTAAAACTGCATTAGAGACATCATAAAAACGAAGGTCCCCGAGAACTAGTGCAAAGGCCCATGGTAAATCTAGGAGGTTGGCGAACGTGGTAATAAAAGAAAAGCTGACAAAATTGACTTAAAAATTTTGCTTCTAAATGTGACGGTCCACTGAATTTAAAGGGACCACATGGATATGGGCATCACTATTCCAAATGAAAAAGCCGTGAGTCATACAGTCACAGACCTAGAAATTGTGACCAGGGTCTGGGTAGCTGAAGAAAACGGTTGCTTCGCTTGACTGTGGAGCGGACTGCAAAGCCATCAGTTCACAAGTTACGACCCCCGGCGGTGGTTACCGGAGATGATAATTATAGTTCCCATGCGGGTGGCCACTACGAGCTAAATCTATTGCGCAATCTGCGCATATATCATCCTAACCTCGGCATGTATCGAATAATTCTGAGATAACCTCTGGTGAAGGGTCCTCGAGAGAATCCGAAACGTCAGGCAAATAAACCTCTTGTTCATGCGATCGTATATTTTACTTCTAAACCAATTAGTATCAAGATTACCGCGTTCAATCCCAGGAGGACCGTTTTTACAATCGAAAATTTGCGTGTTTTAGAATGAGACGGACAATAAATAAATAAATAAATAAATAAATTTTATATTTTAGGCCCGGAGGGCCTCGTCATTGCTAACTTAGTGCTGTGGAAAAATAAATACACAGTTGATAAATGCTGCTCTCCATGAAACAACCACATAGACAGCGGGAGCGTTTAGTAGTGTTGGTAGATAAATTCGTCATATCGTCATTTTAAAATAGTAGTCAACGCATGGTGAACTAAGAAGGAAGCAGTGAAAAAAAACTCCTACCATTTAAGCTGGGGCGGAGTTCAGCGAACCCCTGCTTAAAAAAAAACAAAACGTAGGAGAAAAAAACTGCTTCAAAAAAGTTAAGGGGTTTGGTTGAGAGGATTGATTGTAGTGCAAATGAGACAGGACTGTTGATGAGAACGAATGAGGGTAATTACTTTATATTTCCCGAGGCTAAATGGTAACGTGATTCGGATTTGATATCCACTAGTGTAGACGACAATGTAAATTCGTATGAGAGATTATCCAAAAGTAAGCATATTTAGAGGCAACAAACGAAAGTGGTCAGACGTTCACGAATGAAGGGATAAAGCGATCATAGAGGGATTATGATTGGCATAAGGCCAATTTACTGAAATTATGTCGTTTATTCCTAGGAGATTAATGCCAGAAATTACGCGAAACTGGGAGCAGAGGACCCCTTTGAGTCTTCTTACCCACGTAATTTTAATATTTGCACACTTTCATCTCTCATCATCAGAGAAACTGGATCCATAAAAGGAAAAGTCTCCGAATAAATGAACGATCTGAACATTTTAAATATTACTGTGGTCAAAGGCGTTCATCATAAAAAATAGGGGCCAGCAATATTCTAGCATTGAAAGACAAACATGCCGGAAAGAAGAAATTACGCGATGTAAAACCACACACCTGTACAGCCCTCGAAAAATTCGATCTGCATGAGGCGATATTGCTAGCTTGTTCGTGTAACTTATACCCAATTCCATTATGGAGGATCGTTCTAAAAAAGAACTATTTTGAAAGATAAGGGTTCCAGGAAGCTTGGCGAAGCCAGATTTAATTTAGCTACACTTGGGTGAAGAAAACTCCATCTGCCAACTTGACCTCCAACGGGAGACCGTAAGTAGATCTGTATTGATTGAAACAATGCCAATATTGGTCGTGTCTTAGGAAAATTAGAAAATGCATTTGATATCATCAGCATAGATAAAGGTGTCAGAAACTTGAGTCCAACTGAAATTTCATCGATGTAAAGAATGAAAAATAGAGGACCTGAGATCGCGCCTTGAGAAACGTCACTAGTGATCCGATGAAGCGTCTAGTTGCTATTACTTACTAGGTCCTTCTGGTTGCGGTCATATAAATAGGAGTGGGTGGAGTCAATGAGGGGGGTTCCGTATTCACCAGAATATGTCTGTGTGGCAATTTGTGCAGGGCTTTTCTCAAGTCAAATTAGATCACAAGCACTGCTTGCTGCCCCCTGTGAAGGAGGGTGACAAAGTTAAGAAACGCTAAGTGGTGATCTTCCACGTAGAAAACCATACAGCCAAGTGCTCTTGGAGGAGACACCATGCAAGCCTGGTGAATAAATTAAAGCCCCTCAAGATATCTATCTCCCCGCACAACCGCTTAATGCATTTTGTTGTCAAACATTCAATTCTTGGCTAGTGGGCGAAGATTAATATTTAATGGTGGCGGAATTGATCAAAAATATTAAATTTAATAAGAGGATGTTGTTTTTAATATTCTAAAATAGAATCAAATGCAATAAACATAAACTTCTGTTGCGCAGGATATGAATGCTATGTAGTTTCCAAGCAGTCAACAGACAATCTCAAAGAGGGTTCCTTTAGGAAAAAGTAGTTTATTGAGATTGGGGATGAACAGGAAAAACAAAACTCAAAAAGGGTGCGGGATAAAAGGAGGTCCGAACGAAAAAGGGACGCCGGAAAGAAGCCACAGCACTTTGCTGAGTCAAAGCCGAATAAACTGAATTGGCCAATCAGGCCTCGTCCTCGGCACCTTCATCCCCGATTGGTTCCTCTGTCTCTACAAGGGCAATCGGATACAGGGGGTGAGTTCAGGGAGGGGATGTATAATAGTAATATACATTACACTGCCTCCTCCTTTAGGACCGATGTCCCATCGGTAAGCTGTTTCGAAACTGCGGCGTTGTGCGGAATGCCTGGACCGCCGTCTAGGGGTATTTCGACCGTACGGGATACCGGGAGGGCCAAAGAAGCAATCATCGAAGAAGGATCAGGGGATTTGGAGAGGGGATCTGAGGGCGAAGGTGGCGTAGGCGACGGAGAGACCAATGGAAGGGGGACTTCAACCACATCGAAGGGCCCAATCCAATGGGACGCGAACTTGCCATTCGATCCGCTGGGCAGTCGAACCTGGTACCAGAAAACCTTGTCACCAGGTTGTTAGGGGGCACCATGCGCCCGAAGATCGTAGTAATCCTTTTGCCGCTGATGGACCGTAGCAAGGCAAGTCCGAGCGAGCTCATGTGCATGATGGAGATTGTCTCGCAACTTCCGCACAAAATTATTGGGCCGTGCACGCGGCAGGAGTGGAAGGGGACAGCTTGAATCTAGAGGCAGACGTCCCGTGCGACCGTACATCAGGGCGAATTGGGTATGGCCCGTGGACGAGTGGGTGGCAGACCGGTACGTGAGCAGGCACTGCGGTAAAGCAACATCCCAAGTTTGACGAGGGGAGCTGTTCACGAACGACTGAATTAACACTTAAAGTGTGCGATTTTTGCGCTCCACCTGTCCATTACCTTGCGGATGCCAAGGAATAAACCGGGACTTTCGAATGTGAAGAAGATCACAAAGCTCTTCCATGAAACGAGACTCAAATTGAGCACCCCGATCCGAATGGAGTTGCTCGGGAACGCCATGACGACAGATCCCCTCGTTAAGGATAGCGCTTGCAACTACGTCAGCGTCGGCCTTCGGGATGGGCACTGTCTCGCACCACTTGGTGAAAAATTCGACAAGCACAAGAATGGAGTGGTTTCATTTCTCAATAGGGGACATAGGGCCCATCAGGTCCACGCCAACAATCTCATTAGGATAGCCTGCCTGAATGGGCTGGAGTGGTGCACGATAGGAATAGTTAGGTTTTTTGACCTCCATGCAAACAGGACAGGTGTTACAGATATCCTGAATGCTGCGGCGTTGATTTGGACACCAAAACCTATGCCTTGCGGCAACGTTGGTGCGAGCTTGACTGGCATGACCCAGGTCACTGTGGAGGCGCGAAAGTATGGGGTTAATCGTGTCGTGAGGTAAGACCAAACGGCGGGGGTCAGTATCGGAATATTGGAGATAAAGAACGTCATCGCAAAGGCGAAGCCTGTTCCATGCTGACCAAAGGCCGCGAGTTTCCCAACGGGAGCCCCTCATTTCCTCACTTGACGGTTTCGAAGCACCGATGTGACGTCTATCGTTAAGCAAAGATATATATGTGTCTGTGACTTGGGTTGAAGCCCACTGTAAGCAATCCAAATTTCCAATTGCAATGGCAGCCACTGGGACGTCTGGCGGCGAAAGGGTTCGTGCCCGACGAGACAGGGCGTCTGCGTTTTGGTGTTTCTTACCGGCGCGATGCAAGACCGTGTAGGGGTATTCCGAGAGTTCCACCTGCCACCGAGCGTATTGGCCAGTTGGGTCCTTGAAGTTTTCAAACCATCGCAGCGCCTCATGGTCTGTGCGTATTATAAACGGCTTTTCCGGCGAGATAGTGGTGGAAATTCTTAACGAAAGTCACGACGGCAAGAATTTCTTTCCGAGTGGTAGAATAATTTCGTTCGGTCCTAAAGAGGGACTGGCTGGCAAAAAAGAGAGGATCCTTGAGTCCTTCCGCCTGCTGCTGTGAAAGGACAGCCCCAATGGCCGCATCAGAAGCGTCAGTGTCCAAGATAAATGGAGGGGATGAGTCTGAAATGTTGGGGAACCCAACAGCGGGGGTGATGTAAGGAGACGCTTGAGCTCTCTAAATGAGATAGCTCATTCCTTGGACCAATTGAACATGGCACCTTTGCACATAAGCCAATTTAAGGGGGCCGCAATGCGCGCGAAAGCTTTTAATAAACCGGCGGTAATGGGAAGCCAGACCCAGAAAACTACGCAGGTCAGAGACACACGTGGGCTGTTGCCAGTGTTGGATTTGCTCAGCTTTGGCGGGATCAGTCTTAAGGCCGCTGGTAGTGACAATATGACCCAAAAAGGATACTGAACTCTTCAAAAAGCATAATTTCGAAGGGTTAAGTTTAGGACCGACGACCTGGAGACGATCAAAGATGGTCTGGAAATTGGCAAGATGGGACTCTACCGTGGACCCATGGACGATAACATCGTCCAGATAAACAAGACACGTTGAGAAGCACAAGTCTCTTTAGACCGATGCCATCAGGTGTTGAATGGTCGCAGGCGCGTTCACCAACCCAAAAGGCATAGTCTTAAACTCATATTACTCCGATGGAATGACAAAGGCAGTCTTCGGCCGATCTTCGGGCGCCATTTCTACCTGCCAGTAACCAGACTGTAAATCCAGCGTCCATAAATATGCAGCCCCGGCCAGCGCCTCCAAGGTACTATCAATACGAGGGAGGGGAAAAAATCTTTCCCCGTGACGGCGTTCAACTTGCGGTAATCGACACAAAGTCGTAATTAGCCATCCTTCTTCTTAACAAGAACAATAGGAGAGGCCCAAGGGGAAGACAATGGACGAATTACGCGCTTGGCCAGCATATCCTTAATGGCCTCCTCTAACTGCTTCTGGAAATGGACCGGTACCCGGCGAGGGAGTTGATGGAATGGCCTGGCCGAGCCCTTGTCGATGCTTTGTTGCAGGATATTGGCTCTACCCAAGGGTTCACCATCCCATGCAGAAGCAGATGAGTTGCGAAGGATAAGGTCACGAACAGCAGCTACCTGCTCGCCAGAGTAATCAAGGGACTCAGGGACAAGACGCTCCAGATCGGACGGCTGGGGAAGAGTACAACATACTGACTCACACACGGGCTGATGCACTGAGGCATTAGGAGAATAAAAGGGGACCGTGGTCGTAGTAGACGTGAGCTGACAGGTAGCAAAGTCAATGCAAAACCCATGAGCGTAGACGAAGTTGGCCCCTAGAATGCCCTGCCACTGAATACCCGCACAAACATAAAAATGATGGTGAAATTCGGAGGCACGAAGATGAAGAAGTTCGTCGATTAAAGATGACAAAGAAAGAGGCATGCCATTGGCAGCCACAATACGAGGACGTCGGTGGGAGACCTCGGCTTTACGAAGCCATGAAAGGGAGAAGCCCTTAGGGTTAAGTAAAGAGCAAGCAGCTCCAGTTTCGACAAGAAAAGTCACTCGCGTGTCAGCAACCAATACATCAATAATAGGCGCAGCAAAATTAGTTTTGGATGAAACAGAGGGCATGGGCAGTAACTCACTTGAAATTTGGGCAATAGAAGCCTGACGACCCCGTGGTGGGCGAGTCAAATTCCGATAGGTCTGTGTTGCCTCTGACCAAGTCGCCACAGAACGAGCCTCTGAACTCTGGGCAAAGGAAGCTGCAAAGCAGAGAGAGGAAAGCGAAGGGCCATAACGGTCCTCGTATTCCTGGACCAGAGACAAAAGTTCGGTTGAGGGCAGGGATTTCCGCTTGATGAGCTTACGTCTAGGATGGTCGTCAAGGCTACCAGCGCGAAAGTGGGCGAAAAGCAAATCGTCCGTCATAGAAGAGGGGGAGTCGGGGAATGCAGCGAGGACCAAGGGACAAAGACAGCCCAAATTATCACGCGCACTTTCACCCGGAAGCTGCAGACGAGACAAGAACTCTCAATAAGCGTCAACTGGCGGTTTGGGGGTAGCGAAGACGCGTCGAAGGGAAGAAAACAGTGAATCGACTTCATCGTGGAATTTCACGCCAAAGGACGAAGCCTTGGATAATGCCTCCGTTGACAGATGGCGACAGATGTGGCGGGAAAGCTCGTTTGTTGCCACGGAAGGCAAATTGACCTTGGCCTGGGAATGTCAAAGGTCGAAATCATCTCCCGGTTTAAGAAGGGGCATAATGTCTATGGGGCATTGCCGTGTCTCCAACACCGACAGCAGGCTATGGCACAACCCAGCCAAGCTAACGTTGGCAGGCAAAGAGGTGAAAGAGGACTAACGTTGATCGCCAGACATCGTGCGTAACCACTGCTTCCAATAATGTAGTGTACAAGCAGTCAGCAGACAAGCTCAAAGAGGGTTCCTTTAGGAAAAAGTAGTTTATTGAGATTTTGAACGAACAGGAACAACGAAACTCAAAAAGGGTGCGGGAAGGCAGGAGGTCCGGATGAAAAAGGGGACGCCGGGAAGAAGCCACAGCAGATTGCTGAGTCACAGCCGAAGAAACTGAATTGGCCACTCAGGCCTCGTCCTCGGCATTTTCGTCCCAAATTGCTACCTCGGTCTCTACAGGGGCAATCAGATAAAGGGGGTTAGTTCAGGGAGAGGATGTGAAATAGTAATATTTATTACAGCTAATCGGTGGAAATTCGACCTTATGTAGGCGGAATTTAATGTAAAGGGAAATTTGTCTTCGTATTGGTGGAATTTAACTAAAAAAATTGAAAGACGGGCTACCAAACTTATAAGTTGACGGAAAATTTGGAGCCTCTATAATCAATCTTGCCTGAATAAATATGCTTATTAAGTTCATGTTTACGAGGGTAGACATAAGGTAGGGGTCGGCAACCTTTTTAACTCGGAGAGCCAAAAAAGCAAATATTTGGAAATATATTTCAGAAGGAGCCATAAAATATATTTTAAAAATGAAATAATATTAAATGCTAGTATAATAAGCCTCTGAATTAATTTTTTAAATAACGTTATTTTAATACTCACTAGCGAAAAAGTCCGGCTTCGCCTTAAGGCTACCCTACTCAACCCCTCCTCCCCCAAGGTAGCAGGCAGTAAAACAGCTGCCTTCTGCCAAGAAGTGAGTTAAAAGTAATGCGTCTGCTCGCCTCACCTTTTAGGCGTTTCAGTGCATAATCCAGGTTAGCACAATTACACTGACACACTCGCGTTCAAGCCCTAGCTGCCTGTTTACAACCCTTCCCCCTTTCCCGACGCGCACACAACCTTGGGGCTGAAACCACCCTGGCCGCTGCCGTTAACGCGCTGACCGTAAAGCACTTGACCAAAATTCACTAAACCCCCTCCTTTACTCCCCCCACGGGCAGGAGTCGGTAAAACAGCTGATACGGAGCGTAGGATAGAAAGCTCGCAAAGCGATTCCCAATAGAGGTGGACAGGCATGCGAACTATGCTTTCGGCGAACAAGCCTATTACTCTTAATGCCAACCAATCAAAAATGGAAAAGGAACGCCAAAGAACCACAATATCGCTTTTATTAAGTATACATATTTTTAATGTGATTTCTAGTGTTGCATGGATTCGTCGAGGGTTTTATAGTCTGGTCAGTAATTGGTGAGGTTAAGCTTCATGCAAGCGTTAAGGCTTTCATCCGTTAGACGTGATCTATTTGTGCACTTGATGTATCTTATATGTGAGAATGACTGCTTAAATGCATACGCAGATCCAAACAGGGCCAATGTAGCAATACCCACACGCTGCAATGTGTGGTATTTGACCGGAAGCGTGTTCCAAGTATAGATTATCAGCTAGTTTTGGGTTTAAGTTTCTTAATTTCTGTCCACATGTGCTTGCTTGTCAACTCCGCTTTATGTCAAGCGATACTTTCCAAATCTTCATTGAGTGACCTGAACTTATTCACCCACATGTGTGAGGCGTTAAGGTCAGCCAATTCTTCTTCGAAATATCCAACGGAGAGGCCAGGAATATAAAGTAGGTCGGTTGGGTTCAGTAAACACTCGGTTGGATGGGTTATGGACTAAAAAAGACAAGTGTGCTCTCGAAGTTCTCCAAAGCGTGCTTTGAACGACTGTGGGAGACTGGATGTGACGCCAGCTAGCTGGTGGACATCAAAGTTTTGAGCGGACTCACTTACTGTGCATGCATCTTTATATTGCCTTAAATTTTCAAAATGTAGTAATTGATCTGTCTCAAGATCCATGATAAAGAGTTCAAGCTTGTTTTCTGAAGCGAACACGGATTGTTGAAGGGATAACAGTGTATTTCCATTGCCTTGCAAGTAAACGTTAAGTTGGTTCAGGTATTCGGTCATGTGCACGAGATAGTAAAACATGAGGAGCCACACAGTGTTGGCTAGCTCAGGATTCTCAATGCCCTTCATTTCAAGGAACGTCCAGACTTCATTCAGGCAAGCTGCGAAACGGCTAAGCACCTTCCCTTTTGCCAACCAACGTACCTTGCTGTGCAAAATCCCCAAGATCGTTATTTCCAACTTCATCCAGCAGGGTTTTAAACTGTCGAGCATTTGAGGCTCGAGCAACAATAAAGTTAATCATACGGATGATAAGCGACCACTTCACCAAGCTGCCCGTCGCATATCTGAGCACGAAGAGCTTCCTGGTGTAGAATGCAATGGAAACGTAGGATGGGTTTATTTTCATATTCACATAGAAACGCCACAAATCCTGTGTTTTTACCCCCACCATACTCAGAGCACAATCAGTACACATTGAAATACGTTTATTCATGGGTAGTTTTTTTCTTGAGCAAAATCCATGAAAGACTTGAATAAATCCCCACTTCTTGTGGACCCTTTTATTGGCAGAACCACAAGACTTTCTTCGTGCAGTATATCACCAGTAGCATATCTTGCAATCACACTGAACTGCGCCATATGGCTAACGTCTGCTGGCTCATCCAGCCAGAGAAAAGAACGGCACTGCAATTATGTCTTTCACTTGTGTTTCCTCCACGTGGGTTGCCATCATGATGGTACGCTCATGAGCAGTTTTTGCCGACAAAGGCATGTCTTGTATCCGTTTAATTATCTTGTCTTTGGTCGGAAGATCATCAAAAAGTTTATCGGTTACATCCAGCATACACGTTTTAGCAAACTCATAATCTGTGAAAGGTTTTCCATTTCTAACTATTGATAAAGATCCAGGAAAGCTCGCGGAGTTATAGTCACCTTATTGGGTCCATACGTGGAGTTGCTTCTGGCTGTTTTGCATCCTGCTCATTAGCTCTTGGCATGCTTTCTTTCGGCCATCTCCCGCAGGGTATTTTGATGCAAACTTATTATGGCGTGTGTTGAAGTGGCACTTTACATTCGACCGTTTCATCGATGTAATCTTGTCATTGCAAATTAGACACATCGCATAATGTGCTTTCTGCACAAAGGCGAATTCTTCAGCCCATTCATACTTAAATGTACGACACTCTTTATCTCCTTTTCGTTTCGCAATATTCTTTGTTGCAGAGGTTAACTTTTGACAAATAAGAGAGAAGGTAGCGTTCAAAGATGTGCGATCCGTCTGATCAAAGAAAGCAGTCAGATGTTATGACAGATGTATTTTCCAAAAAGGCAAGATAGGTGAACGAACGTTTTAGATTAATTCATTATCAGACGTATTTTTATTTCTTCCTCTGGCACGTTCGGTTAAGTACTGGCAATTCTTTTCAGTAAACGCGATATCAATTTGGAATAAGCTGCCCAAAAGTATTAAAACCCAGCAAAGCTACTCTATGTTTAAGAGAGCTATAACTAGTTTTCTACATTCAAGACAACTTTCACGAATTATGGGTGCTGACTCGGTGGAATCTCTCTTTCACTCTGATGGCGTTCGTGGACTTTGAACCCCGCCAGGCTTCATGCTGAAGATAATGCTGCTGAAGCAGCACCTGCCCGCAGTCGGCTAACCTTTCAGCCGATAGCGCACAACTTTTGCCGAAAACAATTGAAGAAAGACTGCAAACACTGTGTTCTTGTGCCAACACTCTCCGTCTCGAACTTATGTCCTAAAATGATATGAAACATTTCTCCTGCTGATGAGTCAACTCAGCTTACAACTGTACATTTATTCCGTTTGTATCATACCTTTGAAGGCAGGTTTTTTTCCCTTGAAACAAGCTCCCTATCTCGCCCAGTATTGACAAAACACAAAACCTGAAACAAAGCAATACTGGCTGCAACATAGGGAGTTTGTTTTAGGTTTTTCCGCTCTTCGAGGTGTTGGAAGGCGCCCAAGAGGTGCATTACTAACTGCTTACAATTGAGTGTAAACTGGCATGATAAATATATTATATTATAAGTTAGTAAAAGTTTAAAGAACCAATCAACGGTATTCAAGGGGGAGGGGAACTGTTTAGAAATATCAAAGGGGGCAGGGGGAGGAGGGGAGTGCCCCCAAGTAGTTCATATCAACAAAAGTCTCGTCAATTTGAGGCATCGTGATACCAGTTGTCACTGTCTGCTCATGATTTCGCGGCCGATGTATCATTCCACACAGCAAGTGTTCGCGAATGGACTGTTTTCTCCGTCTGGTGGACATAAACACGAGGCACTGTATGTTACAAAGCCGGCTGGCCTATGCGCGTAAGATAGCCTTGTCTGCCGCCGTGACTTTGACCAAGCTGAGGTCAAGTCTACGACTGTTGTACTTTAGAAGAGAGTCTGTTATTTAACGAGCTTGTGGCGGCACGTCATTGAAGGCGGACGGCTACAATGCGTGCCTATTCCCTTCCCTTTCTTTCTCCAAGACCTGCTGTCCCAAAGTCATGTGTTGCCAAAAGCAACTGCTCCAATGCTCTTTTGCACTAACACCCCCGCCCCAAGGCTTGACCTCGCAGCTGCGTCTAGGAAGCCGGTAACAGCTGCACGAGTGTCCGCTTTTCTTCTGTTTCTCGGCGGCCCCGAGACCGCCGCCTTGCTGACCGTAGTTTATACAGTCACGCACACACAAACGAGCATACATGGGCGTGCAAATACCTAAGAGCCATTTAAATAGTTCACCCCTCGGCCTCTGTAGGCGACATCCCCTCGGACAATTGCGAGACACCAATAACAGAACAATTGAACCTGCTCCGCAATCCTACTGAATCAGCTGTCAAGACTGTCTCAAGCTCTCTGAAGTCTGGCAGGGCACAATCAACACTAGTCCTGGCTTCGCCAGTTGCCACTGCCACCTGGGACTGCAACTGGGAGTTCTGTACATAATAAATCACTCCTTCTGATGACTTGTGTCTTTTGACTTCCAACCTGGGATTTGGTCTGAGGATTGTAGTGATCCAAGTGCAACCTACTACTAAGACCCCTAAAGAGTAACCAAAATCATGAAATCTAAAGTTTCTGAAAGAGCCATTCGCGATCATCAAAAGAGCCATATATGGATCGCGAGCCATGGGTTGCTGACCCCTGACATAAGATATGTATGAACTGCGCTAGTCTTCTTCGAAGAGGCAAGGAAACTGTAACAGAAAAATAATAAATGGTCGCTTTGGAAGAGGACCTGCTTAAAATTAACAAAGGTAGCAGCAATGTCGTTTGTGAAAATCATGTTTAAAGTATGAGTACCTCTCATTGAGGAGCGGACCAACTGAAACAATTTTGAATAATTAATAGCACCCAGGATAGGTTGAATACCATTTGGACAAAAGTTTGAAAGCCAGTCACTGTTTGGAAGATAATAATCGTCGGCGATTAGTTAATGGTAAATTTGGACCGCGAAATCAATTTAAAATTTCACAAAGTTTTGTATCCTCGTTGGATAGTTAGTTAGGACGATTGTATATCCGTTAAAGTTTGAGCGTTTGTCGGGGTGAGGGGAAAAATGATGGGAAGCAATGACTTTAAGAGAGTGGCGTGGCATAAAGGTCATACAGGGACTGGAATTCTAGATAAGGCAACCACAACCACGCCTAGTAATGCGGTCTCGACTGTTGAAATCATATTTGTCTATGGTAAACGAAGAGTTAGAAATCAGGGGAAGGGTCCAATATTCACTCACGCACCGGCTCTTATATGAGATATCTTAGTAGCAACAGAAATTTAATACAACAGTAATGTAATATCGAGTTTATTTAGAATAGCAGGGCTATGGTTAGCATTATTTAAAAAAATAACTTGGAGGTGGGTAGCCAGAATGTAGGCCAAGATTATTTGGGAAATGATTACAGTCGGGACTATAACCATTGGTATATGGATAGTCAATAACGTGTGGTTAATAGGAGGGTGTAAAATATTTGAGGATACCGTTATCTGCAATGGGAAAATTTAGAGGTGGTACATCGAAATCAGCCTGTTGAAGAGTAGCGAAAAGTGACCGTCAAATAAGGCATGCGTATAATACGGGAGTGTAATATTACCACTGAGGTTATAAGACGAGCCAGAATGTGGTGGTTTAAATGGGTTGTCTTTAAATTGGGATGATAGCGGATTCGTACCCCACCCCTTAAACGACATTAAACGACATGGTTCCGCACAAACAGTATTGAAACACCGTAAAAAGATTCTAGGTTCAGCAGCTGCCGAGGTAGATGGCACCTCACCATTTCTCCTCAAATCTTATTGTGCTCCCTAGCCAATGCCTTGAAACGTCTTATCAACTTGAACTTTGTTGGGCCCAACATTCCAAATCATTGCCGTTCAGAAAGAATCATTGCAATCACCAAAATTCTTTTATCTTTGCTCCAAAATCAATTCGTAACATGGTCTGCTCTTCCGCACTACTGGAACCTGCCTTGTACATTATCGCACCATCTAGCTATGACGTCTCTGCTCACTATGTGATCTGCGCCGATCGTGTCTGAGGTCGCATCTACCGCACCTATGGTCCTAGGCTACGCGGCCCTGTCACACTCTTTCTCGTATCGACCGACTGCTGACGACGTGGCGGGTTCCCCGGCTATTGGCACAGCAAAGGCGTATCATGGTCGCATCTCCGGTCTCCGGGACGTTCTCGTGGCTCCGAGGTCTCCTCCTCGTATGTTCCTTCGGATTTAGATATTACTCGTCATGGACGCCATGGCTGCCCTCAACATTCACATAAGCATCATGCCCCTATCATTCACATACTTCCCCCACGAGCGACAGTTTTTCTCCTAAAAACCACAAATGACATTCCATTTTGAATTATGAGCCTGCCTTAGGAGTTTTTTCACTGTCTGCTCTTCTTCCTCAGTTACACTGCTGGCTCGTGTAAACGGAGTGTGAGCTTATTACTTGAAACAAGCGAGTAGTCATCTGAAATTGAGTCAACGACTTCTTTGGAATGTTCAGCTATGCCGATGCATTTCTTAATCCTATGCACCAAGAGGGAGTTCAAAGGCGTTTGCCTATATTTCCTTCAATAAATTTGACTTGACTTGACCATCTCCTTAAATTTTGCCGCCTCGTATAATTACCATGTAAGTCAAGGCGTTGCACCCTAGATGCTTTTTGCTGTTGTGGCCCATTCTGTTCTAATAATCACTTCCAGTCAATTATTGGAGGAAAAATGCTTTCAATTGAGCTTTAGATAAGGACTGTAGTGCGTACACACATACATATATTGACTACTCCTCAAATTTTAGCTGTCTCGAGCATCCCGTCTTTAACAAAGCGTTTTCAAGCGGCTCTACAAACTGGGCAGTTTCTTGGCTTCGAGGATATTTTGATTTTCCTACTCCATTCGCTAAGTAAGGCAAGCGATGACCCACTGCCCTCTTCAACAATTACGAAGATCTTTAAGGGCCTATTTTACATCCTCACGTGTTCTCCTTCTACAATGATGACACAAGGTCCCCAAATACGGATGGATGTTGCTTATTCTCTCAAAAACAGACTCATCTCTAGGTTTCGAAAGATGGTTCGGACCAAGTTTCGGCATCGGAAAAGGCCAGTGGTCTTCTTCTGATTAATCAGAATTCAGTCAACCGTGTTTTTCGATAGCGACCCCCTTCCAGTCTTGGATCATTAGACACCCTGCACAACGAGTTATATTCTATCCCGCACCTTGGTTTAACTCTAATATTTTATCTCTCGTTGCCCCTTTGTATTGAAATCCTTTCCCCTAAATTTAGTAAATTCCTATATTATATCCGTCGGTTACGTTCCTATCATACACCTCAAGGCCTAATCTAGTGCTTTACAGATGCCTGTATTCTTTCCTCATTTATCTTGCCCTCCGGTTATGTTTCCAACTTTTATTTGATAAATAGTCAGGTTATAAAGCAAAATTAACAAAACATCCAGCAACTGCTGTTTCCTACCTTGGCTTGGCCTTTATGTACTAGACCATTTGTCTTTTTCTAAAGTGCACAAAAGGCGGTAAGAACTAAGTGATTTTCGGACACTCGTTTGCAATGGTGCACTGTTCGAAGCTTTTGCCTCCTCTCTATGAACTTCCTATGTGCTTCCCCAAATACTATGGTGGAGTTCTCTTGGTTGGAGCTGGCAGTTTTGCTTTGAACATGTACATGGCCGGTCGTGTCATGCAAGCTCGCAAGAAGTGGGACATACAGGTACCCACAAATCAGCAACATTTACGTTTTTAGCCGCCGCTATTGTATCATCCAACAAACGAAGAATTCAACTGCATTCAGCGGGCGCACCAGAATTAGTACTGTTTTATTTTTATTTTTGATCATCTTTAGTCTCGAAACCATGCCATTTTTCCTGATGGGTTTGTTTGTTGGTGGACTTCGGTGCCCCGTAAGTGTTTTCTGTAGTAAAACCTGATTGTTTAGGTAGGCGCTGCGGTATGTGGCTCCGTTTTTCTTCTAGGAAGAATGGTTTACCACCATGGATACACGAGTGGGAGTAAGTTGTCTTTCCAACAATCTAGTTTTGCCATGTTTCAAGTTTCACTATTTTCTATGCTTTTTAAGAATTATTAGCGCTTTGTCTCTGGCCGTGCATCGTAGCGCGTTGACAGCGCATCATAAGCTATATGCAATTGATTTGTTAATAATTAAATACAGTGGTAATGGTTTCAGTTTTTTATGCCGTAGTTATGGACTTTGACTTGGTGTGGATGTGGTAATTCCCAATCTAACCGGTTTCAATTCAATCCAAGATATTAGGAGAGCACATGGCCTCGACAATGCTGCAAAATGCATCTCCACTTGAAATGGTCTGTGCCGGAATACCTTAACTGCTAACTCTACGTTCTCAAAATACAAGGGCGTGACAGTGAAAGTCCTAGAACCACCTACTGTTACGATGGCCGTTGTTGAGTCATTCTTTGAGTTAACTTTTTCTTTGCTGCTTCTAGATGGGTAGTGCTGCCTTTTTAAGAGCAGTAGCAGTAAATTCACTCAGCAAGTGATAGAAGACTTGCCAAAGCCGTGCAAATCGTCTTTGCTTGCTGTTATGAGACATGCTCGCGATGTTACGAGTGCAGGCTGTCTAATTTAGGAAAAATTCGATGTAATTCACTTGGAGAATGCTCCCCAGATTGTGGTGTTTAACGCTTCCGATTTGCGCTTGCCATGTGTGTGCGCAACCGAACATTCAATAACCGATCTGTGTGCTGCCC
This sequence comes from Ligula intestinalis, assembly GCA_036362985.1. Classification (NCBI taxonomy): domain Eukaryota; kingdom Metazoa; phylum Platyhelminthes; class Cestoda; order Diphyllobothriidea; family Diphyllobothriidae; genus Ligula; species Ligula intestinalis. The sequence goes on along the minus strand of JAYGXS010000001.1, from coordinate 74,635,091 downwards.
AGTACACATTATCTTCATTAATAGGGCAGCATCGGTTTGGAAAACGCTTTCATCCCTTTTCTGTCCATTTCAGGCCACACTGCTCAGACATCAGGTGTCAGCTTTTACACGTTGACAGCAACTTATCCTGAACAGTGCCTTCTGGTCGGAAATGTGGTTCAAAACCGCTGGTAGTTCCAGTGCTTATAGTTGAATCGAATGATCTGTCAAACACATTAAGCTTCGACAGCTTATTCTGTACATTCCCGTAGCCTTACACCGTCAAATATATATATATCGTAAGCATACGTGAGGTCGATCAGCTGGCGTCGGCACATAAAATTAAAATAGTAAAGGTTGCGTAGAGCCCTTGAATGAACAAAGTTAATGGATTAGTCAAATTCGGTGATTGGCCTTGTCAGTCGGAAGACTGAATACCCATTGGTTGTGATTCTTAGTGATAGAAAATTTGGCAGGCCGTAGAGTCCTATTATTTGTCTCACAGATGAACAATGAGGCGAATTTAACACTGCGGCCAAATCAACCGAACAGATGATTTTCGGTGGTCTGTGGCCATGAAGAAGTTTAGAAATGCGTTGCAGTGAATACTTAGTAAATGAATTCATGTTCAAATAGAACCCCCGATTGGTTAGGTGTCGTCCTCGAGTCATGTTTACAGGGAATGAGAACGGTGAAGAATTTCGCAGTAGTGTTGATAAAACTTATATAAACATTTATGTTTACCTACGAAAGTTGCTACCTCAGTCTACTATATTTTGCTGCCGTGTTCTAGAGTTGGCAGAAGCGATCATCGTCGCCCAACCTAACTCGAGTCGTCTGTATGGTTAACTGTAAGACAACCTGGTTTTCCATTGGGCGCCACCTAACAGACCCAAGAATTTGGCCGATTGCCCTACGAACTGAAGACCACCAATGGTTGTTCAATCCTATTTTCTTCTTGAACCCGGGCTATAGAACATGATCGCACTTAAGAACCGCGGCTGTGTTGGCAACATGAATCTTATGACATCAAAATTTTTGGGTCTGTCCTGTTTGCCCTGTTTACCTTCCGTGAACACACTGGGTGGCCATCAGCCAGGTTAGGGGGCAATGGGCTTTCAAATAAGAGGCTTGAATACCCCGCTCATAATTTAAGTACTATTTCCAAGATAATTTTGTTTAAAACAAAAACATCACGCTATAAAAAAGTAAATATGGACTCAGTAGTCAACCGGGGCCGACAACAAACGCTTTTGCGAAACCAGTTTAGAATAAAATGCCTATGGTAGGGCCGAAGGGATTAGTGCCACACATAACAGATAACGTTGCGACCATCTCTGTGCACAAGTTTCCGCCGCACGTATATCTCGCTTCTTCACTTGCTTCTGCGAATGCGTCGGTACTAGGGTTTTGCCGAATCGAAGCCATGTCAAGTACAAATAAACATTACAGTGCCTCGTAGGCACTTAGCGAGCCCAATATACCTTTATGGATAAAAGTGCTTTGAACGCGTCAGAAAAGCTGTTACTGCAACAGCTATCTTTTTCTACTTTCCTCCTTAACTTAGAATACATTATTTAACGACGTTAATCCTTTATGCTGCATTCATTTCAACAAGTTACTCAAGATAAGTTTTGTTTGTTTTTTTTTCCCTTGCGCGCATTCTCTTCCCCTGGGCTATCTTAACCTTTTCCTGCTCTTTCCGCAGATCCGAAAAACCGTTGTAGGGGTCTATTCGGTTTCATCGCACTGGGCCTTCTCATGTTGCATATGTCAGTCACCGGCGTCCAGCATCTAGTTGCGAGCATCCGGTAATTTTCCCTTTTCCTTAATGCTTCGTGCTACCCGTTTGTGACCAATATCAGTTAGGTTCAATGCCGAGTTATGTGTGCCTTCGCGGATTTTAGGGTTTCGTTTATGATCGTTATGTGATGTTTCACAAATTTGTGAGCTGGGACGAGACACTGGATAGTAAGCCTGCACGGACTTTGTAACTAACGGCCTCTACCTCACATGTATGTGCTTGCTTTGAAGGCCAATCAGGTAGTCCGCCGCACGGCGTAAGTTCGCTCATGGGACTCCAACATCTCCACGTTTAGTGCTGCCACGCACTCGACAGCGCGTACAGTTGATCATTAAGAATTTGCTTATCAATAGATGTGAGCATGTGAGTATCAGGAAGCAGTTCAGAAGAAGGAGATGCCACTACGGGAGCAAGAGTTTTATTGTCCTGACGTTTCGGATTCCGTCGGGAATCCTTAATCATAGGCAATGTTACAATAGTCTGAGTCATGTCGGCCCCTATCTGCGCACGACTCAGACTATTTCAACATAACCTATGATTAAGGATTCCCGACGGAATCCGAAACGTCAGGACAATCAAACCTTTGCTCCAATGGTCGCATCTCCTTCTGCTGAATTTGATTCTACCGATTGTGAGTGTCTTTACTCAAACACTGATGATGGTTCTAGATTGAGACCAAGTGGGGCAGGCGAACTCCCAGCAACCAGATCCACAAAACGCTATTTCCACCCATCTTTTCTTTATGCTACTTGAATGCTTATATTTGGAATATTTAATGCGTAATTTACGTCTTTTCACGTTTCAGCTCCGCCCAATGCTGCGCAATGCCTCGCTAAGTAATGTTTCCCTCTGAGTGACAAACAGACCGTAAAACTGGACATTTTTAAAAACTTAGCATTTTGTGTTAGAAATAGTTTCAAAAGAAGTAAAAAATGCTCGTAATTCTCTGTTTTTGTTTCCTTCGATGGATCTTTCCTCGTCGAGGTGGCAATTGTGACGTGAAACCGTTAGGGTCAATTTTCGTATACACCTGGGCTTTGCTTGCATAGACGTGTAAATGTAAGTAAGCTTGAACAAATACCTACTTTTCCCTGATGTAACACCCGGTTGCATTTTATTCACACCAAAGCGACATTTTTCAGTCGACGCTAATAGCACTGATTCCATTTTAACACGTTCTTAGGTCATAAACTTGAACCTTCGCCTATCTTGATGACCTCTAGATTTGCTAGTTCTGTATATTTTTGGCAGTGCTAAGCCACGCCGTGTCCGGAGTCGGTGAATAGGCGTTCGGAAAATGTTTATACATACCCTCTTAACACCAACGGGCGGTTTCCACTTTCAACCAAACAGAAGTGATGTACACCTTCCGTCTTTGATGATCGGAAATGTGCCTGGTCGTTGTGAAGTGCCGTCGTATCGAGTAAAAGATGGAAAATTGGTGACAGAAGAAAGGATAATTGGATAAATCTAATAGAACATTTAGGGACAGAGGCGACAGGCTAATGGCCATTCACAGCCATAAGGACACTCATCTTGATGTACGAGTTAAGAGAATGTAGTCGGTCAACGGTGTACCCTTAGTCGAGACTGCTACGTTTCCCTTTATGGTTATTAGCTGGTGGTCGAAGACATGTGGTTAGGTAGGTGAGTACTAAAGCTTACTCGCATTATTACTCGAACGCCAGTTTTGGGCTAGACATCTTGGCACAGCGGCCGTAAGGCAGCAGAATATGACCCTCCATCCTCGGAAGCATCATCCTTTGTCTGCCACGGCAGGAAACGCCTGAAGTCGTTTACCGGATCTGGTGTGGCTGTAGACCCGGGGTCGGCAACCTTCGGCTCGCGAGCCAGTTGTGGCTTTTTTGATGATTGCGTCTGGCTCTTTCGGAGGTGCTGCATCTGAGACGCGTATTATAATTAATTTAATCTCAACCAATATCTGGCGTTTAGATCCCCCAGGTTTGGCCTAGCAGCTGTTTCAGTGCTCCCTTTCCGGCTAGCCGACAGCAGCTGCTTCTCTTCTCTTCTGCGTTCCAACGGCCGCGACAAGCTCACTAAATAATAGACACTACTAAAGTACGTCTCTCCAGACTTGACCTCAACTTACTCAAGGTGGCGCTGACAGACAAGGCTAACTTACGCGCATAGGCCAGCCCGCCCTGTCACTTATAATTCCTTGTGTTTATGACTCCCAGATGGAGGCATTTATCACGCGCAAGTAAACAGTTTATTCGCGGGAACTTGCCTTATGTACTAATAAATCGCTCCTAACGTCTGACTGCTTTCTTTCATCAGACGAAATGCTCTTAGTGGTTATAGTAGGTCACACATCCTTTGTCGCTACACTCTCTTCCTCTTATTTGCCTTTCGCTAGGTTTGTAGTAAGTTAAACCCTAGCAACTGCGATCTTCAGACCATGGTTACTTAGGAGAAGACGTCTTCGGGAGGCCAGAGTGTTAGGAACAGTATACTGTGTACACAGAGGAACGAAGAATAGATGGAAAAGGACTTGACTTGGAGAGCCTACGACCAGACAGGAGGGCTAACCGGTCCAAGTGCTGGTTTGGCAGCAGTCACGCGTGCAGTGTTGCTATTCGTCACCTGGGCAGAAAGCAGTTTTTGCGGCAACTGTGATTGGCTGATCCAGGCGTCAAGAGCCGCAGTCGTGAGATTCCAGTGAAGTTCACTTCGGCGCGAGCTAGTCACAACAACCCGTTTGACAAAGAAGATAACGAAACGAAAAAGAGATGAGGAGTATCGTGCATGTCAGGACAAATGGACCAAAGCATTTTTTGTGGAGGGATCAGATTATGCGTTCTGTCTAATTTTCAATGACAAGATTACATCTATGAAACAGTCGAATGTAAAGCGCCACTTTAACACATGTCATGATACCTTTGTATCGAAATACCCTGCGGGAGATAGCGGAGAGAAAGCATATCAAGAGCTAATGAGCAGAGTGCAAGCCAGCCAGCAGCATCTCCGCGTATGGAACCAGCAAGGTGACTATAAGTCCGCTAGCTTTGGTAGATTTTTACCAATAGTGAGGAACGGAGCACCATTCACAGATGGCGAGTATGCTAAAATGTTCATGATGGATGTAGCCAATAAACCTTTTGATGATCTTCTGAACCAAGACAAGATAACCAAACGGATAAAAGACATGCCTCTGTCGGCAAATCTGTTCATGAGCGTACCATCATGATGGCAACCCACGTAGGGGAACCCAAAGTGAAAGCAATAAATTCAGCGCCGTTCTTTTCCCTGAATTTGGATAAGTCAACAGACGTAAGCCATTTGGCGCAGTTCAGTGTGGTTGCAAGATATGCTACTGGTGATACACCGCGCGAAGAAAGTTGCTGTTTGGCCAATAAAAATGTCCACAAGAGCTGAGGGTTTATTCAATTCTTTCATAGAGTTCGTTCGTGGTAGAGAGAAAAATTCTGTGGCACTTCTATGTGAACATGAAAATAGACCCACCCTGCGTTTCCATTGCATTATACACCAGGAGGTTCTTTGTGCTCAGATATGTGACAGGCAGTTTGGCGAAGTGATTTCGCTGGTCATTCGTGTGAGCAACTTTATGGTTGTCCGAGCCTTAAATTGTCGACAGTTTAAGACACTGCCGGATGAAGTTGAAAATAATTATCACGGTCTGCTTTTGCACAGCAGTACACTTTGGTTGTCAAAAGGGAAGGTGCTGAGCCGTTTTGCAGCTTGTCTGAACGAAACCCTGACTTTTCTTGAAATGAAGGGCATTGAGCATCCTAAGCTAGCCAAAACTGAGTGGCACCTCAGTGGATATGACCGAACACCTGAACCAGCTCAATGTTAAAATGTAAGGCAATGGAAATACACTGTTATCACTTCAACAAGCCATGTTTGCTTTTGAAGCAAGCTGGAGCTCTTTATCATGGATCTTGAAACAGATCGTTTACTACGTTTTGAAAAACTGAGACAATATAAAGACGTATGTACAGTAAGTGAGCCCACTCAAAACTTTGATCTCCACCAGCTAGTTGGCCTCACATCCGGTCTCCTACAGTCTTTCAAAGCATGCTTTGGAGAATTTCGAGAGCACACTTGTCTTTTTAAGTTCATCACTTAGCTAACTGAGTGTTCACTAAACTCAGCCAACCTTATTTATATTTTTAGTATCTCCGTTAGAGATGTCGAAGAAGTGGCTTTCCTGAAGGCCTCAGACATGTGGGTGAATAGGTTCAAGTCACTCAATTAAGATTTGGAAAGAATCGCATGACATAAAGTGGAGTTGGCAAGCATACACATGTGGATAGAAATTAAAATCTTCAACCCAAAGACTAACTGATAATAAAAACTTGGAACACGCTTCCTGTCCCATACCACATACTGCAGCGTGCGAGTATTGATGTATTGACCTTGTTTGGATCTGCGTATGCATGTAAGCAGTTATTCTCACATCTTAAATGCAGCAAGTCCACCCTATGTTCACGTCTAACAGATGAAAGCCTCAACGCTTGCATGAAGCTTAACCTTACCACCTGCCAACCGGACTACAAGGCCATCAGCGTAGCCATGCAGCACCAAAAGTCGCAGTAACAATGAGTATTATAAGAAAGTTATTTCAAAGAATAAGTCTAGAAGTTTATTTTACTCATATTTAATTGAATTAAGTCTTAAAATAGATTATTTGGCTTTACTTGAAATATATTTCCGAATATTTTTGCGTTCTTGACTCTGAGTCAAAAAGGTTACCAACCCCTGCTGTAGACGAAGCAAATACGTCAGAGAAATCGGAGGTTCTTCCGAATGCGAATGGCCGAGCATGCAGCAGCAGCAGCAGTGAAAAGGAAGGCCGCCAGCTCTCAAGTCGCCGTTCATTCGACGGAAGTCTAAAGATGTTGAAATCCTGCGAGAGGTGGCAGCCGCATAAGCCACGATCTGCTGCAGTCATAGTTCTGAGGTTCTCAATCGACAAAAAATCGCAATTATCCATCGTTTGCATGCTCTGTACTGAGACTTTACCATAAAAAATGGAATCGGTGACATGGGGAGAAGATGTACGAGCAACAATTTGAATGACAGCGGACCAAATTACTTTGCGAGGCAACGTTCACCATGGATTATGAAATCACGGCAATTAGGGACGCGGGCATATTGAGGAATTAAGGTTAACCCTTGTCATCGCGGTCATTCGTCTCGGCTCCGTAGGAGAAGAGAAGTCACGGGAAGGCCAGAGTGGTGGGAAGTGTCTATCCTGTACAGAAGGAATGGGGAATAGGTAGGATGAGATTTGACAATCAGACGAGCGCACATCCGCAGGCTAACGAGCTGCCTCTGAAGTGATATCTTGGGGCAGTCATACGAGCGGCAGCGAAAGCTGGCTTTGTCTTATTCAGCCTCGAATGTGATTGGCCAAACTGGGAGAGGCCTACGGTTCACGCTTGCTTAGTGGCCGTGCAAGACAAGCATGTGGCTGGTCCCAGAGCCGCGCCGATGATTGCAACGGTTTGACCTCATGCAGGTATGGCATAAGAGGTAACTACAAGTTCTCCCTGTGTTCCGGTATTAAAGAGTCCAAACGGAGGAAGAAAAGACAGTTGTAAGAATGAGGTACGCACTAACGGTAGGAGTTGAACGGCGTGTGCTGCTGTGGCTGGCATGCGTGAGCCGGGTTGAAGAGAAGCTTGTGACTGGCGTAAGTGAGCCAGTTTGAAGGTGCGGTTGTGGTCGGCACATTGGTAGGAGGAAATGTATTCTCGACTACGTGTGCAACTAAGTCGGCACGTTAGTAGGAGAAAAGGACACAAGGTATCCCATTAAGAGCTGATTCGGACGAATGCGTCAGTAAAGTAGGCTCACTGCCGTCCATAAGCAAAGTTGAGGTAGCGTGGTGTCGAATTTTTGAAAATTAATCGATGCATGAGTGTTATTATACGGAGTACATGAGAATAACTCACGGATGATGTATCGTTGGCAGTGGGCGGAGGAATCTCTCGAACACAGGAGAGATATGTTGGCATTGCAACACCTTTGAATGAATGCTCCAAATCAACTGATTGCAGTTCGACCTGAATTTGTACGGCTGAGTTTTGTTGAAAATTTCAATCTCGATTCATGGTCGGATGTCAGTAACCGTGTTTCCCTATCCATGGGCACAGTAAGTGAGGCAGGGCAAACAGTACGTTGAATTCGAGTTCGAATTTGGTAAAAGAGGTTGTCAGCCATGTTAGAAAATTTTGATCATTGATTGTGCTCTTAAGAATGCGTGTTCAGATCATGTCGGGGTCACCAGTATTGAGGAATTAAGATTAGTAACATTTTACCCCTGTCGCTATGATCGTTAGGCCTGCTTCCTTAGGAGAAGAAGAAGAGGTGGAAAGACCAAAGTGGTAGGAAGATTTAATTCTGTGCATAATGAATGGAGCATAGGTAAGAGGAGATTTGTCTGTCCAACGAGCACATGTCCGTAGGCTAGCGGGTTGAGTCTGAAGTGCCGGCTGGACGACAGGCACCACATTGAGGCATTGAGATCTAATGGCCAAACGGATTGAGGCCAACCTACCAATATAGGCTAGCTTACTAAATGCTGGCATCTAATTGGATGGATTGAGGCCAGTCTACTAAATGCGGCTTCTCGCAAAGTCAGCAGCGATCCAGTATGTAGGTCGAGACTTCCCATCACGAGACATCATGTCTGGTGTGGAGGGAAATATTGCTAGCGTGCCACTAAAGACTGCTAAGTCATCAAGGTACCAATTAGGACCTCCACTGGTGGCCACGAGAGCTGTTAATTGAAGTACGCACGTGGTCGCGTGGCCACTATGGACTGTAAATATTGTGCACATTGTGCCTCTATCGCATCTAGTTGCGATTGACTCTGATGATGGGTTCCGAAACGTCAGGTTAATAAACTTCTTGTTCCAGCCATCACATCTTCTCTTTCTGGAGGAAGGAACGTCGATTCGCATATGTTTACGAGTTTAAAAAACTGAAAAATACAGTCGTATACCTATATTCAGCAGTTTCGACGTTATTGACAGTTTTGTACTACCGCTGAGATAGCTGCGGAGTAGGTTGAGATTCTAGGTTGACTTTAAATCAAGCTCTTCTGAAAATCCCAACGAGTTTAAATGAATATATCTTTCAGTTGGTTGCTCTATGTTTTTTAATTATCAAAATACTATACTTGCCTAGTGACGAAGGCTGGCGTAGACTGTCCAGGACTCCGCGGATTACAGGAGTGGTAGGGTGACGACGGCCCAGTACACCTTAAGTTTAGTATTCATTTAGAGACCAGGACGATTCCACATGAAGGCAGACTTTGGGGATGCGGTGAGCAATCGTATTGATTCTCATGCTGTGAGATAGGATAAGTTATCCACAACCTTCAGCTCGGCGCCGTTGCTATTGATGCGTGGGCGCGGTTGATGCATGACCACTATTTCGTCCGTTTTGATCGCAAGTTCGAAGTTAGCGCAACCGGCGGCGATGAGATCCATACTCCTCTGCATGCCCCGTTTGCTCATTTTATTGAGAGCGCAGTCGTCCGCGAAGACTAGGTCGTGGACGGTGGTCATGGATACTCGCGTTGAGGCTTGCATGTGCCGGATGTTGAGGGGGTACCCGTCAGTTCTGTAGGCTATGCGGATCCCGGTGCGTTCCTGTGAAACTTGTCCTTGACGCTACATCACCTGTAAGGGCATTGCGAGGTGGTTCATAAGTTGGGAGCCACAGTATTTGTGAACTTAAACAGTAATCACATTTGATCCGGGTGCATTCCCGCTGGCGGGTTACTGCACGGTCCTGATAGTTTCTTGGGGAGTGAGTGGGCGATCGAGGTCGGCGTTGATCTCATTCGGAAGGAGTTGGTCAATGGCGGCGTCGGAGATGGTAGAGGGGCGCTTGATAACGCTTTGGAAGTGCCAACACAAGCGAATATGCGAGAGCCAGGAAGTAATTGCGAAAAAGATGACACGATCGCTGGGACAATACTTTTATTCGTCTAACGTTTCGACATCCGTCGCGGATTCATCATCAGAGACATTCGCAGAAAGCGGTAGAAGAAACGGGTAATACATGCACAGAAGTTTTCAGTATTTATAGGATACATTCATTACTGCTTTGGAAGTGACTCACTCCACATAAGCGAGCATGTCCGAAAGCCCACTGCTGCTAATGCGTACGTCCGCACTGAGGGCGGCTTCTGACAACAGCCAATCACAGATCCGCAGAAGACTGGTCTCTCCCGGCGGCGAATAAGACGCATGCACGCCTTGATCGATGCGGTCTGTACGGCCAATAACCTTTGAGGCGACCATACAAGGCTGCCGCTTGCATGTCTGCTGCTAAAACGGCACTTGGAGCGCGGCCGGCTCTCCGGCGGACGTGTCCTTCCAAGTCAGACTTTTTCCATCTATTCTCCGTTCCACTGTGTACACAATAAACTTTTCCTCCTACTCAGGCCTTCCCAAGACTTCTCTCCTATCTCCTAAGGACCCAGGGCCTGAATGATTGTAGGTGTTAGGGTTAATCGTCTTAACCTTAACTCCTATAGTACTCAGGGAGGTCAAAAGTCGGTCACACGCTGTCATTTTGTACCTTGACTTAAGCTTCGAAAAAGGTGAATTATGCAGACAGTTGACGTCGAAATAGCTAAAAAAGCTCTTTTTAAGAGGTAAGTTGTTATAGAAAGCTTTTCAATTGATCATAGGCATATTCATTTGTGACTTATGTTGCAGAAGTTCATTTTTCTGGGCAATTAATTGAAATGTTTGGGTGATTCTAAAACTATCACCCAGCCAAATAGGTTCATTAAAAAGAACGCCCAACAACTCCAAATGTAGGTCACTGCGTTTAATAAAAATCTTATTTTGAAGGTGTTGGTAAGCACGTAGAATATACTCCATTTTTATGGTCAATCTACTGAAGCCAAGGAAAATCGTAAAGTGTTAATCAACATTTCAGGCGCTATCCAAACCTCATCGTACTCAAAATCCTGAAATAACTAAATATGACGGAAGGAAATTCCTCTTAGTGTACACAAAATGGTACATTTACGGTTGCAACTGACAATTCCATTTGACTCTATTAGTCACTGACCGGCATGTCCGCACGTAAGCTTACGTAATATCTTACTATCGTGGTCTCCGAATGGGCGTTATCAAACGAAAATATGGTTGACTTAGTCAAAGGTAACTCAAGCAATGTATAAATGAAAGAAACAACTAACATTTCTCGTGAAACCGTGTTGGAATACATAATTTAACTTTTGACCCTTCGGTAACAGCCATACGTTATAGTACACGTAATATGGAAGCATAGATATCCGAAAAATTGTGCAAAATGATTATTTTCCAACGAAATCCTACTTGTGCTGCCTTACTCACTCGGCTTTTTTGCATGAACAAGCTAGCTCTTAATTTAAAACTGAAATTAACCTGGTACGCCCGGTTTTCATTTTTTCAGAATATTCCGCTTTGCTAAAAAGGCTAGCATTCGTAAACAACAAATGTGACAATTTCAGTGACCTATGCTGTCACATGCGTTTCCAACGCTGGCTTAAATCAGCGCTACAGCTATTGTTCCAGGTACGGCCCTTCTTGCAGCGAAGCCCCCGCCCTTCACCTACTACACGAAGCCCGTTTCACCTTAGAGTGCACATCATGCTATACTATAACTGTGTAACAGCACCGCTATCAACTGTCCTTGTGCCTGCGCACAGCGTGAGACTCATTTCGCATCGTTTATCGCCGCCGGACTCCCAGTCCACGTATCAGATGCCAAAAAACCACACACGTTGAGCTTATGACGTGGCCTGGTGAAGCATCAGTTGTTAGAGCTACAAGCTGCGAATTCTACTTACTCGGTATATCTGTAGCTCGCGATTGCATACAGAACTGAAGGGTTGTATACAAACGGAAGCGATGCAGTAAGCAATCTCATAGTCGATTCTCGTGCTGCAAGGTAATGTGATCATGAGGTAGACGAAGCGACCCACAGCCTCCGTCTCAGAAACGCCGTCGACAGATGGACCGTCAGTTTCGATTATGTCCAGCACCTGCTTCCGCAAGCTGACGGCAAACGCAGTGACTAGCACATGGAGTTGTTCTAAATGAGAGTGGACTTGTACAGCATTTACCACACTCTCTCCTCCCGCAACCACATCTGCTCTCTGTCCAGAAGCAAGAGAACCAGAGGTAAGATCGGGTGCAGGTGGTTGGCTCAGCTAGAAACCACCGCGTATCCCCATGCTCGGCATTTGTTATCGGGACGCAACCTAAATAACGCCTGCCGTGCTCTGATCTGCCCCCGTATTGGTCCATCACATCTATACCACGCCCCACTTTATGGGACATAACACACGCACAACGGTCAGTCCGTTGACCGCGCCAGCTGGAACCCATGATCGAATAAGAACGGACGTTTTCCAGGCAGGTTTCTGGTGTGCGCACGCTAACTTTACAAAGATCCTCGAAAGCTAAGCCCGTTGTTAACACCCAGGAGAAAACAGATGCTTCTGTGAAACCTGCCGATACGTAACTAACCTTTATCAGCACAGAAGTGCAATCTACGTCATCCGTTTATAGATGAAACTAAACAGGAACTATCGCGAACTCTGTTCACCCTCTCGCGCTCGCTCGCTTTGGCGAAATTTAACTCCTTGGAAAAACAAGTACACTTATCGAACAGAACTCGTTCGCAACCAGCAATCAAACACACAAATATCCACACACAAGTGCCAATAATTTGACTGCGGCAACAGAAGGCGATGTTTTCTGTCGGATTCAACCCTTCAGGGGAGAGGGAGGGAGTTCAAGGATCGTGGGTATTCTCTCAATCAGACGACATAAAAGGCAGACCCAAGGGCCTAGCACTTCCATCCATCAACACTACAAAATGCGCAACACAACAGTCTGCCTTCTTGCGGTCCTTCTTTGCTCTGTAGTAGCTCCAGCCAGGTAGGCCCTCTCTTCAGCACTTCGATGAGATAATACCTTTTGCCTTCTGGGGCAAATAAAGTATGTTTTGAGCACATGAGAGTTTCTCGTGTACCATGCTGCTTCTCTGCCCCCCTCCACCTCTTGAATCTGAGCAATGGCGTTTACATAGGATTTTTACATAAATGCATTGGAATTTGCAAGTCGGAGTTTGGCTCTGAAGATGAGTTCAGGTGGAGGTCGCTCTTTTCAGTACCGTCCATTACCTGCGCCTTTTCCTCTTTCCCATGGTTAAGGAAGTTGGCCTTACGCAGGAAATGATGCAGACCTACAAGAAGATGAAGGCCTACCTGACGAATGACGTACAAGGTCAAAAGACCACCGTGGCCCTCAAGCTCCTGCGCTCGGCCATGAAGCAAGGTTAGCGCCTGTCATCCTCTGCAGGATAAAATGTTTTATTGCAATTCAGGATGCACAGCGATCCGCTCCCTTATGGCCATTCATATTCACCGACCCTTGACTGAGAATCTTGAGTAGGTGTCAGGTTGTGGGAGCCTGCCGCTGTTGACGCACGCTGTCTGCTTTTGTTCGCCGCGCACACGGCAACCGCTGCCAGAAGCCTTACGGCTCCCCCCTTCTCGCCGCAGCAAGCCTTGCACAAGCGCCAGCCAATCGATGACCGCCTGTCCACCTGGTTGGCTGCAAATACACACCAAGCCCATCCAGCAAGCAAGGCAGAACTCACTCGGCCTTCCACCTCGGCTCGAGACGGATGCGAAACTGCAGTGCTCCCTCACGGTCCTGATGGTCGAACTCAACGCCAGGCCGAGTCAACCACCTTTCTACTATCTATTCTCCTACTTGTTCTGTACAGAATATAACCTTCTCCTACTCTAGTTCTCCAAGACTTCTCTATCATCTCCTAAGGAACCGGGTCTGGAAGATCGCAGTCGTTAGGGTTAAACCGGCGTAGCCTTAACCACTCTTTTGCGATAAGCTCCAATGGTTGGAAGATATGTTGTGCTCAAATATTCAGTAAACTCGTCCTTTTCTAAAAAACTATAGTTTTTGCACAGAGTGGTGGTGGAAATAGGGGGTGACTCAGCTCTCCGGTACGGGCAAACTGCAGTGGTTCCGCCAGCGATGAGAAGGACTGAAGGCATCCTGAACAGGGGTCTTCAAATCGATTGGACAGTCTAGTAAAGTTGAAGTCTGACAGCAACTAATCCCACCTTTCTTTGACCCAACTGTGCAGAATTCAGCGGTCTCGGTCGGATTCGAGACCGCGTCAGCATGAGCAAGGCTTCTGTGCAGCTAATATTCTAACCTCCTGAGCTACAAGGTCCCACCAAGAGCCATGTTCTAATCACACATGCGTCGAGTTACCTGCCCAGAGTACTGCATCATGTGGAATCCCCCAATTAGGATACAGTAAGCTGACTGCCTAAGCAGTATATCCTAAGCAAGCCATCTTGAATACATTAATGGCTACCAGACACAAACAAGTGAAAGGGAAGTATGGCAGACTTAAAAAGTTCATTTTATACAATTTTGAAGACGTCGGTGGCCTCTGTGGGATTTGAATTCACGACAGCAAGGGGAGAGCTCCCGGTTTGGCCTCGTAGGTCAGGTTATTGACCAGAAGCGTCCCCTGATAAGGCTTTCTTGTGAGGCCGCCTAATGACAAAAGTTTCGTACGGAAATCGTAGTTAATGGTTTAATGCTTGATTAGGGCGTAGTTATTACGTGATAAGCGCACAGTAGAAAATAAATTAAAGCTGCTTGTGACTGTTTTACTGAACTAAAAATATAGGTGAAGAGCATGCGGACAAAAAAATTCAACCAAGGTAAAATCTTATTGGTCATCAAAGGAGGCCTATAGACCAATAACAATGTTAGAACACCTCCTGTTGGGTGTCATAATCAAGGAGGTGTTTGAATAGGTGGAAAATTGACCAATTGAAACTTTGGAAGATTTTTTTAAAATTATTAATCACAGGCAAATGCGGCCTCACAAGAACGTCCTACCCTTCCCATTTCTTCAGTGGGTTCGAATCCCACAGAGGCCGCCAACGTTTTCTTAAGGTAAATCTACGATCTCGGTTGGAACAGGTTAGCTTCGAGTTCCCATTGATGGTGGAGGGGTCGGGGGTGGTAATAGTTGTAATGGAGATATCAGGTGGCACATCGGCGTGGATGATGATAGTAAGAGCCGTAGTGTCCACGGTAGTGGCCGTTGTGATCGATTTGGTGGTCGCGGCAGTGAGGGTTGTGTTAATGGGTGAGGACGGCGTGGCATCGGATGGTTGATGTTCGTTATGCGGGTGGTTGTGGTCGGGGTGCTACTAGCGTAAGATTGTCTGGAGGGTATTCATTGATGTTGAGCTGGATCATGTGTTTTGCATTCACAGGTGTCCGATCTAGCCGATGCGCGCGCGGAAGATGCGTTGGTAGCATGGGTATTTTGAAAAGGCTTGGGCGATGACGACTCGGCTGGCTTCGAAGATGTCTGCGCCTGTCATCCGCCCGACACTAAACAAACCATTAGACACATCGCCTCTCACGTAAGGCAACACGCACCAACTGAACAACACCTGAGCCTGTTTCACAAACCTACGAAAACAGCAATTCCCTACGACCAAAATTGATGGAACAGTCAGTTTCAACAAAGCCCGTCATGATATCCTTACCTTTAAAGGGTGACAACATTTCCAATACAATCAAGCGACGGTTACGCTGTACTATAGAAAGGACCTACAACGCAGCTAAACTAGTCGGTGAGATTATGTCATGGGGTCGTATATATTCCTATCTATAATAACAAACTACTTAAAAGTTTTCCATTGGTTGAATTACCTATAATCTTCCGGTTTTCTACACGCCACCCATCGATCCAGCTGGGATTTTCTGATGGCACTGAACTGCAGAGTGGTTCTTCGAAGGCAACCGCATTCCATAATTGCTATAATCGGCAAACTAAGAAAAGTTGGCCTTTTGAACTAACCACGGGAATTATCGCTTACTTACACATTTTAAGTAGGGTGGTTTACGTAATCTCGCCACTTTTTTTCTTCTTTAAACTTTTTCCTAGTTGGTGTTGGTGGTACCACTGGAAAATGTCTACCAGTTTCCTCGCCCGAGGCCTGGGCACACTCCCCTTCCATATACGCATTCACCGTAGGTCGGGCGGGGGGTTAGCGATGATGTAAAAGCTCAATTCAGTGTCTTCTCCCAAGGTTTGAGTACGCGAACCAACTTGCCCTCGTAACTTTTTTATTTAACAAAAATATTGGGATCTCATTTGTTCCCTGAAATGCCCCGGCCGTTCTCTCCCCGAAAATCAGGTGTACGTTAGCCCGCGGGGCACGCTTCACACTTTCCCCAGACGACCCCACGACATAATCCTACCGACTAGTCTTCTTAAGTTCAACTAAAAGTATTCCAGTAAAACGGGCAAAGGATGCCTTGCAATTGCACGCCACCTCAAATTGTGTTTATGAATTCACATGTAATTGCGGATGCAAGTACATTAGGCGTACGCAAAGGCAACTGGCAGCCAGGGCCGCTGAGCACTTGCCCAACTGGCCTTTCAAGCAAGAAGACAGAATACCAAGGTCCTCCATTACCAAGCATCTTTTAGACAGCGGTCATTCTGTCGACGTCCAAACAACGTTTCGAGTACTTGTTCGGGCCCGAACAAACCGAATCCTGCGCTATTTGGAAGCTGCATACATATGGTGGGAGAAACCTGACCTATGCAAGCAGCTTGACCATGTCGTCAATCTCCAATTGCCCTGGGGATTGGTCATTGAATTTAATTTCCACGTGTTTTTCGTTAAATTCCCTCACCTACTACTTCTCATATGTTGACTTAACGTTCTGCCCTTTATCGATTTTTTTTAAACTGACTCACGTTCCTTGCTGTTGCCAGTAATTCTGTGAAATGCACTACTGCTTTATGTGTCCTCGTTATCTTTCTTATGCAGTGACAAGTAGCAGCTGATGAGCTGTCTCGAAATTTGTTGATGCCACCACTCTATCATTCTATCAAGCAGGACTGGACGCAGTCAAAACTAGCCACTGCTGCCTGAGACAGCGACACAGACTTAGGTGCAAAATAAATTCTTCCGACAGATGCCTTTTATCTTTTCCTACAAATCAGAATTTGGCCTGATGCTTTCAGCGCTCTGGGTATAAACACTGCGTAGATCGCTATGCGTTCTTTAGAGATAAGATAACAAACCAACCACCACTCGTCGGGCCCAGTAGTCTGCATATTTCTACATTTAATAACCTAGGCCAGTGGTCGGTAACCTATATGAACCAGAGAGCAAAGAAAGCAAATATTTGGCAGTATATTCCAGTGAGAGCCATATAGTATATTTTAAGATTAAATTCAATCAAATGTGAGTATGAAAAGCCTTTGGATTTATACTTTTAACTAATGTTTTCATGATACTCATTGTTAATGCGACTTCTGGTGCTGCATGAATTCGCTGATGGCTTTGCAGTCTGGCTGGTAGTTGGTGAGGTTAAGCTTCATGCAAGCGTTGAGCCTTTCATCCATTAGACGTGCTCTTATGGTGGACTTTATGATGTGGGAATAACTGTTCACATGCATAAGTAGATCCGAATAGGGTCATTACAACAATACTCACACGCTGCAGTGTGTGGTATGTGACAGGAAGCGTATTCCAAGTTTTGATTATCAGCTGGTCTTCGGGTTGAAGTTTTTTAAATTATGTCCAGATCTTTTCGCTTGCCAACTCCACTTTATGTCGTGCGAATGGGGCTATGCTTGCGTGTGATAAATTCGGCCGCCTGGGGAACATGAACACAAGGGCCTATAGGTGACAAGGCAGGCTGACCTATGCGCGTAAGGTAGACTTGTCTGCCAACTTGACCTTGACTTAGCTCAGGTCAAGTCTGGGGGCTGTCGTGCTTTAGTAGAGCGTCCGTTATTTAGCGAGCTGGTCGCGGGCGTTGGAAATGCAGGAGAAGCACGGAAGCAGCTGCTATCGGCTAGCCGGAAAGGGAACACTGAAACAACTGCTAGGTCAAGCGTAGGGGGCCGAAACACTTAAGATTGATCGGGATTAAACTGATTCTAATGCACGTCTCCGTGGTAGCATGTCATTGGATTAACCAAAATCACAAAACCTGAAGTTTATAAACCCAATTTTATCTGAGAGAGCCTGACGCAATCATCAAAAGAGCTACACCTGGCTCGCGAGCCATAGGTTGCCGACCCCGGGTCTATAGGCTTCATTTACTTACGAATTCCGTCAGATATTTTGGCCTGCAGCCTTTTGCCACTGAACGGCCGTACGATTTATTCCTACTATCTTATTGTATAGCCTTGGAAACAAGACTATGCTGCAAATTGTTAAGGCGTGTCTCTAAATGACCACCCCTATCAAGTTACTAATCTAAACGCAAAATTAGTATGTGTGTGGTTAGGTTTCTGGCTGGAGCTAGTTTCAGTAATAGAAATATAGAAACGATGTTCTTGCAAGTGAAAGTGCATCCGCTTGGTGGAATTACTCTGAGATTATTGCGGTGCAAAAGTGATGAATCGGCAGGGGAACCAAACGAGTTCCAGTGAACATCTCATAGATGCGGATTAACTTCTCGGCCATTTTATGCAACATTGCGAAAATTCGTTGAAGATTCCGTTTCATCCCACTTTCGATCAAGTTGCAAAGCGATTCATCGAATTATATACGTTGATGCGTGTCTGCTTTCGTTATGCGATGGTGATTCTCCTAAACGTTTTCGGACGAAATTTATATAGTACTCTCTCAAGGTGGCTTTCAGATGCGGAAATGGGCGTCTAATGACCACCATGTACTTACGCTTGCGGGATACGAAGTAGTCGATCCAGTAATCTAAGGTAGAAGTATCCAAACAGTAACAACCTAATGACTAAGAAAAAAAAGCGTTGGTAAAAAAAAAACTAGACATCTTTTAGTGCCTTATTGAAAGTTGTGACAAGTTAATTACAAAACATATTTAACTCAGTAAAAGGTCAGTTTAACGTCACTCAACCTCTGAAACTACAATATTCGAGAACTTACTGGAGGTTGTAGATATCAGAATGTGGGATTAGATAGTAGATTTACCCACCCGAAGATTAAACATAATTGACCTACTTTTCTGTAGAGGTCTTCAGCCATTGTGAGTGGCATCTTTAGACCACGCGGGAATTCTACCATGTCCTAGTTGCTTCTACAATAGAACTCGAGGCGGACAAAACCAAAAATATATTTTTCGCCATGAGTTACGATCAGTAGATACGGGAAAATTACTGACACATCTTAAATCTCATGGCTGGTCTAACTTCTTCCTATGTTTATATGTGAGTGTTTGTATCGATTCACTGTAAAAAGATCTGGATCCACTTATTTCTCATTTTGTTTCCCGTAAGAAAATAATTCATGTCAAGGGTGAAGTTTACCTCCTCTACCTTTCGTTATAGGCTGCACAGACTTTCACGTTGTTTCCATCTACAGAATGACACTTTCTTTCTGTTCTTCATCCACGTTATATTTGAGCAAGTTAAGAGACGGTCCAAAGCCAAACAGTTAGCCGATGAGGTCAACTATGACAAAAACCGTTCGTTAAATTTTCAAAAGTCTTTTCGCGTACAGAACAAGCACACAGGAAAGCGTAGCACCCCATACTTTGAGATGCCTAAGGAAATCCCATAGCTGACAATAAACTGATGGCTGATAGCTTCAATGCTTTCTTCTCCAGAACGTTTAGTAAAAAATCGGACGCCTCCATTCCAGCCATTTTGGGCTGAACCGCTGCTCTCCCGGAAACCATAACTTCTACCTTCTGGGACGTAACTGTAGCCAATCGATGTTTTTGATAACTTCATAATCCTTTATTGGCGCAGTATCACCACTTCCTCCTCCCGCGTCACGCACCACATGAGGTCATGTAATGGCAGTGTCAGTCGCCAATTATCAATCCCTCACGGGGCTACTGTGCACAAATACAAAGGCTTGCCTCGCCAGGTCTGGCCAAGCATCTTTCGGAGACTGACTCAGGCATAGACCGCTTTGTAATCGCTTGCGATGACCTCACGTTCTCACACATCGGATGCTGGCCTCGCGGCCACGTGCAACTCTGTCGGAGTGTCAACTTCCTCCAACCTAATCACAACTTCTTCTGTACAGGATAAGCTATTCGTTTCACCTGTTGTCTGTCTTCTCTCTGAGAAGGAACTCGGCCTGAAGATCGTCGTGGTAACTATTAACATCAGCACTCACATCAGTATTCAGCCGAGCTGAACAAAAACACTTCTCCGAGTTGAAAAATTGCAATGAATTTATGCTCAAATTTGGCTCGGTTCTCTCCGTTCTTAGGACTCTATTCGATGAGAACATCCTTGCGGTTCCCTCCCGAATCGTTAAAAGGACGTGAGTGTGCCCTAGAATTTGACGATTTCTTCGAATTGGCTCGGACTTATCATCTGCGGCGTCAACCCTTTAAACTACAGTGGAAACCGGCCCATATCGACGTTCGACGGAACGCCTTCTCTCAGAGGTTCATCGGAGCGTGGAACGGACTCCCTGACGAGGTGGTCCTTTCAAATACTGTTGACATTTTCAAACACAAACTTGATTCCCATTTGCTGAGAAATTGTGACAGCTACAATGAACATAGTGTCAGTAGCAGCACTTTGCAACTGGCTTACACTTATCGCTGATAATAAGCCCATATTTGTGTTATGTACTATTGTTACGGTGGACCTAATTTGCGATTTTTGGTTATGGATAGTGAGCTCAAGGCTGAAAGTCTTCTTTCCTTAATAAAGTGACTTGAGGAACGCAATCGTCTAGATTCACTGGTTCAATTGGCCGCAAATTAATCACATGACAGGCAGAAAAGAACATATAACATAGAAATTGCTGTTGATTTTCTGTACTCTTGTGGATTTAACTAGAAAATAGCAGACTCTATAAGACTGTTATCTTCGACTTCACCACAAACCGCTCAAGCCTAGAGGGTCCCTTAGCCTTACTCCTGGCAAACCTGGCTTACCACTTCCCGTTACTGCAACCGTCCCCTCACCCCCAGGTCGCCCGACACCTCCATCTGCTTCCAAATTAACTGCATCCCCAATTGCAGTGGATAACTCTTCTGGTATGCCCCCTAAAATGTCAGCATATCCGTCTACGTCAGGTTGACCAAGAGCTTCGTTGTTCGAACAAAGTCCTCCCAAATTTCCTATTAAATCCTCTAAGCCATGTTAAAATGGCGTGATCCAGAACTCAACCCTGACTATGCTGCCTTCCCAGGCACGCACTTAGCCCATACGACAGGAAATTAACACGCGTATGCGGTATCCTAGCTATCTTAACGAACATACTAGACACGGAATTCCAAGACTTGATCGTTATAGTTGCTTCTCCTTTCCCAAGAGCGTCTATTATCCGTCTAGTTTCTCCCCACTATCGTGTAACTATCAACAAGCTTTTCCCGGCCTCTAACCCTATGGCCTTTTGAGGTTACAAAGCTATAAATCTACAGTTTTCAGATATTCATGTCTCAACTTACAGCCTCTACATCCGAGTTAGAACCTGACGTTATACATGTTACAGAATCGCGAACCCATCTGTCAATTGCGGATACTTAACTTACAATAGACGATTATAATTATCATTGTCAAGACCGCACTAGTAAGCATGATGATGGTTGTGTTTTCTTTATTAAAGCTCTTTCAAGCATTTCCCGTTCGTTCTAGATGCCGCGCATTCTCCGGCAATTACTGATTCACATCTATTATCCTATCACCCCGATGAAATTCCATTCTCGGATGTATTTATAATCTCAATAACAAATCATCAGACGATGATGGAAAGCTTTTGGTAATATTTGAGCTGATTTCGGAGTCCACCGTCAATGGTGAAATTGTCGTTGGGGATTTTAACTTTCCCGGAATTGATTGAGTTTCAAACTGTTGTCCACCCAGATTTCGGCCCTTCGTAGGCACCATTAATTATTTAACGTGGTCTCAGTTTCTGTGCTCCCCAACGAGAGAAGATCATATTTAAGACCTTATTTTCACGAACGCCATTGCTGCCCTTTTCGTTGATTATAATCAGGGCATCTTCCAAAGTGACCACACATTAATTCACTGCTGCCTTCCACTTGTCTCTACGAAAACGGCTAGCACCGTTCGTAACTGTCATGCTTTTGACCTCGATGATATTAACTTAATTAACAACTTTGTTGACGCACTAGACTGACAGCATCTCTCCCCCACGGACGACGTAGCAAGTCCCTGTGGCTTTATTTCGGCAATTTCAAATAACATCTTGGAATTAGTGCCAATAAAAATGCTAAACCTCACACTTCGGGCTCCACCTTTCCTCACTCACTCACCAAATAAATTAAACAGGCAGTTGAAATTTAAATCTACTAGTTAATTATCCGTGCACCTAAGGGTCGCTGAGATTTTCGAATTAGCGTCTAAGATTCATTTGCACTTAACAGACAGAGAGAATCTTGCGCACGCAGTGAGTTAAACTCTGCAAAATTCGTTGCCCAACTGTTCCGTCATCGGTCTTCCACTAAACAAGTCATGAAAAACCCCGTGGCTGAATGAAGATAAAAACTTCTTTCCCGATGAGTTTGTCAAGGCTGAATTGTTAAATGCATTCTATGCAAAGCATCTTACAACGGAATCTGAGCAAGTTCCATGGTTTCAGCCATACTAAATCCATACTAAGAGGTCATTCCTCTAAAGACAGCCGAAAACGCTGAGTTTTAGAGACAAAAAGCAGACCAACACTCAGGCAATAAAGTAGCTAATTCGCAGATACCTCCCGGCTCCCTCGACCCACAAATCGCTCAGAACTCTATGCCGGCGAAGCTGCGCTTTCTTTATACGAACGCACAGAGTTTGCATCAGAAGATTGACGAGCTCAAAGTTTGTATAGCTGACCTACAGCCGGATGTCATGTCCATTACAGAGACCTGGCTACAGGCCGACGTAATGGATGCCTAAATTGTACCCGGAGAGTACCAAGTTTTTCGTCGGGACCGGATACAATGGAGGGGAGGAAGAATAACAGTGTTTGTCAAGAAGGGCATCATTGCGTCAGAACGCAAAATTGGTTCCTCTCATGATTGTGAAGCGCTATGCCTTAAAGTGAAAACGCGTGGTGCACCCACTTTACATTTCATGACTGTCTATAGACCGCACAATCCATCTCCAGAGGGTGGCAAGACCTTGTTTGGACTAATGCGTGAACTGGCTGAAAATGAAAATGCGCTGATCACTGGAGATTTTAACGCCCCACTGATTAAACGGGATGAGCTATCAGTTAAGGGTTCTAATGAGTCTTTTAGCTCCAGATTCTTAAAGCTGACGGGGGACCTCTCCCTCGGGCAGAATGTTGGATTCTAAACGAGAATAAAAGGATCACAAACAGCAAACTGTTTGGGCCTCGTATTATCGAAAGAGTTGATTGATAAAATCGAAATTAGGCCAATCGCGCCTCTTGGGAAGAATGATCATGTCATGATCCTGTGGGAATATGCTTCAAACACCAATCAACCGAGAAATATGCAGGTTCGGTTAGACTACTAGCGCAGAAATTACGCCGCAATGAGCAATGAACTAGCAGCAGTAAATTGGTATAACCTTCTAATCGGTAGTCCGGATGCCGACTGGAACACTGTCAGGGATCTTATAGGCGAAGTTATGCATCGAAACTGTCCGCTGAAAAAAGTACAAAAGGCAAGCAGGCCCCCCTGGTTAACGCAAGATCTGAAGAGCCAAATAAACCGCAAGAACAAACTCTGGCGAAGGTACGCATCAACACGCCAGCCTTCACATTACGAAGAATTCCGCCAAAAGTGGAACGAGGTTAGATCAAACATTCGAAAAGCGCGGAAAGACTACGAAGCGAAAATTATCGAGCAGACCGTAACGAAGCCAAATGTGATCTACAGTTACATCATCAGCAGGCTAAAAAAGACACAGTTGCAATACTAAAAGGTGAAAATAATGAGGAAATTGCAGACAATCTCGAAAAGGCAGAACACTTTAGCAAAGTTTTTTGCATCTGTTTTCACTGAGGAACTGCATTTTCATTCGACAGACTTCCATGCATAGAGTAATTGCAGAATCATGGAGGACCTCCGTTTTACAGAAGATGTAAGGAATGAACTTCTTGCGCTTAATGAAGCTAAGTTTCCGGGTCCAGATAAAATACCAGCAAGGGTACTGCAAGAGCTGGCTTCGGAACTTTCCAGACCGCTTTCGCACATTTTGCAGTTGTCCTTTGACCGAGGCCTTCTCCCATCCAATTTGAAAGTTGCGAACATATACATTATTCACAAGGGTGGATCCAGAACCAGCGCGAACAATTATCGACCAGTGCGCCTAACTTGCATCTGTTTTAAAGTTATGGAAAGGATAATCAGAAAGGCCACTATGAAGTTCCTTGAAGAAAAAGACTTCTTTGATTGTGCCCAACACGGGTTTCGAAGAAACCACTCCTGCCTGACAAATATGCTTCATTCTATGGAGCAGTGGTTCAAGTCATTAGACAAAAATACCCCCGTATATATTGTTATCATAGACTTTAAAAAAGCCTTCAATAGTGTCCCTCACCAACGGCTACTCTACAGGGTTGGCGAATCCGGGATATAGGGCTATATACTAAATTGGGTTGGAGATTTTCTCATAGGGCGATCGCAGTCCATGTGCGTCGGAAACGTAAAATCCTCTGCAGTGTCAGTTGCGAGTGGAGTGCCTCGGGGTTCCTTTCTTGGACCACTATTGTTCTTAATCTACGTCGACGACTGTAGGCATGGACCGGTCAGTAAGGGAGTCTTGCTTGCAGATGATATTAAGATATAGCAACCCATCAGAAACGCTTGTGATGAACAAACTCTGCAAGAAGGACTTGACCGCCTAGGTGAATAGTCCAAAATATGGTTAATGCGGTTTAACATCGATAAGTGTGTTAAATTGCGGCCCAAGACGAAGAAAGTGAGCGCGACGGATGACTTACACAACTACGTCCTCGATGGAAGGTGCCTGTCGAACGTCAATGAACAAAAAGATCTGGGTATGGCTATTGTGCCATCCCTGGACGCCGTCCTTACAGTGTGCTAGGGCTGCCAATAGGGCGAACAGTGCTCTGTTTGCCATTAAGCGAACTTTTGTCGACAAAGACAAAAACTATTCGGCAAAATTGATAGAACATTTATTCGCTCACATCTGGAGTATGGCGTTCTGGCGTGGCGACCATGGATGCACAAAGATAACCAGATGCTGGAAAGAATTCAGCGAAGGACAGCGAACATTGTGAAGGGCCTACGAATTTAGACTAGAAGCACTTTGAGTATCGACAAATCCGCGGCGACCTCATACAGACGTACCGCCTCATGAAAAATCGGGAGTATGCCCTGACGTTTCATGACTTCTTCGCTTTCACCCCTTCAACCAACCTCCGTGGGAATTCCCTCAAATTTTTGGGAACCCTATCCCATCTAGAGGTCTGCACACAGCCTTTCTCACAACGAGTCATCGGTGCCTGGAACGGACTGCCCGAGGAGGTTGTAATGGTGAACTCCACAGATGCGGTTAAACAGAAACTGGATGAAGATCTACTTAACAGATACCGTTCATATGTACAAGGAAGCAGGAATAATTTACGCCCCGGAAATACCTATAGATAAAATTTTAAATTTGTATATGCTACTCACTGTTTTGCAGTGACGCATTTTATGTTGGATATATTATGTACACAAGAGACTATTGTGACTGCTCACACGCACACGTTAAAATTTGTACATGTATATATGTTACTCACTGTTAATAATGACAAATTTGATGTTGGATATTGCATGCATATTGTTTTCAATAAAGCCTTCAAAGGCATTACCTACTTCCCTAAATATACTGAACTATACTGAACTATATCATCAGTACGATTGATTTATCCGTAAAATTGATTCGTAAGCTCATTTTTCGTCTAAAAACTCAAACTTCGAAAACTGACGGTATTCCAAACATAGTTATCAAGAGAGTGTTCAGCTGCTCCGATTGCTCAGCCATCTATTCTCAGCCTTTCTTTTAATTGATTTCTTTCCTGACTCATGGAAGACATTCATTATTTTTCCTATCTTCAAGTCAGGATCTCATTCGAAAGTAAATTATCATCCAGGCGTTCACAAAAACCTCAGCTCTAGCAAACCTTCTTGGAAATATCATCTTTGATCAAATTTTTTACTTTTGCCTAGAAAATAAGCTACTAAGCTACTAACAGCATGGTTTTTACCTGTAAGATCATGTGAAATCTGCCACGGCGTTTCCAAGGCACAGTTTTAGGTCCCCCTTTTTATTCTTTACATAAATGAAGTTTCAACAATACTCGAAAACTCAGCAAATTTTATTTATGCTGAGGATCTTAAGTGTCTTTCGTAATCATTTTTAGGACACGACCAAAATTTGCGTTTATAAAATGAACACCGATTTGTGTACGCTCCCACGTTAGAGCGCTAACTGGCAGATAGGGTCTTCTCCCTCCAAATATATTTTCATGTGTTTTGCTCCCGCCAAGCTTCCTGGACCCATCATCTTCCAAAACAGTCTATTCTCAAAGATTAAACTCACTAAGTGAACACTGCTAAGAAGGCTATGGGCATCCTATTAGCGATCAGAAGGTCCTTTATTTTGATGTGGAGCTTTTCGGGCGAGTGTTTGTAAATTTTTTTCGGTCGATGTTAGAATATTGCATCCAGGCGTGGTCCCTGGATTAAATTAAATTGAGTGGTGCTGGAGGAAGGTTAACTAAGGGCGACCAAACTAGTCAGTGGCTTAGGTGATCTTCTATATGGATGTCAAATAGAAAGGCTCCAGCTAATTCCTTTCCTTATTGTAGGCAATACAGAGGAGATATGATAATGGATTTCAAACTCCTCAGAGGAGTAAACTGTGTATTTTAACTTGACTATTTTTGCATACCGTTTTTAATAGGGTGGCGGGCTTTCGAATTTGAGCTGCCGGTTTTTTTTGCTCTCCATTCACGTGGGAATTTATTAGTGTATACCAGACTGTCTACTTCTCTACTTTGTTTTTCTGCATTTCTGGCCATGAGGTCATCTCTGCTGTACACTCGTACCTTTTTGAATGCTCGAAGGACAAATATTCTGTCGACGGAAATTCATAACGAACATTCATGTACTTTTGGATTAATTTGCAGAACCTGCAGTACATCAGCACCAAATGTTATCCAATGGAATGCAATACGATCGCGTAAGCACAGATGCGGTTGGAAACAAGCTATGAAGCGTCAACCATTAGCCTCAATGTCTCTTCCGGGTCTAATGTCCACTAACTGCAGGTCTATTTTCAAAAAAAGTCTCGAATTGGATGCACTTATGTTGAAACAGGAACACAGTAAGTGCGGTGTAATCTGTCTTCAAGAGACCTGGCTCAATAGGGATATAGAGTCGCAGCTCATCACACCTCCAGCGTATTGCTGTTTTCGTTCGGACAGAAAATCCCGATCAATCAGCAGAGGTGGCGGAGTAGCAGTCTTTGTAAACCAGCAATGGTGCACAAACTGTAAGTCCCTTTTTTCTTACTCCGAAGACCACATAGACGTTATTGCAGTAGTTTGTAGGCCTAAATTTTTACACAACTCCAAAGGCATCATTTATGTTAGTATTTACATACCCCCTTCCACCTGTCAAGATGCCCTTACCCACTTTTTCGATTTTCTTTCCGAAAAGCTTGCCGCACTGTCTTGGGAGCATGTAATTATTTTATGCGGGGACTTCAATCGAGTAAATCTACGTCCCCTCATATTGTTAGGATTTAGTGACTTAGTTAATTTCAATACACGAGATGACGCCCCACTCGATCATATCCTGACTAACTATCCAAAGCTTTTCGCTGTAAAAAATAGAGCTCCATTGGCAGGATCAGACCATTTCGTACTGCTCTGTCAACCAAAAATCTATTCTAAGACCAACAAAGGGCTATTAGTAACGCCCGAGAGGAAATTACACATTCGTGACACGTCCCCACATAATATTCCCTTGCTTCAGACTTGTATATCTGAATGCATTCCCATCTTTCTCGAAAACAGGAATGTCGAGTCGTGTTCGAGTTATCTTACAACATTTCTCAACGGAATTTTTAACATTTGTTGTCCTTTGACACGGTCATGGTTAGACCAGACTTAAAAACTTTGAGAAGGCACAAGGAACTGTTCTACAAACTAGGTTTACGAGAAAGATTGAAGGACGTTAATGCCCTTATAAAACGCGAGATCGCAAGACTAAATGACCTTTTTGTTAGTCAGTTATTTACTTCTTCTACACCTTCGTCTCCTCTCTCTTCATCCGAAATATGGAAAAGTCTTAAACGTCTGACTGGTCAACGTAACACGCTGGCACATGTTGACGCTGACCTAGACAGCTTAAACTCAAACTTCATCCATACTCCCACCGAGTCCTATCTCCCGACAAATGATATTTCGTTACCACCGAGTTATTTTTCTCCAGTGTCTGTGGCAACAGTGATGAAACACCTAAACAAGGTTAAAGGTACAACAGCTGCCGGACCAGATGGCGTCTCCCCATTTCTCCTTAAATCTTGCTCTTTTCAATTAGCTCCTGTCTTGGCACATCTTATTAATTTATCTTTCATGGAGTCCAAGATTCCTGACGGTTGGCTTTCGGTCAAAATCACTCCTATCCCGAAAAAACCCACTTCAACGGGTCCCAAATCCTTTCGCCCAATCGCCTGCTCTTCTGCACTCCTCAAACTTACAGAACGAGTCGCTTTGGACATCATTAAGCCGTTTTCATCCAATTTTTTTGATCCCTTGCAGTTTGCGTATAAGGCGAGGCGTAGTACACTAGATGCAGTTGCTTGAGTAGTCCACTCTGCTCTTAGGGACTTGGATAAGGGATGCCGTGCTTACGCGTGTGCTTTTCTTGACTATTCCTCAGCCTTCAACACGATCCCGCGCCATCTTCTTCTTAGTAAAACCTCTGCATGTGGCTCTCCTGGCTGGATTGTCTCATGGCTAAGGGACTATTTTTCTTCCCGCACCCAATTCGTTCAGACCGGGAAGCGAAAATCCACGGTCCTTCCCAACAATTGTGGAGTTTGCAGGGGTCTATATTATCCCCTCATCTTTTTTCCCTCCATACTGATGACCTACGATCTCCAAAGGCATGTTTGTTTGCCAAATACGCTGACGATATGGTTGTTGGCCATCCTCTCAAAAGCCAGACCCATCTCCAAACACTGAAGAATGGACTGGACCATGTCACAGCATGGTCGTCAGAAAATGGCCTTTTACTTAATGAGCGGAAGTCAGTCCAGTGCATTTTTCGGCTGCGACCCCCTACCAGCCCTGAAACCATTGACTTTCTGCCTAACAAGGTATCCTCCTTCCGATACCTTGGTGTAACACTTGCTTCCAACCTCTCATTTACTCTTCATATTGAAGACCTATTTATAAAAATCCGCAAACTTTTGTATTATGTCCGCCGCTTGCGTTCATATCGCACCCCACAAGCTCTCATCTGGCGTTTTATAGATGCCTGCATCCTCCCTCTTATTCTTTATTGCTCTCCAGTTACTTTTCCAGCACTACTCTCTCTTTCACTCTGATGGCGTTCGTGGACTTTAAACCCCGCCAGGCTTCACTGCTGAAGATAATGCGGCTGAAGCAGCAGCCCGCAGTCTGCTAACCCTTCAGCCGATAGTGCGCAACTTTTGCCGACAACCATTGAAGGAAGACTGAGAACACTGTGTTCTTGTGCCAACCCTCTCCGTCTGGAACTAATGTTTTTAAACGATATGAAACAGTTCTCCTGCTGATGAGTCAACTCAGCTTACAACTGTACATTTATTCCGTTTGCATCATACCTTTGAAGGCAGGTTTTTTTCACTTGAAACAAACTCCCTATCTCGCCCAGTATTGACAAAACAAAAAACCTGAAACAAAACCAATACTGGCTGCAACATAGGGAGTTTGTTTTAGGTTTTTTCCGGTCTTCGAGGTGTTGGAAGGCGCCCAAGAGGTGCATTACCAACTCTTTACAATTGCCTGTAAACTGGCATCATAAACATATTATTATTACTCAAGAAAGACTTGCTTATTATTAAACGTATTCTCCGCATGCTCTCTTCAGCTGCCGGTTAGTCCTATGTTTTTTTAGCTGACCTCATCATATAGCGACATTTTAAATCGGTCAAGAATTTTGTGGACCGTATTCTATGTGAGGTCGCTCACCCTCTCCACTCTGAATTAATGGCTGCGAAATCTTCTCGTACCGTGCGCCGAAGCTTCCGTCATATGACCTGCCGTACATCGGCCTACCAGTACTCGGTACTCCCATTCTTAGCACGATTCCTCACGTGTGAAGAAATGGAAATTGAAAAGCTGAAGGCAGACCTGTCTCCATAACAGATGTGGTAACCGTGTCGACTTCTTACTTTGAGCATTTTGTTATCTTTGACCGTTTACTCTTGAGCTTTTTGGACCCCATAATTGATCTGATTTTTACTCTCCGTGAATGGAGCCACTTTTTGCTGAAAATTTTGATATTATCATCAAAATATAGTTCTCTATCTATCTATCTATCATGTATAGCCTATTACTTCAATATACTGAACTAACTGAACGATGTGAAATAAAATGTCATGTACTGGACTGTTTTTTCTTCTTACATATCACTTCAGTTTTGAGGTATAACATAATCCAATAGCAAAATATATGGTAATTTATGTGTCCTTGGCAAATTATACGTTTTCACCAACTAACTGACCTTTTACTGAGCTGCACAAAAAGCGCTAGGAACGAAGTCGTTTGGAAGTGCTAGTCTACTATGGTTCACTACTCGAAGCTCTTGCCTCCCCTATATGAACTTCCAGCCTGTTTCCCCAGATATTATGGGGGAGTTCTGCTGGTTGGATTTGGCAGTTTTGCTCTGAACATGTACTTTGCTGCTCGTGTCATGCAGGGTCGCAAGAAGTGGGATATAAAGGTACCCATAAATTAGCCACTCAGAACGTTTTAGGCCCCAATAATGTATCATTCAACAAACGAAGAATTCAACTGCCTTCAGCGAGCGCATCAGAACTAGTACTGTTAACTCATATTCAGGGTTTACTTTAGTCTCGAATTCATGCCATACTTCCTGATGGGTTTGTTTATTGGTGGTCTTCGGTGCCCCGTGAGTTTTTTCCTGTATAACCTTATAGTTTAGGTAGGCGCTGCGGTTTGTGGTTCCATTTATCTAGTAGGAAGAGTGGTTTACGACCGCGGGTATACGAGTGGGAGTAAGTTTCCTTTCAAACAGTCCCATTTCGTTCCTTTTTTTGGAAGTAACTTTCGGTACGGTTCTTCATCGTTAGTTCTTGTCCCCTGCCCTACATTAGGCCGTGAGGGCAGCATATAATAGATGGTCCTTAAGTGAGCTTTTCATAGTTTGATACCTTCGTAGATGTTTTTGTGTCGTAGTGCTCACGTGTGTTTGGTATATTTGTGTGTGCTCTATCCGACTTCACCCCCAGTTCAGCATATTGGGCTTCGACGATAGTCCTGATTCCAACTTCAACAGCTCTGCAGAACTGAAGCCATTTTTGCGAGAGAACGAAACCTGATACCGAAGGTCGCAAATCCGCTCACTGTTTGAATGAACTGCGTCGAGCCAGGCTTTACATTAACTCTTTTCTGCCTGTATAGGTGCGTGTCAAAATGAGTAGTACTAGACTTGAAGAAAAACTGGCTCAAACATAGACTGTTTGGATTAACTGTGTGTGGTCACATTGAGTTAACTTTTCCTGTGCGGAACCATGCGAATTTCAGCAACATTGGACTCATAAAGCGGGAGAAGTAGAATTTTCCCAACACGCTTCAGTAGTTTTTTCCCCTCTGAGATATCCTCTTCTCTCAGCGATTACAGACCGTCTCATTTGAGAGTGAGCTGATGTATTTCTCACGCAGGATAATTTTCCAGTAGTGATGTTCAGATATCAACCTGCGTTTGTTTTCTGCGCACACAGGGAAACTCACAATCATGTACGTGAACTGACGGGATGGATTCTTGTGCACATGTGTTTTGACAATAGGGGCTAAACCATTTCCTAAGCTAGTATAGATTCCGTAGACGCTATTTTGTTTATCCTATTCACTTGGAGGTAAGTTCGCTCAGAAATATTGAAAACGGTCGACTCACAATGGATGTAATATGACTCTGCGGCCGAGTCATCGAGAAAGAGGACCATGGGTAGTTAGTTGCCGCGGCGACGTTCAAAATGCGATGCGGTGTGAGTACTTGGCCGTTGAATTCACGTCTAACTGAAACACCCGATTACTTGGACGTCGTTCTTCAGTCGTGCACTCTGGGAATAGCAATAGCGAAAATCTCTGAAATTTTATTTTTGTCACGTACATTATTTTAGAATTATTCTGACTTCTGTTTACTCACTCCACAGATCCGCTGAATCGCCTTAGGGGTTTATTCTACCTCCCCGCACTTTCCATCCTCATGATGATGGTGGCAGTCACTGGCGTGCAACATCTTGTTGCGAGCATCCGGTAATTTCCCGTTTTGTAAGTTTTGAATTCTGCCTGGCTTTTAACATTTTAAGTTAGGTATACTTCCTAAGTACATAGGTCTTCGTGGATGTAGTTTTACGCACTACTATTTTGGGCTGCGATGTATACTACTTTTATACTGCTTCCCAAATGTAAGAATTAGAGTAACACAGTGTATAAAAAGGGTACGAAAGTTTTAAGCTTACCGGGCGTCTTCACACGTCTGAGTTTGTCTTGGTGTTGCATGACTCAAATCTGCTCATAAGGCTCGCTTCTACGTGTACTCTTAGCTTAGGAGTCCTCAAAAGCTCCATGTTGACTACTGTTTTGCATGGACAGTCACATACTTGTTGCAAAGCGAGTGCGAAATTCGGGAATTTCGAGTCCTGCCATAGATTTCCACAGCAACCTCTTAGTTGCTGGCTTAGCCACCTTTAAATCACCTACACAGTGCCAGGATAATCATTTGGCTTGTAGAAGGAATAACGACAGATACGGAGGAGACGGAGATGAACCCTTCTGACTTCTCCGCCATCATCAGCCATCCGTACCTACGCGCGTACTGGTAAGACCTACGATTTGCGTGCAAGGACAGTTAGCCATCGGGCATTTGACTCTACCGATGGTGAGTGTCCCAACGTGAACGCCGATGATGGGCGTTCTAAGGCAGACGTGGACAAACAACCTTCTAGCGATCAGGTCCGCGAAATGCCATTTATACTTTGTTATTAAGATGTTCGCTTGTAATTACGAAATTTTCATTCATATTTTGGTTTATTTCTGTACTTTAGTTCAGCTCCATGCTGCCATCGGTAAGCTATGCCATCGCCCCAATGAAAAATGACCCGAAGGACTCCTAACATTTTAAACTTTAGTCTTGCTTTGTGTTTGAGGTAGTTTCATAATATAATATTAATAACTCGTCGTTTTTTCCTTTGCAAATTTTCCCCGTTTCGTTTGCCGTTTCGACTTGTAATCGACGGTGTTGATCTTCGTCCATATTGGGCTTTCCTTCATACGCATGTCGTACAAGCGTTTCAGTGGTATTTGGGTTTGGTAGCTTTCCAAAAATGCAAATTTCCCCATATTTCCCATTCATTTCGCATTATTCGACGTTTAAGCGACATATTTTGCATCAAAATCAATCTTTCTCAGGTGCCTTAGCTGTGACCTATCAGTCTTGGTAGCCTCCAAATCTGGCGGTTCTGCATTCTTGTTAAGAGATGCATGACCGTTGTAGAATACCATGACGACGTGTTACCAACTAAAAAGAAATAGGTAAATAGCGATAGAGCGAAGTCTGAATTGACGTTATTTCTTTTTCTGCGGCTGAAAAACCAACAGAACAGCTAGAAGCGGCACTAGGCACATATAGTCAGACCACAGCGTCGGAGACGTTTACTGCAGTACACGGCTTTAGGAAACCCCACCTGCCTAAGGTGTATGCGTGATCAAGACCGTTGCCTGTTTGTGACTCGCTGCTGGCCTTAGCTGCGTTTGGCTAGAGAGCTACTTGTTTAATTGCGTTATTATTCCAGCGCCAGTTTTATGCGTTTCACCTTTACTGGATGGCTGTGAGACAGGACAACATTATCAACCACTCTTTGGGTGCACCGATTAAGTCCGCTGATTTGTATTGTGCTCTAGAATCGTTTCCAGACCAGTGATCCTATGTAAGTCAAAGGTCGGGATCAGTTGATAACCTCTTGGGAGTACTCTTGAGTATCCCGACGAAAGGGAGGTTCTGGGAAATCTATTGTGCCAAATACGGCTCTAGTATGCGCACGATGGCCAGGATTTTATCGGCGCAACTGGCCCCTGTGTTGTGCCACCAATTGGTTTCAGTTTACGCATCTTTCGTCTTCTTTCATATAGT
Organism: Ligula intestinalis; assembly: GCA_036362985.1. Taxonomy (NCBI): domain Eukaryota; kingdom Metazoa; phylum Platyhelminthes; class Cestoda; order Diphyllobothriidea; family Diphyllobothriidae; genus Ligula; species Ligula intestinalis. The sequence continues at coordinate 74,600,912 of JAYGXS010000001.1, read as the reverse complement.
CCGGGTTGTTGTCAGTCCACAGTCTTGGAAGAACCCACTAAAATCTACGCCTTACGTAAGCGCAACTTCTGGCAAGACAAGCATGTCTAAGTTCAGAATATGGACGTCACCTGGAAGCGGTTGGGAGACGTTACCCACGTTCTGATCTCTGAGTCCGTCTCTGGCCATAGCTTTAGGCAATTGGGCGAAGCCCTCTTTACTTACAAACTGGGATGGATCAGACATGTGCCCAGCCGCCCTAGAAGCAGAACCATTGGGTATGCTGCCTCACTGGCGTCCGGCCCTGGTCAACTGAGGACGCGGTGATGGCTGGCATTGAGCGCAGCTCTGACCAACTGGCTCGACTTTCTTTAGCGGTCTGCTGACGACAGTGAACTCGACTAATTTGGTTATACAGTAGATTCCCTATCTCAGGAAACGTCACCCGGAACTCTGAAATGATTTTTTGAGTGGAACATATTAATTGTGGATGGTTGTAATAGAGATGATCTTACAGCCTAATCTCAATATATTTTGGACACTTCAGGATGCCGGCTTTTTAAAGAGCTTCTTTCTGACCGCCATGAAAAAGTATGCACTACAAAAATTGGCTTCATATGTAGCACGCCTTTTTGTCATTCATTTTGACTGCCTTTATAAATTCAAATATATTTTATGGAAATATACACAGAAAAGTTTTTTCTTGTACTCGGTTCTTAGCAAATTATGCCCTCTTTAAATGTTATACTTAAAGAAAGGGTATCTTTCGGTTTTAAAAAAGTTTCTAAATTGCCGAATAATTTTGAAACCTAGTGACTGCTACACTGGAATGCAAGGTTTACAAACTGCACACTGTGTACATCCTGTTTGAGGAAAAGTACGTTTTAGCCCACAGTTTTGAGGAAGATCTCACATAGCTCTCATAAAATTTTGCAGTGGATCTGAAGCATGCTTTATACAGTAAAGGCAGCATTAACAAATTGACGGATACGATGTTCTATAAATAAACACCTGACAATTGTAAAAAAGCTCATGATTAGAAATTTTTTTAAAACTGAAAGATACCCTTTCCTTAAGTATAAAATTGAAAGAATGCGTAATTTGCTAAGAACCGAGTATAAGAAACAACTTTTCTGTGTATATTTCCATAAAATATATTTGAATTTATGAAGGCAGTCAAAATGAATGACAAAAAGGCATGCTACTTATGAAGCCACTTTTTGTAGTGCATACTTTTTCTTGGCGGTCAGAAAGAAGCTCATCAAAAAGCCGGCACCCTGACGTGACCTAAATAAATTGAGATGAGGGTGTACGCTCGTCACCTTAAAAACCATAGGTATGTTTGGATCGAAAACCCCTTTCAGAATTTCAGGTGACATTTTATGAGATAGGGAATCTACTGTAGGTGCTGTCGCACGCACCGGCGAGTTACCATGAGCAGCTGTAAATCCCATATTTGAGTTACTGAGATACGGTCTGCATCGCAGAATCCGACTCATTCTGTAGCGAATGCTATCTCTAGGTCAACTATAAGATCTGTCTGTCCGCATTTGCTGGGAGGGCGTCTGCGTGCTGAAACACCGATTATCCGGCGCGCATGCATGGCCTGTGGAGTAGAACTAAACTCCCTGCCAATGGATGGATTTGAGAAGTCTAAACAGAAGGCAGTTTGTTGAGGTAGTGGCACTGGGCTCGCGACGGTAGCGCCCTTCCCCATACTGTGTACATTCCTTGTGCAAAGAAGAAGAAAAAGACGCGATCTCTGGAAAGGAAATTTTATTCTTCTGAACTTTCGGCTCCTTGTGCGCTTGTCAGTTATGTAAAGTGATGTTGAACACGAACTAGGGGTGAATGGGAATTGCCAGGCGTACTCACACACCTGCCTGGTGTAGGCATACAGACAGATTTTTATTTTGGATTTTCTTGCCTGCAAGACTTACTCACATGGAGAAAAAATAGACACCATCACCGGAACTAGCGCTTTACCAATAGAATTGAATATACGAGTTCCAGGGAGCAGTTCAGAAGAATAAGCGACCAGTGGAACAAGAGTTAAATTGTCCTGACGTTTCGGATACCGTCGAAAATCCTTAATCATAGGTAATCCTAGAAAAGTCTGAGACACGCACAGATGAGGATGATACATGCACAGAGTGCACGGTATTTATGTGCATGCATCACCCTTATCTGCGCATGTTTCAGACGTTTCTACGAGTACATATGATTAAGGATTCCCGCCGGAATCCGAAACGTCAGGACAATAAACTATTGCTCCAGTAGTCGCTTCTTTTTCTTCTTCTGAACTAGCGCTTTAGTCGTCTGATATATCGGATTCCTTCTCGAACCCATCATCATCATCATCATCATCATCATCATCATCATCATCATCATCATCATCATCATCATCATCATCATCATCATCATCATCATCATCATCATCATCATCATCCTCCTCATCATCATCATCATCATCATCATCATCATCATCATCAATCACTATGCCTATGAAAATTAACGGCAACCCCTTATCGAGGATATTGGTCCAATTGTGCGCTATTTTTTCGATATTTGCGCAGCTGCTTCGCTCGCCCGCGTTACGGCTTCTGGGGTAGGGGGCTGCTGAATACAGTGACGCATGGCATCCTCGTTGCATAGTTCACCAGCTTGTCTCTCTCTTCTTTCAGCCCCGCCCACGGACGCCAACCGGCAACGGAGCATGGGTAGTGCCTTTCAGTCGATGACTGATCGGTTACCCGTCTCAGAAGGATGTTGGCCCAGGCTTCGTGCAGGGCTGCTCTCACCCTTCTGAGATTGAATGTCTGTATGCATATGCAATGTCAGACCACGGCCCACCTGTTCCCTGCGGCCTGGTAGGCGCTTGCATTTTCGCTCAGTTCTGATTGCTGTCGGTGCATGCGTTCGCGCTCCCGCTGGGTTTCAGGCCCCATCTCAGGTGCCTGAGTAGCTAGGTGGTCACTAAACGGTGGGGGAGAGGGTGGGGGCGACCTTCGGCGCGTTCTCTCCTCACTATAATAAATCTGAATGCGCTTGAATCTACCACGGTGCGCTAAAAGCCGTGGCTTGGAAGGTTTGCCAACTGAGGGGAGAACTCGGGCCCCCTACGTTGCTGCTCCTTTTGTACGTGTGTGTTTGCGTGTGCGTACTGGAGGAGAAGGAAGACTGTTGCAATGGCTCCCTCTTAATGTGGCCTTTATGGCGCTCCCGCAAAGGCGAGAGCATACCTAGCGAGATGGCTGTGACAAGTGTGCGCGTGTTGAGTGACTATCGCGCCAGCCACCTACACCCCCCTCATCCCCGGTCTTATTGATTTTGGCTTTATACCGGAAACGGAGGTTGGAGTGGCGAGCGAGTGGGCAGATTCTCCGCAAGTCTGCTTAAACTCCTCGCGATTTTATCTTCATGGACAGCTTGCTAAGAGACCTTTAGACTTTTCGTCTCTTCCCAATGGATTTTGATAGTTCGACTGTCACAAACGACAAAGTTCATTGCGTGTCCCTCCGAGGGGGCATAGGACGGTGATTTGCGCGCCAAGTAGTTTCTAGAGGGAGAGATTTGCTCAACAGCAAGTTGAAATGGCCCAACATGTACTTATCGACGGGGGTTAAGGATACGATGGTTAACCCCAACAGCTACGAACTTCCAAGCCCATGGTTACTTTAGGTGAGGAGAGAAGACGGTGGGAAAGCTGGATTGTTAGGAATAGTTTATTCTGTACAAGGATAGGAAGATAGATGGGAAGAGTTTTGAATCGTGGACTAGTGCATCCGTCCCCTATTCGGGTCGAATGCGGAGTGACGACAGCTTCGGGAATAGCCAGATGGCCGCGCCTGCTTTGTTACAGTAGCAAATCACGCGGCTGATGCCTAGACTAGCGGTAGGGTGCGATCTTGAGATCAGCGAAGACTGGCGTGCACGCACGGGCCTTGCAGGCCAAGAGCGTCATGTGTCAGCGGCTGATCTTGGGTTCCAAGTGGCTGCTAGAGTCCACTATATACTCATGTGTAGCTGTTGTCACAGCCAAACAGTCCACCCACGCGTTCCACACACAATCTGGCCTCTATTCGAGGAACCAAAGCGGCTGTGGTCCTACCTGCTTCAAATTGTCACAGAAACTACCTTCAGGAAGAGCCTTTGCAGCCTGACTCCCAGGCTTCTACCATCTTCAAAACATTCGGATGATGATCAAATTATCTTTTTTTCATTTGGTAGCCCTCCAAGCCACGACTCTGTATGCGTTTCGTGATCGATTCTGGTGAAGAATGTTCTGATTTTTCGTAATGCTAGATTCTCTTCAGTTTCTGCCTCACTGGCTCTTTTCGTTGCAGCCGACTGTCCGAGCCTCTTCGTCAATTGTGCTCCGCTGATAGTTCGTTTACGTGTACCAAGCACGACCCGGCCCCCACTACATTTATCAGGATACACCGAAGAACATGCGTTCCACTTTCATCCAGGTCGCCTTGGGGGCGTGCAGGGTGGATGGTGATGGAATATGGGCTGTGATTATCACCGGAGAAAGATGAATATGGCTAGGGCTGTCTGAAAAATATCAAGCCTGATAGAATTGAAAATGTGATCTCCAGGAAGTAAGTGAGAAGACGAAAATGAGATCGCTGGAACAAGAATTTTATTGGTCTGACGTTTGGGATTCTCGCTTGAACCCATCATCGAAGAAAATTCCAGAAAAGGGCTGATAGAAACACAGAATACCACAAAGCTTGTGACGGCCTAAACAACAAAGTGTTCAGGAGAGCAACAATCACGGTGCAAGTTCTCAGACTTCAACAGCAAAAATCCGATCAGTCACAAACGCAGTTGCGCAAGGGCGCTATATTAGGGTGTTGAAACGCATTAAAGTGAAACGGAAGACAAATTTACTGAATTACAATATCCTAGACGGGCACTGAGAGTGAGTGGCTGCCCATGCAACTTTGCCAACGAGTGCATGCGCAAACGAGACGAGAGACCAATTCCAACTGGCCCTAAACTTTGGCGAGCTCTTCCGAATCCGTCAGCCGTCTTCTCACTCCCAATAAAATTGGAGTTGCACATAGGCCAGAGGCAACCGCCAAGCGCTGGGTCAGTATCAGTATCAGTATATTGAGGGTATGTAGGAAAAATTCCTGTGAGTGCCCTATTTGTACATATGTGCAGTGGTAGCAAAAAATTTGTTGCTTAGACTGTTGGCGAGGCCAGTTGTCCTGAGTCATAGGATGAAAATAGGAGCAGACAGTGAAAAAACTCCTCAGGGATTTTTAGGAGAAAAACTGTCGCCCTTGTGGGGGGAATGCGTGGGATTTAGGAGAAAAAAGGGAGTTCCCACTGGGGGGGGCATTGAAAAGGTTCCCAGGATCATCACCGTGTAGAAGCCACGTCCTGATTCTTCCTTGCTGATTGCAGAGTCCGCCACGGAACTGGAAAAACAGAGGCATCCGTCCAGATCGTCGACAGTCCGCTTTGGGTCGAACCAAGGGTGACCGTTTAGACCGGCAGGTCTGGCTGATAAGATCGCCAGCGGGTAATCACGGTACGCAGATAGCCAAGTAGGGTAGACCGCGGAGACCTTCGCATGAGGCTATGCGTGGGAGGGCGTAATAAATAGCAAACTTGAATGGATATAAAAACCAATACTACTGAAAAATTGGAAGTAGTATTATTGTTATTGCAAATTGTCAGTTCCGATCCATCGTGCACTGCTATATCGATCCAGTTTTCGCTTAAAACCCTCTAGCGATTCCGACATAACAACGTCCTGAGGAAGCGCATTACACGCTCCGACCACCCTTTTTGAAAAGAAGTGTTTCCGAGCGTCCAGCCTGGCCCCTGTCACCTTTAATTTGAGGGAATGACCCCTCAGATTCGTGGTCGTTGCTAATTCGAAAAAATCCCCTGATATAAGACAGCAGTCTTGAAGACGTAATACGCGGAATGCTAGTATCAGGTCCCCCCGAAGCTGCCTGTAGTGCAAAGGGAAGAGGTTGAGATTCGACAGCCGTGTTTCATAAGGCTGCGAGCCCTGCCCCATAACAAGTTTGGTTGCGCGCCGTTGTACCTTTTCCAGGATGTTGATGTCTTTCCTGGCCCAGGGTCTCCAAGCTTGAATAGCGGATTCTAGGTGCGGTCGTACGAAGGTTCCGAAGACTTTTGTGAAGCACTCTTCATTGAAGGTAGAAAAAGCTCGTTTGACGAGGTATAGGATCGACATCGCGGACTTGGCTACCTTTGTGCAATGCAGGGAGGGTTTAAGCGAGGGTGTGATCCAGACTCCCAAGTCTTTCTGGGCGTTCACTTCCTTCAATGGTATGTCATTCAGTCGGTAAGCCGTGCCGTTTGAAGAACCGCATTTGCCAACTCGAATGGTGGTGCACTTGCTCTCATTGAACGGTAAGAGCCAGTCCACCGACCATTTTTGAAGTCTATTTAAATTTTCCTGTAAGTGCACTTCGTCAGCCGCAGTTCGAATTTCGCTCCAAAGTTTTATATCATCGGCAAACATGGCGATGCCGCAATCCAGTTCGCGGACACAGTCGTTGATGTAGATAACGAACAAAATAGGGCCGAGAACGGAGCCTTGGGGAACACCACTCTCAACCTCAACCTTGGCTGACTGTTTGTCGCTGATGTGGACAGTTTGCGAGCGACCGATTAGGAAGCTTTTTATCCACGTAAGGAGCCTACCTCTTACTCCTATGCGGCTGACTTTATAAAGGAGGCGGTGGTGCGGCACGCTATCGAAAGCCTTTTTGAAGTCAATATAGACAGCATGCACTGAGTTTCCACTATCGACTACCTCAGTCCACCGTTCTAAACAGTAGAGCAAGTTTGTAACGCAGGACCTACCTCTACGAAAACCATGCTGAGCATCCGATAGCAGATGGTTTTGTTCCAGGAACTGCATAAGTTGTTGCTTGATAATTTTTTCCATGATTTTGCAACAGATTGCAGTAAGGCTGACTGGTCGGTAGTTATTCGCTGAGACCCGGCTTCCCCCCTTGTATAGCGGTGTAATCCTCGCGGATTTCCAATCTACTGGTAGGCATCCGGTTTCGAAGGAGGTTTGGAAGAGCATAGAGAGTGGTTTGGCCAACTCATTGGCGAGCTCCTTCAAAATCTTGGCTGGTACGTTGTCAGGACCTGGTGACTTAGATTCTTTTAAGCTTAAGAGTTCCTTAAGAACAGCAGCCTCGGGGAATTGGACAGTCTCAAATACTGTATCCGCTTCGGTGTCGTCGGTGGGGTGATCGTATGCCGTTTCCTTTGTGAAGACTGATCGGAAAAATTTCGACAGATGATCAGCCTTCGCTTCATCATCTATCAAGTCTCTTCCCTCGGCGGTCCTTAGCAGGGGTATCGGATCCTTGTTTTTGGTAATCTGCCTGAGATAACTGTAAAACAGTTTGGGGTTCACTGTGGCCCGGTTTAGCAAGTCTGCTTCGAAAGCCCGTCTTGTTTTGAGAATAAGACCCTTGACCCGGTTTCTCTGAGTTTTGTAGGCACTGACAGATGCAGGAGTCCTGTCTGCTAGCATTTTTTTCCACAGCTTCCGCTTTTTGTTCACTTCTATTTTTAAGGCCTGCGTAAGCCATCGCGGTCTAGTGTTCACCTTTTGTCGCGAAATTGGACAGTGGTTGTCGATGAGTCTGTGCAGTGTGGTCCGGAACGCTTCCCAGTCCGCATTTATGTTTCCAGAAAATAGAGTTTCCCAGTCGGCGTGCGTGAGTTCGGTCTTCATTCGATCGAAATCGCCTCGCCAAATATTTCGTCTGGCTGTTGAGGGTCTCTCCGGTATTGAGAATAACGAGTACTCCCATAGCAGTACAACATGGTCGCTTTTACCTAGTGGTGGGAGACATGACACTTCGTCGATGCTGTCCTGCGATTTCGTGAGAACGAGGTCCAGACAGTTGGACTGTTGGCCATCGCGCATCCTTGTCGGAAAAGTGACGTGTTGCGTGAGAAATAACTTCAGAGTCATGCTCAGAAGGCAGCTGTCGAAGGTTAGATCGGAGCTATGTGCGCAGGCCGCACCCCAGTCGATGTGAGGCGCGTTAAAGTCCCCCACAATCAGGATGTCCGATCGGGCAGTAATCTTTTCCAGCTCCCCTAGCAAGGAGGCATCCACTACTGGCTCTCTTCTCGGTGGTCGGTAGAGTGTCAGTACATCGAGGTTGGGTGCACCTGGTACTTTAATGGACAGCCAGATGGCCTCGGAAGTACACGCCAGTTTATCCGTTTTGTCTAAAACTGTGAGTCCATTTTTCACGTATGTTGCTACGCCACCGCCTTGACGACCTTCTCTGTCTTTTCTGAACAGTTGATAGCCAGGCATGGATACCTCGCCGTCGGCTACCTGTTCAGACAGCCAAGTTTCCGTTATTGAAACTATATCTGGTGATAACTCAAAGGCATGAATCTTCAGCTCGTCAAGCTTTGAAAGCATACTCTGTGCATTTGTGTACATGAAAGTTAACTTTCTGTTTGCTCGAGAATTTGTTACAGTCAGGTTCTCCCCGCCCCTTTCCGGGTCGACTGTGCGGTCATCCGGGAGGACCTTTCCTGAGGGAGAACAGTGGACGATGGATCACTTGGTTGTTCTAAATAACCAAATGTTTTTCCCCTTCGTTCTGCCTCTGTATGTTTTTCGATTGGGCTCAATCCTCCCTCTACTGAGCCGACTGTGTGGTTATCCGGAACGGACCTATCCAAGGCGAGAACAATGGACGTTGAATCACTTGGTTGTTGTAAATAACCAAGTTTTGTTCGCCCTTGCTGGCCCGCTCCCTCTTTTCGGAAACAAGTTGACGACGTTTGTTCCGTTCTGCAGCTGAGAACTCCTGTTGAAAAAAAACTCCCGGGTCAGAGTCTTTTATTTTAAAACGCCTAGATAGAATGAGCTTGGCGTCTTGGCTTCTTGTCATGACCACTTTCAGAGGTCTGGGACGTGCCGTTCCAGTTGGGCTCTCAGGCCGTTTGCCAAGGCGGAAGGCCTTTTCGCACTCTAATGGTACATTGGGTCCCAGCATTTTGTTCATAAGGCCATGGAAGAGCTGGACATCTGCGGAATGCCGGTCCATGGGAGTGGCTGCGGTTGATTCCGTTAATCCCTGTATGATGATGCTGGCTTCTCTCTTAGTGCCATTTTTCTTGCCTACGACACTGTCGCTTGCTTGCTCGTTAACAGCTCTTGTGCTGCTATTGTGACCATCTTGTGTGCGACCGAACTCTATGGTTGATGTGCTGCCCTCGTTTTCTACTGTGGGCTTCAGGCTCGGGCCTGCGACACTGTCACCCACTTTCTGGTTAATAGCAGTACTGGCAGTGGATTCCGGTAGACCTGGTATTACGAAACTTTTGCCCCTATCGGTGACTTTCTGCGTCCCCTCTACGCCGTCGGTCACTTCTTGGTGCAACGCTTTCGTGTTTTCCTTCGTGTCTTTGCTGACGGCAGCCTGTACTTTACGTGGCGAACCAATCGTGTTTTTGTTGTTTACGGCGAGATTGTTTAAACTCGCCTCAGCGGTGGCTGATTGGTCTACTGTAGGGGCCTTAACCGTAAGTATGGGCTCCCTGGTATCTGTCTCCGCGGCAGCCTGCACTTTACGGGGCGAACCAATCGTGTTTTTGTTATCTACGGCGAGATTGTTTAAACGCGTCTCAGCGGTGGCTGATTGATCAACTGTGGGGGCGTGCACTGTAAGTATGGGCTCCCTCGTTTGTTTTTCGGCGGCTTCCTTCGCTTTCATCGCTTTGTGTGCATCGGACCGCAGTTGTCTCGGTGCAAATACTGTCTCTTTTTCTTCTCCCAGCTCTTCTCCGATCCCCTTTCGTGCAATTTCACTAGTTTTGACCTGTAAAGAGGGTGAGACTGGTTGGTCAGGTAGACGCTTCCCTCTTCTCCTGGCCGTTTTGATGATCCCAGAACCTGAACTTTCTTGGGACGGTAGATTAGGGCTTGTTTGTGTTTGCTTCTCTTCAGTTTTAATCGCGCTTGGACCGATTGGCTGGTGCCTGGTAGCGACTTCCGTCAAGACGGATTCTAGCTGCTGATTTCCACTGGTTTCATCTAGCGGCTTTAATGTGCCATTCTTGAGAAACCATGTGATAACATCCCCTAGTAAATCTATACGTGACTCCAATTTTGATATTTTCGGGCAATGTTTGCAATGTTCGCATGCCGTCGGGCAATGCGTGTCATCCGTGTCACTGTTCTTACCCTTATGTGAATTGTGCGAGGTGGTCATAGTGGCCGTAGGGTTTATACCCTTGTCTCTTATGTCGCACTGCTTGTCACACGGGACAGTTTGGTCGTGGAGTTCGTTGGCAGAATTTATCGTGTTAACCCTGTCAATGCACATAACTTTCTGTGAGCCGCGTAGCTGGGTTGCAGTGGCTGGGATAGTTTGGTCGTGGAATTCGTTGGCAAATTGTATCGTGTCAACTCTGTCAATGCACTTAGCTTTCTGTGAGTCGCAAAGCTGGGTCGCAGTGGCCGAGCGGCTAAGACGTTCGCCTCCTAAATCGAAGGTCGAGGGATCGACGCCGGCTTCCGAAAGGGCTTTTTTTCCATCCACAGTTTGGTCGTGGACTTCTAAGTTCTGCATGCTAAAACTTTAGCTCAAACGTTATACTTATAAACTATTGCGGCGTCGGTCAGACTAGACGTATCAGCAACCGAGAAAGTGTAGTCTAATAGTTACTACCAGGGAGTATATTGACGTAAGGAAAATACAAACGATAGGGTGTCCTTAATTATATGAATAAAGTTTTCTAGCGATTATACACCGAGATAGTGAAGTCTAATAGTTGCCAACTGGTACTAATTTGGGCTGAAAAAAGCAAGATATAAACTGATAAGGTGGCCTTTACTTAGATAATTATAGTCTTCTAGTAATTATACACAGCAGTATATAAATATAACGACTTAGCCTGTCCGTGGATACTCCTCAGAACCCTGACGAGACTGATTGGGACAATTAGACTATGTAGGCCGAGCCAATATTTCCAGTGAGATGCCCGATTTGGAGAAGAGTTCCTCGTCGAGCAGTGGGGGTATCGAAGGAAATTTGACGGAAGATTGTTTAGAATAATAGGTTTTTTGATTCAATTTTTGTCCAAAGACGGTATCTTTCTGTATAAAACTTGAAATATAATCGCCTTGGTTTTGCTCGAAAATTCAAACCGCGCGGGTTCAATTCAACACAAGTATTCCATAATACCGAAAGACCCACTGTCACGGCAGGTGACCTTTGGATTCCTTTGCCGGATCTGGTGCAATTTTGGAGAAAGGAGCTACGTCAGCGAAACCAGAGGATTACTCCAGATGCAAATGACCGAGCACGCAGGAACGGTGAGGGCAAATAAAGACGTAAGCTCTCAGGTTGCCGCTCATTTGACGGGACTCGGCCATATTTTCAAGTTTGACGAGGCTGAACTCCTTGGAAGAGATGACAACCGCGTCAGCCATTAGCCGCTCGGTCATGGTTCTCAGGTCTGAAGTCCATCAATGAGCGCATTGACTTGCCGTTTCCATTTTCTTTATGGAACCTTCACCTGAGCACGGAAATCAGTCACGTGGGGAGGGCGAGGGTGACCAGCAAATTGCCACGTACTTATGTCACCAACGCCCAACACGAATGCTAAAGTCCTGGAAATTAACGACTGGTCTGCCAAGCCATAATCTAATCAATCACGATAGCCAGAGATGATCACAAGAGCTGTAATTGTATAACAAATGTAATCGCGTGGCCACTACGGAATATGAGTACTGCGTAGCCTGTCCGTCTACCTTCCCTTTCTGCGGCTGTCTCTGATGATGGCTTCAAGCGAGAATTTGAAACGTCAGGCCAATAAACATCTTATTCCAGCGATCGCATCTTCGCTTTATAAATGACCAGTCTACAGAAACCGGCCACTGCAGTCTTTCCTCTTTTATTCATATCATGACCTTTTAATTCGCACGACACTATGAACATTGGAAAGGGATGCTGCGTGCATGTTCATTTGATAAGTTTTCGTTCATACAGTCTGTTAGGATGTTCTGTGTTAACTGACCTACAGTAACCTCTTCACAAAAGCCGTAGCTGCTTTCTGCAATCCGAGCAAATATTTTCTGCCTGTTCTGATTTCTTTCCACATACTTTCTACTTGGTTGATGCTCTTCCACAAATACTGCTCCCCGTGTAGTTCAAAAACGGCTATTATGGCATTCGAAATGTCTGCCTTAGATACTTTAAGACTGCGTAGCCAAGTAACCTTTCCTGATTGCCACGTGTAAAAGCCTGCGCTGTATGCATTCCCGGCCAACCGTTGATTGTTGATTTACCGGAGGCGTTAGTTTTTCCCCCATACAGGTAGATGCTTTCTGGCTCTGGATTTCAGAGCGGCGAATAGCTAATTAATGTGAATACACTAAGCCCGCGCCGCTGCAGCTACCGCGCTAACACCAGAACTTGCCCATTGCAGTGGGCAGGGTAGGAAGGAGACTGGTAAGAATATTGTCGGAATATTCTGTTCTCTTTGGATTTTGTGTGAATACTTTGAACAGGTGCACTTAGACGTACACAACACTCCACATTTTAATCAAGTAGCTAACCTACATGTCGCGCTATTCAGTATATGGAAACCCCCTCATAAAGTCACTGACAGATCTCATGAAATGTCAACCAAAATGATGAAACGCGGGTGGAATCCTACTCTGGGTCGCACAAATTGGTTAAGTAACCTTATGTTTTCGTATGTCAGATATGTTAGATACTTCAGGACGTCGGCTTTTAAATGTACGCCTTTTTCTGCGAAAAATGACTACTTACATGGTATGAATCTTTTCTATGGATTTTCGATGCCCTTCTTAATTCAAATATAGTTTATGAAAAACATGTTCTAAAGTATCCTTTCATGTACGCTTTGGATAGCGGATCAAGTAATCTCTTAAGGTTACACTCCAAAAAATACTAACTATTGGTTTTAAACATATTTCAAAAACTCCCATTGAAAATTTCAGAAAATAAATTGGCCTGACGAGAATTTATTGAAGACAAACGTATGTTCACCAATTTGTCTTCCGAAAATAAAAAATAGGTTCGAATTATAAGATTTTTAAGATCGCGCAATGTCCCTTCACATCAGATCGTATCTGTTCGTTTATTAATGCTCCTCATGACGTACCTAACCTAGTTCACGGACAGTGCGCAGCCTTAAGGACATAGAGGAATGTAGGCTATTTCTTACATGGGATGCATAGATCTTGTAAAAGGAAGCCCTAAAAATAAGTGCAGGAGCAGACCGAAATCAAACTTATTCAGGAATTGTAAGCAGTTTAAAAAAAATCGCAAAATCCTTTTTTCTTGCATCTATGATTGGAAAAATACGTGATATACTACGAAATTAGTACGAGAAAGAACATTTTAGTCTACAGTGCCTATAAAATATATTT
>JAYGXS010000001.1:74571230-74587083 GCA_036362985.1 Ligula intestinalis | reverse complement strand
AGCCGCTCGGTCATGGTTCTCAGGTCTGAAGTCCATCAATGAGCGCATTGACTTGCCGTTTCCATTTTCTTTATGGAACCTTCACCTGAGCACGGAAATCAGTCACGTGGGGAGGGCGAGGGTGACCAGCAAATTGCCACGTACTTATGTCACCAACGCCCAACACGAATGCTAAAGTCCTGGAAATTAACGACTGGTCTGCCAAGCCATAATCTAATCAATCACGATAGCCAGAGATGATCACAAGAGCTGTAATTGTATAACAAATGTAATCGCGTGGCCACTACGGAATATGAGTACTGCGTAGCCTGTCCGTCTACCTTCCCTTTCTGCGGCTGTCTCTGATGATGGCTTCAAGCGAGAATTTGAAACGTCAGGCCAATAAACATCTTATTCCAGCGATCGCATCTTCGCTTTATAAATGACCAGTCTACAGAAACCGGCCACTGCAGTCTTTCCTCTTTTATTCATATCATGACCTTTTAATTCGCACGACACTATGAACATTGGAAAGGGATGCTGCGTGCATGTTCATTTGATAAGTTTTCGTTCATACAGTCTGTTAGGATGTTCTGTGTTAACTGACCTACAGTAACCTCTTCACAAAAGCCGTAGCTGCTTTCTGCAATCCGAGCAAATATTTTCTGCCTGTTCTGATTTCTTTCCACATACTTTCTACTTGGTTGATGCTCTTCCACAAATACTGCTCCCCGTGTAGTTCAAAAACGGCTATTATGGCATTCGAAATGTCTGCCTTAGATACTTTAAGACTGCGTAGCCAAGTAACCTTTCCTGATTGCCACGTGTAAAAGCCTGCGCTGTATGCATTCCCGGCCAACCGTTGATTGTTGATTTACCGGAGGCGTTAGTTTTTCCCCCATACAGGTAGATGCTTTCTGGCTCTGGATTTCAGAGCGGCGAATAGCTAATTAATGTGAATACACTAAGCCCGCGCCGCTGCAGCTACCGCGCTAACACCAGAACTTGCCCATTGCAGTGGGCAGGGTAGGAAGGAGACTGGTAAGAATATTGTCGGAATATTCTGTTCTCTTTGGATTTTGTGTGAATACTTTGAACAGGTGCACTTAGACGTACACAACACTCCACATTTTAATCAAGTAGCTAACCTACATGTCGCGCTATTCAGTATATGGAAACCCCCTCATAAAGTCACTGACAGATCTCATGAAATGTCAACCAAAATGATGAAACGCGGGTGGAATCCTACTCTGGGTCGCACAAATTGGTTAAGTAACCTTATGTTTTCGTATGTCAGATATGTTAGATACTTCAGGACGTCGGCTTTTAAATGTACGCCTTTTTCTGCGAAAAATGACTACTTACATGGTATGAATCTTTTCTATGGATTTTCGATGCCCTTCTTAATTCAAATATAGTTTATGAAAAACATGCTCTAAAGTATCCTTTCATGTACGCTTTGGATAGCGGATCAAGTAATCTCTTAAGGTTACACTCCAAAAAATACTAACTATTGGTTTTAAACATATTTCAAAAACTCCCATTGAAAATTTCAGAAAATAAATTGGCCTGACGAGAATTTATTGAAGACAAACGTATGTTCACCAATTTGTCTTCCGAAAATAAAAAATAGGTTCGAATTATAAGATTTTTAAGATCGCGCAATGTCCCTTCACATCAGATCGTATCTGTTCGTTTATTAATGCTCCTCATGACGTACCTAACCTAGTTCACGGACAGTGCGCAGCCTTAAGGACATAGAGGAATGTAGGCTATTTCTTACATGGGATGCATAGATCTTGTAAAAGGAAGCCCTAAAAATAAGTGCAGGAGCAGACCAAAATCAAACTTATTCAGGAATTGTAAGCAGTTTAAAAAAAAATCGCAAAATCCTTTTTTCTTGCATCTATGATTGGAAAAATACGTGATATACTACGAAATTAGTACGAGAAAGAACATTTTAGTCTACAGTGCCTATAAAATATATTTTTCATTAAAAGGGTTCTGAAGATGTTCACTTCAGTTTTATTAAGGAAATATAGGTAAATACCTTTGAACTCTCTCTTTGTACATAGCTGCTGTGATGCAGAACATGTGGTGTTGCCAGTAATGGAACTGCGGTAGGGGGCAGACAGTAAATAAACTCTTTAGACATCTTTCATAAGTCTAGTTTTGAATGCCATTTGTGAAATTTTAAGGGGAAAAACTGTCTCCTGTGCGGGGAAGGCGAAGGGAATGTGTTAATCGGATGTCCTGCTGCTGAAAGTGTTTGGATCATGTCAGGAGGAGGCTATCGCGGTTTTTCAATATCCTAATGGCCACACGAGGAGAAGATTGCGCTGGTCACGAGACCATCACCGGTGTCGGAAATGTGCCCCTCATACGAGATTCGTGGTCAATCGTTATTCTAAACAAACATAATACTGTAAATTAGTGAGCAGTATGTTTTTTTAAGGTAATTACTGTCAGAGAAGTCTGGTGGAAAATCTTACTTGCTGACGGGTGGTAATTTAATTAGTCTAGCATCATTACAGAGAACGTCTTTTTCTATGCTGATCCAACTGCATCTTAAACATGTCCACAGATGGGGACATGACAATGCATGCGGGTAAAGCATTCCATGCCTGGATTACCCTCTTAGAGAAGAAGAATTTTCGTGTGTTAAATCTCGCCCAGTCACACTTAGTTTGAGAGGGTGTCCGCGCAATCTAGTAGTAGTGGCCAGCTTAAAGAAATCGTTGGATGCTAGGCAACAATTCTGACCACGCAGTATGCGAAATGCCCGTATTAGGTCACCGCGTAGCTGTCTGTAATCCAGAGGATTAGTCAGCCTTGTCTCATAAGGAAGGTACGCTTGTCATCGCGCGTACCCTTTCAAGGGTTTTTTGCCTTTGACTGTCCAAGGTTTCCAGGCTTCGATGGAAAATTCCAGTTGGGATCACACAAATGAGCCGAAGATCTTTCCAAAGACAACTTCATCAAATTTAGCAAAGGCGCGCTTGATTAGATACAAGCTTGACATTGCGGATTTGGCCACCTTCAGGCAGTGGAGTGAAGGCGTGAACCACACTCCCAGATCCTTCTGGGTTTGTACTTCTGGCAGCGGTGTGTTATTTAGGTTGACCACCCTCCGATACGAAATGCTAGTTCTACCGAAAAAAACGCATGTTACGTGGGTAGTTATTTATGGTGCGATTTGTAGGCAACCGAAAAGACGTGCAACCAAAAGACAGCATCCTGGAATGTCTGAAATATCCTGTGATTATGCTCGAACACAATAAATTTTACAATTTAGCTTAAGCAAATTGGCTAACCCCCCTAACAAGTAAGTGAGCCTAGTAGTCATTCTGGTGGATTCTAGATGGTTGCTTGGGAAACCTGACTGAGTAGTCAGCTTGCTGTTACCTACTGATGGATTCCATACGGGCAATAAAATGGGCGGGTAAAATCGATCCAAGTGTGATTAATTTCATGGCGCGCAGTGAGCTTCGTAGCTCAATAGTATAACGTTGGCTGCGCAAAAGCCTTCCCTGCTGTGTGGGTTCGACCCCCACCGAGGCCGTGAATTTTCCACAATTGGGTCAGCTGAATTCTGTTTAAGTCATCCATCCTAATCGAAAATGCATTTTCGAATTTTGGTTGATATTCAATGAGATCGGTCACTGATAGTGATAGCAGCTATCTATATAACGCAATAGCTGGAGGTCTCTGCTCCGCACATGTTTTATGCTAAGACTCTATAAGGTGATACAGTGTTCCAGATTCACGTCTCATGCTGATCCACTAGCGAACTGACAGTGAGCGTGGGGCGAACAGGAATACCGCATGGAAAAGTAGCGGTGATGACGACCGCGGACAGCCACACCATTATTTAGCAAACTAAATTATTTAAACCCTCGTGTATCCTTTTTACGACGGTAGCAATTGTTTTCAACCTTCTGCATGACCCAAGTGTAAAAGCTGCAGGAAAGCACCGAAAACAGTTATTAAGCAGTTCACATAGGCCAGATCTTGTGCACATCTTTAGACCGGACTGCCTTAGAAAAGATCGCAATGGGGGACGCAGACATACATTGGGGGCAAAACAACTTTGTGTGCTAGTAAACTGTAATGCCATTCATGTACTCATGGGGTTTTTGCGTCGGTCTACGATCTTCGAGAACAGAAAATTTAGTGGTCTTTGCGTTCGAAATTCGTGGTTTTTGCAGATCGATGATCGGACACTTTCCTTGTCTGGATCAGTTCCAATTCGCACTAGTTGAATCATCGTGTTGTTGCACCCTAACGTTTGGGAAGGAGAGGGGTGTCGGAATGAACTTGCTCTAACCTCCGGGCTTTAATAATAATCTCTTTGCATTCTCATGATGAGTTCTAGGGGATAATCAGAAAACACTGAGCAATGTTAACACTAAAAGATGAACACTGAATGATCCGCCAATACAAGCGAACATCCGTGTCCCAGGAAGCAATTGAGAAGAAGAAGAAGAAGAAGACTCGATCGCTGGGACAATAGGTTGCAGCGATCGAGTCTTCTTCTTTCTCTCAACTGAATGATCCTTCCATTTTGTCAGCAGCCGCATAGCAGCTAGCACTAAAGGTGGATCAAAATGTTCGACAACGACAAGAGAGACTAGAATGACCATTTCTGGCTCAGTAACCGTTAGCAGCCAGCCAGAGGTTCGAATATGAGAACAATAAGACGGGTGAGTTCTGTCGTCGACCGGCGACCGTTCATCCGTTAATATCAAGCTAACGAACCCGTAGCTCGATGGCTAGAGCGCTGGACTTCTAGTGAACAGGTCTTGGGTTTAAACCTCGGTTGGGGCAGCACCTTGGGCTGGGTATGGCTGGATAATGAAGGCTAATAAGCCAGAAATGGCCGTTCTAGTCTCCCTGGTCTCTGTCGGCAATGCTAATGTTGACACCATCAGTATATATCTTGAGTATAAAAATTAGTCAAGCTGTCCACAGTCCCTTTATGCGGCAATAAAAAATACCAAATACCGGACGCCAACACAATGTGCGATGAGGATCTTGCTTGTTAGACTTGGCGGACTAAATACTGTCTTCGGGAGCAAAAGTGGGTGAGACCATATCGCCCCAGGCTCCAACTTCCCTTTTCCGATGCTTGTGCATATGACGTCTGAATGTATCAGCATAAGAAAAAAACTGGCGTTTGACACACCAAAGGCCTCGATAACCTACCTGCTCGGCCATTACAACTTGCCATACAAGCATTGGACGTGACTCATTCATGTGTAGCTGCTGCTTAAGTCCAAGGCAGATTCTAGCCAATACAACCTTCAAGCCAGGCCGCGAATGGTAAGAGAAGAAGTTGGACGCCAATTGAGAGGGTAGTGTATCCGTAGCCGAGCGATTGGAGAACAGGTTAGAACAAGTTGTGAGCCGGATGGGGCCGTCTGTTCGGTGCCGCGAGTGCGCTGACGCGAGGGAGGGTGGGGAATGCTTCACAGTGCCTCGACCGAGAGCATACATGAATCGGCTTTGCATTTTCATGATTGGTCGAGAACCAGGCTGTCTTAGATGCACTTGTGGAAGTACACGCGAGATGTGCAAGCGTGCGACAGGTGCACACAGCAGAGCCCGTACACACCCGATGCAGAAGAGGTAGAGAAAGAAAATTGGTACAACTTTTACTGTAGGTTGGCTCGTGCTAAATTCCAGCAGAGTTAGCGCCAGTGCCAGTCTTGGGGTTAGGATTTGGGCACTTGAGTAGGTGCCTCATCCAGAATCTGGCACAAGGCCAGCTCTCTTACCGTGGGGAGGGGGGGGGGGGGGGGGGGTTACCAACCCTCCAGCAGTTGGAGAAATGGAGGATGACCCTGCGCGACCCAAAACCTGGTCTCGACAGTGCACGAGCTTTAACACTTTCCTACCATTTCAACAGAAGCGAAATCTAGTTCGTTGCTTAGTGCAAGGGGCTAGAAATATTTGTTCAACTCAAGAAAATCGAGGACCTACTTCGTGAGAACGCGTATCCCTAGAGATTTATTGCAAGAAATATGGCAGCGACACAAATAAAACCCACCGCACTTACTGTAGAAAAGAAAACAATGTCCCTCAAAGTCCCATTTCGAGGGGACGCGGCAAATGAACTGCTGAAAATATGCCTTGGCCAAACCATTTAAAGAGACTTCCCAGTAGCCAGAATTCGAGTATTATTCTTAACCAGCCCCATCTTCCATGGTTATCAGCTCAGACCACCTCCATGTGCAGATACTCCTTCACTTACTCCTGTGGAGCAAGTTATATTGGTCGCACTAGTCGGCACCTACCCAAGACAATAAAGGAATACCTTTAGATATGGCTGAGAAGGCGTGAAGTCAGGAGCGTAAATAGCTCGATTCTTGCGCACATAGTCGATTCTGGACATCGGGTGAACTCCAACAAAACTTTCCGAGTAATTTACAATGTCCTAACAAATTTTCCAAAGTCCCTGGGTCAGCGCCTGCTAGCAACAGCAGAAGCGACCGCTATCAAGCTGATGAAGCCCGCACTGTGTGCACAAAAAAACGTACATGTTCCGTAGCTGTCGTGGCCCACCCAGTCACTTATTGGCATGCCGTCATCTGCACTCTGTTGGCCTCTCTCCCCTAGACTGCCTTCTATTATCGACCCCACCCCATTCCCACGACTCACTTGTCCGAAAAGACGAACGTGTTTGAACTTGCACCCCGCTTCCATGTCAATGTACAGGCCTGACGAGAATTTATCAAAAGTATACGTACACTCGCCAAAATCGTCTTCTGAGCTCTCTGATAGTTTGACTGTTAGAAGCGACTGCGACTAACACGATTGCGAGTGCTTAGCGGTGACGCAGTTTTGACCAGGGTTTATCATTTTTTCTTCATACACTTGCTCTTGACATTGGCATGACAGAAAAAGACGACGGAGGTTTGGGTGAAATTTAGTAAACTGTATGCACTTAAACTGTTCCTGTGCACATCACAGACCTATTATTTATTTCTTACCACATGAAGTGGACGTAAATGAGAGATTCTAGAACTTGAAATCAGAATATGAGAGTTTCGTATAACCGTGCTTGGAAGCAATTATTCCAGCCTACTGCTCAGCCCTGAGTGCCCTCGGCAGCCAGTCACAATCCAAGTTACTATTCCAATGGGGGCAGTACTAAGTTATCCGTGCGTTTGAATGTTCTTTATCATGAAATCAGCTGTTTACTGCGACTGGAATCGGCTCCATTCCGTCTTCTACCTTCCAAACTCATGTACTATCTTCTGGTATAGCCGTTATTGATGTGGCGAAATAGTACCACAGCCTGGCATGTGAAAAAAACGAATCGAACGTAGGTCACAAAGGCCAGAGTATGCAGGATTTATTAAAGGAAGATCGAGCTACCCGCCAGCCACAAAATTTAGAGTGTCGCAAACTCTCGACTGCCTCAGGTTTCCGAATGAATGAAAAGGTTCGCGTTCCAGGTATGGATAAGGCAGAAGACTTTTCGAGCACCGGATCAATTTGTTTATTGTCCTGAGCTTTTGAACTCTGACAGGAGTTCATCTTCAGAGGTAAGAAGCAGCAACCAAAAGGAGGGTAATTATAGTGGCCAAAGGCCAATCAACTGTCAGCGGTCGATCCTAACTCGCAGCTTGCAGCACACATTTGAGAAACTGGCCACAACTTCGACATTCAAGGAGCAACTATCATAGGCCGAGGAAACTCAAAAGCCGAAAGGTTGACACTTGAGGCATGGTACTCAGATGCCAACTCCGTCAACAGGCATCTAGACCTCCCCACGGCCTACAAAGTTTTGCGCCATTTTGTAAGTGAAGGACGAAACAAGACCACGCCTTACGTCAGAATTGAAAACGAACAGGAACCCGCTAAGAACCGGCCAGAAGAGGAGGCAGGATCACCGGGACCCTCTACCCTGGGGACAAGGCGTTACACTAATTACTGCTCATGACCCCGAACGACAGCCGTCTTCACTGACAGTTAATAAGCATTTACCACTATAATTTCTCCCCCCTCCCCCCTCCCTCCATCCTCCTGGTTTATTTGTCTTTTGCCTTGACAACCGCTGACACTTGATTGGCCTTTGGCCACTATAATTACCCTCCTTTTGGTTGCTGCTTCTTATCTCTGAAGATGAACTCCTGTTAGAGTTCGAAAGCTCAGAACAATAAACAAATTGATCCGGTGCTCGAAAAGTCTTCTGCCTTGCCTGAGGTTTATTATGATCTGGTCTGTGTTTATGTGCCGTAAAAAGGTGCTCTATCATTGGCATACCTCTCAATTTCCTCTCACATACTCTGATGAGAATAGAGCACTGGTGGATGTGGCGAGGACGCAGTGTGTAACCCCACTCAAGCTGCAAAGGATACTTCAGTGTGTAAAACGGAACCAGTGGTAATAAGGGTTCTATGGGCGGGCCTCAGTGAAGTAAAGGAGAGCACCAGTCTAAGCCTAACCTAACATCCATTGTTTCCGTTAGAGTAAGCATTCGTTGGCAGGTGAGGGCGGACCACAGAATAGTTTGATGCTCCGAAATTTGTGCGGCTTGCGAGATTCGGTGGCTTTACGTCACGCCACTAACTATGCGCGAAGTCATTCCCAGCTGACCTTACCCGCTTTTTTTACGGACCCTCGAAGGGAGCAAGAATGAGGCCGGTTCTGCACCATCTCTCAGCAAACCCAGCAAACCTGCCGCGTTTTGAAAATCTTACGGCGTCGGTACATGAAAAGTTGCTAGATTGACTGATAAATCGATCCTCCGACGGCCAACTAACTGTTATGCAACCTTACTAACCCCGACAACGAATGGTAACCCTAACGAACACAATAAGGGAGTAAGGATTAGATAACTGTAGTGTAATACGGTTGCGTCATACACGTTGACTTATCCTCTGTTCCCTGAGTGGGGTCGTATATTGCGTCTTTGTGATTGATGTAATGTAATAATCTCGTCCATCGCACGCCACACGCATGCATGGCGTGGTTCGTTCAGACTCAGCCTACTACATGATATGGGCCATTGCCCGCATATACGGTAATTGCTCGATGGTCGGCGTGCGGGTCGCAACCTGTTGAAATCTTGTTATTCGTGCTGGATTTGGTAGTGATGATTGCTCGGTCATCTGGTTCGCCGGCACCGGCGTTGGAAGATGTGGTCGAATGTATGCTCCCCGAATAGCAATTTTCTTATTCGAACTGAGTCTCAGGTCCCAATATGGATTGGGGGAGGTCACTACATTTCTTCAAACAGCTTGCGGCTCGTGCGATTGCTATTTCTCGCAGGGTATCTTCGAATGAGCCGTAACTTGAAAATTCGCGTAGTTTATGCTCACTGTTGCCAATAATTCGGCAATTCGCGTCCGAAGAGGTCTTTTAGTTTTGCCGACGTAATTTCGTTTTCAGCAACTGCTCCAGATCTAATAGAAATCTCCAGATAGTTTTTATCGCGATATTGGGTCAGGTAATGAAACTGAAGGATCCGAGAAGCATCTGGAGTCGTCTATGGGATCTGGTGAAACTGCGAGCAAAGCAATTACGTCAAGAAACTTGAAAGACTTCTTAGGACGCGAATTGCCGAACAAGCGCCAGCAGTGAGGAGAACTTACACAAATTCTCAAGTCGCGGCTCATTCGATGAGACCCAGCCACACATTCAAATTCGATGAGACCGAAATTCCCGCGAGAGGTGACAGTCATGTTGGCCGCGAGTTTGCATCGTGGTTCAAGGACCCTCCAGTCTACGAACAAGTGTAATGGAATTCCCAACCCCATTTTTGGTCGGGAGATTCAGTAGGGCAGAGCAGTTAGCCACTCAGGGAGCGCACAGGCGAATTCATCTTCCAACGCTAGCACCGGTGATCCAGATGCCTGAGCAATTATTGCACCGAAATCCAGAACGAGGAAAGAAATTTCACTAGGTCATGACCCGAGAAAATAGCGCACAAGCGGCCAACTGTCTTCGATAAAGGGGAACCGTTTATTGTAATAGGCATAGTACTTGCATCCTTTAAATGCTGCAACTGTGTATGAAGTACACGTTTCTACCACAGTCTCCAATTGTGGATCCGAGGAGAGTCCCAAAAGTCAGGCAAATAGAATGTTTCCTCCCAGTGCTCACGTCACCTTCTTCTCAGTTATTTTCCGAGACTCGCATCTTTGCTTATATCGACAAAGGTGCGAGTATAATCTATCAAAGTAACGATAAGTTATGCCAGTGACTGTCAAGCCCTAGAACTATCCGTCAAAAGACCGAGACAGCGAAAAAAGAAAAAAAAGTTCGCAGGCTGACTAGTTTGAGCCGTCATTCAACATTCTGATCGATTTTCCGCACTAAGCACTTTAAGAATGAAGAGCCGTCAAAACTCTTTAAAACGTCAGTGACAGTGCAAACGTATTCCGACGAGCAACTTGCTTTTCCTAAATAATTCCTTCAGAACTCCTTCCTCCCCAATCCTGCATACTAGAACGGTTTGCTGCCGGTCTTTAATCCTGGTAATATGTCTTCTATTGCTGTTTTACGATTTAGCTTTCTTAAAATGCTCGCCGAAACGACATGATAGTGCGTGCGTGTGTGTGCTATGATGTCTTTCGTCAAAAGAGCTCACAATTATGCAGCCCTAGGGAACAGGGGCGAATACCGCGTAAGTTTGTGGAGTTTTACTGACAGCCT
Organism: Ligula intestinalis; assembly: GCA_036362985.1. NCBI lineage: Eukaryota > Metazoa > Platyhelminthes > Cestoda > Diphyllobothriidea > Diphyllobothriidae > Ligula > Ligula intestinalis. The sequence goes on along the minus strand of JAYGXS010000001.1, from coordinate 74,576,439 downwards.
GCATGTCGCACAAATAGTCATGCGCGCTTACAAGCGTGCCGCTAACGCTAACGACAGGACTGAGTCAGAAGCTACTATGGTCGGAGATTGCAGTTCCGATTTGTGCACAAAGTGACCTACCCCCTTAGTTGTGGCTGCTCTTGTGGGCCTGCCACACTGACTTGGCACTGGCTTAATTTGCCCCATTTATCCCAGCGCTGCAAATGAGAGGGCCTCAACTAATCGTCTGCCGCCTTAACGCACTTCTGTTACCGTATGGCGCTGATTCATCAGAGTATGACGCCGATGCTGCATAGGGCTTCTCAGTACAGTCCAACTCAGGCGTACTCTCTGTCAATGCCTGCCCCTGGGAGAGGTTTGCATGAGAGATTAGTCATCAGGTATGGGCTTATGTAGACGTGTACACGCCTGATTCATTAAGACAGGAACTGTACAACGCCCAGACTGCAGCTAACCCACTGGGGTCATAACTGATCCAGGCCTGAGGCAGATAAGCTAACTGTTCACGTAAATATTACAAACTGAAATTCGGTTGACAGGAAAAGTTATCCATAAACATTGTAATGTTCTCACGAATAGAAGCAACTATGCCTTCCCCAGGTAAAGAAAACAAAGGCGCGATCATCGGGACAGCAATTGCACTAGCCGGAGCTTTCGGCTTCATGTCAGAGACCATCGTCATAGAAACTGAGAAAACAGCAAGCATTGGCATATTTTTGTAGTGTAGCTACGAGTAAATGGGGGGGGGATGGTAGAGGGGGAAGCATTCGTGATTGGTCCATGCTTACGCCGTCTCATCGTCTCGCCTCTGCGCGCGTCCTTGGTGATATGGCGTTCGGCCTTGGCACCGTGTCTTGCGTCCTTGGCGTGACTGGACACAAAATGAGTCGTGCTTCTTGGTCACGTGCACGGAGGACAAAATAACAGGGCGGTATATCCACAGGCCTGTTGATGGAGTTGGAGTGGGATAGATGGGAATTATGAAACGACGTCAAAAGATACCATGGTTTGATCTGGTTGAACGGTTCTTCCCTGGATAGCGGCCAGAAATTGGGAGGCCAAATTGATTGAGGTCCTCAAAGTGCCTTCTAACTGTTTCATTTCGTCTGCTTTTCGACAGTACAAACTCACGATTAACAGTCACCTCAAACATGAAGTAAACAATTTGCTAAACGTGAGTGCGCCCTCTCGGTTGATATGCTTTCCTAAAGCTAGACACTTTTGACTCCATCTGCGGTAATTGCACTACCACTGTGCGTGGATTCGGTATAACTTGAATAAGAATATCATAGATAGGCGGTCGCCGATCGGTACGTAACTAAATCGTTCCGGTTTGCTTTATCATTCACTCTTGAGCTTCTCTAACAACCACTCAACGGCAAGCATTCTAAAGGAACGAGTGAATTCCGCACCGATTCGTTAGCGCCCATCCAACATAGTGTATATTCTCGATCAAAACCAGCAAGACAAGGAGTCCGTAAGGCAGTGGTTAGAACGTTGGAGTTCTAATTAGCAAGATAGCGGGTTTGAGCCTTGGGGATCGTTATCTCGGAGTTGGGTATGGCTAGCCGATGGTGGTTAATAATCAAAAGGTGACCATCCCAGTCTCCTTGTCTTTGTCGGTAACGTATTCCTACCTTGAATAAGAATGTACTTTTCTAAGCGCCAAGAGGTGGATTAATTTACTCTTTCACGATTAATTCCAGTCTCATCTTCATCAAGAACATATTCTGCTACGGAGACGGGATCCTCCATGCACAGATAACGGCAAATGGTTGTCCATTTCAATTCAGGGTCCATTTCTTGGACCACTATTGCAGTCGCTGTAGAATATTTCACAGGGCTTTCTGGTCATTTGAACCCGTAATATTTTGCTCGAGTCTCACGTCATCGGAAAAATAAATCTAGTAATTAATTGCCAGGTTCCAAGCAAGGTCAAAATAAGGCCAATTTTTAAAACGTTTCTTGGCTGCCTTCGAAACCAAGGAAGACATGAAAAAGACTTAAACACGCAATCATATGTCTATAGGCTGTTATTCCCATAGAAGAGGAATTTTTGCATATTTTGCTATGCCGAGACTGACGCCTGCAGATCCGAAGGGAGTGGCGCTTGCTTACACTGAAACATGTAAGCCACGAATGAATCAAACAATGCAGTAACGAAAAGGAACCTTGACAGCAACCGAGCTGTCAGCCGTGGTCTACAGCTTACCATGCAAAAACTGCGATGCGAAGTATGTTGGTGAAGCGGGCAATCGCCTAGGCACAAGATTGCACTTGCAATCAACCGCAAGGACCAGCTGAACCAGGAATTTGCCTTCGAGAAGCGAGGGTGATCGGCAGGGCTAGTGAGAAGATGGCTAGACTAGTGCTCGAGAGTTTGTCCTCCACTGGCACAATCAACGAGCAATAGACTTGAACCTTGCCTACCAGACACTTCCCCCAAAGCCAGGATCAGTAGGCCAAACAAGCACGCATAATTAAGAGCCTAAGCTCACCTAACACTGTCTCATTAACTCACCCGTGAAGCGAAGAACAACCCAACCGAACAGCAACGAGTGATCAGTCCGCCTTTTGACGTGGGGTAGGCCAACAAGCGTATTGATTCGCCTACAACTACCGTGACCACAGAGAGGACTAAAGTCACGCAAGCACGCCAGCAGCCAACCTCCGGGAGGCCAAATGTAGTTGGAAACGAACGAGCAGATTAAGGTTTGTGCGTCCAGCATGTATATAATACGAGGCAGAGGCAAGATCAGCAGACGCAGCAACCACAATAACCTGAGAATGAAAGCGAGAAGGGTTCAGAAACGTCCGTTCAAACATAATTTGGTCCTCGAACCCGCTCCTTCTTATTCTTCATCTTTATCTAAAGGCGATGAACGCAGGAATTCAGTGTATAAATGGGAGATAGGCAGAGCCCTTTAAAACACTATTCACTGGTAGATTCTGTCAAGATATGCATATGTTTCAAAGCCATATATATGTACATTATATAAACCTTTTTTTTCTACCGGTGAGAAAAGTATGACCGAGTCTTCTTTGGAATGCGTCAAAGTTTTCAGGAAGGACAAATGTAAAAGGAAGTTCTTCCAGTGTTCAATGACCCCGATGGGAGAAGAAATTAGACTGCATTTCTAGTTCGGCATGGTATTTCCTCATTTTATGTGTATGACCTCGGATATGTGTCGTTTCTGCCAATTAAAGGAAATCAGCCATCTTAAGAGCACACTGTACACCCCCTGACGGGTCTGAATACCATGATAATATCTGCGCTGCTTTGCCTGTAGTGGAAAGGAACAATTTTGACCCTTTCTAATCGACCTTCAATGGTAGGTCTCCTCAGTTGCTGACTAATTTGGTCAGACTTCGTTTAAATTTCTTTAATGCTGCGTAATCTTGCTTCACCCAGGAGCATCACGCCTGGACACAATAGTCTAACATCGGCCGAATAAATGTTCCAAAAACTCGCCCAAAAAGCATCACATCAAAATAGACGGAGGAGCTTCTGATCGCTCCTACGATATGTGTAGCCATATTTGCAGAGTTAACACTGCGAGTTGAAGGTTTGAGAGTAGCCGGCATACTTACGCATATACCCCATAGTTTTGTTCAATCAGATTCTAAAGCCAAGTTGATACCCTGAACAGAGGAGGGAAATTGTTCTATTGTATTGATTCCCCGGAAGCTCATTAGTGTTTTCACTTTTAGGATTTTCAATTCCTTCATGTGCTCTGTGAAAGATTCAGTTCAGTAACAATGATGTATACGGCCATTATCTCACTACATTCGTTTAAATACCGTTCCAGCGTTTCGACCAATCGAAAGACAAGGTCAGAAAGCCAATGTTGATCCAACCTCAGTGCACTTTTAATGCAGGTACTGCAAGCAGATATCGTTATTTGAGTTGTGTGGGCTGTCAACAGTAACATGCACATACGAAATCAGGTTTCACTCCTGGCTCAATGTTGTCCTAGAGCAGCCAAGAGCGAAATGCTAAACAAACGTCTGGAATTCAGGCTCGTTGAGTCTAGCCACACAGACTGGAGGATGTGAAAGCGTGTAGCGGGTCATGCCTGGCTAACTAGCTCGCGTCGAAGTGCAGTTTCCCAAACGCTCACCGATGTGATGAAGAAGTGGATCCGACAAAGCAAAGGGAGACCGGAATGGCCATTTCTGGCTTATTAGCCGTCATCAGGCAGTCATACCCAATCTCGAGGGTTGGCACCCCCGAGATTTGAACCCGGGAGCTTCGGTCATTGCTTTATCGACGTCTCGATCAGCCAATCATAGTTCTCGCATCTGTGAGGCGACGAATGAGGAGCTTGCACGTGTGCCCGACGCAAGTTGCCTCTCTGCCCAAAATCTCCAGGCCGACCTAGCCAATGAAAGATCTTTCTCTCTCTGTCTTCTGGCCCGAATACTCTAAGACCTCACTTGGGACCCGGTCAACCTACTGATCGGACGTATCTCTCCCAAGTCAGTCTATTCTCCTCTTCCGTTGTGTACACAATAAACTATTCCATCTACTCTGGCCTCTAAAGACTTCTCTTCTCCACTATGTAGCCATGGTCTGAAGATCGCAGTTGCACGGTTAGACTCACTTAACCCCCTGCGATAAGCGAACTCCTACATTCCTTTAAGATTTATTGAACCCGAGGCGGTAGGATGTCTACTTCGATGAGTGTGGTTAATTGCAGAAGGAGAGTGAGAAGACGATTTTATAGTTAAAATTTTATGTTGTGACTTGCTTACTTACATCACTTTAAAACACGAGGGTAAGCATACAATAGGCAACAATTATCCTGGTTGGGCTTCTATGTGCTCAGGCAAAACATTCGGCGTAGCGTTCTACGGAGACGTCTTCAGCGCCGAGATTCTCGTCTCTGTAGGTAAAGAAAAGAAATAAGTATTCTGAAGGATTCCGAGACTGATGTGACATATGTCCTAGCGAAGAGGGTGCTTACATCAGTCACTGAGGGTGACAGAACAAGAGCCTTGCCTAAAAAAGATAGAAAGAGCACTAAGCCTTTACCAGTCAAAAAATATAGAGCAAACGTTGGCTGGGACCATGGTAGAAACCTAGTTTGGTCTGGCTACTGTAGAATGGTAGTATACACATGTAGAAACAGGGGGCCTCGATAAATCTTGCCAATAAAACTGAAAAGATTAAGAAGATGCAAATCTCACATACCAGCGGAGGTTGATG
>JAYGXS010000001.1:74509278-74566230 GCA_036362985.1 Ligula intestinalis | reverse complement strand
CTGTTGTGTTCCAATTAAGCAGCTTTGCAGTCTGCGTGAGGCGTGATGCTTTATGTGCAAACGAAAAATTGTATATGCCTACCCAAGACATCTACTCTGGCGTCAAATTTAGTGGGAGCGCATGCATCAATAAATAGTGAGGGATTTGTGAGATATGCGTAATACAGTAGTCGCCGGCTATTAAGCTCACCTTGGGCCCAGACCAAATTGGGCTTAATAAGCGGCGGGCTTATTAATTATGAGCTTAATGCAGCAGTCGCCGGTTATTAAGTCCACATCGGGCCCAGACCAAATTGGGCTTAATAAGCGGCGGGCTTTTTAACCAAGGGCAACTTCTGTATTAGGTTCACTGAATACTTAAAACCTCAGGCAAATTTTTCTAAACAGATACAATCTCTGTAGAGTTGAATCTTTGGATTAAATTCCAAATTTTCCGAAAGCTGAATGTTTGTTCGGTTTCAATTAACGGCAAAGTAAATGCCCCACAACCTAAGGGAATGCACATTCCTAAACAACTCAGAGCCAACCAGGATGAAAAAATGAGCTGCATTTCCGAACGAATCTCCAAGCAACCTAGTTGCTTGGAATATCAAAGCGGGAACCAATCAGATTTCTGACCAAGGTAACATTTTCATAGCAGAAATGTACAAAGTCGGAGAGAAGATAATATATAAAATAAAGTAAGGTAAGATGATGAATAAAATAAATAAAGAAAAATAAAGAAAATAAAATTTTTTTATCAATAGATAAATTTTAAAATTTTTGCAGACTTAATGCTGTGGAAAAATAGACACAAAGTTGATAAATGCTGCCCTTTTTGAGCAACCACATAGGCAAATGGAGTGTTTGGTATGGTAGACATATAAGTTCACATCCGCCAGTATATCCTCATTTTACAATAATTTTGCGTAAAAGCAGAAACTCAGGTGTCCTACGGTGGCATCAAAATTAATTGGCATGCATTTACTGCATTTCTAAATACAAACCTTGAAGGACAGCGCAGACTCGCTTTAGCCCAGTTGCCACGAACGTAGCAATCTACGCATGACACCCAGACAGACGAGGTGCATATAGTCGAGTGGAAATATGGCAATCATGTCAATGGGCAAATCCAGGAACGGAGATGCCGTTGCTGTTCTTGTAATTTAAACGACCAGTCGTCTCGCAGACGCCCACCGTACAATGGAAATGTTATGCGGTTTGCACGATGTTTGCCCTTGTGACAACACCTGTAATGGTTGAAATCAAATAAAGAATACCAAATGCTTCAAAGCTAGTGTTAACTTTAATTTGTCGAACGTAAACATGGGCACGGGTGCCGCAGATAATATTGGCTGGGTGCACCTTTATGACCTTAGCTGCATTTGGATCTCGCGAGCCACGACCAAGAAGTTATTTCAACCCGCAGAACCAACCTTCCAGAAGAAGGTTCAAAGCATTTGGTTTGCCAAAACCACTGAACACTCCAACAACGAAGGGCTGCCCAACAAACCGGTGGCTAACCCGCGCAAGGATTGGCCAAAGGCACTGAACAGAGCCATTGAGAAGCTTCATCCCGTCAATGTGCAGTTAAACGTACATTTCAGCAATGCTTGTTGCGCGGTGATTTAACAGCTCGTCAAGCAGAACATTCAAAGCCCAAATGAACGTAATCTCCTTTCGCCAGGGCCTTGCTAGTTCAAGTTCTAGGCGTTTGTAACAACGTCCTTGGGTCTTCGGGTAGCTCTGGGTGGTTAGGCCGCATTAGTTGAAACGAGTCCTTCGTGAAAGAGAGTTAAAATTTCCAATTCAAGCAGAACTCAACCAGGAAGCACCTGCCTCCCACCATCTCCAGTGTCTGATTGATTGCTGGGGTTCTATATCTTCTAGTATAGAACAATCATAAGATTCCTACGCATCAAAATTTCCGGGCTTAGTTCAGGCATTTCCAATTCTGGTGATTAACAACCGACGAAGTTGGGAAAATGGAAGGTTCTCCTATCTCAGTATCAGCCGCTTTCCTCTGGCGTACAATCCGCTGGTATATAGTGCTCGGGTGAAAACCTTAATACTTACGTATCACCATTGCTACCCAACGACAATAAAAAATGAAACATGAATGGTTCATTTGCACTCTTGTGCAGTAGAAGCGATAATCGGCTATTTGACCTGTCAATTCCTCAATGAACATATAATAAATAACCAACGGCATAACATAACACAGAAAGCTATAATGCGCAAGAAATATACGCAGGATAACGATCGAGGGGCTCACAAACGTAAGCTGGATGAGAAGAATGCGACACTTACCACAAACAAGACAAGAGTGAAGCGTCTAAGTGGGCGATTGGATGCCATGTTGCTATTTGGTATAAGTGAGTATAGATCAGTAAGTGCACAGCAAGTGAGTTCACTCAAAACTTTGATCTCCACCAGCTAGTTGACTTCACATCCAGTCTTCTACAGTCGTTCAAAGCACGCTTTGGAAAATTTCGAGAGTACACTGGTTTTTTTAGTTCATCACAAATCCAACCGAGTGTTCACCGAACACAGCTTACCCAAGTTATATTCCTGGTCTCTCCGTTAGAGATTTCGACGAAGAATTGGCTGACCTTAAGGCCGTAGACATTTGGGTGAATAAGTTCAAGTCACTCTGTTATTTCCGGCTGAACAAGTTTGGAATTCTCCACATCTCTTCTGCAACAAAACTCCCGTCCGACCTGAAAAATGATTGTTTACCTCACGAATAGAAGCGAATACGCGTGCCCCATGTTCTTTTTGCAAGAAAGCAGAAGACGCGATCTCTGCAACCGTTCCAGAGATCGCGTCTTCTGCTTCTTTACGAGTGTTTACCTCTTTCGAAGACTACCCCCCTCCTCTCTGGAATTCTGGCCGTCCATGACTGACTCAAATGCCTGACTGACTGGCCTCCCGGTCTCGGCCATCCTGAAGGAACACAGCGTTGGCGACCCAGCTGTCCGTCCCCCCCCCTCCCCCCTTTTTGACCCAGCGCCCGCGGCTACTCCGAGAACCACTCGTCAATCCACCCTACCACCACTGACTTCAAACGCTTGCAACCCCCCCCCTCCCTTGTCGGTACGATATTGCCTCCGTTCACGTCCGTCCCCCCTCCCTTGGCGCTGGTGTTTTCAGACCAATGGGAGCCCCCAGGAACTGTCTCCTGGACTCATATAAAACCAGATCCACGCCCCCTTGACCGACCCCCTTTGCTCTTGACTTGGAATATCCATGATTGATTTGTGTATTTATACAGGGTGTCCCAAAAAAATTTATAAACATTTTATCTATCTGTAATATTTCGGCTTATAATAATTTTACTATTGAATGAATGTAAAGATATTAACAAGTTTCATTTTATTGTTGTTTTTTTTCACTGAACGTTCTCAAACTGACGTCTATTTTGACCATTACACGGCTGCCAACGCAAAGCAATGGAAGCTTACATGCCACGAATTAATTCTTTTAGTATTCGGGTGCATTCATGTTCAGTGGCTTCTCCCAATTTAACCGCTGCTATAGTAATCAAAATGCAGTGAAAAAAAGAAAATGATAGTTTTAAATATTTTTACGTTTTTGAAATAATAAAATTATAATAAGCAACAAGTTTACGATTACTTAAAATGTGCATACATTTTTTGGGTCACCCTGGATGCTACTATTTCTCCTAATAGTACCGTACCACCTTGCTAGTTGTTATCATTGGTTTTGGCTTACGCATGACTTCTGGATACAGTCAGAGAAATCAAGGGACGAAACACGCCCAATGAAGCTTTGGAAAGAATCGCACGACATAAAGCGGAGTTGGTAAGCAAGCACATGTGGACAGAAATTAAAAAAACTTCAACCCAAAGACCAGCTGATAATCAAAACGTGGAACACGCTTCCGGTCACATACCACACACTGCAGCGTGTGAATATTGCTGCATTGACTCTGTTTGGATCTAGGTATGCATGTTAGCAGTCATTCTCACATCCCTACGACCACGTCTAACGGATGAAAGCCTCAACACTTGCATGAAGCTTAACCTCACCAACTACCGACCAGGCTATAAAACCATCAGTGAAGCCATGCAGCACCAAAAGTCACATTAACAATGAATATTGTAAGGGCATTATGGAAAAAAATAAATTGAGAGTCTTATTGTACTCGCATTTAGTTGAATTTCATCTGAAAATATACTATATGGCTCTCACTAAAATATATTTCCAAATTTTTGCTTTCTTGGCTCTCCCAGTTAAAAAGGTTGCCCGATTATTGCCCAAACCCCTCATCAGGGACAGTTGTACATGAGGGTCATAGAGGCTCAAGGTACGCAGTATCTATAATCCATAGTCTCAACGGTCGAAAATATGCGATGCCCAGGTAATTGAATGAAGACGGTAAAACGTTGTTTGGGGCCAGTATTATATTTGCCCGACGTTTCGGACTCTCACCTGAGTCCATTATCAAGGAATGAAAAACGTACACTTCACTGTGTGATTAAGGCAGCTCTGTCAGGGTGACTTTGAAATACCATTGTCCGCTCCGTCGGTAGTGACCTTGAGTTCTGCAATTGTTTGCGCAACGCGAGATAAGCAACCGGGAGATCTATATGCCCATTACTAGAGTTCGCGTGCGAGCGCGATGCTTCTTGCAGCAGGCGTGAGATTCGGCCGTTCGAATGGCCTATTACTCGCGCGAGCTTGAAGTCGAAGCCATGTCCTGGCGCGAATGCGTGGGCGGCGACCAAGGATGGTTTGTCCTTCCTTCACACAGCGAGTTCATGCTCATGCAGTTTCGTGGCAACCTGTTTGCCGGTTTAGCCAACATAATTGGCTTGATCGCAAAGAAAATCCATTCGGTAAATGACACTAAATTTCTGATTGACGAGTATTGGGTCCTTAGGCTGCATGAGTTGCATAGTAGCCACGCGATGACATGCCTACTACAACTAACATCTCCCGTGATCACCACTGAGGGTTGAAATTGATGCGATTGTAGGATACAGATCAAAAGCAGGCCTCCTATTGGCTAAAAACCACACGGCTGAGAGGATGTGGCCAACAAAATAAAGAAACAGGAACCGCGTGGAAACTGTTAGCAGGTTCGTTAAAATGAAGTCGGGGTCACCAATGTGGGATACGAAGCAGTCTATCCAGAAATCTAAGATAAAGTATCCCAAAAGTAACAGACTAAAGTTCGACCGTTGCTCTCGACGATGTCCACTACGAGCTTCACCAAGCCGAAGACAGACTTGGTGACTGCGGCTGAATTACAGCGAAAGTAGACTCGCTGGATCTACGCCACTCTCTCACCACTCCCATATCTGTACCCGATGTTAAGACGAGGAGATGGAGAAGCACGCAGGCGGTGTGTGCGAACACACTCCAACACGTGCGACAATAACACCGCCCTGCTAGGTAGGCTTTCGCGTGCGCGGGAGCGCAATAAAGGCCACACTAAGAAAAAACCATTGTAGCCTGACTCTCAGCCCGTCAGTCAGTCAATCCACATAACAGGACACACACTGAGCTAACTGTGGTGTCCGAGTTAACCGTTATTGGGCCACCTTCCAAGCCGCAGCTTTTAGCGCACCGTGATAGCTTCAAGCCTGGGGAAATTGCGCTGATCCTTCGACCTCCCTATCTCCTCCACCGCCAGCAACAAGCCATCGCCTAGCTGATTGGTCGCCTGAGGTAAGATGGTCGCATTGGCTGACGGGCGGGTAAACCAGTCTGCGCGCGCCACGGCACGGTCTGGCCCCTTTGACCCACAACAGAATTCACAGAACCAGGGGCTTAGAAGAATTCGGCGCTCTCTGACACCCAGTGACCTTCATCAGCCACTTTACACACAACACATACGCTGGGCTGATGGTGTGTCTGACGATGCGTCAGTTGGCAGTGCTAAAAGAAAAGCAAACTAGTCAATAAGAACAAAGAGGTTGGCAACTAAAAGCAACGTTATTGTATTGCGTCTTATTCAAAGTGGTGTCGAGTTACTTACAATGCATAGTTAACTGAGTAAAACGAAAACTGGTTCAGGTCACTATGCGATAATGGCTTGGCAGTCCGCGTCCAACTCATTAATGGCCATGATTTCATCATCCGTGTTGAATGTTGGTGTGATAATTACGCGGCGATTTGCCTCACTGTCATTGGATGCGTTGGTCGCTCGCGCCCTCCCTCCCTAACGTGACTGAGTCTCCTGTCAAGCTAAAGTCTCAGTACAAAACATTGGAACGCTGGGTCATTGCACTTGTTGATGGGCTGCGTGGTTGAGAACCATGATTCGAGCAGCTCGCGGCTCAATGGGGCCGTCACCTCTTGCGAAGATTTTGGCCTTGTTAGTCTTAAAAATATGGCCGGGCCTGGTCGAGTGAGGTGCAACCTGAGCACTACTAGCTGTAGTCCTCGTCATCCCTGCGTTATTAGCCATTCGCGTCCAGAATAATCGTCGGATGTGGTCGCATGACCACTACAGACTATAAATACTGCAGAGCTGTCCCACCCTTATCTGCTATTGTCTTTGATGATGTGTTCAAGCGAGAATCCAAAAGTTCGGACCAATAAAGTTTTTGGTCCAGCGATCACGTATTCTCCTTCTGATCTACTCTTACCATAATTTAATTAATGCGCACGTCATTGTCCCTGCGCCATTATGGTGTGGAGCAAAAGATGGATCGCCTCGTCAACGATGGTCGAAATGTCTGTGTGATCTATCGAACGCATGCAGTAGTCCATCGCCACATGACAGGGTCAACCAAGCTAGCAATAATTATAAGGAAACTGTGGGAACCCGTGCTGACTACCGGCACCCTGTACGTCTCCCGCTCAATGGCCTGAGCGACTAACTAACACGCCCAGTCTCACCTGCGCCCACCTCGCGCTGTGCAACCAATCACCACCAGTCTGCCGAGACAAAGCGAGCATTCGGCGGCCGCCCGGGATGACTGTCGTGAAACGACAATCGGGATTCCGTCCCGAGCGGGACGGTCGCGGCAGGCAGCGTCGTTGATCGCTCTGACGACACCGCTCTGACGACCGGCCCTCAGGGTCGAACGCCATGCCAGACCAAGTGGAAACTTCCAACTGTATCTTGTGTATACAATACATTGTTCCTACTACTCTGGTCTTCCCAAGACTTTTCGCTCCTCTACCAAGGACCCGGGCCCAGAAGCTCACAGCCGTTAGGTTTAAACCTGAATAGCCTAAACAACTCCTCGAAAGGTTCACCAACCAACGAGGACTACCGCAACTCTAGAGCTGATCTCACAGGATTGTGCATATGAGCGCAAGTTTTTTTTGTCCCTTGGGAAAGGCACAGGCTACCGCGAAGTCTTACACCAACACCGGGGAACCAGATGGCCGAGCAATTATCACGCCCAATTCCACCTCATGTGATGCAAGGTCAGCAGGCCGGTCAGCAAGCAATTAACGCACAAGATGGCAATTAAGTGTGCAGTTATGACTGTATCCTATAGATACTGCAACTTTCTGTGTAGTTATCAGCCGCTTCTGCTACGGTTTTCTGCTGATGTCTCTGACGAAGAATCTGTGACACATCTCAAAATGTCAGGCGAATAAAATTATTGTCCCAGCGATGGAATTTTCATCTTCTCAGTTAGTTTTCTGCCTAGATTATTTCGTCACGGATGTCTAGTCAGCGTAAAGTGATAACGTATATATCGACCTTCATGGACATTGTCTTCAGGAGTAATTTAGTATACCTAGACCCGTTTAAAGAGCGATCTCGCACAGCTTTTCTTGCGCGCCTCCACCTAAAGGTTGTCCGACTGAAGTACCAAGGAAAAGCAGTTGGTCGACTTCTTTCTTCTTGAAATTTATCTGAGAAAATTGCGTCGAACAGCATATTTTTTTTCTGATAATAAGAAACATTAAGCCATCAAGATGTAGATAAAGATCGATTGAAAACAGATATTTGACTTGTACAGAAGTAATTCTGTCACCCAACTGGAGGCTGCTTTTCAATCTATCGACTCGGAAACTTCTCTAGCACAGATGAATTAGTTTTCCTACTAAAACCCAAACAGCCTCCTTAGTTACAACCTTAGGGAGTCAGAGGGAGGGGTGCATCCTGCTCTTCATGATGTTGTCCATATTCCACGGCATTGATGTCCAAAGGACCGTGTCTTTGCCCGCATGGGCCCTCTGATCACAATGATTCAAAAATAACTATGCGGCCGAGTCAAAGCTACCTTTTGTTTTGCAATTTTGTCGTTCGAGCTTCACGACTACCGAATGTGCGTCAACACGTAACATGTGATGTACAGGAAACATCTTAGTCATCGCTTGTCAACATTTTATATGGCTCCGATGTCCTTAAAGCAAGCTACCAATGGAAGGAAAATGTGGAGTGCGTTAATGGGGTTGGGGCTTAAATTCAACAATCATAATTTTTTCTGAAATTTGCTAAGTTGACATTTTGCAAAACAGGCACTTGTAAGCAGATTGGTTCCAAAAAGAGGACTTGTATCATATGGTTAAAAGGTGAGGTTAGCAAGTTTTCTCCCTTTCATAGAAGAAATCATACTCACGAATGGAAGTGAATACTCCTCCTCCTCCTCTTACTACTACTACTACTACTACTACTACTACTACTACTACTACTACTACTGCTGCTGCTGCTTCTAATACTCCTGTTTACAAAATAAAACGGAACAGGAGTTCTTTCTGGAGACGAAGTTTTCTGGCTTGCTCCATCTCAATAGGCTCTAAAATCTCATAGACAAAAATCTAAGGCCTTAGCTAAATGGCGTTTCAAAAAATTAGATCATTCAACCTAAAGGGAAACGGTGATACTATCTGATTCTGTTAGCATGCTCTGTGACTTCATATTTCTTTAGGTCACAAAATTAAGATGTCAGAGCTGTAGGATTAAAAAACTTCCAAAATAACACAAAATTCTCCCATGTTGTTCCAAGTTCTGTTTAGTTATTTCCAGGTTTCCCTTGGTGACACCGTAGAAATTCCTTAAACAAAGTCACACGTATTAACTGAATGACCAGTCTTTCAGCTATATAGATTATTTTGCTACTTTTTACTCGCAAAAAGTCACTCCCACTTTTGGCAAAGAAGGAAATTTTATCGCCGCATCTGCAAGTATGTACGTACCTGCGTATGTCTATGCGCATAAACCTTGTTCTGGTGTGTGTGCAAGCGGGTAAAGGGGCTTTAGCATTCGAGTCAAAAATGCCAGTAATTGGGTCCAGCCACAGGAAAGTAAGTTATGTAGTTAGTTACCATAGTAACAGCACGGATACTTCCTAAACACGAACACACATACAGAAGTTGTGATGCTTGCGTAGGCGGGCACACACATATTAGTGGCAGCTGCAACAGCAACAGCCCCGATATACAGAGGTACACACATAAGGGACTGCCACCGCCAGTTTAACGCTCGCATCCTCCCAGGACTGCGTGAGCAGTACAGATACTACCTAGAAACCCGGACACGCATTTTGCCGGTATTCTGTCGCTCCTTGACACAGCTGCGAGGGGTCCGGCTCATCAGTGGCTCCCCAGCTCTTTCTGTGTGTTTTCTGGTTGATACATCAGGTTTTTAAATTTCAGCTTTATGATTTCTTCAGAAGCTGAGATTGATGCAGCTCAGTATGCTCAGGGTCTATAGGCAAAGGCCGAAATGTGACGTAAATATCTGGGCTGAAATCAAGCAGCTTCTGCGTTTGGTGGATTTTTTTGTATTAAAAATGATCTGTGCAGAATATATCGAATAAAATAACTCAATTGGTAGATCAGAGGATACAAGGATTAGTCCAGACAAAGGAAGCCATCTGAATGAACCACCTGTAGAGCGAACACTTGTAATACACACAGTTGTCATGATCAGCGGCCTATAGAACAGGAGTTCATATCGCAAACTCCATTTACCAATGTGACTACGAATGGCAAGAATAGACTGACAGTTATGTAATATTGCTAATAAAATATTCAACGACCAGCTCACCCAGCTCACGCGTAAAACGGGACACTCTAGAAAGGTTGTGTTCATTACATCACAACGAAGAACGCAAGCAAAGAAGTTTGACCAGACTGCTTAAAGCACCTTGGCTTATACTTACAAGTGCAAAAAATGACAAAAAATGACGTTGTCCTTGACAAGAGGGATGCTGCAGTTTATACTCCCATTTAACAGGGCTGTACCTCGGGGAATTAGAGTGTCTGTTCAGATAAGAAAGAGATAGAGGCAAACGGAGGAAGAAAACTCCTTGAGAATGCCAGTTAATAACGACCAGAGATATCAGATGTTCCATTTTCCGAGCTTATGTTGTTACATTTGATCCACTTGTGAAAAATGCGGCAGCCTCGATGGGATTCGAAATCACGATCGGCAAGGGAAGGCTTTATTTCATCCAAAACTCTAGCTATCTAAGCTACGAGCCCCCTCCCCCTATTAATTGAACCTTACAATCGTCCGGTAGACTCTGTTAAGGAAGATCTGATTGGACAGTCAGCTTGCTCCTTTGTGCTTACAGTAGTTACTGTCCTGCAAAAAATTCTTAAGCTCCAAGACACGAAGTCGCCAGGTCCAGATGGCATACCTGGAAATCTGTTGAAAGATCTAGCCATGGATTTGGCAGAACCCCTGCAGTAACTCTTCCGGGCCTCCAGGCCAACTGCCATCCGACTGGAAGACAGCGTGGATCTCACCCATACACAAAAGTGGGAGTCGGACGTCCGCAAACAACTACAGGCCAATAAGCCTTACTTCAATATGGTGCAAGATCTTGGAGTGAATTATCAAAATAGAGTTGATGCAATTCTTAGAGTGTCACCGACTTCTTTCTGACAAACAGCACGGATTCCGTAGAGGACGGTCCTGCTTGACAAATCTGCTCTACTGTCTAGAAAAATTGACCAGAGCACTCGATCAAGGAAGCACAGTGCACGCAGTCTTCATAGATTTCATAAAGGCATTTGACACTGTGCCTCATCAACGTCTTTTATACAAGCTTAGACGTATAGGGGTAACTGGCAACCTTTTGCAATGGATCGAAAACTTGCTGACTGGCCGAACTCAAACCGTATGTATCGGTGATCAGCGATCGGCGGAGGTGGCAGTTGATAGTGGAGTCCCCCAGGGTTCCGTTCTGGGCCCTATTTTATTCCTTATATATATATACGACTCCATAAGTGGATTAGACTGCGAAACTGCAATGTTCGCCGACGATTTAAAACTCTGGAAGGTCATTCGTAGCGAAGACGACGAAGCAAATCTGCGGGCATATTTGCACCGACTCGAGCAATGGTCAAACGAGTGGCTACTGCCATTTTATGTCGCCAAATGCAACATTAGACGCTTCGGTAGTACAAACTCTTCGTATCGGAGGGCAAACAACCTAAATAACACACCACTGCCAGAAGTAGAGACCCAGACAGATCTGAGGGTATGGTTCACTCTATCACTTAAGCCATCAGTTCACTGCTTGAAGGTGGCCGAATCCGCAATGTCAAGCTTGTATCTAATCAAGCGCGCCTTTGCTAAATTTGATGAAGTTGTCTTTGGAAAGATCTTCGGCTCGTTTGTGTGATCCCAACTGGAATTTGCCATCCAAGCCTGGAAACCTTGGACAGTCAAAGGCAAAAATACCTCGAAAGGGTACAACGACGGGAAACTAAGTTAGCATGAGGACAAGCGTACCTTCCTTATGAGACACGACTGACCAATCTCGACTTATTTCCTCTAGATTACAGACAGCTACGCGGTTACCTAATGCGGGCATTTTGCATGCTGCGTGGTCACAATTGTTGCCTAGCATCCAACGACTTCCTTGAGCTGGCCACTACTACTAGATTGCGCGGACACCCTCTCAAACTACGTGTGACTGGGGCTAGATTTAACACACGAAAATTCTTCTTCTCTAAGAGGGTAATCCAGGCATGAAATACTCTACAAGCATAAATTGTCATGTCCCCATCTGTGGACACTCTTAAGATACAATTGGATCAGCATAGAAAAAGAAATTCTCTGTATTGATGTGAGAATAATTACATTACCGCCCGTCAGCAAGTAAGACTTACCACCAGACTCTCTGGCAGTAATTACCTTTTTAAAAAACAAACTGCTCGCTAATTTTCAGTAATATTTTTGTTTAGAATAACGATTGATCGCCAGTCTCGCATGAGGGGTGCATCTCCGACACCGCAATCTTCTCCTCCTGTGACCATTTGGATATTGAACAACCGCGATGGCCTCCTCCTGACATGATCCAAACACTTTCAGCAGCAGGACATCCGATTAACATATTCCCTTCGCCTTCCCCCCACAGGCGACAGTTTTTCTCCTTAAAATCCCACAAATGGCATTCAAAACTAGACTTATGAAAGATGTCTAAAGAGTTTATTTACTGTCTGCCCCCTACCGCAGTTCCATTACTGGCAACACCACATGTTCTGCATCATAGCAGCTATGTACAAAGAGGGAGTTCAAAGGTATTAACCTATATTTCCCTAATAAAACTGAACTGAACTTGCTGTCGCAGAATTATAGGATTCCATACTTTGGAGTAGGCTGGGAAGGTAACTTGAACTATGTGTGATAAAACTCACAGCTCTCGGTAGGGCCTCGTAACTTAGGTGGCTAACACGTTGGCTATACTAAAGCGTTCCCCTAACAGTCGCGGGCTGCAGTTCATTAACGAAATGTACTTTTAACATTTAGAGAAGATTTCGCCATCTAATGGCGTCAAAAGTCAGGACAATTCCTGCAGACATATCCAGTAGAACACGTTAAAACTTTAGAGTTTCAAAATTCTCATCAGAGGATTCAGAAGACCAGTTTGGCGGGCGTACGTATGCTTTCGATAATGTCTCCTCAGTCCCGTACATGTATATGGGAACGGGGTTCAAGCTAAAACGCGTTCGACTTTTCGTACAAGTGAGTAGTGGGAATAGGGGGGGGGTCAATAAGAGAAGGCTGGTTATCTAGGCAGGGTTTGATGGAGCAGTCTATGGGAGGGGAGGGGGGAGGGGAGAGGGGGGCCAACAGAGCGTTGACGAATGCATGCTGTTAATTGACTGTGGGCCACGCCAAATGCGGAGCTTGTAGGAAGTTTTTTTGTGTACACAACGCCGGCTTCATCAACCTGATAGCGATCGCTTCTGCTGTTGCCAGCTGGCTAGGATTTTGAATAGTTTGGTGGGACCTTGTAGATCATTCGGAAGGCTCCGTTGGCGTCTGCCCGATTTCCGGAATCAACCATATGCGCCAGAATAGAGTTGTTGATGCTCCTGACTTACCTTTTCTCACCCATTCTGGGAGGTGTTCCTTTATTCTTTTGGATAGGCGCCGACTCGTGTGGCCAATTTAACCTGCTCCAAGGGAGGCAAGTAAAGGAGTCGATGCACAATGAGGTGGTCTGAGCTGGTAAACTACCCTTACCTTCCCCATGTAAGTTTGGGTTGGTTGGGAATAATACCTGAACTGTTGTTGCTGGGACGTTTCGTGAAACTTCTTTTCAGGAGTTCACGTGCCGCGTCCCCTCGAAAGAGGACTTTGAGAGGAGGACTTTTCAAAACTAAATTTTGCGTTTTATTTGTTTCGCAGTCATATTCCTTGGGATAAATCTCACAGTATACCTGTTCTTGGGAAGTAGGTCCTGAATTTTCTTGAGCTCCTCCTTAATACGGTCTGCTGAGAAACATTTTCTAGCCTTTTGCACTAGGCAGAAAACTAGATTTAGCTTCTGTTGAAGGGGTAGAAAACTGTTAAAGTTCGTATCCTGTCCAGAGCAGGTTTTCTTTCGATAGACGCTCCTTCGGACGCTACCGTGTGGTCTGCGACTTAAGAGGACGAACAAGAAGGGAAGTGAACCTGTCGTTTCCACCTCCACCGTGAACTTAATTGACAGATATGCTTGATTCACAGCATTTAACAGTGCATCTACGTCAGTTTTAGTTGCGGCCATCACGCGACCATAGTATTTTAACTTGTGGATATGATCACTTAGGTGAAATTTCCTCAGCTTGCCTATGAATATGTCAGTTGGGAGAGGTCTAAAAGACGAGCCCATGGCAACGCCGTGTATTTGCTTGCATAAATGGCTGCCAAAAAGGAACTGCACAATTACTGTGCATCTTAGTACTAGTTACTTCAGTGTATTTATCGCTATCCCTAGTTCCAGGTGAATTTTCGATAGGAATTCGCAAATGTAATCGACTGTCTTGGTAACCGGGACTTTTTTAAGCAGCAATAAGTCGTCTAGAGAGAGCATCATAACGCCGCTTAGGTTTACGTCTTTGACATCGTCGATAAATTCAAAAGTGTGTCGATAGCTACGTGGTGCCAGCTGATGCTGCAAAGGTTTGAGTTCCGCTGCTAACCACTGCGCTATCACATGATACGGTGACTTGCGCATGTCCAGAATCGGACGAACTGGCAGGCCATTCTTACGGATCTTTGGTAGACCTTACTTGGCAGTCAGATCCGGCAATTTAAACCGCCATCTTCATTGAGTCTCCCAAAATTAACAAGACACACGCAAGCAGCTGACTCATGGGCTTATTTTAAATGCAACAATACGACTGTATATTAGAAGTATTGAGCTAGGGGTTTCGAAATATTTTTGAATTTCTGTTGAAAGACTAATGCTGTCCTTGTATGGCTACCGGTATATTGGTCATATAGTGCAAGAATAACTTGTGAAATCTCTTATAATCATGTTTTGGTTTTAGGCCACTTGCCTCTAAAATAATATTTTCTTCGAATTGAGGCGAATTGTTGCATTGCAGGTGTGTGTATAAATAATGAAAAAGAAGGCTGCGCGCTCGCTGGAATTATGACTTTATTCGTACGCATTTGTAAAGTCTTACTGGAGTACGGCTTCAGAGATAAAAGCGGCAACGAAAGCACACAGGGACCAATCAAACATCAGTGACGCTAGTCCGGAAGTAACGGCACAGGAAGCTGTATGTCGGCGTCAGAACGATAAATCGATTAACTTAGTCCCAGGCTGCAATCAATTCTCGGCTTTTCTTGCCTCCGGCGTGAGCGATTATCTTCGTGGTTTTGAAGGTAAACTCTTGACTCTTTTTGTAGGTGTTGGCAGGCGCATGAAATAATCCGTCCTTTTGTCCTGCAGCCAACTTCAGTTTGTGTATGCGCGATCCAAACCTGTGTCCAGTCCGTCCTATGCAGTTTTGAGGACAGTTTACGCAGAAAATGCGATGCACTAAATGTGACTGCTCATCATGATGTAATCGGTCCTTGATTTTCAGAACCCTGCTGCACATGATAGCCATGGGCCGGTGTGCAATTCTGACGCCTAGTCCCGCAGAAATGCGCTCAGTAGCCTCTAATATATCCTTCATGTGTGGCAGCGCATGCCGAAGCGTATGGGTTTGTTCGGGTTTGATTCCAGGCGGGGGGTGGGGGGGGGGGAGAGGGAGGGTGAACCTGTAGGCATCGGCTTATTAAGGGTTTAGGGGGGCCGTTCCGCACAAACGTGTCGCGGAGACATCGGATCTTACCTGTTCCTTTCTTCCGGGCTGTTTCGTCTGAAAAATTTTCTAGTTTTGGGGACTTTAAATCTTTGGTAGGAAAATTAGGAAACTATTTGGTGTTTGCCGCCTTCTTGCAGACACTTGTTTTTATTTCCTATCGGATGTTTGCCTACCGAGCACACCAAGGGAGAGCAGCTGCTGCTCTTTTTATTTTTCCCGCGTCAATTGTATATCTGAGAAGCCTAAGTTATGGGGATCATAGAAATTCTTCAGTATGTTCCTCTTGCTGATAGCAAACGTGCCGTCAAGATACTGGCGTCAAAAGATCGGCAGCTGTTAGCTAAAGACAACATTTTCCAGGTCTTGCAGAATCAATTAGGCCATTACATTGGAGATTGGGGAACCCATTTGATTTCCCTTGATCTGCTCACAAATTTCTCCGCAAAGGCCAAGAAGGTCTCTTGACAAACGTTGAGCGGCCTCATGAAGCGTCCAATCTTGAGCGAACTCTGGGTTTCCTTGTATGGCTCCTCAAGTTTCCTGCGCAACGAGTCTGATGTCAAACTCGGCGACATGGATGTCAATACTGACGTCACATCAAAGGAAATCATATTTTTTCCGATTGAGTCACCCGACATTGAAGTTCTACTAGGGACTGGGAGGCTAAAATGACTAGGCATTTGAAGTGTCTTGAAGGAATTGTTGTTTCATGCACACATATTTTGCCCCTTTTTGGGGCAATAATTGACCACAACGGAAGATTTGGTTTACGGATCTCAGATCCCTATGCAGCCACCTCTGGGTTGGCGTCATTGATTTTTGATTTGCCCCTTCCCCTATAACTGATGCTTGCTTTTCGTTGTCGCCTTTATCTCTGACGTCGGCATTCAGAAAATTTTCAAAAGCGCAGACGAAAAAACCAATATTCAGGCGAGCGCAGAACGTCTTTCTTTACTGATAAAAGGCTCTCTGTCAACGTTAGTAAAGGGAAGAGTGATTAAGGCCTACAATTATGTTTACGCTGAATATTTGAATTAGAGATTGAGTTGGAACTAAGGTACGGGAATATTTCACCTTTTTGAAATGTAGTGCCGTGTCACTTGCATTGAGATGCATGTAACTTAAGAATTGCGAAAATTCCCATCAGAGAATTCAGAAGTCCAGTTTGGCGAGCATACGTGTACTTTCGACAAATTCTCGTCAGGCCTTACACCCAGTTTCCATATAAATGTAAGGCCTGACGAGAATTTGTCGAAAGTACACATATGCTCGTCAACCTGGACTTCTGAAGCATGTTAATGTTTCCATATTATGCCGAGAGAGAAGGGGTGACCATGTAGCCGACATGCACTGAATACGTGAAACTACTTAACCCATGTCCCAGGTTTGAAGTTTGGAATCATGCGGTCTAAAAAACTGAGTTGCTTTTGAAAAATCGAAAAAATTTGCAAATTATGAAGTTTATTTGAGCAAACGTTTGAAGATGTGACATCTTAGCACAATCCAAATAAATTCGACTATTCAACTAGGATGTAACATGGATTATTGCTGTACACTATGGCCTAGAATTCGTCTAACATGCCGACATATATGAAAGATTGCTACTCTTTCGCTAAGCGGCATTGACTGAGCTTGTGATACTGATTATCGTGTAGTCCATTCTGAAGTTATTTCAGTCACGATAGGTGGCCGGCTTCTAACGAGCTTCGTTCTGACCGCATACAAAACATATGTACTGTATAAAGTTGCTACTCAAGTAGTATGCATTTTTATCATTGATTTTGACTGTCTCTATAAATTCAAATTTATTTTATGGAAAATATAAACGAAAAAATACTTTTTGCGCTCGTTTGATAGCAAATTCCACCTTCTTATATTTTATACCAAAAGAAAGGGCAGCCTTCGGTTTCAAAAAAAGTTTTTAAATTGTCGAATAAGTTTTAAACCTACTGACTGCTACACTTGAATTCGAGGTTTACGAACTGCGCGCTGTGTACATCCTGTTTAAGGAAAAATACATTTTCGCCTAAGGTTTGAGGAAGGAGTCACATATTTCTCATAAAATATTGCAACAGATGTAGAACATGCTGCATAACTTAAAGACGGCATTAATAAATCGAAAAATGTGATCAATAATGAATGAACTCCTCACGATCGTAAAAAAGCTCATAATTTGAAACTTTTTTCAAACTAAAAGATACACTTTCCTTAAATTTAAAATTTAAAGAAGGCATTATTTGTTACCAAACGAGTACAAGAAATAATGTCAGGCTTTGAAGCAGTATCTAAGGCAAGATGGATGAAGAGCGTTCGTAAGTAAAATGAAAATGACTCAACCAATGGTAAAAACACAGGGTTCTGCTATTTAGTGGAAACAAGGCGGAACTAGATATTCGGGCGCCATGGGTAAACGATTGACTTGCATACAATTGCAAGAAGTAAACTTCCAGAAAGACGCGAGTTTATGGATCAGAAGTTTGCTCAAATCATCGCTGTTTTTATTGAAGGTAGCGACGTCAGCAATGATAGTCCTGTACTTCGTCAAAGGTCTTTTCTTTGTCTTCGATGAAGTCTGTTTCACTGAAGTTTTGGAACTTTTGTGGGGCCGCAACAAGAGTTAGATATCCAAACCTGCTGACATTGAACTGCAAAGCATGTCAGCATCCACGAAAATGTTAAAATGTGTGCGACCAAACTTGTAACTGGGTCGCAACCACGACCCTACCAAACATGGTTGTCGGATCTCGATCTCGTTTCTTTGAGTTAAAAGCAGTTGTAGATTGACCGCATACAAAAAGTTTGCTTTATATATGGTTAAGACTTAACCTTTCTGCTACTCATGTCTCTGATGATGAATCCGCGACGGATATCGAAACGGCAGGCGAATAAACATATTGTCCCAGCGATCGAGTTTTTTTCTTCTTCTTCTTCTTTTTCTTTTTCTTCTTTTTCTTCTTTTTCTTCTTCTTCTTCTTCTTCTTCTTCTTCTCAATGGTTAAGACTGTTGTCTTGTGCCTGTATTCTTTGATTTGGTAACCACAACAATCCTTCCATGCCATCCACACATGTTAACTGTGGCTCGGGCCAGGCTGGGCGTACGGAAACGCCTAGTCCCCAAGAAAGTCCCTAAAACTTGAGATTTTCGGCCAACAGACATCCTAATAACTGCATCCGTGGAAGAAGTCGTCACGATACCGCAGCAGGCATAATAATGCCACCTGACCGACGTCACCTGGACACGCAGTAGAATAATTACTTCCCAATTAATACTACTGAATACATATTAGTAACGTTTGTTTATACAATCTATTACTAGCTCAAAGGCTGCGCACGCATGCTGACATTCACATAGAGATTTCACTGCTTTTTTAATGGCATGCATTTATTTCGAATAACTACTGCGCATCGTCCTACAAGTATATACATCTGCCACTGATGCTCACACTTGAAGTGGTTCTTCTATCTGTGCAGTTTTGACAGATTCTTTGCAACTATTTGTGTACCGTTTTACAATTATTTATATACATTCTTTTTGACAATTGAGTCAAATGAATTATTCAAATATACCAAACCACCGTGAAGATAAAAATTTAAAGCTGTGAACCTAAGGTTTTCTCGAATTAACTGAACGGAACTGAATCCAGCCCGGGTGCGCGAGGGAAGCTCTTGGGGCACCGGACACGCGCCCTCGTTTAACTGCCGACTTGTTCCAACCTGGTTTCTGCTCTTCCTCTACGAGCATATATTCTCCTCTCTTCTGGCGTCTAACCTCTTCTCTTGCCGGAAGGTCTTAGTGGCTATGGCTTGGACTGCCGGGACAATCTCGCACGTAAACCTCAGTAGAAAAGTGGCAGTTGGCAGTAATGCTGGGATGAAAAGGTGTGCATTGCAACGCGCGCAGATGTTGCTTATACAAGGTTGACTATGTAGTGGCGCTACGGATCTCAGGTGAGAAACAGTCAGAGTTAGAGTTTTGGGCGAACCTCCCCTCAAGAAAAATTGTCCACTGAATGCTTTCCTCTTCATCTTCTTTTTTCTGCTGCGCTCACTTCCTCTTCCTCCTTCCAGCCACCTCAAAGTCATGTCGTACAGAAACTCCAACGAATAAGGTACCCTCCGTTTGTTAGGATATCGTTCAAAACGATGAAAACGTCCAAAATTTTAGAAAAAATGGTTCGCAAGTAAGGCAATTGTAAAAACTCGGGAGGATATATACGATCAGTTTCCGAAAAAAGGTCTCCGAGTAGTGCGTGTCAGCAGGTCTACCAAAAGACAAAATATTCTTATAAACATGTTCGCCTCCCACTGAAGGCTTTCGTTGGAGATGAAGACTGGTACCGAATCCAGACAAAATTAAGACCTTTACGTAGGTACTCTTCATCGCCTAGAAGTCAATATCATTAATGACAGCAAAGTGTATGAGGATCTGTGCTGCCTGCTTTCGACCGAATGACGAAATTAATTTAATCAACTTGCAGCAGCTACGCAACTTATCTCACTAACAGTGCAAGCAGTAGTGAATAGCAGAGCTCACATAGTGTCCCAACGAATTAACGTATGTACATGTTTGTCAGGTGCCCCTGTTGTTAAGCTCAAAGTCAACAAAACGCAGGAAACCTCTTTCTCAGTCAGGTTTTTCTTGGCTGGAAAGTATATTTGGCTAAAGGTAGAAGTGTGCAGACCAACTGAGAGCCAATATTGCGGGTGTTCTTGGATGAATGATTCTCTGAAAGGCAATTCAGGCATACCTCGAGGCTACACGGGTGTGGTCGAATTAATGAAGCATGAATCAAAAGCACAACCCGACCCAATGAAAATTCACGTTGAAAATAGTCCAGCAGTAAATTTGCTTGAAAAACCTAGACGTAGCCAACTAATGGTCATATCGACTGCAGCGTAAAGTTCCAATCGTGCCCCATCCAAGTGTCGCGTTACTTTGCTGATTTAACGACGGCGCCGATTATTCTAACAAGGAGAATTGAGTGGTAAAGTTAACCACGGGGCAGTGAGACGCTTGCAAATCAATCTCCATATCAAATAGACAAAAGTTATCGTTTGGTGATGTTATTATAGGCTATGTAGGATTGGCGTCCACTGGACTATGGGGATCGCAGGACGGGATAAGGAGAAGTATTTACCAGAAGGTTCAACGCGGACGCTGTGGAACATACTTATGAACCGCAGCTGTGTCAAGCAGTGGCTGAATATGCGCGAAACATGTGTTTGTGCTTTCAAATAGTACTTGCGAGGCCAGTATGCTGTATCCTGCAACCCACTATACACATCACAGGTCGGCTTTTGGTAGCTTAATAAATATTACGCCATTACCCCTCTGTGGCCAATGGACTTAGGCCCACATGAATACATCAGTTTCGGTCTGGGATTATAAAGCTTGCTTCACACTGATTTAGTCATAGTCAGTGATTACCTTCTGAGGAGATTAAAAAGCAGTAAATGCGAGACTATTTCGCCCTGGAGCTGGGGGTGCGAAGACCACTCAGGCGGTTGCATAACAGCTAATCATTAAAATGAAGGTGTTATGGGCTTTGACTCGAACTTTGCGAGCTTGGCTTATCACTGACTGACAACAGTTAGAAGGGCGGAAGCCGGCAGTCTGTTTTTTCCAACGTACTACCTCAGCACCGATGATGCGCTCCTGCATTTCTAAATAAAAATATTTAAATTATGATCTATGACGTCGTTGCCATGATCTTCGCGTCTTCATCCCTAAGATTTATGCTTTCAGGACTAAAGTGGGCGATTGTTGTGAACGTATTACTGAGGTCCCCTTTTGTTAAGTTGATGATTTAAGACATAGTAAGTCGGAAAATAGAAGTGAAAATTAATGAATGCTGATCCCCAGAACCAGGCTTTCAGTAATTTTCTTCCCGGAACGCTTAATCTTGTCTACTTTAAAAGCGTGGGCTTTATTTATAATACAAATGATGGTCCAAAAGTCCGGTCCCGCTAGTCTTGTTATCAGGGTTTTTCACGCCTCCCAGTTCATAGTTTTTGTGAGAATTCAGCGGTTTCATATCACTCTCCATGCTTAATGTATCTTTATCTGGATATGGTAGGAGTTTTCGTACGGAGTAAAACATTTTAGGTTACGATAGAAATCTGTATTTTATATCTTGACTGACTGGAAGGCTAATTGCATGCAGAAGATGCATTAAGGGATCCTGGGCTGTAACTGATGTGGTTCTGCAGAAAACAAGAAGCATCGAAAAACGGTGTCAAGATCTTTGCACACAGCTAGATAGATTGAAGATATGGAACTAGGTACAGTAGATTGCCTATCTCATGACATGGCAACTTAAATACTGAAATGTGTTTAAATTCGAAAAAAAGTACTTAAGTATATTGGTAGAATACATTATCACGCAGTCTAATCTCAAGATATCTAATTCATATGAGGATGCTGGCTTTTAAGATAATTTCTTTCGTGGTTTCTGCAAAAAAGGCATTCTGCGACAAATGAATACTTATGTATCATGCAGTTTCTCGTTGCTTTTTGATGACCTTATAGATTCAAATACAGTTGGCAGAAAACATAAAAGAATGTATCCTTTTGTATATTCAGTTGTTAGCAGCCCACGTCTTCTTCAAATAGTATACTTGAAAAAAAATGCCTATTTTAGTTTTAAAAAAGTTTTCAATCACCGAATAAGTTTGATCCTGACCAATCATTCTGCATACAGTTAGAGTAGGCAAACTACAAACCTTATACATTCTGTCCAAGAACAATCACATATTTTCCGCTACGATTAAGAGGTCACATAGTGTTCATAAACATTTTTATTTAATGTGCACCGTGGCGTATACTTTAAGGCAGCATTGATAAGGGGCTAGATACAATGTTTTAGGAATAGATATTTCACGGCGTTAAAAATATAAAAAACCTAACTATACTCAATCTTCAAGCATCAGTCTTAAAGAAGACATAGTTTACTACCAAAAGAGAACAAGAAAGAAAATTTTCTTGCATATTTTTCAGAAAATCTATTTAAATTCGTAAAGGCACCGAAGATCAGTGATCAAATGCATACTACTTAAGTGGTCTTTTTTTACAGAGTTTTGCTTTTGTAGGTGGATAGAAGGAGGCTAGTTTAAAACCGAACATCCGAAAGTTAATGAAATATCTCAGGACTAGGCTGTGTGATACTTAATATTGCAATCACAACTTAGCATTATTTTTCGCTTCGAAGACATGCGTCAGAATTCCAGTAGGCATTCCACTAGAAACGCAATCGTCTGTACACCCCTCCCGGTCATACAGATGGGATAGGAGAACGGGGTTCCTATTACCGTGTCTTGCTGATTTTTCAGCTTCATTTGCCGGTTGCTGTACTGCGTGAATTCTACTAACGGTTTATGTATGCGTGACGAGGAAGAAGTTGTACCTAAACGTTTCATGTTGCACGTACTGCGGTTTTACCGAACGCCGTTACTCACCACTTAGACAGCAATACACGGAACCATTTGGGAGGGGAGGTTATTTTTAACCATGCTTGCCGACTTTAAAAATTTGTTTCGGCCGGCCGAGGGAAGATCGCAACTTCGAAATAATAGCCGAACCGTATTTCGAGTATTTATCTCTCCGGAAGAATTGAAGGTGGACGAAAACACTTAAAAAGTAAGAGAAATGGCATTTTTATGTTTAACTCCTTTCGTATTTTGTGTGCATTGGTGCACACGCTAATCCTTAGATGTACAAAATGTCCATCAACTTTCTTTAGTTTTGCTAAAATAGCTACTCGGTAAATTATTTTGGTGGTTCTATTCCCACACCTATTCTACAGACGAAATGTGTGAATGAGAGGTGTATATAACGTATGCTTTTATGGGCGTATATATCTCGGATAGGCTTAGATAAGGTCAAAAACTTAAGACCGTGTGTGCTTGGAATCATGACTGTTTGCTGAAAAAGTCATCAAGTTTGATTTTTCCCGCTGTATTTTTAATGCAAAATTGTGAAAAGCTGAAGTTACGTATGCAGTAGACCTCTTCAGGTATACAGCATTGATTCCAAAACCCGTTAGAGAGAGAGAAAGTTGACGCTGACGACACTTTGCTTTCATGAGCATGAAAAGGTATCCTACTACATTGTTGAGTTTGTGAAGCGCATGAATGGATGTTGATTCCCACTAAAGGCTGAAATACGAGTGTTCAGTGTAAACAAATTTGTACCGACTAACGCGACCCACTAGCATGGAATTATGGTTTTCTTGATGTTCCTATACACAGCACGAATATGTGCACCGCTGAGGAAGTTGACATCCTAGTGGGTTATATTATTTTGAGAGGCAATAATTCCACCATCTAGATGAATTGTGCTCTTTTAGCCATTGTTCGATCCAGTTAATCAGGAGACAGTTAATTTGGTTTCATATCTGACTCCAAACGTGCTGGGAAAAATTATTTACTCCGACTGATGTGCGCCGATCCGAGGAACTGGGTTTAAACTACGTGGGACCGACACTGTGCATATCCCCTGTCTCGTTTTTAACCTTTTTCGAAACAGTCTTTCACAGCCTGCCTTTGCAAAATTTGTGGTCTGGTCAGCGCTTCACCCATGCAACTTAAGGTGTAGGTCATCTTCGTAGTAGTTGTCAGAAGTGAATGGGCTTATGAAAATGGTCAAATGCATCTTCAAGTAGATGAACCATAAGGCATTTCCTCCTACGCCAAAAACAGCGTTTTAGTATAAGACATTTTCATAAAGTAAGCACTTCTCTACTCAGCAGTTTAACGGGTCGGTAAGTTAGCGTCGGACGACCACAGTTGATACTACGCACCACACGACCCAAGAACAACCCTCCTACGCTTACTTGAGAAAGCGTGTCTTTATAAAATGTGGATATACAAAAATACTAAACTTACGAGGGGGCTAGAAGGATCATTTTTTATTTTGGTTATCGTGGAACCTCGGCTCTGAAATTGGATTATTTGGTTAAAGAGCAGTTTACTTCCTGGCTCAATTCCTGTTGGTAACGTTGCAGACAACCCACGGTCACGTAAGATAGCTGTTAACTCAATCCGATTGAAATACGGGACCATGCTTTTCATATTTAGGCAAGTGGCGGCCTTGTTAAGTCCTCACGGACGATCACTGATCAATGAGTAATGTATAACATGGGAGAATTATTCACAAATATGAAAGGCTTGAATGACATCACAGAGTATGGAATCCCCGGAAGGCGGCCCACAGCAAATTTTAACATTGAGTGAGGATTTATTTTATGAATTTCTCAAACTTTCATTGGTTGAATTAACTTGAATGCCCAATTCTCCTGAATGCTGGAACAACTGTCACCTTGATCCTTTATAATTACTTGCAATCAAGCAGTATTTTTAAAACCATAAGGACAAGGTATTGGGTGAGCCCAAGAACAAGAAATTATTTTAACCAAACGGCAGCGTTAAATTTAATGACTTCCTCCACTGGACCCATACTAGCTTTACATTAGCGCCGAGAAAACCTGTTACTAGCGAAGCATGAAAATACTTCTAGACTGAATACGACAGTGAGTGTTACATAGTTAAATTATGGATATGCAGCCTTTCTAACCTAATGCTAGTTGAAAAATAAAGACTCTCGTAGTTTTTGAAGAGAACCGTGTAGAAACTTTTGGCCTAGCTGGCGATAATGTTTTCTACCCATAGGCAGGGCAAAAGTGGCGAAACATGGAAAGCTTAATGATCTTTTAAACACTTCCTGAATGTTTGTTGCACTGTGTAAGGACGTTGTATATCGAAAAAGGCTACTGCTTAACGGCTTATCACTTTCCTTTTATTCAAATGCATTCCAGGAAGACAAAGCTCTAAAATCATTCAAGGAGTTAGTTCAGAATGAGATCCCAAGCAACTAAGACGCAAAAAACTATGTTAACCCTACTGGGGTTTCGGTACTTTGAAGTAGAAATAATAGTACAGATGAGTTCTTGTCCAATGTCATTCAGGGAAGACTTTCGAGCCAAAGTACACAGAACTTTCTGCCTGCAACAAGTAGTAAGAAAAAAAACAAAAGACTGAGAGCGTTCGGAAATAAACGAAGGAGCTTAGTCAAAATATAATAAATTTCTTGGGCCGAAAAAGTATGCTGGGGTAAATATCGGAGAATTGTATAGGTAATGGTTCCGTGACAGAAATGAACAGCCAACCTCAACGATACGCCTCTTTTTTAGAGCTGGCATGGTTCCTGAAAGCTCTTGTAAAGAAAATTAGATAGGGGAAAGAATTCAATTATCGTGACAATGGTTTTTTTCGTTTAATTTTAGCCATGTGTAGGCTGGCACAGTGATTAGGCGAAAAATATGTCCTGTTCAACGTCTCGGTGTTATAACTACCTCTGCGTTTGCACACCTTATGTCATGGGACGCTTATGCTCGCAAAGGATTACAAGAATAGAAACATTCCGCAATGAAGGTGATTTTGTGCTAAATTCAAGGAGGAAGTTCCTATCTCGGTGTCCTAATTCTTACGGTAACTCCAGTATCTCTGGAATTGTGCCCAAGACTTTATGGTGATTAAATACATATTGGAGCAAAATACGGTAGAAAAAATGAGATCACTGACTTTTCTAATTACTCAAGCATGCATGCATAAGTTGCATACAAGGTCAATCTCCAGGTTTAAAGTCGCAAACGCGCTGTATTTTTCACTACTGGAACTGAAGCCCATGGATATAAAAGGGAAAATATGCTTCTCCTGATGTTCAGAAAAATGAATTCCAAACGACAGGCAAATAGATCCAGCATCCGAGGGAGCGGACTATCATTTTGTTTTCTCCTTAGTACCCTCCTTGCATAACCATCTCCGTAACCCCTCCGACATATTTGACTTTTGGATGGTTTATCGCATTCAGCTCGTCGAGGTTGTGGTCTCAGCTTAAGGGTAATCACTTTAGATTAAAAGTTTTATAACTTTCCAATCGCTAAGGTTATTCTGGAGGTAGTGATTTCCGTTCCCGAATCTCACTACGCTTTGGACAAACGGAAAGCTACTTTGTCGCCTTTGCTTTGTTCGAATTTATCATTAAGAAAGGTACTCCAGCTATCAACGATTTGTTCCCAAAACTTTAAGGTTTCCAAGTAGCCGTAAAGTAAAAAAACAACAGTCAAATGTACTGCAGATATCCGGCGGTGGGTAAGTGGCTATTTGCAACGTCATCATTGTCCACGCCAAATTCTAGCTTACATGGACCATGAAAGCTTTGCACTTAACAATCCCTTTCCTCACAGTCGGCACAAAGTGAACTGACAAACAAGAACAACCCAATTTGCTATCCAACCTTTTGTTAGGAAGTACCTCTAAGCACCCTAAAAATAAAAGTTCCAAATTTCAGATCGAAGAACTACTATATATTATGTTTGCTACTATTAGGCCAACAACCAGTTGCGTTCCTATCAGGTTAGGTAGCCTGGGGAACTTAGCAAACGGTAATTATGCGATGACTTTTGTTTATTCTAGAAGGCATGATTCTCTGGGCCTTAATTTGACACATACTCTAGTATATGTTTATTACGGGAATAAAGGCAAAGGTTAATACTTAATTGCAAGTGTCGCAAGCATATAAATGGGAACATTATCCAGAAAAAAATAAGCTGGCGCAGGTGTTTATCTATAAAGAGTATTTTAATTGATGAAAAGCCGACGGAAAAGGGTAGTGGGCAGAGAGATAAGGGCAGTCCAG
The DNA here is from genome assembly GCA_036362985.1 of Ligula intestinalis. NCBI lineage: Eukaryota > Metazoa > Platyhelminthes > Cestoda > Diphyllobothriidea > Diphyllobothriidae > Ligula > Ligula intestinalis. The sequence goes on along the minus strand of JAYGXS010000001.1, from coordinate 74,539,073 downwards.
GTATCAGATAATAGCAATACTATTTCGTCAAAGGTGTTTAAACGGAGGAAAGGGTATCCGCATAGATAAAGTTAACGCACAGGCGTAACTTATTTTATCATTCTACTAAATGTATCTTGTTTTGACTTTTAGATATTGCTAACCTGACAAACTCCTTTTTGATTACCGTCCAAGAGCGATGGATTAGGTTATAAATAGAATCCTTCTTTTATTCCGTCAGCATGACGTAAGTCACTTAAAAGAAGATTGCTACACGCATTTGTTCGATCGAAGGAGTCGCGTTTGCAGAAGTAACGACTTTAGCTTAACTTATTCAAGACTACTTAACTTAACAAAATGGTTGTCTTCAAGCTGTCAATCTTCTTAAATTTCAATCAAATTCAAAAATTAGGTAGCTGATGTGTCTAATAGGGAATCGTGTAGAAAACCATCCGATGCGAATTTGTTTTGCAACCGTCCAATTGCATTTTCTAGCATACGCCATCAGCTCAGGCCTTGTTTTGAACCATAAAGTAGTGAAGATTTGCTCTGCTTACGGAGGAAAAATGGAATTGAAATAGCCATAACAACTTTACTCAGATGACTTTTTAAACGGAAAAGGATTACCACAAAGGGGCGGCTACTTCAAAGATGAGATTTCATTGGGTACGTTCTGTCTTGCACCCCTTTACGTCTTAGGTATCACACTAAAGACCATGGCCTCTTATAGTACAGTAGTCGCCCAAAATCACGCAAAATGTCCACATATGGGAAAGATTGATACTTTTTCGCTAATCTGCATTGACTCAAGTTGTGATACTGATTATCGTGTGGTCTATTTTGAAGTCATTTCAGTCAGGATAGCATGCGCACTTTTTAAAGGGCTTCGTTCTAACCACTAGCAAAACCTATCTATTTTTAAAATTCCCTACTTGAGTAGTATGCCTTTTTATCAATTATGTAGACTGCTCTTATATATGCAAATATATTTCATGAAAAACATGCACGAAAAATTATTTATTGTACTTTTTTGATCGAAAATTATGCCTTCTTTTAATTTTAAACTCAAAGCAACGGTACCTTACGGTTTTAAAAGAAGCTAATTGTGAGCTTTTTACAATTATGAGGTATTTATTCATAATTAATCGTATCCGTCAATTTATTATTAATGCCTTTACTGCATAAAATATGTTCCACATCTATCTAAATATTTTATAAAAACTATGTGATTCCTTCCTCAAATTTTAGTCGAAAACGTACATTTCGTCAAACAGGATGTACACATTGCGCAGTTTTTAAACCTTGAATTCGAGTGCAGCAGTCACAAGGTTAGAAAATTATTCGGGAATTGAGCAACTTTTTTAAAACTGAAAACTTCCCTTTCTTTGAGTATAACATTTAAAGAAGGCGTAATTTTCTATCAAAAAGTGCAATTAATATTTTTTGTGCATGTTTTCTATGAAATATATCTGAATTTTTAAAGGCAGTCAAAATAATTGATCAAAAAGCATACTGCTTAAGTAGCCTGTATTTAAAATATAAAGGTATTGCTAGTGAACAGAACAAAGCTCGTTAAAAAGCGCGCATGCTATCATGGTTAAAATGACTTTAGAGTAGACTACACGATACTTAGTGTCTCATCTTGAGTCAATTCCGATTAGCGAAAGAGTATCAATCTTTCGCGTATGTGGACATGTTGCTTGATCTTCGGTGAATACTGTACGTAAGATCAGCTGAAATCGCCACGATGCATTTGCCTAGCCTTCAAAGTAAATTTTCTGCATCAGGAATACCTTAATCACCGCACAATGACATGGTCAGATTCCATTTGAAGAAGCGTCAGTTTCATACGACGCTCGCATTCAAAAGGAGTGCTTATTTGTGTTGGATACACTTTTCTGCTTTTCCTTGACGTCATTTTCGTTTCTTTTTCACCAGCGTCAAGACCGCCCTTGGCCTGGCCTTTACATGTTATGCGATTTATAGGCAGTTGGTTTTGGGGCATTCTACACAAAAGACCCTAGCCCAGCATCCTTTCGATGACCAGTTGGGGTGTTTTCACTCGGGCAGCGCAGAGGGGACAAAGCTGGTCATTAGGAGATTATCAGGCTGGTGTGGCTTAAATAACAAGAGAGCCTGCTTAAAATGGGAGCACTATAAGATATCCCTTACCGTTGACAGAACGCCTGAGAGGTGTTCACGGGATAATCTTAGAACACATCTAGTTGTGACTTATTTTGAGTTTTAATTTTGTGAAGTCTGGCCAAGGCCCACCAAGTTGCACCAATCTCAGTGTGACAGTTCGCCGTCACTTCGTCCTCAAGATATCTGTGTTTAGATAACAAATGTCAGCCTACCATAAAAAACGCATGATAAACTGCCTAAATTTATAACTTAGAGAGAAAAAGTGCTCTGTTGGAAAATACTACTCATAAGTTTAGTATAATTACGTTTTAACAGATCTCATAACTTATGTTCTCAGGTATACTACATTCACTTAACATTTGTTTGCATTTGTTTAGTGAAAAATTCCACAAATTTAGCAATTTTCAATGATAAAATATTGCACGACGTGACAAACAGTTAACAGTAACATTAATATTCATGCAAGTTTAAAATGCTCACTTTTAGGTGAGTCTCTCACATGCATCTGTTACTGTTAACGCACTGCCCTCTCTCTCCCTAGAATACTTGGAGGTCGATTGCACAATTACTGCCATTTAAATCCTACCTGATTTAAGTCAGAAGCGTGTTATAGTGTTCCTCATTCACCCAGGGTATTCCGTAGAAAAATTTAATGCTTTGCAAAAAGTGATAGTATAATGAATGCGAGAGAATACTCGTATTGCAGGAATTTCTATTGGTAAAGGAGACATATGGTCGATCACTGGAACAAAATTTATTTTTTCTTGAGCTTTCGAGCTCTTACAAGAGCCCATCGTCAGAGGTGGAGAAACAGCACCTCTCCACCTGTGATGATGGGCTCTTGTAAGAGCTCGAAAGCTCAGGAAAAAATGAATTTTGTTCCAGTGATCGACCATATGTCTCCTTTACTGATAGTATAATACTGTTTATTTTCACGTAAATGTAATTGGCTAATGGACGCATAATCTTAAACTCGCATTTTATCTCAGTAATTAACCAGATTAAATAGTTCATTTAAGTCCTGTTCACTCTACCTTTAATGTCACCTCCATCGATCCTTTATTCGTGTCACGTAAGACCTCAACCACCGTGTAGATAGAAACCGAAGTACGACAGTTACTTAATGATGAGACATGGGCGTTGAATGACCTTTGCACGTTTAACGTTGAGTGCATAGAGTTCTGCGTTGCAGGTCGAAATCTCGATACAAACGCACAGTGAAGCCTAATAAAAAAGAAGACAATAGCATGTCAGCACAATATGTTTTGGGTTAAAATCGTAATGTCCGCCGGCAGTTAGTTAAAGTGACCCTGTTAATGTGTAAGCATTAAAAAGAATAGACATTTGGTTTACCTTTGGTCTTCTACATCTCGTAAATGGAAATTTGCAATGAAGAAGAATCATTTTATGAGCCAAGCGTTCGACAGCAAAATCATTTCAGTAACCAAGGCTCTAATGTTTTGCATGCCAATATGCAGACGTTATCCACTATACGAGTTGGCCGCAACCTCTAGGAAAGATCAAAAATAATAGAAAAGCAACATTAAAGCGAACACGTCAGCAGTTCCTCCGTTTATTTTTAGATAACTGGGCAGTTTAAAGTGTTCAAGTGCCAAATTGCGGTGAGAGGTTTCACAGGCTAAAACTGATGATCATATACTCAATCTCAATTATTTTTATTATGCTATGAATGGTCTTATTAGTAAAAAACATTGCGCGGGCAGCTTATTTGGCTACTTAAAAGCAATGAGTTTTGCCGACGAGGTCAATAGCGAGAACTGCACAACCAGGAAACCTCTGTTGGCGGACGGCTTCAAATAAGTAAGATAATAACGAGTTCTCAATTATTGTTGATTCTTGATGAAAACCAATTTAATTGCTACAAATCTAGACTCTTCCAAGTCTTCTGGTGTTCATTGTATATTTAAAATCAAATTTCTACTGAAATATCCCTGCAAGGCACAATACGTTAAAACTCATTTGCTGAAAAGTACCTCTTTCCTGCTAACGATGTTTCCAATCCCTTAATCCTGTGTTCATTAAAAATCGACAATATAATAACATCTATCCAATTAACCAGTGTTAAAATATGTTCGTAACATTCGTTAATGTTTCGAAGCGTTGGTTCAGCCTATATCTTGACGTCATTCGCAATTAATAATCACAAAGGGACATTCGGCGGATAATAAAGTATGACAGCTAGTCGGAAGCGATCTCCATGCCTTGTGCATATCATGGAGCGATCCGTTTTACTTCATCCACTTAAAGCACTTTGTGGGATTGTGAAAAGCCTTGAAATTTCGAGTGCATATGACCTTAAATACTATTATTCATAAAAAAGGAAAACGATACATGTCAAGCAATTTATTTGCATTTGTATAACAAAGAAATATGGATGAAATCACTTAAATTACCTAAACAGCGTTCAACTGGATTACCTGATATGACTGACTAAATGATTGTCTTACGATTACTTACACAATGGATATGAATAAGCTAAGATATTATTCTCCTATGAAGTCCACTGATATTGACTGACAGAAACTTTCCTGAATGAAACAAATGTTCTCCTAGAGTCAAACTGCAATTCTTCAGAAAATGAAACTCCTACATTTATGTGAGACTTGTCTTCTTTGTAGGTCAAAACAGTAGGTAAAATCAAGCCGCTAAAATATCCTAGAAAGACACATTTTGGACAGATTTACTTGCTTTAAGGGCCATGCACGTTTCTTATATCCTTGATTGCGTCCTTGGAATACCTTTGGCCTGGTTGTGAAAAAGCCGACTACCTTGTTGGGATTCGAACACACGACAGCAAGGGGAATGCTTAAATTCCGCCAACACTCTCACCACCTGAGCTATGAGGTCTCAATCGGAAGCTGTAAGTTTTATCACAGCTGGGTCGAATTGCCACCTAGCTTACTGCAACATAGGAAATCAGCAAGTCTGGTAGAGAAAACTGGCTGTCCGAGCAGGATTTCGTAAGCAGTTAATCCAGAATCGACAAGATGACTACCAGGCACACTTAATTCCTAGGGGGTTTTAGTTATTCTAGATAATTCGTTCGACCTAGGCGTAAAAAACTGCTCGGCATTGGTGGGATTCAAATCCAAGAGAGCAAAGGGAAGTCTCTAGTACAGCCAACGCTCTAACTAGCTGAACCTTGAGACCTCAAAAACTCTGTAAAACCCCATATTAATCCTTGAAATTGCTTCAGCCATATAGGCAAACTGCAGAACTGGGGACAAATTGCACAAACTTTGACGTAATTCATTTAAAAAGATCGTTTTAATATATAAAAAAGTCTTTACTATATTTAAACTAGTCTGGGGCAAATCGTGCTATTTTTGGTTTTTCTCAAGCCCAAAGTCAGCCCCCTGAAATAAATACAGACAACTTTAAAACGCCAGAATGGCTGCATATCAAAGAACTTGAACGCACGGAACAAATCAGCATGATTCTACATGTTTCGTTCTTCTACCTAGTTCAGTTCACACATATGCAGTTGCTGTATACAGTTATCATTGTCAAACAGCTCATGTTCAGGTTCGTATTATTTCTGTTCCACTGAGTGTTAACTGTCGTTGACTCCAAATTCAAGCTGTTGTCCTTTTTCGAAAAAAGTAGTCTCCTAAGATCTACTTGAAAATCATGCACCTCAGACATGCTAGCTTACTTGCCTGAATTCTCTGAACTCTCAACGAGTCTGGAGCCTGGAATCTCATGCGCATAAGCATGTTATGCTTGGATGCGTCCCACTTTGCGACGAACTTGTATGATCCAATGGGATATCTGTTATCAGTCGATTGGGCAAAAGGTTTCGCTTGAAGAATTCCGCAAGGCTCTTGGCTTGCGACAATAATTCTCTAAGAAACGCGAATCACATTCGCTAATATTGCTCGAGGAACCAGAGAGATATTCGAGCTGTTCTCCTGTTTGTGTTTTGTCAGACTTTGCCAAAAGTATGCAAATTGAAATGCAGGAGGGTTTTATGTAAATAGGATAACAAAACAGATTATTATAAATTTATACCAAAAGTTAAGTTTATAACGTGCCTGCAAATGTGTAAAGGTGATTTTTCCTATGAAAACTTGAGGGTTTTGGCTTTTCATAAGCATTTGCCTAAAGCTTGCAGTTATTTTAGGAAGTTTAGCAAAGTGTGAGCTCTGTTTCTTGTTTTGACTTATTTTGAGGTTCCGGCCTTTCCAGATTTCCGAAAACAAAAATGCCAGTACCCAGGTCTATATACTGGGGCTGGGCTTACATAAACCTTGGTTGGTATCTCATCGTAATGAGCAAAATTATGCAGTAACAACTGCCTACCTCTCGATAGTGGTCAGGAAAATAGTAGACGTAACGAAAACTGGTAAGGTGGCTTTACACATGGGCAAAAATATATAGTTATGGACAACAAGTATTTACCATCTATTTTCTGGAAAGTTTTATTTTGAATTTGGGTAGAAAAGCAGTTAAGGTCCCAGGTCAGCAAGTGAAAGCCCCGTACTTTGTAATATTTGACCGGATTTACTAAAGATGAAACAATTTGGGCAATACGAAGTAAAGGAAATATAAAGAGTAATAAAGTTAGTGAAAGTAGGAAAACAAGAATCTGCATTTAACTAAACTAACGTTCATCAATAAAAAAGCGCCGCATAATTAACATATGCAATTATGCAAATATTGGGACTATGTAAACAAAAAATAAATAACTTAAGCTAAACTACACTAAATAAGGAAAATGAAAGTAAAGTAAGCTAAACTAAGTTAACTAAAAGTAATCTAAAACTGAAATATAAACAATAAACATAATAATAAACTGAAAACTACACTAAAATGCATCTAGATATAAATAAGTTAAATAAACCAAATAAAATAAACTAACGTACGTTTGTCCTGCACGTTATTTGATGGTGTGCGCGGCGCCTCGTACAACGGACTTTAATAATCTACCTCCAGAACAGAAAGTTGGTCCTCAGGTAAGTTGCAGTAGACGAATTTCTAGCCACCAGTTTCTTCGAGAATTTCAAAAAATGCAATCAATTATAAAATTTAAGTAAATGAGAAGTGTGCAAAGTTGTCACACGCAAAAAAGTTATGAGTTAGTAAGAAATGTCAGTAAATATCCGTGTTTATTTATGGCGCACTACTTTGTTACGTTATTATAACAATATCTGGGACCAAAAGTAGTATTTCCCCTGAATTTGCTCGAGTCCCTTGCGTATCGAAGGAAAAGGCAGACATTTGTCTAGTAAGCACTATCATCTGCCTCTTGCAGAGTAGTGCCGACAAGACCATTATGGCAGATTGTGAGGTAAGGAGAGAGCATTTGCATTGTGGATTGATTTTCCAACTAACCTCTTTTCTGTGCACAAACTATTCGCAGCACCTAAAGCGATGTTTTTTATTGCAAAAACTTAATTTTGAAACCTGCCTGAAAGGGGCTCTGCTGCACAAATGGAAAGACTGTAGCACGTCACCGACGGTCCCTTAAAGTCTACCAAAATAGGAGGCCTTGAAAATGCGGGAGTAATCGCTGGATATAGAAAAAACCTCCTCTTTTGCAGTCACTGGCTTTCTCTCTCCTATCCTTTAGCCATCTACTATTTATTTTGTCCTGCGTACCGTCTGCATATTGTTAAGTCTCGATGCTTTCCATCTTACTACCTATTTTCAAAAAAAATAGTTTTCCTTTCGTCCTGCGGCCTTTTCGTTTTTAGCTACCTTATTTTTAAATCTTTGACACTTTTTTCCACACAAATTCGTCTTCCATTGGCTTTGTTTCGTTTCTCCCTCATCCGCATTCCCTCTCCCCCTCCCCATATCCCATCATCGTTCCTTGTACGCTTTCCTCCATATTTCCATCTTCCATTCCTCCAGGTGTTCTGCCTACGTGTGGGTGTGATGACAAATTAATTATGAAAAGGGTCCTGTTCGGACGGAAGTCGGGTGGATGCGGCAGTTGCTGGTAGGGTCTTTAGCCAAAATCTTGGAGAGGGAGGCCGGCGGATTGATCGAAGCGTTTTTACGGTCCTTCAAGGGGGCTGTCTTCGTCATTCTCGGTCCCGCTCTCTCTCTCCGTTTGCCCTTTATTTCTATCATTGCCTACGGCAGACCGTCATTGCTTTTACAGCCGTCATGAGGACTTCGCGGGAAAAAAGACAGTGATGAAGGGGAGGGAGAGCGAGGAAGACCGGAGATATCATTTATTCAGAGGGAAAACCGTTGATGCAGGAGGGGGGGGGGATTGAGGGGCAGAGAGTCCTCAAAAAGCACTACTTTCTTGATGTGAAATCCACAGGAGGTCAGAACAGTTTAGGAAATTCCAAAATTTTCGGAAAACGGTTGGGTGTCTCGGCTGCATTCTTGTGTTCAGTTTGGGCTAATTACAAATCTAGGGAATATGCACATGGGACAGCAGACTACTCGGCCGATAATTCAATAACCCTAAAAGTAATATTTTACCGTAAGAACGTCAAATTTCGTTTCATAAACCTCATCAGATAGATAAGCATCTCTGAAAGCATATGCCTTGTTCTGTCATTATCAAAAAACTTAACATGAACCTATTTTTGTGCAAAAATGTTCCTCAAAATCAGCAAAAGTAAACCCACGATAAGTGCATTTATATAGTGTTTAGGAGGTTCCTAGGAGGATTCCACTAATACTATAAGATCTCTGCCAAAGCTCATTAAATCCTGAACGTGCAACTTCAGCATCTTTTCAAACAAATAAGGTGAGGTTAATTTTTTTAGCTTTTGGTTTATGTTAATAACGGTTATTGGAAACGTTTTCAATACGGTGTTATTTTTATGGTCTTGTCAACACCTGATTACCTGCACCCATATTTTCTGAAAAATGCAAACCTGTCTTCAAATTACTGTCGGCTCTGCCTCGACTATCGTTCCTTAAGTAGGCCCTATGCGCAAAGCTTTCAGTTGAGCCAGCCTGTTTTACAATAAACCTGCATTTTGTTGTTTTAAAGTTCTTAACCCCAAATTCCTCGCTTAACCTTTGAAAATAATTCTTTTTGCTCTCTGAAAGAGCCAGTTTTTTCCTTCATGAGTCACATTAAAAGAAATGGGCCCACGTGCATGATCTTTGAAATGTTTTACTATATACCTAAGGAAATTGAGTTAAAAAATAAGTTCATAAGTGCAGAAGGTAATATGCAGTGTCTGTTCAGGTGTGTGCGTAAAGGGGGTTGTAAGCTTCCATAAAATAAACATTAAAAAAGACGTTTTATGTGCCCGCCCATGGAAGCTTGATTTACTTCAAACGCGTCTGGAAATTTTACGAATGATGCAGAGCACGCAACAGATTTCCTGAGTGGTTGAGAGAATTCTTTATCAAAGACAAGTTAGCTACCATATGTGCAACTGTATCAATAAACGACACAGGCCAAGAAATTCACGGAATCCAGGAAATAACCGCTTCGCATTTTTCGAAATATTACAGCACTTAGAAACCAGCTGTCCTTCAACGGACTGCGGAGATAGGTTTTTAAAAATTGCTAATTGGGAACTAATGTTTTCCAATAACACTAGATTCAGAGCATGTGTAGGTTATCAGTCGGCTAGGGTTCAGTATAACAGTGAAAAACCTAGAGAACTAATCATAAGGAAAGAATGGTGAAACATGATGTCAGCACCTAATTCTCGTGATTAGTCGATGACCTATCGGCATATGGCCCACGATAATGTCTTTTTTACGAGGAATAGCCATAATTGTCCTCCGGGGCATTACTTTTTATAATTTCTGAGCATGAAAGCAGATTGCTCTTGCACGCAAAACCATTTCTTTCCCGTAGAGAGGTCAACGGATGTCTGGATAAATACACTACATTAGAAGTGTCATTTGAACTATGGGCGAGGGCGTTACTCTGCAAAGGTAGGGCGCTCAGTTGGCGTCAGTGAGTCCTATTTTAACCGAGGAAATGCTAGTGGCGTCAATGAGCACACTACCCTGATGGCCATGCCAACTATCAAGTGTCCACAATTCCTAGTAGTCGCAATCGGCATAATGTAAACCCACGGGAACTCCTTCAACGTACGACCCTTCCTTCACAGCCTTTAATATTAGTCACTCCAGCGAACTTAAGTAAAAAAAACAACTGCTTGGCCAAAGAAGGACACGAGGTTTATAGGTTCCTGCTTTAAAAAATCCGATTCAGGCCAACATTTTTCGATGAAAAACTTATAAACGCTACCCGTGAACAGTCTCAACAGACACATAATGAGGCTATTTTTAGTGTTTGACATGTGCAAAGTTGCCGTGCTGCCTACTCGGGAAGAGCACTGCTGCTATAGCGTATATTAATGCGCAGTGCTAGAATCCCCCCATCTGCCACAGACAGTGGCCTCGCTAATATTGAAAAAAGAACTTGCCTAGGACTTATGCGAAGACAGGCGTGCATCTTCTTCTCTGGGCCAGTTCAGAGAAACCGGTAGAAGAAGTGTCCAGACATATTTGTTCGCACAGCATAATTTGGAAAAAATAGCGCTGGGTCGCGCGTACTCCTTTCGTCTTCGTTTACCTTCGGAACTTCTCACTGCAACTGAATAAACGACCATAATCTGAACAGCTTGCTGCACTATACCGAACTAAATGTCACTCAAGTGTGCAGCGTAGACCTGTAGTGACTGACTGAACTCAAAGTGTGCTTGTGAGCACCTGTCGTGACTGGGTGCACTTTTGGAAGTGCTCGCTGTTTTCGATCTCTGTAACAGCCCATCACAGGCCGACTCACACAGGCCCTCATGTGACGAGTGCCGAGCAGACCTCACTTCAGACGCCGTCCGCTAGCTTGCGGTTCTGCGGTCGTCAGGTAGTCAATTTCCTACTGCCTCTTCTCCAATTCATTCTGTAAAGAATATATTCTTCTGACTTCTTTGGCCTTCCGGTGACTTTTCCCATCTCCTAAAGAACCGGACCTGGAGCATCGCAGTCGTTAAGATGAACCTTTTTAGCCTTAACACTCCACGATCGATCTTCTAGAAACTGAATACACCCCCTGTTTCTTGAAAAAGATGCGGCTTTTCGTAGCTCTTTCTGCCTGATTTCCATGGGTGTAAAATCTGATTTTCCTATTCCAGTAAACATGTGCCCCAAACGTTTGCCGTTTGCATCAATGTCCTTACATAGCAGAATGCACACAGGTAAAAAGGCTTCAGTTACGGCGCCCAGAAACGTACGAAGTTGTTTGAACCCAAAAGTGCCAGTTTTCGCTCAAGCAGTTCTGCTACAGACGATACTGCATAAAATCTTCCATAGTCAAAAACATGCCAAATCTCAAATGATCCTAATAATCAAAAATGGCAATCTGTCGATAATGGAGATTCTAGTCCCTGTGTTTCTTGTGCTGTGGCGCTTCCCGTAATACAGTACCCTTAGAAAACTAAAATGTCCCAAAACAGGAGTAAGTAACTAAAGTTTTTTCGTCACAGGCTACCGCGGACCCCGCTGTCCCAAAAGGAGAACAGTGGTGACGAGCGCGTGCAGTTGTTTGCGTGAAGTAGACCTCCGCAGCATTTGTCTGAACTTCTGTTGCCGCATTCACCAGGTAAACGACTTCGGGAAAACGGAAGGTCGTCAAGAGTGAGATGGCGTACCCCATACAGGCGCTTTTCTCTTCATTCCAATGACCCAGTTCTCATTGAGAGAGCTGAGATCACCCGTAAACTAAAATGACCTGAAGGCCTCATTAAGAATGAGTTTTCAGGGTCCGATCAAAATATAAATGTGAGACGAAGAAGACTCGATCGCTGGGACAATAGGTTTATTCGCCTGACGTTTCGACATCCATCGGGAATTCATCATCAGAAACATGAGTAAGAAACAGTAGCAAAATATACTTATGTTGCAAATCTGCCATTTTTTGCGTCACGTGCGTCAGAGGTAAGTGCTGAGCTCCAAACGCATATTTTTCGTTCATTTTGAGGAAATTAAGCGCTGTACTCCAGTTGACATGACCTCAGTCCCGCTTAATTTCTCGAGACCCTTTGGTTAGTTAGTTAGAGTACAGAGGGCGCGTAACTGTTTCTAAAATTGTTTGTTCGAGATTTTCTCCCCAAGGCAAAGGCACTAAGCAAACATATTTAATTTCGGTTCACAGACAACATATCACCGTGACATCATTGGACTTTTCGGAGATTTTTAGAGAAGACGGCGAAAGCTCTAGTGATGTAATCGCCAATTTTATTCCAAGTTAGTTAAAACATGCACGCAACAAGGCGGGAAGACAAACCATAGGCACAATCTGAGCTACACATGGATGCACCGACTTGGTATTCACATTGCGGTGCATTATTGAATTGGACCATGCCAAATAATAAGCGACTGTCATCAGTATCTCGTTCGTGAACGTTCACCTGACTGTTAACGGGACTAATCTGTCCCGCTCTGCCTTGGGTCTCACCAGAAGCCCTAGCCGGAAATACTGCCTGCCTATACTACCAGGTGTTGCGGCCGTCGGGGCCTCCGGCAAGACCCAAGGCAGAGCGGGACAGATGAGTCCTGTTAACGGAAAGGTGAATATTTATCAACGAGTGACAATATCCCCTGACCTAAAAAACGAGCTAAAAACGACCTCGTGGCTCAATGCTCAGGGCGCTTGAGTCTGATTGAAGAGGTCGCGAGTTCGAATTTTAAGTTGGGCACCCTTTGGGTCTGGGTATGGCTGGCTGACGACGGCCAATAGGCCAGAAATGGCCATTCGAGTCTCCCTTGTCTTTACTGGCAATTCTATCTGCCATCTATATCGTTGTTAATGCTGTGGCGTTCAATTCCATCCACAGAGAGTTTCCGTGGCGGCTGGTGGCACTGGAAAGTCGTCCGGAAAACGTACGCATCCACGATTAGGATACACTGTCGTCCACCCCCATTCGGGAGTGCTGGTCCAGCAAAATCGTTCGATATTCCGCTTGGCACCCAAGAAGGTTATCTTCTGTCGCTCATACACTTCAACTACTTCATCGGATGGTTTCTTGAACGGACTTTAAAGAGTTTTGTTTGCAATCGAATTTACGTCCAAGCGTCGGCTGAGTTATCTCGTTAATGCTGACGATGTCATCATGTTGATGTCAAGCTTTGGTGGACTATACAATATGATCTTTAGATTTCACTACCCTCGAAACGAGACTATGGACCCGACGCGACATCTTGAGCACCATACTGATCTCCATGTACCCGAAAAAAATCGGGTCTGTCCTCTTATAATATCGTTAATGATGGGTTGTGCGTGTGGTATGTGAAAAAAAACTGACCCAAGAACTTTTGGCCACGTGAAGTGCGCTGACTGATTTTATAATTAAACAGTCCACACTTGCCATTGTAAGGCCATTCATGTAAAATGATTGCGAAGTTCGAGCCCACTTCTTGTTATCCGCCTCAGGGACTCGAGAGTGCCGTCTTCGACATAACGCCCATGCTCAAATGGGGGAGATTAAAGTTCAGTCCGGAAAGAGTCTAGAAAATATGTGCCAAAACCTGACGGAGGTATTTAACTTTTGTTTTTTGGCCTTCGTCACTGGGAAATGGAATGGATCATGACCTTCAGATCCACTGCGAAATAATCGAGTCCGGTTAGATCAGGCAAAAGCTCAGATGTATGAAGTACTATTGAAAGCAATTAACCCCCGTTTCAGACCGCTACAGAGAATAACACACCTTTTTATGCATCCTGAGGATTAGAATGCCTATTTAAATCATAATTTTAAACAAAAAACCCGACCACTTTATCAGTACTTTCTGAGAATTATCAGCTGAAGCAAAACCAATTTTACAGTGAATGCTGAATTTTGCAGCCTGTTTCGATCTATCACTTTAAACACGTGGAAACAATTATGAAAGGGCACAAGCCTACAAGCAGGGTACAATTTAGATACTGTTTAAGTACTTAGTGTACGTTTGACCTAATTCTGTTACTTTTCTGCCAGTAAGATTCAGATCGAAACATATTCAGAGTATCACTTCATTCGTTTGAATTTCAGCTACAGGCAGTTCGGAAATGCAATCACTGAACCATAAAATTAGGTCTCTAACATTGGATTTGTGAAAAAAATACTGAGCAGCACATTGGAAGAATAATAAATATTGCTTGCCATAAAGTCTCAGGGTACAACTAAAATTCTCAGCCAAAATTAAAATTTTTCCAAAACTAACCAACATCGTTTTCAATCAATTCAAGAAGTAGGCTGCCATTGGCATTAATTTCAAACTTTAATTTTTGCAGATAGAAACGCGGTAGGAGTCCTTGATAAATGGAAAGATATGAAGCTTATGTATTAACTTCAGAGCTCCACTGATCTGAGTACCGATGACTTCGATGTTCTGTGATTGATCATTTAAAATCTCTTTCTGAATCAATCAGAGAATGCTGACTCGTACTGAAAGTTCAGAAATTTATTTTTCCAAAAAAGAAAATGTAAAGTAACCTTAAAATTTTGAGGATTTCGGCATGCAGGGAATAATACAATGAGTGTTGGAACGTAAACGTCCAACTTTTTAAAGGTGCAATATTACAGAAAAGCAAAAATATTTTTGAAATTCGTTTACCAGTGATTTCAAATGCATGCATAAACACTTTTCCTCATAAAATATTTGGCTTACGATTACGCTTAATTTTCCTTGTTCTCCTAATCCTACGAGTTATTAACGTCTCCTATTTTATCTGCTGTACTCAAATTCCAGACGATGAACACAAATGCCAGTTAGTGCTTTTTTAAGCATTTTGGGTGGAATAATCTTCTGGCATATTGGCTAAGAGAAGTTCATTCATTCCATTGTAGCGAAAGACACATCGTTTAAAAAGGTAAACGAATTATAACATTTCTGAAGGCATATTATCGAACAATTAGAATTTCCCAAGGCAGAGAATGGTGCTCAGGCCTATGGTAGGAACTGCATGGATCAAATTGGATAAGATTGTAACTGAAAGGAGAAATTGGAACTCTAGCACAAAGCGTGCTATGTAGCAGGTTCGAATCTAAGTTTAATAAGGGGAAACAGCACAAATTCTTGATAGCGATAGTTGATCAGTAAGCTGTCAGAGCTATATCTTAATCCAAATTTGTTTGAGTTGCCTCGAAAACTACGCCAAGTCGAACCTGCATTAAGAGTCTGCGTAGGAACGATGAGCCGCATAAACATACTACACAGCCCTCGTTGACGAGATGGGCACTTGATTTGTTAGAGTGGCAAGCAGATGAGAGATGCACTATAATAATCATCCTATCTGCAAGTTTGTCGTAGGTACGCAGCAGCCAGTGGTAAAATTTTACAAAGTTGGTACTGGCATCGGCCATCTTAGGGGGTTTAAACAATGACATTCATTTAAGTGGAAAACCGACAATGATTTTCCTAGAAATGAAAAATCGAAAAGCCGGAGATGAGATAGTCAACTAGAGGGGAAAGTTTGACTAAAGACATCTAAGAAATCGTATAGCTAAAAAAAGAAATATAGTGTAATTTTGAGACTGAAACTTCAAAGGACAAATTAAAATCCAAAATTTTCTGACATTCGCAAGTATAAGCCGGACTTTGATAGCCGGATTCCAACAGAATGAGTGTGAACCAGTCATTTCAGTCTCATCATCTGTCCGAAGGCGAATCGCGGGCTTTTAGCACTTCTGATTTACGACCTGTAAGAAAGTCAGCGCGGTTAAGCAGAGCGTCAGCCTTATCAGAACACAGAAAGTAAGCTCTACGTCAACTTGAGAAAAATTACCTCAGGATCGGTCTCGCAATTGTTTTACCCTCCTCCGCCAATGGAAGTTCTGAGTCAGTTGGCTGAAGTTTGCTTCCAAGAAGAGGTTCCGATTTGCTGCTGAAGACACATTTGGGAGTCATTTCTCTCAGAGCGAGGTTTGTCATGCCACCTCGGTGAGATTACTGATAGCATATCAGTTTGCGAAGGTTTTTATACTATTGAGCAAATGTGGAATCCCCTTTCCTTGGAAGGACTTGTCATGCTTTAAATGACTGGCTAGTTTTGCAATGCAAATGACGGAAAATTGAAGAAATACACACTCGGAATCATATTTATTAGAGTTGCAGCTGCATAGGCATGACGCTTCCTTTTAATGAATTTGGTAATGTCCAAATTATGCTCTTATGTTCGCGGAGTTGAGTTAAGTATTCCAGCTCATATGGACAAAAATGTAAAGCAGTCTTGTGGAAACTTTCAATGCTAATCGCTTTTCATCTATTAACTGTAGTGTAAGTACGTGTTATTGATGAAGTATGATTTAAGATTGCTGATAAAAGTAGCGCCTCTGGTGAACAGGGTCCATAAAGGTTATCTTCATAAAATTTGCGATACCTTTACGGTACAATTAAGATAAAAGTTCATCAGTGGAATTTTTAATTCAGAGGATGGCGGAGTAAATATTTAAAGGACACCTATTTCAGGCGCTGATATTTATCACTTAAAAATTAAAACTCCAGCAAACGATGCTCATGTCGCTGAGAGTAAAGGTCTTGCCTTTACATTAGTTGATAGTTATGTCCTGCTGATAACGGTTATTAAGAAGAAGTTTAACGCAGACTTAGTCTCATCTTGAACCTTAAATTCATAAGTTTCAAAGGACGTGCGGAAACTCCTCAAACTTCGAGCGAAACCAGTTGGTACGCTGTAAAGTGGAAGAGGTTAGGTAAGTGCGTGATTTCACGATAAGGGAGGCGAGTTGCGCACCTCCCGTAGATCATTTAAGAATAGCACACTGCTTTGGAAATGCACACTTTCCAAACAGTGGAATACAGTTCAGATTTTATTATAAATTTAACTTTTCTCTACAAAATGTACATCAAAATCCTGCTTCTCAAAGACTTATGGTGAAGAAAACGCGGCTAATCCGTACTTAAATTACGGGACTATTTCGCTTTTTGAGACGTCCTCCAGACGCTCATAAAAGTATCCCCAAAGCCCAGCATCCGTCAATTTATTAAGGCTGCTCAGAAAGTGTGCAATCAGCTCCATATTTTCGAAGATCCTTGGAACGTCTGAAGGTCCTTTTAATGTCTTATTTATTTTTTGCATGCAATATAATTTACAAATAGCTTAACGAAAGTGGTTTTAATGAATATTCGTTTTAATAAAAATCTTCAAAACCAAAATATATCCTGCCCGCAGGCTCAGCATTAAGGAACTCCGTAAATTCCCGCAAAATGGGTAACAACGGTAAAAATTTAGGGGCAGTTTCTATGAAAGTGACTAAATCTAGGCGAGTATCCACAATCAGTAAGAACAACGCACATTATTAGAGGGGTACATTTTTTCTTGTGCAATCTAAAAGATGGTTAAAAAGGTGTTTGCCACAAATCAGCTGTCCTATCATCTGGAACATTGATGCTCGTGAATTGCTCCAGTCAGCTTACGTGGTTTGGTTTCACCCGGTTCAACTTAAGTAGTCCTTCCAACTTAAGGCTGTACGCTTCCGCAACCATCCACAGTCGTATTCACGTAGATTAGGAATTGTGAGGGCAGAGTATTAGGCGGCTATCGCATAACAGAAAACGATTTGTTGCACAGTCATCAGAATAAACTATACTGTTCCATCTGGTCGTGCAATCTGGGATATTAATATTAGAACTCCAACTGAGAGGCAGCCCTCAGTATGCTAATATGCTCTGAAGGCTGTTTTGGGTCCCGGTAGGGTGATTATTTATTCACTGCTTACCCACTGTTTAAAGCTAATAACTTACCAGAACAACTGAAACAAGGTGGCTTCAAGTGGAATAGTTTAACAAATATGTGTCGACTTATATAACATAACATATTTAATGTACTTCCAATTAATTAAAGGTCATAAGGTTAATTTGCGTCAGTGATGACTGTTCAACGAAAAACTTGTGCAATTGACTCAGCAAAATGCAAAAGTTCGCTCCATGCACTAAACCTTGCCCATCTATCGCACTTTAACGTTAGCATCACAGTTTATATTAATTGTGGTAGGAAAAAGTGAACAAAAACAATATATCGGCCTAATGGAAAAAATGGTTAAATATTAGCGTGAAAAGTTAAAAATCCTTTGTGCATGAATCCTGCTTTGTCCATGTTTTACTTAAACTTCGGAATCTTAACCGTAGAAGAATTCTCTTCAGGTGCCGTACAAAGTCAGAACATCTCCCAGTGGGAGCATTTCGCGCTACAGATAGCAGCAATTCAAGCGTAACTGTCGTTGCCTTGAAAATCGATCGACTCCAGAATATGTTACTTACAAACCTCTTGTAAATTCAGCTATAGCAAAAAGGATTTGATTTGAGAGGGTCGAAGAATGATCAGAATGATATCTCACGACTGCTAGTAAGTACTTCAATGTTACGATCTAATGACCGAACAAGGCTACTCATATTCTTGGACAGTTGTCGGTGAATAATCGAATGGTCTTGAGCAGACCATTCTCATGCATGCTCAGGAGGATCTGTCGAAAAGGATACTGAAGTGTTATTAAAAATTGCAAAAGTGCGGCTAGTCAACTCAGTGTCCTTGTTCACAGCTTCCTCTTTAAACCCCCATAAGCACAAAAATTGTAGTCCTTCAAGGTGGAACAACTTACAAGATAGCAGACACCCCGCCCACAGAGTTAACTGCTGCCTTTGAATTCATCTTTAATTGACAAAAGGTATCGGATGTGGCGAAAGATTTTATCCGTCACAAAACTTTTTCATTGCTCATACGATGCGCTTTCCAGAGGCTCAGTCCTTTACACGGTGGGTCACATACCGTTTGTGTCGTCGGTTTAAATCGGAAATATTGCCATCCTTTGAAGAATGGAATTCACTCGTCCCGTTCTGCCATAGGGTTCATTCCCAAACCCCACCAGCAGCCGTACGGTGGCTAGTAGTACAGACAGATGGCAAAAACGAGGGGATTCACATGACAATTTCTGGCTCATTAGCCGTCATCATCCAGCCATACCCAAGACCGCATGGATAAACCACTCGATGCTCCAAACCTTGACCGAAGTCAACGGCTCTAACTGGCTGATGACGGGCGATTAGCCAGTAAAGGCCATTCCAATCTCCCTTGCCTTTACTGGCAATTTCAATCTGCTTAAACTAATAGCTGCTGTGCGGCTGTTGGCGGGGCTCGAAAATGAGCCCCATGGTAGAACGGGAAGATTTATTTCCATTAGCAACCAGTGAAAGTTCATCAAGGAAAACGTCTTTTCTTTCAGCTGACCTGGTTAACACGACTTAGGGCCCGATTGTGCCAAAGTCAAACAGAGGGCCGGTTTGGGTAGTGTGAAAAATTGACAGGGAAGTGTTGGCCCTCCGCAACACCACGCATAGACCATTCCTTCTCTCGTAGAGTGAACGACCGGTTTATTTATTGTGACGCATTATACTAACTATTACGTTGCCAAAAGGCAGTGGAGAAGCTCATCTTCATAAACGGGGTTTTTGGGCAGTTTTTGACGAGTGTTATTGTTATTACGGCGCGTTTTGGTGTGAGCTATATGGTTTTCGGATACTTGAGCTGTTGAAAATTGTTGAAAATGTGTCAGCTCTGCCCTTATAAGGAGTGGCTACTGCATTATACTCGTCCTAGTAATGTTACTTCCAGGGGCAGCTGCTATTGTCTGTACAGTTAACAGTTTAGTGGTCTTCTGAGCCGGTTGTTCGTTAGATAGCCATCCGGTTGTGGGGAGAATATAGGCTTCATGCGTGAGAAGCATTGAGCAATTTTGCCGCGTATCCAGGTGACAACTGAGTTGACTTTTCTTGCGATATCTGAATTTTCGCTTCTATAACGCAGGACATTTTCACGATATTTTGAAGGGTAATTTCGTTCCTCGCACAAGAGATATTTGCTACCATGCGAGCACCCTTGCTTTACTTGTAGGTACAGTGGAAGGGATAGAAATAGCCGTAGACGAAAGGGCAGACTTAGGAGGAGATTAAGTTTTGACCGTTCATTTATATGAGCATAAACGTCACTAGGCAGACTGCTTATCGTCCCGATCGCACCCCTTTGTATTGCGTCCGTTTACGGCAAAAAAGCGTCCAATGACGCAACCCTTCTCCATAAATTACTAGCAGCACAAGTAACTCAACAAGTACACCTCTAAGAAAATCCTTGTATACGAGACCGAACACAGGAGCTTCATGTTTTGCCATGCTTCGTTTCGAGCATCCTGAAACCAGACGATTTATCTGAGGGCGGCAACCGACTTTTGAATATTTTATAAGCCCCGTAGGCACGGTGGTGTGCGTTTGACCATCGGTTTCGATGAAGTTCACCAACTGAACCAACAGGTTGGTACATGAGGTGACGGCCTGAGGGGTTAGTTCAAGGTGAAAGAGGACGTAGTTAGCGGCTCTGCACTCTTCACCTTCGCCCATGAGTCTCGAAGAGACTAGCCGGGTCGGGCAGGGGCTGCTGTATCAAATGCAAGCCAATACACCACCTAATTTAGTCTTAGAGTGACAGTAGATTTTTGCGCTGGTACTACTATACTATTTACCCTCACTCACTCATAGTAGGTGTGAAGACAGGCCCAAGGAGGCCGAGACTGATACGTCTACTACTGTGTCTAATTACGACTGGCTACGAGGTAGTTGAGTGTCACAATCAGTACTATCTATGACGCTAAAATTTGTCAGAATGGACGCTGGATTTAAGTTAACACTGGGGGGCTCATGCCCCTTGTCTCAACAAGGAGTGTGAATGTGGGTTTAAACTATTTCGAGTAATTACATGCTTTGGGCCCTGAGCAGAAAAGCGTTTGTTTTGGTTTCCGCCCTATCAACTCTATCCATCAGGCTGTGTCATTTTAGATAATAAGATACTGCTGCTATAGGTACGTGCCTATACAACGAGTGCTAGTTTCGATTAATCATGTATGGTAAGACCAGTAGATAGTATACTATAAGTATTTATTGTGTGTGTTTTTTAAGGAGTCGCACCCAATATGCACTCACAATCTGTGTGAGGAGGAAAAAGTGATTAGCATTTGGATAATAATAGGGCGTTTGTAAAGTAATGTACCATGTGTACCATGCACTTATGTCATGCAGTTTGCTGCCTATAGCCCAACTACATACCTAGCACAGTATCCATCTATAGCTTGGACTTTACGGAACCTGTGCTCATATCCCATTGATCCCAGCACATTGTGCGAATGGGGGTTTAAGGTATTCCGAGTAAATACCCAACTTCAGTAACTGTCAAACCAGAGTCCTGGAGACGAAGGCTGGTACTGCTACTGATATTTCTAATAGTACTAACTAGGGGTGTAGCTGATTGATATCATTTCTGGTAATATTTTGTTCTGTATAATTTTTGACAATGACGCCTATTAAAGTCGCCACTGGGCTCAGATAACCACAATCTCAACAAGAAGTGTAAGAGTACTGGTGTTAACAATGATGCCGGCATTTGTCGGAGGTCAGACTATTTTCTTTCTAAATAGGTGCGCTACAAGCATGGTAGTAGAAGACAGCAGTGTTGCTGTGACTGCAATAGGCTAGATGCAGAGACTAGGGATTGAGGACTAGACTTCACTACCACAGCTAAGCAAATCTAAACTAAGAGACCCAACTGCCTAATTGAAGAGATACAATTGTGTCGAAACTGAATAGTGAGGTTATAGCCAGTTAGGCATTAAGGTTAGCTAGATTTGAATTTGGTGTAACTAATAAAGCAATTTAACTGCTGCTGCCACATTTTTACGAAGTTTGGACCAGAATACTGCTGCTAGAGGTAATATGCCACTGCTAATAGTGTTAATTCTAGTAATCATAGTTGGGTAGTATATTTTAGTAGTATATTCTTAAAATTATATCGATAGTTGACTCAGTGCAGCAGGAATAGGGAAATATAAGTATTGCTGGTAGTAATAGTGATAATGGTTATTTTTATAACAGTATTCAAAGTTCAGTATTAAGACATGCATTCCATTTTATCAATTAAGTATAACAGGTGGAGGTATGAGCTTATCACTTTACAAGTACGGTACTAGTGTTGCTGAGATTGCAATAGGCTAAAATGTTAGATGGATGAAGAATGAGCAAGAATGCGGTTGTTGCTGCGGAAAGTCGACTATCAGTTAACACTTTACTTGTGCTCAAGCCACTGCACCAACCTGTTTGGAGCAAAGCTTGGCAGAACTGTCGCGTGCAAAACCG
Organism: Ligula intestinalis; assembly: GCA_036362985.1. Classification (NCBI taxonomy): domain Eukaryota; kingdom Metazoa; phylum Platyhelminthes; class Cestoda; order Diphyllobothriidea; family Diphyllobothriidae; genus Ligula; species Ligula intestinalis. The sequence goes on along the minus strand of JAYGXS010000001.1, from coordinate 74,516,822 downwards.
GGAGTTATTGGTTGCTCAATAACAAGTCTGGGCGCTCGACCGACACAAAGCTTTATCAAGTGACCTTCAACGACTACACCACTAGTGGGCATCTGTCTGCGTCTGTTGGTCTGCGTCATCCGTACAGCGACACAAAGCAACTCAGCATAACCAGCATGCGCTTCCGATCACTTCCATATAGGACAAGGAAGCTTGTAAGCGCATATTCCTATCAGTTATGCATATTGTAAATGAAAGGTGCGTGTCTAACCACTCGGATATTGTTACAGTATAGAAAACACCATGCTACTATGCTAAGCTAATTCTGGAACATGTCATGTCCTTAGTTAGACTGGACACGTTCTGGAACTTTCAAACTGTAAATGGATACGGTAGCAATTATACAGTTAGCCTTAAGACGGTAAAAGGAAGTACCTTGCAAGATAAAGGCATGGTAACCACTTAGCTAATCATGCAGAAAGACAATACCTGGGGCTTTATGTTGTCTATCGAAAGGTACACCCTGTGACTATATGTTTTCTAACAAGACGCAGCTACAGGCTTAAAGTTGAGGTGCTTGATCTGCCAACCCGCACATTGGACGCATGGGCCGCAGACAAACAGGGGTATCTTACAAAATCACTATTGCTATTTTTAATTCTTTTATTATAGTCTAGTTGTCCTAACCACAGCAGCAAATTTGCTTTATTAACTACACATAACAATAATCTAGCTGGTTGCAACTTCATTATGCAGGTTAAACACAAATTTACCTGTTAGCTTACGCAGTCAAGTCTCTCAGCTAGATTTCCTAAGCTTTGATAGTGCAGTCTAGTCCTCAAAGCCTAGTCTAACCTTTTAGGCGAGGTGGTGTAGAGGGCAACCGACAAACGCTGCACCTCTTTCGGTTATGTTACTCGTTAATTTTACTTTTACCTACATCAGACTTAGCCTTCGCAGACATTTTTTGCTTGAAGTGAATTTTCTAGATTTTTCATTTCAACCCACAAGTGGAGACCACCGTGGACTGGCGAAATAGCTGTAATATCATCTGACCAAGCGACCCACATAAGAGGAAAAACACCACCTGCCAGCCCAAACCACACCCATGGTTTCTTTCTATTACGGACACCTTTCCATTACCCTGCAAGCTAGAGCTGTCTATTTTATTACCTAAAACCTTTTTCTGCATTACTTCGAAGTGCTTTTCAAGCTGTTAAGTGCGTGATGTGCGGAACTTCATAGAAAAAAGGTACTAGGAAAGCTGCAGCGTTTGGTCCTTCCTCGCCTGTGCTTGGCGAGTAGGGACTTAGTTTGGAAGTGCATGAGACAAATATAAGCTCCCCTTCTGAGTTCCGCCATGTCCTGCCTTTTCCGAGGTGAATTGAGCTATTTATGTGGCAGCCTTGTGTCTTTAGCTGGTGTCAATGCATGTTGTTTTACAGTTATTTTAGAAAGCTCCGTAGATGTTGACATTGCACCTGTGCACCGGGTGCACAACCAAAAAAATTCCTTTGAGACTTTGAATCAAAAATCTGGATTCTGTGCTGATGCACAATAAGGAAATAGGGGGAACATAAACATTTGATGAATTTAGTTTGAGGTTTTTTGGGCATCAATCGTCGAAAACATTTCGATAAAATCTTCAGATTGCTTTACTCTTGCATTTCCTTAAAGAAAATAGAAGGACAAACCATGATCTTAACCGATTTGTGTTCTGCTTTGACCTCAGTCACTAAACACCATGGCGATAAATTTTGCGTTTCTTTCAAGTTGTCTCAAAGCGCCATGCTTTTCGGGTAAATGTTATGTTGAAAAGGTGAGTATACATATCTTTTGCTGTAACCATTGAAAGCATTGGAAAACGAATATTGTTAGGTAATTTTATGCTAATCCTAAGAAGAGTGGACCGAAAATTGGTTAGTAGTTATTCTACGAATGTACGTTCCAATACCATTGGCCAGAATAATGCAATCGGGCATTGAATAGTCGGGAACCACTGTTTTTGGAAAACATTTCAGTTTTTTGTGGATAACTATTGCTTTGCGTTATTTTTTGGGTTCAAAAACTAGACATTTTTTACTGGAACATTCCGTTTTCAGGCTTGTCATGATTTAACATACCGTTATCTGTTTATAAGTTTGAAGCATGATGTTTCCGGAGAGAACTTAAAAATTATTATCGCTGTGGAATTTAATGGCACCAAACATTTCGTGAGAGCTCCTCAGTTACAACCACTCATTGCATTAAGGTCCACAAATGAGAAAAATACGAAATTGAATTTGTACAAAACGGTCATAGGTCTTTGTCAGATACAGAAGGAAAGTTAAAACAAAATGTGAGGGGAAAACAAGGAATTGAGTTGGGAGGAAGATTGGGGCAGGGGAATGAGCAAATCTGGGGGCCTGTGGTTACCAATGTAAGGCAAGGTTAACCACATGCTTCAACTGTTTGCAGCGTTCCGGTTTAGAGAGTCTAATATAAGCAGCCTCCAGATAACATAAGATTCGAGATACTTGTGCTCGAAAAAGAACTCGGAAGGGAGTTTTAGGGTTTACCGAATGACCCGTGTCCAGCAGGTGTTCAGTAATAGAGGAGCAAGGGGAACGGTTTTCTTGCTTAAATAACCAACTAGGCAGATGCTCCTTGGCTCTGGCTACCAATTGTCTTTGCGTACGCTCTATGTACTTGCATCCACAAGTGCATGTGAATTCCTCAACGCAAATAGAAGTGACGTGCAAAGGTTGGGCATCCTAGACACAAAGAATCGGCAGGGGCTTTGTTGGAGAGCAAAATATGAGTTCAACGGCGTAATAGGTTCTTGAGAAAGCGCCTCTGGGTAGTGTTTAACTTTATCCTTTTTGAAGGGCAAGGATACAAATACTGGCTTCTTAGGAGCTAAATGTTTGCTCATTTTCGGTCGTAGAGGTTTACTGTATTTGTCTATAAACTGAGGTGGATATCCACGCTTCAGTAAAATGGCTTTGAGACAGCCTAATTCTGCGTCCAAAGTATCCACAGAACAGATTTTTCTAGTCCTCTGGAAAAGGTTAAATACCAGGTTACGTTTCCATTGAATGGGAAAATGTAAGTACTGACTTTTCCAAGTTTTCTTGTGGAAGACCTTCCATGAAATGGCGCCATCTGTTTGTCTGGACAAAGGGACGTCAAGGAAAGACAGTTGTTTATCTCTTTCTAGTTACATAGAAAATGTTATCTTCGGATGCAGCTTGTTCATAGTGTACAACAATTCCACAGCTTCTTTAAGGTTCTCCACGATCGTGAAAACATTGTCTACGTATCGTCTGTAGATTGTTGTGTGGTTCAATTCTGTATCTGACTAGGACCTATGACCTTTCTGCACAAATTCAATTTCGTATTTTCCTCATTCGTGGACTTTAATGCAATGAGTGGTTGTAACTGAGGAGCTCTCACGAAATGTATGGTGCAATTAAATTTTACAGCGATAAACATCTTCAAGATCTGTTTATAACGCAAAAGCGTACTTTAAACGTGCCTTGACTTGCAAAATTATTCAAAGTTGCTTTCTTTAGCTGAATTGATAAGAAACATTTTTACGCTCATATTGTATTTAAAAATAAAACTGGTCGTTATTAAACGTTGTAGCTTTCTCTGTCCCATATTCGCTTAATTAGCCCTTCATATTTCAATAAATGTGGGCCATCGATAAATGGTTCTAGTTATATACGTATATTGTATTTATTCATAATATTGTTAATTTATAATGAGGAATAATCAAAAATGTACATTTTCCAAACTTGACTTCTTGAATTTTCAAATTTCGTCATTTTATGCACTGTGTTATGAAGCAGGGGGAGCTTAAGAAGACGCTGAAATGAGCCTACTTGCTTTCCATAACATGAAGGTGTGTTCTTAAATCTGTCCACATTTAATGCGGGAATACGGACACTAGTGGTGACCTACATACTACCTGTTTACAATCGATAAAATAACTGACAAAATATGGAGGTCACAATCAGGGTATTTTGTTTATTGAGCATCAGTGGACATTTCCTATTATTCGACCATGAACTGTCACTATGTAGACCACACTTGCTGCTAACTGGGCTGCCGATGATAAGCCGAAAATCAGCATTTTATTTTTTAGGGTTCTGAATTGTTTTATGACTTTGTTTACCTTCTCAGTAACAAAAAGTATTTTAGAGCTACCTGTTATTGCAACGAAAAAGCAGTCGGAAGCTGATATATTTGTTTTTATCCAAAGGCAAGACGCTTCCTTTAATCTACTCGACTACTTAATATTCGTAGACTTCAGAGCTTGGACTTACCGGAAAGCCTTCAAGTAGAATTCAGGACACTGCCTATTAATATTCCTTGGTTTTGAAAGCAGTATATGACTTTTAATTCGATCTTTTTAATAAACAATTGTTGCTGTATGATTGTGGGGGTAGATGTTCGAATATTTATAATTTGAGCATGATGCATATCACATCGAATCAAGAATCCGCAAAATGGTTTAGAAATTGCCGAAGTGTTTAACAAAATTAAATGTTCGCTCGTAAATAAAGCGTTAACTATGCAACTACTTTTGATTATGACGAGGACTTCACATATTGTTAAGTATTTAGCGAGCCTCTTAAAAACACACATCTAAGAACAAAGAAACATGTTAAGGGCTCAAACACTATTTGTGTTTACCTAAAGCGCAAACAATACAGTGAATTAAATCTTTCTTAACGTTTTACTATGGTGATAGGCGAATAGCGAAAATAAAGACAGGCTTAGTGAAGATGACCATTGACTCCAACTCATTGTAGGGACAAATGACTGCCTTACGTATGTATATTATGAGTATCGTTATATTCAGAAGAAGAAACTGCGATCAGAGGGAGAAGAGTTTTATTTTCCTGACGTTTCGGATTTTGTTGAAAATCTTTAATCATATGTTAACGCAGGAAAGTCGGAGACATGCACAGATATGGCACGCTCTGCCATACATAAAAGACGTCTCAGAGGCGACTGAGCGCATCGCTGCGGGGCTAGGTGCTGGAATTGCACACAGACCCAAAGCTACAATGCGCAGCAGAGTGATGAAAATAAAAGACCGGCTTACGCAGAATGAACAATCTGGTGTAGTATATCGCATCCCACGCCTAAACTGTCCCTGTAATTATACGGGTCAAACGGAACGCATGCTCGGATCGCGTATACGTGAACACAAGCAGGCCGTGCGACTAGGCGACGAATTATCACAAGTTGCAACTCACACCTACGAAACAGGCCATGAGTTCAACTTCACTGCCGTCAAGGTACTCGCCCACGCGGGAAACAAGACGAGCAGAGAATTTATCGAAGCCTGGTCCACGGATGAGAATTCGGTCAACAGATGTGTCGAATTGGCGCCAGCGTACAGGGCCTTACGCTACTGCAAACGATCACGTCCAGACGCCCGCCGTAATCAATTGGCCCAAAATCCTCCATAATCATCCCACTTTCGATGCTGACGTGGCCATTTGGCGCCCAAGCCTACATAATCCCTCGCTTCTCATCCTCCTTCCCTTCTCCTATGACTTTTTAATTTCTCATCCCTCCCACCATAACTATTACTTGTTTTGTTGACGATTCTATTTCGGTAAATATTTCCACACAACTTGTCGGTCTTGCCTACTGGCACTGGCTAGCACAGCCCTCAGTGGCAAGTCGGCAGCACACACAATTATTGATTTTCTACACGTTCAAAATTTTAGTTATTGTACACACGCCCCAAGTAGCTCCACATTTGTTGCTGTTTCTCCACCTCTGATGATGGGCTCTTGTAAGAGCTCGAAAGCTCAGGCAAAAATAAATTTTGTTCCAGTGTTCGACCATATGTCTCCTTTACCAGCATTAGGCATAATTATTCGTACAGTGGGTGATTACCTTCTGAATCTTGTGACCACATTTTGGTTTATTAGCAGAGAATGCAGATGGAAGTAAGGGATTTGAAATATTTTAATAAGCTTTTTGACATAGGTTTGAAAAACTCGGTCGCTTCGGTGGGAGTCGAACGCACACTATCTTCTGATTCATTGTGCTTGGCAATTATCTGACGTATTCTAGATTGATTGCGTAGGAAACCCCACTCCTGCTGTCAGCTGTTATACTTGCTGGTTTCCATACGCTGCAGTAAGATGGGCAGGTAACTGGACCCACGTGTGATAAATTTCACGGCGTTTGGTAAGACGTCTAGCCTCAGTTTGTCAGAGTTTTCGCTGTACTACAGCCTTTCCTTAGTTGTTGTGGTTTCGCATTTCAGCGTGGCCATTGAGTTGATCAAAATAAGATCAACCGAATGCAGCAATTTTAAGCAGTTTTCCTGATTAGGTTCATCAGTGGAGTAAAAAGGCTTTCATGTGGAGGCTTTATTTCAAAGTCAATTCATAAAAGAAACGATGATGTCTTGAGGAAAATTAGCTTTTCTCTATATGGAAGGGACATCCTGTTTTTGAAATGGAAAAAGTGAATTTTTGTCCATGATAAAATCACTGTAGAAATAATGATTTATACATTAGCAGTATTTTGTTCTAAAAGGCATGTGAAACAGTTGGTGTGAAAACTTTTTTTGCTATACAGTAGCGAAAATTTCCAGTGAAGATATTTGGAATACCTGCAATCCGTTGCGATTGTTCGTTATCACGCAGTGAGAGTAAGACATCTAAGAACTTTTGTGGTTCCGTTGACTTGGAATGGATATGGAGTGGAGGTACAGAAGTGTTGTAGTTGGCACCGGTCTTCAATATTCGTACGGCCACTCTGCTGTGCACTAGCAATGATAGATTTGAGCTTTTAAAGGAAGCCAGTTGTCATTGTGCTCGTTAGACACATAATACGTCGTCATATGTATGTTGGGGGCTACCCATTAGAATAAACAAATTTGACCCTAATCGACAAAGGGAAATAACACTGATATTTTTAAACCCGTAAATGGCAAAACTAGCATTCTTATTTGCAAAGGGGTATGTTAATTATATACCTTAACTGGGGAATAGAATTTACCTCTGCGTTTTGCCTTTGTTTTCAGCAAAGCCTACTATATCGGTAGATATGTTCATGTACTTATAAAATCCCTCACAAGAGCCCACTGCTTTGGCAGCGACTATGAAGGATTGTGGACATACATTGTTTTGCATGGCTGTAAAATTCGTTGAGTGGTAAACAACAGGCCCTACCATGAGTGAGTTGGCCACTAGCATCCATAGTAATTCCCCTGTCTACAACGGCATTCATGACCATCGATTGGACACCACAGTTGTGGAGGATGGTGTTCCCATTCATCATTCATGTAGAACTTACGAATAAGACATATTTTCCGGATCCCAACTAGCCTCGCCGTGTGTGGTCTCTGAGTAATTGTATTTACCATACACAATTCCAATTCCATTGAAAGTATTTGATCACTTAGTGAACGATCCCAAAATTAATGCATTCAAAGCTTTTAATTGCAAAAGAATCTTGCTTTTTGCCAATAGTAGCGAATATTCGAGCCCCAGGAAGCAGTTCAGAAGACGAAGATGCGATCACTGGAACAAGAGTTTTATTTGCCT
>JAYGXS010000001.1:74424318-74508878 GCA_036362985.1 Ligula intestinalis | reverse complement strand
AGGCAAATAAAACTCTTGTTCCAGTGATCGCATCTTCGTCTTCTGAATCTTGCTTTTGTTATCAAGAAGGTCGGTATGGAAGGTAATTACCATGAACTGGCATTTCGCACTTTTTTCATAATTTTTCGTTTTCTTTTCTGAATGAACATTTTTCCGTTAAGTAACAAATAGAGAAGAGTCAAGACTTCTTATCCGAATTTTGGTTATCGGTAAAATGAAACATACCTCACAGTTAGTAAATGCTATTTATAAGCCTAACTATGCCTGCTGGGAATTTAACATCACTCCTCAAGGCTATTTTAAGGCATAGTGATGACATAACTCTTCAATGTTCGTGCATAAATTCGCCTGTTGATCGGAAGATTAAACAGCTTGACACATAGTAGAATATTTAAAACCTCAATGCGGCCTCTGTGTATACATGTCCTCTACAGAACGCAACGTATTCCTGTGTTCTCAATTTTTTTATCGATACTAGGAAGGTGCACATTTTGCAAATGATTTCTGGAATGCATTATTCAACGATTCCTTATGAGCACACTGAGGAGACTGTAACAGTAATTATCTCCCACTCATTGAATGTCGTTATTTAAAGCAAACTATCACGCCTGGTTTAAATGTTGTTTATTAGAAACTCTATAAATATTTTGCTTTATGTATCCCAGACTTAGTTTGCAGGGGTAGTATATAACGCACTTAAAGCTACGCGGTGTGGGCATTCTTTGTTAATAACAGGCACACGGCTTATAGTTTGTGCATGGTTACATCAATAAGTGATTATTTGTGACTATATAGAATGCTAATTTTCTAAATCGTTTAATGTCCAGTTCTCCATTATTGTTTATACGAACGAACTTGACTTTAGTACGACAGTCTAGTTCGGTACAGGGCAGAAGAAACTCATATTATTTCAGAGAGTTTTTGAAACCACTATGACTTTTTCCAGTTCATATGCCCGACAAAGTTTTTGCAGACCTATATCCCGCGCAGGCTCTTTTAAACCAGGCTTATTTGTTCGTATAAGAAAAACAACTTCTGTTGCAAAAGGTGATAGGCCCAGCCAGAGGATAGTGGACAAGATTGTGTTTAAACTACTTACCTTACTTAACCAACCAGCTTTTTATTCACTAGCTCAATTAAACTGTCCATTTTGTTGAAACCTGATGGAAAATACGTACCTGGCAATACTATTTTTTTAATTTTTTTCACCATCATAAAAACACAGCGCAATCGCTGAAAGGCTTTTTGACCAGCAAACCTTTTTACTCGAACTTCAGCTTTGTTTCCTTTCGATTTGGCAATGTTATAATCATAAGAATATGTTTTGCAATAATTATATTTTAGAGTTTTTACTCTTTAAGAGACTTTATTAGTAGCGTTCTGCTGATGTTGGTTGTCAAAAGGATTATTGAATAAACATAAGTCTAAAGCTGCATCGGGCCTATAGATGGCTCACCAAAATCATAAATTAGGGATGTCTGTTTGAGCCCTATGGGTTGCTGGCAACAACCCTACGTATTTGAAAAAGTTACCAGTGAAAAGTTTATTCATCCAGGAGTTATCAGATGGTTGAGCAGTCTCGCCAGACGGCGTCACATTAAAGCTTGCTTCTCAAGCGCATGAAACATGTTATCTGACCAAGTCCAGCACTGAATCAGCTCCTCTGTATACAACTTGTTGCTGCCTCAGACAGACAAAGCTAAGTCGGAAGGAAAAAGTCCGATTTTCCGGAGTTTTCACATTTAATTCGAGTTCAGTGTCCGGTGACTGTATAATTTTGCCCCTGCACACATTATTCGGTTGGCCGTAGCTCAGCTGGCCTCAATTATTTAACTTTACATCAAACTTAAGCAAAATAAAGGAGCCACTTCACCTAGAAACTTCGTCCGGGCAATCAAATATTTTCGACTCGCGTGGCGATCAGTTTTTGTTTTCAAATAATAGCACTTTGGTCGCAACGTTTCATTGATCCATTCATCACTAATTAGGCAGTAAAAAAAGCTCAGCAAGTTCAATTTTGAACAAAGTCAGCATTTATAATTTAATTTTTGTTATTCTTTTCCCCCAAATTTAGACGACTTAATTGCATTCATCAAAAAACACAAAGTTAAAACTTGTTATTTTCATTCAATATAAACCTAATTGAGTTTTGACTTCAAGGAAGGGCGTCCTTTGGGAAACTGAGGAAAATTTACGATTTAACTATTTATGAAAATCTGTCAAATATGACGATAGAGTTCTCAGATGAAAAAACGATTTATTCAAAATAATAGCCATTTCCTCCTTCTAATTTTACTGACAGACGCATTGGGTCAGTTCTAGATATGGCTTACATGCATGCATTTTCAACAAAATAAATTAATTTTCGGTTTCCTTGGACCATCGAAAAGTAGCACATTCTCTACGCAGTTCATTTTTGTCTGATCTGTCTCTTTTGCCCTCCACGGACATTAACTAATAGAGAAAAAAATTATGGGAATTTTTGTCACCGATTACTTCCCAAAATATTTCTACTGAAAGCGCTGTAGCAGGCAAGTAATGCAGCAATATCCACCTACAGCAAAATATTGGGCAAATCAAAATTGTGCAGTTTATTTCGTAAAACTCTTCCCACCAAATTATTTTGGCTATTCTAACTGTGAACTAAATAATATCCACATTTATTAGGAGCGAACCTAGTTGTACTATTTGCAGAGCATATAAAGAAAACTTTTAACTGTCGGAACCACGCTTTTTGCGCTCGAAAGTTTTTAAAACCTAAAAATTTCACCTCCGAAACGAGATGTGGTAAAGTCCCTACGTATTTTAAACAGAACCCTCTAGGAGTTACTGATTTGTAATCCTCGATAACTAGTACTAAATTATTTCAGTTCATTAAACGAGAGTTCAAACTGTCAGTGCAAGACTTGTCACCATTACGGTGATCGATTTTTCACTGCAACATGACACCCTGGGTGGGCTATAGACTGTAATCTCCAAGACCTAACGAAACTGTTTATTTTCAACCTGTCTGCGGTTTAGATTGGCGGCTAGCGATTACACATAACTTTGCATAGTTCTGGCCTCAGCTGACGGAGAGCTGACCGAGTAGTTTAGGCAGAGTGCGTAAATTACCACTCATTTACTTCGTCCGCGTCGAAACCCTGGGTTGACTTATAATTGGCCGGTGAAGGCTGGGGTGCCAGAAGCAAACATTCCAGCTTCCGAAGTCATTCTCAGTAACAATTGTCGATGAGGATTTATCAGACTATGAAGCTTTACAGAAAAACAGAGGCATTGATTTCCACCCGGATGTAGGGAAATTGTCAAACATCGGTCATACATAGTCAATTACTTATATTCCAGGAACGTTTCTCAAGGGCCTTCATAAAGAAGACCGAATTTGCCTAAACGTATAAAGCACTTAGTAAATATACATGATCAGCAAAATAAATTTAATTCGGTAAGGAATAAGAAACCTTATGCAATTTGAACATGGTATCCTCTGTGAACACTAGTTTAGTATTTAATTTCTTACTTTCTGTTCTAAAGTTAAACGCGTATACCATGATTATTTCAATGAAATAATTTGATGTGGAACTGTACTACTTTTATATAATGAACATGTTAAACATCTTGTCTGTCCCGTAAACAATGCCCGGGGAGAGCATTCGGTAGATGTTTAAAACATTTAAATTTGGAGTTAGACGCTGTTAAACTGAGATAAGTCACGAGTTTTGAGCAGATTTATGTTTGCTGGTTTGGCATTTTTCTACAACTTAAGACCTGCTCTAGAAACCCTGGTCTAGTAAGAAGCCATACATGCGGAATAAAAGGCATGGGGGTCGTGCATATATTCGTGACTGTCTTAAAATCCAAAAGATTAATTGGCGAACATGCGTTTGTTTCCGATAACTCTCATCAGGCCTTCACATTTATATGGTAATTGACTAAAAAGACTATGTGGGTTGGTAGAAAAAATAGATCAGGTTTCAGGGCAGGGGGAATGGGGGTGTGGAACACGGTCAAAATTTGATCAGCGTTAGGGGGAACTGGTAATCAGTTGAGGTGCTAAACTGCTGGCTGCTGGATTGACAGCTTTTTACCATGGTAACTGCAGCGCCGCAACGAAATTATTTTGGGTGCAAAGAACCGGTTGGCGTAGCCTGATGGCGGCAGCTTCTGCCGTAACCAACAGACGCTGTCCAAGAAATTTTGAGTAGCCTGATGGTACCTTGCAGATCACTCGAAAGGCCTCTTTAGCATCCACGCGATGGTCAGAGTATACCAGATGTGCTAGAATGGAACGATTTACACCCTTTAGTTGGCCCTTTCCTAACCATACTGGGATGAGTTCTCGGACTCTTTTGGACAAATGTCGGCTCGTGCGACCAATATATCCCGCTCCACAGGAGCAGGTTAATGAATTAATGCACAAAGAGGTGGTCTGGGCTGGCAGTTTATCCTTTATCTCTTCGTATAAGATGGGAGTGGCCGAGAAAAGTACATGGGCGTTGGCTGCTGGGAAGGTTGTTGCTACAGCTTGACTCAGGCGCCTCCTTAGAAGTTCGCTTGGTCCATCCCTTTGAAATGAGACCCTGATGAATATTCGCTTCTTCTCTGCTGTTAACGCTGCAAATCTTAAAATCAATAAATTGTATTTAGTATTTCTAACTCCAAGTTCGATTTTGGTTTGCGGTCTATGCAACTTTCAATATGACAGCGTAGCCTGTCAGTTCGGCTGATATAAATGGCAGATTTTGGCAGGAAATTCGCACGCTGGGCTTTTTGGCAGGTCCAAAGACTCCCGACGAAGAAACCAGCTGCGGATCCGGGCACGGAGTGTGCCAGTTTTCTGTAAGTAGCACGTCGCAATTGCCAGTTGCTCACCCCTGAACCTAACCGTATTTTCCACGTGGATTCTGGTATCCCCTGTGAACGCTACTGAAGTTTTTAATTTCTTACGTTGTGTTTGGCAGCCAGAGCCAAAAATAACTTACCTAGCTGGTTGCTGAAGCAAGAAAACAGAACTCCCCGTTTATCGATTACTGAACCTCTGTTAGATACGGGCCATTTTTTGGATCCCAAATCTTCTTTCCGAATACTTGTTCGGGCACAAACAACTCGTGCCTTACGCTACCCTGAGACAGCCTACATACGGCAGTTTAAAACCAAGCTATCTAAACAGCTGGAATATGTGGTGAAATTAACTCTGCCATGGTAATACTGGCTCCCTGTTTAAACATTTCCCTACCAAACTTGTTTGCCTTAGACGTTTCTTCCCCAGTTTTCGCTGCCCATAGCGTCTTAAATTTCTTACCTAATTGATAAGCCTATTGGTGGTTTCCCATGACCTTGCTATTTGTGTCGATTTTTCTCTATGAATTCAATCTTGCATTTTCTCTTACGTTATTCGTGCTATGCAACGAGAGGAAGCGACTGATGAGCACTTTCGGAATCAATGGATCGAATAAACTTCACTGCTTACACAATCTTTAAAATTCTGTTATAAGTTTACTAGCCAATAGCGAATTATGAACCGAAGTAAATTGAGGACGCATCTTGACTTCGATGCACACTTTATCACAAAACAGAACAAGTACAAAGCCACATTTCGTTCAACGAATATCCAATTTTATTTGAAGGGTCCTAATAAACAAGAATTGTTGACCACTCAGTCCACACTTCCTATCAAGTCTCATTTTTCTTGTAGCATAGTTCGAGGGTTACTGGTTTGCATGCAAATGAGCGGCAAATCTTCCAATTATCTATCCAAATGGGTACATACCGTCAGCATCTGAAATTTTTGACGTGATTTAATTTGAAAACGCGATAGACACGTCGACGAAAAACTATTCTTGACTTAGTCGTTAGGCAAAATATTCGTACCAACCAATTTAAAATAGCAAATTTATAATGATGTGCATGGCCTTAATCGTGTTGGAATACGTCACAACTTGTCAGAAATATAAGGTGAAGAACAAAAATATTCAGTATGAGAGATAGGTTCCCTTTTTAAAAACTGCATAACTCATGTGGCTTAGGTTAAATCAGGCATTCTAATGAGTTTGGTTCTTTAAAACAAGCTCTATATATTGGGAATTAACATGTTAGGTATGGTACAAAACTTGATACTCCAATGTAAGCCGCTTTTACACAACTATCTTCGCTCACTTTAACTTTTAACTCAAGGTGGGTTTTTGACAGGGGCTTCCTTGGTAGCGCACGAATGTTCTTATTGATATTTACATGCCTACTCAATGAATTTATGCTAGGGTTAGGGTAAGGGGTAGGGTTAGGGTGGAATAATGATATCGTATTTAAAATGCCACACGTTTCTGTCTTATGGGAAACGTGGGATTAGGCATGTAAATATCAATAAGAACATTCGTGCGCTACCAACGAAACCCCTGCCATTTGTCCATTTCTAAAGCCATTTTCGGTTGCCAATTCGCTTTTAAAGCACACGCTTCAAAAAATTGCCTTTTCAGCGAATCAGTCATTCCTAAATGGTAGACAATAGCTAGTAAATATGACTCAAAATTTTTCAGTTAACAATCCAAAATAAAAACTTCCAAATTTACTGGACAAACTTCACTCATATCGAAAAAAATCAAAAGGACCCTAATACCCTGAGGCGAAATTAACTTTGTTTCATGCGCACCCGGCCAAGCAATGTTTTTTTACTTTTTAGAGTTTTGGCCGGCGGTCAAATGGCATTTTCCCAATCAGTATAAATATATTTTCCTAGATGTATTTTCAGTGCCGTTGTTTTATGTTGTAAAATGTCCTGCGGTACGATTCAGTCTAACCCCTGTCTAGCTAGTATCCCAACTTATAGAGAGTGCAGCAACAACGGATATGTTTAAGAAACGACTTTATTGACTATTCAAAATAAGTGTGATAAAGTTTTTGGCGAAGATTTAAAACAAATGGGACCTCACGGAACATTTGATTAACGTTATTCGTAGAAGACTTAGTTTGTGAAATAACAGAAGGAAACCGGCAAAGAATTCATGATACACATCCCATTGAGTAAAGAGTCTGCAATGGAAACATTAAACATGCCGTTAGTTTGCTGAAAATTCACCGTATCTTGGAATGCCCGGGTGGCATCAGGAAGAAATGCAAGCAAAGGTTCCCCTAGCCATATTGCTTCCACTTCTTTAGGTCCCGGAGACTGACGAGGAATGGAGCAGGGACAGTGTGGGATTGGAACTCACAATTTACCAGGTTTTTTTTATCAAACAAAGGTAGTCGTGAGTTTCTCAAGGGAAAAGGATTCACGAAGATCAATACGTTGGTTTTGTCTCTCGGGTTTTTGTGGAGAAGTCATGGCAATGTTAGCTCTCTCGTTCGAGTGCGACTCTAGGTAGCGGAGGGTGCAGGGTGAACCGGGCGCGCAGGGGGTTGGCGTGGCTGACGTGACCCCGGCTCGAGACGCGGCGGTCGGTCTCAGTTCCAGGGCAATGTACTGATCACCAGGTTCACTAGAAACTAAACTGCATAGCCTCTTCTGGGAGCCCGGAAGGGTGTAGGCATCGCTAAACGGCATACTGGTCTCGGGGATGCCCTCTGCCTGTGACATAATCTCTGATGCTGCCGCTGCTGGCGCAGTTAACCCGCCATACAGTGACCCGCTTTTGTTAATTACCGCCGTCCGCTCAATGGACTGATGAGTTGGAATACCGATGACGGTGCCGCCGCCATTTACTGTGAAGAATCGGGTACCATAGGGTAGGGCGCAGGGTTGGCTGGCGGCCACATCGAGACTGTCACCATTGCCGGAGTCCCTGTCGGCGGAGGTGAGACTGTTGCGTTTGCCATTGAGGCGATCGTCCGCCTGGAAGAAGCGAGTGCATAGGAAAATTGCATTTATGAGGTGTCGTCAAATTTTAACTATAGTAAAAATTTAAATTACTGTAAAGAAATGCATGATAATGTCTCTCACAATGCTTCTTGGGATAAAATTAACCAGTGGTAGGGCATTATTACCCCTAACACCGGCAAAGACAACGCTAGTCAAATTGCAAACAAGTCGTGCTTCTGATTGCTGTGGCTCAAGACTAAGTTGCACGTAGCTATCAGACTTTGGTATTTTCATAAATTTGTCAGTTTCACTAGTGTGGATCACACATAGCGCCTCAGATCTCCGCGCCACGTAATATCTTAGCTGTACATGGGAAGGCATATATATTTTACAGCCACGCACTTTATAGTTATGCCGCAGATTGTACAACGGCTGAATCAATAAATGTTTTTTAGAAGTTTAAGCATAAAACTACGTGAGAATTATATCATAAGCCCCTACTTCATTGCATACCAAAGAGAACAACATAACGGTTACGTATGTAGAGCATAAGTTTTTCGTTAATTATTTTTGTGTTTTTGAATACATTCCATTTCTTATAGGGAGTACCTAAAATGTGACTCGGCAACCCCCTTTTGCAGAAGGACAGATTTTATTGATTTTTAATATGAAAGATGGAAGCCGATTATCAAAATTCTTTTAAATTAAGATGTGTTAGGGACATTAGCAGGTGTCTTTAATTGGTCGAATATGTTTATATTTATAAAAGTTGCCAACAGTTACGCCACTCATTTATAGCTGTTGAGCGAATTTTAAAAGCAACAGAAACTCTCTCCAAACAAACAAAGTTGGAGATATTCAATGTTTTAGTGCGTATCCGTTGGGCGTGGCCTGGAAATACTGGGATTGTACAAACAGCAGCTAGCGTGTCAAAACACCTCGGCATTCCCTCTTCCTCCAACTCGTAGATTTTAGGTTGATATGATATTATTGAAACAAAAATCAAACTTTCTAAACGCATTTTTGAAAATATAAATGTTTTATGTGAGCCTTGGAAATCAATGGAAAATGTATTTTTTGCAGGCAATTAATTGTTTCGAAAATTAAGAGAGCTTCAGTCTGAACTCAGTGCACAATTGTGTTATGTTGAAGCCGAGGTTATGTACCGAGGGACGTGCTTAATGCATAAAGAATATTCTCAGTGGTCAATCAAAAGTATTCCCAGTAGATCGTGTCAAAACAAAAACGACAGAAAGTAGGTAAAGATACTCCATTCTCAGAGAGATTACAGACCGCTCGGCTATGGTGGTGGATTTCAGACGATTGGAATGAAAAATCAAGCTGCTAAATGGAGCAGGAAGCCGGCCAAAATTGGGCAGTGTGTAACATGGTTGCCCACTCGAGGTAAGCGTAGCCATTTATTACATATTGACCGGAGTCATTTAATATACCACCACACGTACTTTATTGAGATTTTATATCTGTTGATCCCGGAGTTTCACGCCATTGTAATGTGGAAGTAAAGTAGGATCAGACTACACTATAAACTGCATAAGTGCCTATTTCCAGACCAGATTTCGCTTATCTATTCGTGCCCACTAATTTTAAATTAAAATATAACGTTTTTGCCTTACACTTCGAACTTGTTAGCAGAACAAAGTTGATTGAAGTGTATTGATGCAGCACATCCTTCGTCCCAGTTCTTTAGCTTGTTTGCCTAACCTCCTAGCCAGAGACGTCTGCCATAGATATAAAGTTTGCTGCAACTGAAGACTCCTGTATATTTGACAGATGACTTTGAAACTTTTGACGATAATATGGCTCAACAGCCTGAGTTCATGTCCATATGATGGTAACGTACACCAGTACCACAGCACAACGCGGTATCAAAACCAGCAATGGTGACAAGCTTTAGAGCCTTGCAAAAGGTATGAAAGATTTATGGACAGACAAATACCCTTTTCCTATGAAATTTCTTCCGTCAACGCAAGCCAACCACGCTGAAGGAAATGCATTTAAACTTACAATGTTTAAAATGCAACTGAGGCATGCTTTGCACACGCGCTGGCCGTAGCTTCGAAGCTAGGCGACGAAGTTTGAGAAGTGACAGAAGAATATTGAGAAGCAGAAATGCCGCAAACTACTTCCGACTCGTTTTCGTCTGTTTCCTTTTTTGCACTAACACAGGTGAACCTAGTCACCGCAGCAACGTACTCGTTCACCTACTTACATACCAGCCTTTGTTGAACATATCTGCTTGATCTGCTTAGTCAACCCCTGCTAGTAGCTGCGTCCTGCTTCCATCGCTACTTCCTCTCTTTGCCCTAACTACCGTCGTTTTTTTTTACTTCAAAGCCAACCTCCGTTGCCTCTGAATGTTTTCTTCGTAGACGGGCCTGAACTCCTGTGTGTTTTTCCTTTGCTAATAGCCACAGCGCACGCGGCAATCCCTGGACCTGTAAATAAGTCGAGTGAAATGTTTCAATGAATTAAGGTTTCGTTTTTTACATTCGGAGACGGTTGCACGCAAGCAACAAAATTTATTAAGCAAATGAATTATTTATTAGCCTTCTCGGGCTTACGACGGTCCGGGGGAGAAAGCGCATGGCGTAGGGGTGCTGGTGAAGAACTGCAGAGGAGAGGATAGGACGCCGTTGGAGAGGGGGGGGGGGGGGGGACGCCGGGGGGGGGGGGGGGGGGGGGGGGGGGGGGGGGGTGGGGGGTGGTGGTGCGTTTGCAAGAAGTCGCGCAAGTTCCGCGGTCAGGGCGTTGAACGAGGGCAGGTAGGAGGGAGGGCCAAGGTGTGGCAGCCAGCATGAGGGTGAGGAGGTAGGATAACCGTACTAGGGACGCAGGGTGGCGGATGTGGTGTTTCGCTACTTTTAGCTATAACCACAAAGCTACGCAATCAAGTGAGTTGGGAAGGTGGACACGGACATGCGTGCGTGTGTGCGTGCGTCCGTGCGTGCGTGCGTGCGTGCAAACAGCAGGCGATGACGCCTTCTTACTCGCTCGTTTAGCCCCATCATAATTGAGGTAGACACCCATTGCACTGCACAATTCAGACTGTAATCATACAGATGCTAGAAGGAGTCACGGCTGCTAATGCATATTAAGTTTTTGCTAAGAGAATAAATCTAAACGGAGTTATGCAAGTATTTGTATACGCACACTAGATTAATGACTTTGTGAACGACTTTTTTTTCAACTTGGTCGAAGTAAAACGAAGACGCTTTATAAATAACCGACGTTATGCTTCTCTACGGATTCGTAATGGTAGGCAAACAGATTATGAAGAATAGATGAAAATGCATTATCTTCGCCGGAGTTGACCTTCGACTGCAGCATTGACTTTTTGCCAACGATAGGTAAGTGGGTGGCAACTCAAAACGGCCGAACCCCTCAGTAGCAGAAACATAGTCGAAACATGTGTCTGGGCTTTTAGCTACTATCCACATCGGGGGTACGGTATAACAATTGCCGTCTAGAATCCATACTACTTGTAGTAATACTTATTTGTAGAATGGGCATTCCGTGGCTATTCCAGGGTAGCTGATTGTCTTCGACCCAAATGTTTATTGGAATTTAGGGTCTGGCCCTAAAAGTCATTTCTCGGTCAGTTACTTTCATGTCATCAACCCAATACTTTCCACAATTATACCCTTTATATATATATGGCGATGATGTTATACCGTACTCCCTACCTAGGTACTTGTTAAAAGCCCAGGCACGTGTCTGTATATATGATAATGATATTCAAAACGCTCCTTGGAGAAATTCGTATTCTCCGTTTGGAAATTACTAGATATTTTGTTATTTACCGTGGGGAGGTGTGAATTTGAGTCCGAGAATATTACCAACGAAAAGCTACAAGGACTGTTTGAGGTCAATTGTCGAAGGCTGATCAGCTCCATAGGAACTGAATCATACGCAGCAGCGGCAACGATAACCATGGGTTCTTTTTAGGCAAATAGCGTTTTCGGTCATATTTGTAAACTTATTCAAGCAGCAAACCTAGTCGTTGAAAAAAATGCATGTCCACAGGAACGACCTGTAAGTATCGTTCACCTGCTCACTTGAAAACCATTTTTAGTAACTTGATTCTCTCAAAGTATTTCACTGGCGTATATCACTGATGAATTCAACCTCTCTCATCGCTATTCAGGGTAGAGTCCAAGAAGAAATGGAAATTTGTGCCAACTTACGAACTCCTCCAATAACTACAAATATTTTTTGGCAGATATGAAAAGATTTGCTTTTCGTATTTTACCGGATCCATTTTATCTATTATTGTTCCCTTGCATGTTCCGTTTTTAGATTATAAATGCCTCAGTGAGCAGCCATATAACTAAAAAGGATTTCCTGAAGTGGTCAATATTGTGTCTGCTAACATTGTAAGTTGGGCATTATTATTATAACGTAACTTGAAGAAAATAAACACCTTTCCCTCTCCCCGTAACTTAAAATGATCATCTTATGGTTATATTTTGCAATAAATTCTGGGATATTTAGAGGTCCGGGTCTGTCGTCTGCCAAGTTATGCGGCAATAAACTGGCTAGAAATTCCTTAACCTGTTCCAAATAAATTTTTACAAAGGCACTGTAAAATTTCCCAAAAAGTCTCTGGTCCCCTTGCCCCGATAAGGGCTGTTATTTGAAAGTACTCACAAAATAGGCAGTTGTCGTCGTGTACGGAATTTCATCAAAGGAAACTTCTCGGCATAAAGCATATATACCAACTTTGAGGCGGACATAAATTCAATGGCTAGGGAAGAGTTGCTTTAAAAGCCCTTGAAAAGAACAGCATCTTAGCGAGAGTTACATGCGCAGCGGCTTTGACGTTTCGGAGTCCCTTTGCTTGGAATGAAATTAGAGACTACGCGAGCAGTCCCTGCAGCGCACCGCGGTCAGTCTTAAAGTCCGTAGGTATAGTGGGTGTGTAGCCGACTGTAGGTAAGAGAAAATCTCTCGTGTTACTGTGCGCACTTTCTTAACAGTTATTCATTATTCAATCGAGAGTAATCGAAGGTTATAATGACGACTTATGCTCATCTTGCTAATTGCATTTTCGAAGAGCAGGCTTTTACAATCAGCCACTTGGAGGACTCTCTGGGGAAAAGTGTAGCATTTTTTTGTGACACAGCAAATGTGAATTCCGAAAATTGTGCACTTGTTAACAATTAATCAGTAACGCAACGTTAGAACCAGCTATGAAAAACATATGCAGTTAATACAAAAATGCATGCATTCATCAGGCATGCTTTAACCGTACTTTCAGAAACAGTAATCTGAATAGTACATCCTTCATTCTAATAGTTGCGAAAATCACTGTAATTAATTCTCCTTCGAACTTTAACGAGTATGATTCACCTGAATTGGTTCGAAAATTTCATTAAAACATAATCCATTCATGTGAACGTTTGCTCATTTGGATGAAAAGAAGCGCTTACTCTAACATAGCTAACATAAGAAACAATTTTAGAAGAAGAGGATGCAATTACTGGAGCAAGAGTTTTATTTTCCTGAAGTTTCGAATTCCGTCGAGAATCCTTAGTCATGGGCGATGGTAGCATAGTCATAGTCATGCGCAGATATGGTTGTCTACCAAGTTTTGGATCTGGTGAACCAACGGTCTTAGACTTCCTTGGCCATGCTACTTAACTAAACTTAGCCGCCCTTTAGATAAAATGCTTCAATAACATTGTCGTTTTATTGCTTAACTTCTTATAATTGCGTGCATTTTAATCACCGAAATATTTATGTGCACAATTTTGTTACACCTGGCCGGGTGATGGAGAACCGGAGGACTGATGCGACAGCATTTATCCTCCTGTGAGGCATTACGTTGTTAACGAGACTTCTCTGTAACTGTTTTATACAGTATCAATAAATTATTACTATGTAGTCAGCTTAACCTTTTAAATCACTACGTACACGATAGATTCAATCCTTAGAGAATAGCGTTGCCGCCAAAGGCAAGGAAATCTGGAACGGTTATTCTTGACCTATTAGCCGTCATCAGCCTGTTGTTCTATATCCCAGTTATTGAAACATCTGATGAAGCCCAACGCTTTAACCACTGAGCCTCAGGCTCGTTGCCCGCTCAGGTAATCAGATATATTACTAACAGTGTTGGCGGAGCGCTCACCCAACGAGGTACGGAACACACTCATCATGCTCACTTTCGCAGATTGTTTCTCAAAATCTAGAAGTGCATGCAGCACATTATTAATGTGACACCTGGATAAATTTTCTGGACGACATTTAGCAAAAGGCGGAGGAGGAGGCAAATCGTCCTCAACTACTTTAACAGAGTGATTCATTTGACTGCCCCCCTGTGCAAAAAAGCTGATGCTCAAAGTAAGCATCATCTGGCCTTAAATTTTCCTTTTGGTAAGCATCTCACTCTCAGAACCTTTTTTCTTCACCCCTCTCTTGCTACCTGTAGAGTTCTTTAAATGGATTTGTGCGTGCTATGGCCTACAGAGCGACCTGGCAGGGAAACCTAGATTATTAGGGAAGATAGCAACATCAGCCTGGATTTTTTATGAGGGACAGGACCGTCACGCAGACAGTAGGGTAGAGCACCGAGCATAAAACATCGTGCTCCTGAGGGAAAACTCTTGTTCCCAAACTTGTAGTCATCTATCCGCGCTAACAGTGGTCACATCCACTATCAGAAATCGTTGTTGACGCCTTTTTATTCTGCTGCAGCCTGGATGGAGGGGGGGATGCTGAAATACCTATGCAAACATTCGATCCGTCTATTAGCGCGATTCATAGGACTCTCGTCGGAAGCGCTGCCAAGCAGTCGAAAGACAGAAGGGTTACTTAAAAAACTATCACTCCAATTAAGTCATCCTTTTCAGCTTCCTGCAATAAGAGGATGAAGAACTGAGGAAGGATTTGAAAAATCGCAAATATTATAACGCTGAGAATATTCCTTTGTGATACTGGTTAGTATCAAATAGGAGTATAAAAGGTTTCGCGGTGTCGACACTGCAATGTATTGTAAGCTGAATGACCAAATGAAAGAAGCGCTTCCACTGCTGCCACATTTCTTCAAAAATACCCTTTACTTGTCATAACTACATTTTTATCTGTGTTCTATCGCAAACATTTAAGCTATGTTCATTTTCGTTAAATAAGAGAAAAAACTAACTTCCACCATTATATTCTTTATTTGCTAATATGAAAGATCTGCAGATTTCCTTTGGTCAGGTTACCTAATAAAATCCGCAATGGAATCCGCTATATGCTGTAAACAATAAGCAAAAACCTGTACACTGTACGGACTGTTCAGTACGCTAATGCTACAAGGACTGGAGTTGCAAAGCAAGTATTCGTGGCGATTAACGCCAAAATCCTCGCCATATTGTCTGTATATGTAACAAACTTAATAAGTGCCTTGAAGATGTGGAGGAAAGAAACTGTCAACAAAGATTTTATTGCATGATCTTTGATCAACTTTCCTGATCATTTCTTGGTATGTAAGAAACAGCTGCGTGAGCTATTCAAATTTAAGCATGCTTTAAAGGGGATTAATTTGAAAGTAGCTTGCTCCAGCAGCATTGAGCACTTGCTTTTGTAACATGTTCACGTTGCAAAACCACACCTCTATAAAGTCTTTTCCTAATAAATTATGGATACATGAATAAAATACATAGTTCACACCTCACGGTCGAGAGTGCGATATCGTAAATGGGCAGTCAGCTGTATAAGTCACAACTTGTTTTGAATGCCTTAGGGAAAATGTCTTGCTGAAAACATTTAGCCATAAAGATCAATGATTTCTCCGTGTCTTACATATTCACTTTCAATAAGAAATTAAGATATCGTTCTCGTCTTATTTAGCATCTGACAGTTCGCGGTATAGAAAAAATAACGTTTTCACTGGAATTTTGAAACTACAAAACAGGTTACATGTGTGAGGCTTTTATGATAAAAGGGTAACCGAGAAAGGTTGGGTCTTTGAAGCAGTGGTGAGTCTTTAAAGGCTGGTTTTACAGTGAAATTATTAAGCGACATTATAGGTTCAGGTTTGTTTGTAAAAGGAGCGAGTAAGATGTGGGCGTCCATCAGGCGGAGGTTCTCTGGACATTATTGCATTAGTTTGCTCTGCCCAGAGTCATCGCACACCGTAGGATAGTTGGACCATCACATGCGATGATTTCCGTCACATGCCGAACTGCATGCTGGGCGCCAAATGGGGAGTTGCTCAGCGTTTACCGCACTCTTTCATTTTTCACCCATCTGAGCCTGGTATAAAAACGGAGCAAAGACAATTGGAGGCCGGCTCGGACAGGGTGGTCAAAAAAAAATAAACTGAATAGTAATTCTGCGCATGCCAAATATGAACTACTTTCTCCACAATGTGGCACACTTGTAAAGAGTTATCCGAAACTCCCATTACCGAGAATGTCATACAGGCGTCATAAAGTTAGAGCCAATAAGCGTATCTCTCGGGGTACCCGTCAATCATTCAACAAACACCCATACGTGTACATACTACTGAGCAGGATGAGGTAGATGCCTCGTTAGTCGGCAGCCTTCTAAATGAACATGTTTAGCATTTGCTGTTAGATTACTTTATGCAAGATGGATTATAGTGAGAAATGTACTGATTTGGTGTGGAGATTAATTTCCACAATGGCGGTTATTCCTTCACTTCCGTCACCAGGGCCCGTCAGAAATCTAACTCCGGAACTGACCATAATGCCTGGCAGAGTTCAAAAGAGGCGCAATGCTTGCCACACACAACATTGTATCAGATCGCCTGCCTCAGGCTTGACTTTCCAAGTTCCCGGAGGCCAGAAATGTGCTGTAGGAGGCAGCAGTGCTGTTAAACTTGATTTCAGGAACGGTTTCCTACTTCCACAGTCTTCTGCCGAAATACCAGTGAGTGTCTGAGTCGGTATTAGTGGACGGCAGCAGGCAAGCGTGCGGAATTTTGCATGACTGTAAAGAACTATTTTTTAGTTTCTCCTTAGGTTTTCTCATATTTAAAAACGTCTTACTCCAGTAGGGAGAGTCTGTGTGCAGTGAGGTAAATGGGTTTTACGTATCCGGCTTTCCGGTATGCCGCAGGGTGAAATATTGCCAATGCTCGAGGCAAAATAAACACACAGAAATTGCGGTTAAGCGTCAAAACAAGCTGTCCTGTAGGAAAACGAGGGCAGTTCTTGCATGTGCACGAGCCTGTGCACTAATTTTTTCTCTTGAAAAAAGAAGTCGACTTTAACGAGGCCTGATACCTAAGCTCAGCTTGTTTGAAATCAAGTATTGCAATTTCAAAGTGGAACATTGGTTTAAACGGTCCACGATAGTTCAAAACTGGACAACCTGACTGAACTTAAACCAATAAAAGTATGCAAAAATAGCATATCATTGGAAATAGATCCTGAGTTGACAGAGATGCTGATGCGAGACCAATTACCTGCATGATATCGCTGGATGTATGCTAAAACTTAGAGTCTGCTCTGAAATAACCCTTATCAGGCTCCCTCATTAAAAATCCTGTTAAAATTACGCACGTTTGCGTTCTGTCCTTTGACAAGATTTAAATGCCCAGCAATCAAGTTGGGATAAATAAATAACCAAAAGCAGAAAATATAGCATTTTCCTATTTTTTCAGGTTGGCATTTACTGTTTTCAATTCGCCCCAAAATCGGCATTTTCCTTCCAAAATGTTTGTCAACACGATAATGAAGAAGCGATGCACAAGAAACCCCGAATTTTTTTGCGTCACTTCTTTTCTGGAACAACTTGGGCGTTTAGCAAAAATTTTTTGCGAATAGGTTTTAAGTTTGCGAGAAATCAGTGTGCGACGTGTAATTATTGTTTAAATTAATATAATATGCCGTGAGTGGGGTATTTTTTCAGCACTGTCATGCGTATTGTCAATTTATGATAACTGTTTGCATAGGTTCATTTACGTTTAGCTTGGTTTAGATAAGGATTGTAGGCAACACTATACTTGTAAAGGAAGTTCTAAGATGGGTCAGGTGTCTGAGATATGCAGGGAACAGAGCTTTTGCACGTTTTTCTGTCCATTAGCGCATTGTGCAACTAGTTTAGCGAAGGATTAGGGAATGTCACATCCTCACGATCCGGATAATACTAGAGTATCGGCGGACAGTTATGGCACCCCACTTTTGCCTAATCTACACGATCATATTATTACTTTGAAGGATGCGCACAGCCACCTGCAGTACAGACTGCTCCTGTTCCCATGTCCTACTGCGGTGACCGTAGAGGAATTCCCTGCACTCCGATAGAGCGCTCATGGCAGTTTCTTACCTCGAAAATGAAAATAAATTGTCGAAAACCTACGATGGAAGACAAGGGAATCGAACCAACGTCCTCACTCAGCCACCACTTAATTCTGTGCTGTAAGACAGGAAATTTGATTTTGGACTCAGCTATCTATTGAGTGAGACGTTCTTACATCTAAAATACGGGCCCAGTTCTTCTTGGCTTACTTTAACATTAGAATTTACTGAGAACTGCAAGCAAACCAAGCAAGTTAAGATAAATAATCGAGAAGATGAGCTAAGTCCTCTTTTGTATAGACGAAAACAGACTAGACATGAATAGTATGACTTTCTTTGACCACAAGCTGCTCGAACGCTCTACCCCAGGAATAGTATGTTCAGGTAACATTCGGCCGACAGAATTGCCACCGTCGATAGCTATGGAAAAATGCATTTCTTTTCAGCTTGTAGCAGGCGGTAAAGAATACCTTTCGAAAGTTGACCATGGTCAGACATTTGTTTGGTTGAATAGACAAAAACAAAGTCTTCATGGAATGTACTGACGGCGGCTAGTTGCGGCTCACTGACCGGCTGCATTAATATTGGGGCCCACTCAATGTGACTTACTCAAGCAGAATGAACGAACTATCTCTTGAAGCGGAAATTCACTTCCCAGGTGGTGACAAGGTGCTTTTTGAATATCCGAACATGTATTTGGAAGTCAGGTAGAAGATTTTCTGTAGACATGTTTCCTGGACGTTTTTCTGACAAGACCGTCTGTCTACCACAAGAACAGTATCCTAACAGGACCCACGGAGTTACTTTGAGAGAAGATCATTGCAGAAACAGTTGTAAATTTCTCTGAGTTGCATAGTGTGTGTTGCTGCTTGTCTTTTCTTTGCCGGTTACCTCAGTTCAGGTCATAATCAAATACCCGACGTCAAGTGAACTGTTAATGACTTCTCTTGAGTACGGAATGATGGCTGTGGGCGGCTACCGATGCTCCTCACTAACATACATAAGGATCCCCCAATGAACCGTACTTTCAAATTATACATACTACGTGATCTGTGTAGAATCTACCAGAAAAAATGAGGGCGGAAAGCGATGGCATATTGTGGATTTTATTAATTATTAAAACTTAGTGGAGCCTATATGTTGCAGTATATTGGGCGGGTAAGATGATCCAAATGTGATTAAACTTACGGCTACCGGTCGGAGCCTCATAGCTCAAATGGCTATAGCGCTAGTTAAACTCGAGCATTGTTCTTGCTAGTGTGTGTTCAAATTCCACCGAACCCACGGAGGGCTAAATTACTTCAGTAACTATGACTGCTGTCCAAATGCGCGTTCTGGAAAGGGGTTAAAAGGAGTCAATCTGACTAAAACAAGAATTTTATTCACCTGACATTTCGACTTAAACGTTAGCTCATCACAAAGTAAAATGATGATTATGGATGAGCATGGGTTATAGTATTTATAATATAAAGTTGTTACGCGACCGCATAACTATCATACAGCAGACAACCTCCCTCTCCATTCTAAGCCGTCCACCGTTTTAAATCTTTTTTTTTCTCGAGACCGCTCTTGAGGTTATCTTAAGCTATACAATGATTTTCCGCCCAAAGAAATCCTTTATGGGTCGGTATTGGAAAAACGCCTTAAATTTAATAAAATGGTGGAAAGTACAGATGCGTTATGAAAGTCTTGTGAACCTCAAGGGGCTCTCCACGTACATTGAGAAAAATGGGTTGGAAGTTTAATTACAGTAATTGGGTGAAATAGCGTTAAAGATTCATGGTCTTTGAATTTTTTCTAGGACCAAAATTTTCAGTCAGTTTCTAGCCCAAACAACAAAGCTTTGCTTCAACTGTTTGATACGAAGGATTTAAGCAAATCATTTCATGCTGAATTAATCAAAATAATTTTGACCTTTATGAGGATAAACATTACTATGGACCTGATCGTACGCAGTATGATCTAGCATTGTGTCCCTGTTCACGGATGGATTTTAGTCAATACCTTTCAAAGACTTTGATAAGTAGTTTACCAGTGGGCCCTTTGCAGATATGTTCGGAAGGAAAACACGCCCCAATATCTTCTGTTTTAAATCCTTTAACCAGCATGAATTTTGCTTCACCTGCTCATAAAACCTGGTTTTATTTTTGAGCAATTCTGGACTAAGTCCTCAAGCGAGTCCACTGGCAAGGTAAAATAGTTCTTTTTCACTAGTCGACAGTTTGCGGAAGCGAAGAGCTGATGCAGATAATGTCCTCAAAATTCCCTGTTACTCCAGCCGCAACTAGCTAAGCGTGCCGACTGACGATACAAAGAATTCACCTAGATATCTACCGTAGGGGTAGTCCGTGGAATCTAGGCGCAGATTTTCCGATCACGCAATGCTCGAGCTGCTACATTGCGTTTTGGGCTGGAGGAGAGCGAGGCCTCTGCGTGTTTTATTTGAGTGGCGTAACATGTTGAGCCGGCTTATAGTACCCCGTACTTAGTAGATTTTAGGAGTTTCGTCATGTTATTTACTAACATCTCTTGGCTTTGTCTCATGTTTGCAGATACATTTTTTGTGAAACTTCCCATAGGTGCTTGCAGGATTAAGTAAGGTTAGTTAGTTAGTTAGTTAGTTAGTTAGTTACGGTTTCCTTCGGTAACATGGCTTTTCCTTCTAACAGCTTGACAACTTATCAACACATGCCAATGTCTCTAGTCAATCAAAAACCAGTCGTTTGCTCTCGGTGCACTGACCGGACGACACTTGCGATACTCTAATTGCCTACGACTGAAACTTGATCGGGTGCTGACAATCCCACAGGAAGATTCGCCGGTCTACTTGTTATTTGATTAACTGTTAATAGTATTATCGGTATACTATATGTATTCATTGGTGCAGCAGTCTGACTACTTGAATGGATGAAGGTTCGCAACACGGCTGCTGATAAATTTAATTGCAGGTGCAGGACGGTAATATGTTGTATCCGGAATGATCACTGGCCCTTCTCAGTGTCTCGGATCGAAGTGTCTCTCATGGAAGATTTACTGAAGTGGTCAGGAGCTCATCGCATCGCTTACTATCCTAAGTATTCACCCCGCCCGTCTTCGCTTTAAAAATGGCCTGGAATAAGACCTGCTAAATCATTGACTTTGCTGATTCTTTTATAGTTTTCAGGCATACAAACTGGCTCCTTAATAAGATTGTTATTTGATTAACTGTTAATAGTATTATCGGTATACTATATGTATTCATTGGTGCAGCAGTCTGACTACTTGAATGGATGAAGGTTCGCAACATGGCTGCTGATAAATTTAATTGCAGGTGCAGGACGGTAATATGTTGTATCCGGAATGATCACTGGCCCTTCTCAGTGTCTCGGATCGAAGTGTCTCTCATGGAAGATTTACTGAAGTGGTCAGGAGCTTATCGCATCGCTTACTATCCTAAGTATTCACCCCGCCCGTCTTCGCTTTAAAAATGGCCTGGAGTAAGACCTGCTAAATCATTGACTTTGCTGATTCTTTTATAGTTTTCAGGCATACAAACTGGCTCCTTAATAAGATTGTTTCTGCCAACGGATAGCAGCACCACTAGGTGTTAAATAACTTGGATCCAGTCGTTCGTGTTCATGAAAATAAACATCCCTGTGTGAGCTTAATCCACTCAGGAGTAAGGACGTTGCCTTAGCGAAGGCATAGCTGATTATGCTGCTACCGACACGCTATGAGGTTCACTGCAAAACATACAACTGTTTGATGCTCTTTTCGGTATGATTTTAGTTGCGGGCTCTTAGAAGTTGTTACAGTCATGGACACGCGGCCTTCTTGCGCTGAAGAAAAAAAGTTGATGTCATGCTACTTACCAACTTTTTGGGACCCTGAGTACTGCAGCGACCAAGCGTTTGAGCAGTGAGGTGGGTCACTTTCATGCCTGGGTTCATGTCCACCTGACCATTTGGCAAAATCGCAAACTTGGGAAGCTCGTGGAGAACCGATTGGCACATGTTTTGTGTCATCAGGTCTGCTCGGTCATGTGTGCGATAGGAGGGTTGGAAGCAATTGCTGCCATCATCGAAAGGGTATCCGTTGGTGGAACCCACTTGACTTGTCAGGAAGTGGTACTGGGCCTCTGATTGATCTGTGGATGATAAATAAAAATGCAGCGTTGTTGTGATTATGTGTAATTTTATTTCATTCCTCGGGGTATTTACAAACTATTTGGACAAGATATGTTTCAGTGCAGTATAATTACCTTGGCGGACACCGAGTTCGACCCGGTCTTAACATGTCAACCATACTTTGCCTATCCCATGAACAGCTTTTAGATATTATGTCTAATTTGATTGAACCTTCTAGACTCAATCTGCCTACATTTCGCGTCTCAAATCCCTTACTCCGCTTAAATAGATTTGTTTTATTCTCCTCACTGTTATTTAGTTTCTTTTTAAGATACTTTCAAATAATGACTTCCATTTTTCCAGCATACAAAATTCTTAGTGCGGAACTGTAAAAATTGCCTGTGGTAAGTGAATATGACGTGATAGAGAATCTCAATACGGGATGGGCTCTATGAAACTGGTAAGAATAAGAAGATCACCAATGCAAGCGAACATTTAAGTCCCAGTTAGAAAGATAGAAGGAGATGTGATCGCTGAAACAAGTTCTATTCACCTGGCGTTTCTAAATTCGTCGCGGATCCTTCAAACGAGATGGGCAACTAAATTGCATGGACCCTAAATTTGTGGAGCGATCCCGTACGTTAAAAACTTCTCGGGGGCCGTCGGCCGCCTTCTCGTACCACTTGGAGTTGGAATCGCACACAGGCCGGAGGCAACCATAAAGCGTCAGATAATGTAACCACGGCGAGATATATCCGGAGTCGTCTACTGGATGTGGAACAATTGCAGAAAAGCAACTACATCGGCGAAACTAGAATACTTCTCAATTCGTGAGTTGTCGAACACACGGCAACAGTGTCCCTTTCTTGTCTATCTACCTATTCAAGTGTGTCATGAGCTAAAGACGATCAGATGTTGTTTTGGAAGTGCATCGAGGAAAATCAAACGGAGAGTGGTCCCACTTTGGGTGACGATACGTCAGCCAAGTTAATTTGAATATTTTTCGACAAATAATTGTCTCACCTTCATCCTCTACAGTATCGCTGCGCGCGTAGCTGCTGGAAGTTATTGGTATCGGAATGGCCTTGATAAACCCATTCCCATCCGCGCCAACTGCGCCATTGTAAATGGCTCCGACCTGATTTACTTGCTGATATCGGGTGTCGCGTCGTGCTCTCTTCACGACCAAACAGATGGCCACCAGGAGGACAGTAGAGATGACGAAGGAGGCCACAATTATAGCGATGATGATGTAGAGATTCATGCTACGACTGGCGGCCGCGTCCGAGGAGAAGAGACTCAGGGGGAAACCAAAAATGTCACGCTCCACCTGACCCAGGGGAGGCGAATCGTCCACAATGATTCGGAGTTTTGCCTCAGTGGTCAGCGAAGGACTGCCGCAGTCGGAGGCCTCGATGAAGAGGAGGTAATTGCCAAGGAACCCGGAAGTATAGGGTTTGGCAACAAATAGCTCGCCTGTTTCCGAATTGATTTGAAAGAGGTCAAAGGGATCTCCGGCGCGGATCCGAAAACGTACTGTGCCATTCTCCTCTGCGTCTGTATCATATGCGGAAACCTGTAGGTAAAAGAGGGAAAATAAGGAAGCTGGCTTTACTGTGGCAGTATATATGCATGCATGTTCTTACAAGAAGCCGTCATACACCAAATGGGTGGAACGATATTGTTGGCAAGGAGAATCTTTTTTCCTATATTTTAACCAGTCCCACGTTCTGCAGGTACGTATATTTTAAACGTAAGTGGTCCACAGCGATTGAACCAGTTTTCTCCCCAGAAAATATTAACAACATCGGTAAAAAACCGGAAGTTTAGCTTTGTTTTTCTCATAATTACGTCCTCTTCGAAAATATGTTGTGCGTACCTGCATTGGAGGTAGTCTTGCATGTCCTTACACTCAAACCGACATTGACTTGCGATAGAGTAGAGCGGACCAACTAGAAATGAGAACTGTCTTGTCCAGCGCTGATCTCATCATACATGAGGCCACTGCCAAGTGAAGCAATAAAAGCTATGCACATGCGTATTTCGTAGATTCAGATCCTGGAATTCGCGATCATATGCTATCTGCGATTATGAGACTTTAACAGAATTAAGGGTACACAAGAGAACTTTGTCTTTGTTTTGGTGTCGAGAAAGAACACAAGGTTATTAATGCTAAGGACAATTGCTTATGTTATCCGAATTGTATCACTGATGCTAGTTCACAGCCCTCTTCTATGTATGTGATAGACACATAGGGATCAAAGAAAAAAATAAAAACAAAACGTGCTTAAATGAATCTTGTAAATCCTCAAACTTGTAGCCGCAACAGGATACGTATAAGACGATCAGAATGTTCGCCTTTTCACAGACAATTTAACTTTAAATTTCTGCTGTTGTTGTTGAAAAAAACAGCATTAAGAAGTCCGCGCAGGCTTCTGGCCAATGCGGTGCATACTTCGGTCTCGTTGATACGAAGTGATCAGGGCAATAAAGGCTCTCAGCACCGGAACACATAATACGCCTTTCGCCAGCCCGTTCTGGGCACACAGGCTATCTCCGCCATCTTCTCCCAAGGGCTAATATTTACGAAAGTTACGTGGTCTGCCGTAATTTCCCCCGGGAGCTTTTGACTTCCGCGGAGAGAGAGGCGAGCGCTGAAGTAAGAATAGTGTCAGTCAGTGCGACCGCGAGGCAGACTGCTGCGGAGTGAAGGGGAAGGGGTGCAGCAGCTAGTTCAAAACAAAAATGTTCATTTTCGCAAAGTTCCAGTGAACACGAACGCTGGAAGAGGGCAACTGAGGGGATGAAAATTAGGAGGAGGAGGAGGAGGAGGAGGAGGAGGAGGAGGAGGAGGAGGAGGAGGAGGAGGAGGAAAAGGACAGTAGTTCGTTACTTTGAGTAGGTCGAGGTAGCTCCGATCATGACTTCGGAGGCCTTGGTGCGTAGGTAGAAAAAATAGCGTGCGGGTAAAGATGTCGCTACGAACCCCTCAGAGACAGTGGAACGATTCAATTAAAATTCAATTCAGAATTATGACTTGGAGAACCAGTATGTATATCTACCCTGTTTATCGAAACTCATAAAGCCTGACTGAAAGCCTTAAATGTGGCTTTAAATGGAAAACAGTACCAAAGTGCGCTTTCAGGATTGACTGACACGAAGCTTTGGCGTGAATTACTTCGCGAATCATCGATTGATGAAAAGACCCGTCTCTTCGAATGAATCCGAACATCCTATTTCTGACGTTTGTGGCAGTTCAATCATAATCTAGAGAAAACTCACCATGCCCTTATTTCGTATGAACTGGTGGCAACTTCATATTTGTACCCCATAAAACTGTTCTTTTTCATCGGTACGAAATATGTGATTTCAGGACTTTTCTGCACAATACTATGTCTTTCTCGTCATCCGACACCTCTAGGTTCATTAATGTTACCTAATAGAGATATAGTGCTCTGTAATAAGCGCAAACGATTTCTTAGAACAAAACTATTTGTATAAAACTGTTTTAGAGCAAATATAGAGCGCACCGTTTTAAGACCTTACGAACAACAAAGCGCAATATTTTTTTCCAAAACAATACCAAAACCAGCAAAAATGTTTGCAGGTCTAGCTAGCTTTTAGAGCAGACTATGTGAAAAACGTGTAAATTCCATCAAACTATACAGGAAGAATGAAAATATGTGTGCATTTTCATAGAAATCCTTCTTGCATGGCATAAGCGGAGACGAGCGATGGGAAGGCACACGCCAGTTAGATAGCATTTATGTTTTGTTATGGCTTTAGCAGACGGCTGAAAAGATATCTAATTACAGACCAGTAGTCTGTCATGCTGTGTTTTTTATTTCATCGAAACTTCGTGCGCGAGCGCGGAGCAAATCCACCGGGACAACACTTTTTATGCTTTGTCTGAGAGCTAGGATGAATTCTTGCGTTGAAACCCCTCAGCTACTGCATAAGCTGCCAACGGACAGGCGGTAACATACAAATACTGAAAGATTTACCACAGTAACATCAGAGGTAGCAGCTAAAGATCAGATAGTACGTGCAAAAGGCTGGGGAACCCTTGGATTATACAAATACCTTGCTGCAAAAAAATCGATAAAATACGCGTTGAGAAGATGACTCGATCGCTGGAACAATATTGTTATTCGCCTGACGTTTCGACATCTGTCGCGGATTCATCATCAGAGCCATTAACCGAAGACGGTAGCAGAAACGGGTGATGCATGCACAAGAGTTAGCAGTATTTATTGGACACGGTCATTACTGCAAACGAACAGCGGCAATTAACGTTAACTGCCTTCTTGTGCGTGGATAGTTTGTTGAATGGGATGCGGGCTCTGACCTGTTGACCTTTCATCACGCGTGGTGGACTCGGGCGTGATGATTACTCGGCCGTCTGGCTCCCCGGTGTTTGCGCACGATGAGGCGGTGGCCTGCCCGTTTCTCAAGTGACGGCTTGCTTTGGCCAAATTGAAACTCAGGATTGAATATGGATTAGGCAACTCGTCGCACTTGTTTATGAAATGGGGGCCCGTGAACCATGACTCAAGTAATTCTCGACTCACCCGATTGTCACCTCGTGCGAGAATTTTGGCCTCAGTAAATTTTAATGTGCGGCCGCGTCTCGTCGGATGAGCCGCAACATGCGTTGACAGTATGGCAAATTGTTCAGCAATTACATATCATCGCGGATTATAACCTTACGTTCATTTTGTTCAGTACAGTCGACTCATCGAAGTAGCTTTTTATGCTCAACAGTTCACGCTGCAATCTAAACTAGTAAATTATGCGCAGAGTCTGAAATAATACCGGGACTTTCAGCGAGCCAGTCAATCGTTTTGAAATCCGTTTTTTCAGTCTTCGTTCGGTTAGTTAGCGCCCCTCAGGTCACTTCGCGTTCTATCCTTGCAGCAACCGCTGAACATCTCGACTGCTTATTTACTTTTATTTGGGGGGAGGGGGTCGGCAGATTTGAATAATTCAATTGATGTTGCTGTGGAAAATTCGATGCCTCGGTGGAATTCGAACGCACGGCAGCAGGGAAGACATAAGTACAGCCAACACTCTTCTAATTGAGTCACTTTTAGGTCGTTGTATGTAACTTATCGACGAAAATTCATCCGACTTTCATTCGGATTAGCGAGATTCAAATTCCACACCGACCATTTTTTGGTTTCGCATGGAAGATATTTAATATATGGATCGATTAGTAGTTTAAAATACTGTTAGTGATTATTGTGGTTGTGGAAATTGTCTGTGTGAGTTTGAGATCAGATCTGTCTATTTAGAGAAAATAAATCAATTCAAAACGTTTTCTTCTGAGGTCTAACAGGAGACAAATGCAGGACTTAAATTTAGTACGCGAATTCTGAACGCATGGATGTACCTGCATGCCAAGCTACAGAATACATACTCAGAAAGTGGCTACCACTGTATAATTAGGTAGATAAATAAATATAGCATCTTTCTCTCTCTCTAAAAGAGGATGGAGAGAAGACTTGAAACAAAACAAATGATGGATTGGAAGAACACTACGGTTTTTGAACTGACAGATAGGATTTTAAGGGGCTGAGTGCAAATATTACGTCAGAGTGAGTCAAGTGAGCTTTGCGTAGGATCATGTGCTCAATGTTACAAGTTGCAGTCGCGTCATGGCACTCGGTTTTATTGAACCAATCATTACTGCTGAAAATGATTACTCTTATCAGTCCAGTTAACTTTACACGTACAAACCGGGTACCGTGGAACCTCGGTCAACGAGTTTTCTCCGTTCTGGCACCGAGCTCGTCTTGCTAAACGTAGCCAATCAGACTGCATCAATTCCTTTATTGGCTGCAGGCGACCGAGGACCCACGTCCCGGGAGCAAGACTCAACAGCGGACACGAGTATGCATTGACAGCTTGTTCACTGAGCCCAAGCTCGTCAATCGCAATAATTTATCTGCTAGTGGCTCGCTCGTTCCCTGAAATGCTCGTAAGTGGGGCTGCTCGTCAGCCGAGGCTCGATTGTACATTGCTTACTTCAATTGCTCCGTGTTCTGCGTGTATGCAGGCAAACACCAACATTGTGGTGAAAAAAATTAAACTTTATTTTACGAAGTAAGCATAGCTAGTGTCCACATACTGCTCGCCTCCTCCGCATCATCTCTGCCTGACTAATATTCAAGACCTCCACTAGCCTGAATTTGGGTGGGCGGGCTGAATAAAATATCGGGCAGGTTCATGAGCACGTGATTTCGCCACAAAACGCACTGTGTCCGACAGACAGGCGTGCAGGATCGCGTGGCATAGCTTCATTGATTTGAAGCAAAGTAAATACTTTCGACTGCTAAAAAACAACACGATTATTAATGAAACCTCGCAGTTGGCGAACTTCAAATGTTTCACGAAAGATACCCTGCAAGGAGGTACCAGTCAAAACAGCGATGACCATGCGGCTCACCCACTGAGTAGAATATATAGACATCAAGTCCATAAATAGGGAGTGAGGGAGAAAAAGTACAATACTAATTATTAATTAGAATACTACCAGGAAGGACAATGAGAAGACGGTAGATTAGACGCCATGCGAGCGGTAGCCGAAGGCCCAAGTGAGATGGATAAAAAAGAAATCGGGAAGGTAAGAACAGGAGACGAACCAGGAGAGCTTGTTAGGGAAGGATAACACAATGGCTGACAGAATAATGTAGTCGCCGTAAATACCAGGTAGCAAAAGCCCCAAGACTTTCTTTCTAGGTAAATTCCTTCCCCTAAGCGATGGCCTGCCGAGGTTGAGCACGATAGAATGCAAGCCAGCAAGTCATTCGACCCTAAACGCTTGCGCAGTGGTGCTCAGGGGTGACCTGAGACAGAAGCCGAGAAAATCCGCGGCAGCAACGGTCAGCGTCACGTTAACGACCGCTTATGCTTCGCCATGCACGCGGGGAGGCACAGGCCAGTAAAAGGTGGGGGGGTTGGAATGCTGGACGAGAGGCACAAGCCGAATTACTCAGCTGTGTGGAGGAGGACGAGGAGGAGGCCGTCTGGGTAGGTGACGTTCTGCGCAGTTGACCGGAGCAGCTTCCTACCGGTTTGGCACGAACGGCCAGACGAACCCTACGCGCATGCATACGTCATCCTCACTCCATGACCTTGCTCACACCCCGCCCAACACTTTCACCTGCTACCTCTTTTTCCTGCCCTTCTCTTTTTGCTCTTTTCCTATTTTTCCTATAATCCTCTCCCTTATCACTATAATGCCCCGTTCGTCAGTCGTACGCCACGTCTTACACCTTGGTAGAAATAGAATGAGAGTAGAAATATTTGTTGCTGTCTGAGCACAAACTAAGGCTGCAATCCTGATTTTTGTTTCCCTGATGTTATAATATGTGTCTAGCTGTCCCTCCCCCTCGCCGTCTCTCGCTCTGCCCTTATTTTATGTCTTTGATGTCCTCAACAAAAGCAGCCTAATTATTGCCCGAGATGGCGCTCTACTTACACAGGGAACATAAATTACGTTATGCTTTGCTAAAGTGGTTTCTTGTGTTAGTATTTGGGCCGGTGACAATGTCCTCTTCTTTCTGTGAGTTCTGCTAAAAATGCGTGGCAGGAGCGGTCCAATACCAAGGGTTCAGAATCTGTAACGCCTGTGGGAGGAATTTTAAGTCACGTGGGCTAAGCATTGGCTGAGTCATAAGCCATAGACCATTCTAATGACCTTGACGAACCTCTATGCATCAGCGTGTTCACCAAAGTCTTATTCTTCCGTCACGGGTGTATTTCAGCTGCGTCTCTGTAGGGCATACAGTGGAAGTCGCATTTCACGATGGTATAGGCGTGACTGTGTCTTCGTCGACGTCGGGATGCATTTCTTGAGCATGTTGACTATCTGGTTGCGAGTTTTGTTCAATCAAGTGAATTCTAAACTCTCTAAGGCATGCTTGCTCCCTCTCCGAGAGGTTCCGTTGATGAATCCTAATTCAGTCCACCTAATGTCTTCATCAGGGGTGTTTTTTCGAGAAATTCAACTGCTGTATTATTATAATTGAAGAATGCAAACAAGCATAACATACTTGAGCCTGCTTATGCACTTCAGGAGATAATAGTAAAGGCATTGAAGATTTTTCCACAAAGCTAGGCAGTGGCGACAGTTTTTCTCCTTAAATCTCTCAAATGGCATTCAAACCCCTAGACTTCTGAACAATGCCTAAGGAGTTTTTTCACTGTCGGCCCTCAAATTTCTGGCAACGCCACTGTTCTGAAATGTTCTGCAGATCAAATGCATTGAAAAAACTGTACCAATAGGGAGTTCAAATGTATTTACCTATATTTCCCTCAATAAAAACCTGACCTGACCTATGTATATGGCACCAGAATACGTATAAAAATCCATTTCCACCTTGAACGCAGGTGAGGTAGGTACATTGCACTTGCATATAATTGGATATTTTCTAGCTCAGCCAGTGTCCCACAAAAGCTCAGTGCGGTGGCGAGAACGTTATCGGAAATAGCAATTCCAGTGTTCCCAGCCCCCATCGGAAAAACTCTCAAAGTGTCGATTAATAGTCGCTATACTGCTTCTGCACGGTATCAGCTTCACTGCCCACTGCAATTCCGCGATTACCATAACCGCTACATATCATTCTTAAGTGAATTTAGCATAATATCCCTCCTTCCCTCCCCAGCTCATGTAATAGCTAAACGTTTCGACGCGCACCTCATCGATTAATAACGTCCCGCATGATGCAGCTGCCAGGGTTTGGCCTCACTCCTGTGCCGCTCATTGTTTTCAGAAGAGATTTCGCTACTTAGGCACTTCATTTTGCTAAATGTACAGTTTTATCAATCATTCTCACCAACAAATTATACTTTTCCGGTAACTGTTACCTAAATATTTGACGCACTCTTCCATATAAAGTAAAGAAAATGTACTTTTTCGTAGCAGTCTGGATTTTACCGACTCGTAACCCCGTAAATTATTCTAATTCCCCAAGATTCAAGTGATCAGACTATAATTGTGCATGTCGGCTCAGAGGAAAAGGCGTGCAGTAATAAGTCAATGAATTCAATTCGGTGGGCATGGGACCTTCAGTTATACAGTCTCTAGGTCAATTGTTTGTGTTTATGCTCGAACTGGAAGTTCAACCTCCGACCCTCATGTCGACGTTCGTAGTTAAGTCACTCAACAGCGAAATCTTACTTTAAGGAACTATTCCGGATATCTGTTGGGTTGGGGTGTCTTGAACTGGTATCTGTCTGTGGAAAAGTAAACCTCACATCAGCTTCACATATAGGGAGGTCAGTTCGCCGTTTACTATGAGCAGCCAGGCATTACTTTGCAAAACAATTTCCCTCTAATGCCGCCAGTGGTGACGCACAGGTAGTGCCTCAGTCAATCCCCTCCGCCACCCTACCTAAGCGTCCACTCACTGATTGGAGTGACCTCTCATCTAGCCTTACTGTAGACGCAGTGCCGGGGGCAAGTTCATCAGGTGCAGATTTCTAGGCCTGGCTAAGAGGGGGGGCGTTGTCCGCTTCCGTGGAATGCCTTTTTACTCCAGCGGCTGGACGACACAGTTTTCAACCTGCCTACAGACCAGGGCTGCGGCCTGACAGGATGCTGTGAGCTCTCGACGCCATCCTTCCCGTTCCCTCACCAGCCTGGCGTCAGAATCTCCTGGGGGGGGGGGGGGGGGGTGGAGACCATCTGAGGAGTCTGTGCCTGCGTGACTCACCAAATGCTTTCTACTCCGGCCATAACTTCAGTCTGCGACCGCCTTGGAGTCAGCGCGCACACGCTAGCTCACCGACCACCCCATACCCCCGACCACTCACTACCGGCTTTCCCTACTTCAGACATAACAGGTGTGTCATATTCAAGCTGCGCGGGAAATAGAACTTCGGTCTTTTACTTGTTCAGAAGAGTTTTCCACTTAATGAACACTCAAGTAGACCAAAATAAACACCATTAGGCCAAAGCAAGTTATAAAAGCAGCTTGAGTTGCGGAATGTACATTACCTCCAACATAAGATACCCATGCAATATTCACCCAGGTGCCGGTTTCTAGACCCTGAAGGCGAAAAACAGCTCAGTATCTCAACTTCTGCTCAGGTCGTTTCAATTGGGCTTACTTGATCTTCTTCCTTTATAGGCCCTGGCAGGAGCACCAGATCATAACCTGGAATATCTATCAGAATGCCCAAGGGAAGGCATTGAGACCCATTGATGAGCCGAATCCATCGTAACTGTGTCATTCAGGGGCAGAATGTCGGTAAGCCATGTTTCTGAGTCGTCTGTGCGGCATATTATGCAAAATGTTTGCACTAATAATTGCTTGTGGAAAGTTTAAAAAACGAAAAAACTTAAGCTAAGACGATATAGTTGAGGAGTAGGAACTAGGTAGATATATAAGGGAAAATTTGCTATTCCGGCTACCTAATCGAATGATAAAATGTGCACCTGCTACGGACTTTCTACCTCTGGACTCAATGTTTTTATAAGTGTCTCTCATCAGCTTGGCCACTTGTCATCGAACTGTCATAATTTACTTAGTTGTAAAAGTCTTACCTTCTTTGATTGTCGAGGAAATAAATGCGCGGATTCGGAGTCAATCGTCTCGAACAAACTGAAATGCATCCACTACGTAATAAGTTATCTTACTGCCAGCACAAGTATTAGCTAAGAGCATAGACACGTGTGATTTGCCGAGCTTTGCAGTAGCTGATGGATTTCAGCTCAAAAATTCATCGCAATCTCCAGACCGAGCACGAAAAGGTCATTTCCAGAGGATCCCCTCCAAGTTCACGCGTTACTTTCCTCGAAAACTAAACAAGACAGAATGGAAACTGGAATACATATATATTCCAGAAAGCACGCGGGAACACTGGGACATTCACTGATGAGTCTGGGCTTCAAGCTAGTATTTTTGCCGTCAGTATGGTGAGCAATTACGTAGTTGTTAAAGTACTATAGCCGGTGTCAACAGATAGGTAATCTTACCATCAGAGCGACAGACCTTGGTGGAAGTTAGGATATGATATCGGATGGTTTTTAATCTCCCTTTCGGAATTCAGCGAAATTCACGACTCAACTGTAAGAAAAATATTCACCAACCTCATGGGTTTTCTAATTCATGCTCTTTCTAGGTACATTAAGCGCGTTTTGCCTTCTTGGTTTTAATTCCTTTTTTTGTCACTACTTTCATTTTTAACGAGGTTCTGTGTTTTCGGCAATAGTTTGAATGACCAAATTTTCCGCAATCAACTGTGGATATAGACTCTACGGTCCAGAAACTATCCTTTGGTAGGCATACAGTACGCTTACTGTTCCTATCAATTCTTTCAATTCTGATAATGCATGTAAATAGAGAAATTTGGGTTTTACGGCCGATGGTCATCTTCCTGATATCATATTTAGTCCTCAGATGTTGCGAATACGCTGAAATGAATAATTTTGATGAAGTATTTGGCCGGAAATTCATGCGAAAACGGCCTATAGACTGATGTTGAGCGGTAAATAGTTTACGGAATGGACGAAGGACGTCGCCTCTAAAATATGGAAATTGAAATCGACACGAGCAGACAGTTTGGGAACAGGCGTGCTTCTGCAGCAGTCTCGTGTGAGCAAAAGTCAACCACAAGAAACGATGGGCTGCTTCCGCCCCCCCCACCCCCTCCCCTCCGAACCATTTTGAACAGTTTACTTTTCCACGCACGGCCGCACACCAGCTCTGTTTATCTTTGGCATACCACACAGCCGTAAGTTCCCCCGTTTTTAACGGCCTCCACGCGCGTGGAGTCTCCAAGGCGGGTGGTAGTGCCGTGGTAACCGGGGTGGTTTGGGGCATTACCAGCAGCCCCGTTACCAACTTAGCACAACCACGACGGTTGCCAAAACGCCCAAAACGCTTGGGTCCCCATGTTGACATGACCCGCCGACACGGGGACAGGCGCGGCGCGGCACCGGATGGATGCGGTTGCGGCGTCGTTGTGGCCTTTGACCGGTGACGCCAGCAGCAACCGGCGTGAAGTCAGCCGCCCGCTGCACATAAGTTTCTGCGTCCTGTCTACAGCTTCCTTTATGCAAACATACCCGCAAGGTTGCACAGCTACGTGCCCATTGTTTTCGTACAAAAGTAATTCGCGAACCACGGCGCTCATAGCTGTGACAGAGCGACGTGAAAGTCTCGTCAGCTGGTTTGCTCGACTTCGTAACGTAAGAACGGTGAACAATGTGTGCACAGCATAGGTGGACTCATTTTAGGCTCCGTGCCACACAGCAAACAGCGTTCAATCTCAACCACTAGCGAGCGCCTCCGCAGTTTAGTGTGTCACAGCTGTCACCTCGCACGCTCTGTGTTGTTTGCTAAAGCGCCAGAAACGACTTTCACTTTTCACCTGTTGCTTGCTTTGGAAAAAATGTGGCCTCCAGCGAACAACGGAGTAAGCGTGCCGGGAAGCCTCGCAGATAACACCTAAGGGAAATTAGAGCAGAGTTTACACCTTAAAGCTCATTTCTAGCCGGAAATTGTCCCCAGTTCGGTGTTGAAATCGGGGTAATTCTGTGAACGCCCCGCCGGGCAGCAATTAGAGAAGAATGAAGTGGTATTTAGGTTCGTGAACCAACTACGAAACGTCAGCCCTCGGTACCTGTATTGAACAGTTGCTTAAAGAACTATGGACGTTCTTCTGGTTATGTAAAATGCCGGTTATATCTGCATTGCGTGATGTTCCTACTGTTTTTAAACAAAAGATTGGAGCTGCCTTGAACTTACTGGTTTTCTAGAGGCCCAGCTACAAGTTATCCCAGTGAGAGTTGTTTAGGTGGCTCCAGCTGAACATGGGAATAGAAGAGCCCATTCGCCTCTTAATAAACCTCTGCGCTAAATTTCAGAAAGTCTACCTATGGATGTATCCTAACCCTAGTGCTAACCCAAAACAAAATCGCAGTCCTAGGCTTACCCTTATTTCTGCCATAACCTTGATCTAAATTCCGATCTGAACCGTAATCATCATCTCCCTGGAATTTATTTCAAAGCCAAACGGAGGTCTCATTCCTGGGTGCTGACACTGAGGCCTATATAGGCTATCCTTACCATTAGCTCTAAGCAGACCCAGGCTGGAAAGTCAAAACGGAAACTCGGATCTGTATCTCTATTAAGCTTTCATCATAAATTTTAGATAAGACTTATGAGTATACTTGTGGCATTTAAGTCTTCTTTTGGCTTATTTTTATCTATACCCCAAATGCATCCTCGAGGATATGTAAGCCTGTACCCCTAATACCACGTCTACCTCTGTTTCAAATGACCTTACCACTGAACAAACTATTCACTTGAGATGGTGCCAGCTAGCCTAGTTTTTTCCTGATGTCAGCAGAACACTTAGTCAGGGCCTGGCTGAAAATGTCCTTCACTGTTTTTGACACGGGAAAAAACTTAAGAGGTCGATTCAAAGCTTAACGTTTGTGTAAACCTTTAGAGGTGTTCAAAGATCGAGAGCGGGAACTATCTTCTATTTCCGACAATAAAAACGAGAGAGAGGGGGACGCCACAATAAAAAAGATCCCCGGAAACAAAGGTTTCGCAGATTGTATACATTGCTAATAACATTTACAGCTTTTCCGTGGTTTAGGTGGGAGTTAAGTGACCCGATTTCATTGCTGGTTGGAACAGGCCGATGGTTCCTAACTGTAATGTTTGTCCCATCTCGTGACATGTTAACCATAATCCTGCATGACGATTTAGTCTAAAAGGAAGGACTTTAGTGGTATTTTATCAATAAATAGCACTAGGCATGACTCCCAGATGTTTCTGTAGCAGGAAATCTCGACTTTTGCATGTGTGTCAGTCTGGCTTCTTGCAAAAAACCACCCCCACTAAATATGACTACTAGAGTATTAATTCTATCTTCTGATTTTCGATCACTTTTCCATTAAAGTATGCAAAACCTCTCCTTTTTAGGACATCTTTTATGGCAAAGTATCTGCTTTTCGTATTTTCTAATCGAAGAAGGAGCAGCTCCCATTTGTTTACAGAAGATATTCGACTCCCAATAGTGTCTAAGTCAGCCAGCAGTCGTAGTCACGATAAGAAATTTTCCAACTACAAGCTATAAACTTTTCGAGTAAGAAAAGTTCTGCGTCGTTTTACACGATTAGAAAGGTACCGTACACAATTCTGAAAGCCATGCAATGAGTATGGACCATTTTGTATACATCCTAAAGACCCTTATGAAACGCACTGATACGACTTTATTCAAGTAGGCATTTCGCAGTCTCATAATTGCGAACTTCATTTTGAACCAAAAGATACCCCTTTGGCGAGCAAAAAAGGTTAAGGCGAGCCATCTGCACTAAAAACGATGTGAATGACAGCATATGTTGATGAATGTTTTCTGTAAAAAACGTTTGGATTTTAAAGGCCATCGAAATCTAACGAAAAAGCGCAAA
Source organism: Ligula intestinalis (assembly GCA_036362985.1). Lineage (NCBI taxonomy): Eukaryota > Metazoa > Platyhelminthes > Cestoda > Diphyllobothriidea > Diphyllobothriidae > Ligula > Ligula intestinalis. Next base: position 74,472,278 of record JAYGXS010000001.1, on the reverse strand, counting down.
ATATCACGTATTCATTTTTGGCGAAAGTGAATTTTACAAGCAGCCGAAAGGATGCTCTCCAAAGGCAACATCTCAGTATGATTGAAGAATCCTGTGATTATGCTGCATGATACTCAATATTACATCGCAACCTTAGTAATACTTTCTAACCGCAATCCTGTTTCCTGGACTACGTCACCTACAGTAGGAAAAGGTTGTCTTTAAATTGTATACTCAAACAAGGGGCCTATTTACATCATTAAAATGTTTCAAATTATGCGAGTTTTTAGAATGGTACATGGTTCGTTCAAATATCCTCGTAGCTTGTCGTTCATTAATGACCCATATGAAGTATATGAATTCAAAAGTCAGCATCCCGCCTTGTGCGAAATACTACAATGCTACATACTGCATATATATTATAGCTCTACTGAGGTAATCCTTCCTAGTCAAACGTGCATTCCAGAATTGTTTTTTCATGTTTTCTGAAATCGATGACTGACTGTCACTACGAGAACCGGATAAATTTCATGGTATCTAATACAGAAGCAGGAACATGTGTCTCTCTGAGCACTTAATCGTTTCAGTGGTGACCTATTGTTTAGACCATGCAAACTCTCGGAGGGTCATCTTGGGGATCAGCATTTGCAACAGAAACGACCTCATCTTTTTTTTAATTGTTAATAATGCACCGTGATGTTAAATAAATCCACCGAATAGGTACTACGTAATTTTATCACAAAAGTACAGAGTGTGCACAAATGTGGAATCTTAACGTCGCCTTGTACGGGCTACAATAACTGACATATTTTTACCCCGGATACTAAGTTCCGAGACATTTTCGGGTCTCTGCTGGTGACTTTCATCGTTTTGTACCAACAATCAGACAAACTACTGTTTTCGCACGCACCTTCAGGGTCAAGTGCGCATTTCTTCAACTTAATAACAGCCGAAGGTATGCGACGAAGAAAGCGCATGCCGAATCTCAGGTCATGCTAGACCGTTTTTTAAGTTCGCCCTAGACTTTGTAGCTCCTAACGGCATGCATTGCGAACAAACGTCGAGTAGAATAGGACAATCCAGTACCAACTGGATTTGAAGTAAATTGCTGTATGCCAAAAAGAATAGGGCAAAATTTACGAAATTGAGGTATCTGAGGCCTCTCGATATATCACACGCAGTCATAATCTCAAAGGGGATAAAATGCTCCTACTGGAAGCCCAAAAACGAAAGAAGAAGGGAGATTGCTTTCCCTTAAAGTGGTCTGAGTTGCCTCGCGTTTCTGCCAGCCTTCCGATTCATAATGAGAGCGAAGAAAAGCGCCATGACAAATCCCATAGAAGGCACTAGCTGCTACGTCCCTTCGCTGGCTCGCAGTTAATGATATGCACGTTGTAAAGCGACTCATGAGCTGAAGCACTTCTGTTATTTGGTTAAGAAATTAATCGGTGGTCGGGTCGAATGCCCATCCACGCGTCGGGTGACCGTTCGTAACAATGACAAGCCCGTTATTCAAAAACAAGGCAAGATATACGCCGTGGAGAAGGAAAAAATTCCAGGGATTTGGTTATCGCTGGCCGATGAAATGGGTCATAATTTTACAAAGCCAGGCAAATCCAGGCATACATTCGCAGATAGAACCCTTTTATTATCTTTTTGTCTAGGTCCTCTACTCTGATCGCCGTTTCACTGCGGAGATTTTCACTTAAACAGTCGGTTGAAAATTTTTCCTGTTCACTCCTTTTCTAGTAGGTAAACAGAGGAGTGAACGAGTCGCTAATTGATGCTAAACTACGCCGTTGGCAAGTTGACCGTGACCTGTGAACTCAAGCCATACGATCGAAGCAAACCACCGTATACCACCCAGCCCGTATTCATCCCAGAGATAGGAGCAAGCAGTATCCACAAGACAGCCTCAAATGTCTGCTATCTTTAAATTAATCCGATGGTTAACCCTCCTACCAAGAGCGCAGCTTCGATCCACCGCTACAAAATTTGCATCACGGTACCCGGCCTCCATTAATGCGACCGAATTTCATTCGTTTGTCCTTTACTGTCGCAAGCGTTTGGATTTCAACAAAGTGCCGATTGTGTTTGTTGTCTCAGATGATAACTGCAGGGATTTGTGGCCTTTATACAAGTTATTATCCCGACGAAAGTAAAAATATGTACTATTGCTTTTCGTTACTTGCTTCACTTTTCGTCTAGGAATCCGCATGTACTAATTTTACTTGTCACGCAGAATGACTAGCTTTGGAAATAATGAATTGCATAATAGGTGTGACCTTGCAACAGCATTGTATCACCTAGAGGAACTAGCTGTAGATACCTCCGTTAGCCAATACTGCAAAGTCGACCGACCAAGCAGAAACTATTACTAAACCAATTTTGTCTTAATGCTTCATTACATTTCCTCCTCAGTGTCTAGTCATAAAAACAGGCCGTGTTCTGAAGTGCATTCCTCTATGCGCCTGCTAACACGAGGTAGCAGGATTAGAACATAGAAATAGTTTAGAGAGGACACTGTTCTTCCTCAAACTGGAACTCTCATTATTGCCATACTTAGTGCATTTTGAACGTCCAGTAGACCGTGCGGAGTGTCTTTCGCAGACATGTGTCCTATCAGGGAAGCCACTCTGTGCGACGACACGTAATTTGCGAAAGTTTTAGAAGATAAATTGGCTACGCCGACCGGTCCTGTGCGTTCAAAAGAACTCCGTCGCGGCGCCGCAGTTACCATGGCCGACAGCCATCAACCCAACAGCCAGTGGTTCATCACCTATCGCGGCTACCAGTTCCCCCTAACACTGATCAGGATTTTGATCCCAATTCCCCCCCCACTTGCCTCGACAACCACATTATTTGTTCTACCAACCCGTAGATTTTACTAATGAAATCCAAGACGTGTCAGTTACAAAACAGTGATTTCTGTTATAACAAGGGAGACTTCAGGGCCACATGAAGGATCTAAGGTCAGAGTGCCAATTGGGACCTGCTAGCAAATACTGCTAAGCTACAATTTTGAACTCGGTCGATTCAAGCCATATTTCTCGGTTATTATTGGTGAACAGCCGAAACATATTGGAGGCGCTATTGCCAAACTTGACCAAAAGATGAAGATCGAGACGAATAAGCAAATTTCGATATAATTGGCAGTGTAGAGACAACAAAAATCAGAAAACTCGACCAGCATACTCGTTCAGAACGTCCTCTCTAAAAGCAACAGCAGTCAACCGTGCGCAATTCTCGACTGTGAGATCACTTTTACCACACTAGACACCGCACCAGGAAAGCTGACGACCAGTTTTAAATCCGCCTTTCGACTAATAGAGGCGTCGGAAGAGATGAAAGGCCTAATCTACCACAAAACCTCCTCTTTGGTCATGCGATACAAAAAAGTGTCAAGCTATTAGTAAAAACGACCCACAGGCACTAAACGTCTAGAACCCGCTAAAGCCATTATCCACTTAGCGTCCGGCACAGGTCCCCTCATATTCATACTGGATACTTCCTAGAAATCTGCCCAATTATCCTAAAAACCATGTCAAATTGATAAAGAAATTATCTGATAATCTGAAGAAAGAAAATAATGGCAAATCTCGTAGTAAGATAAACGTGCATACAGAAAAAGTGGTTTCTGGTGAAATCAGCAGACTACGCCACGGCAAGGTTTACGGTTTTCTAAAAGTACAGCTCCATTTCAAAACAATTAGCGAGAGGCATAACAAATCGAATTTTGGTTGAGTATTGCAACGAGAAGAGCAAGTCTTTGAAATCTAAATGTCTACTCCAGCCTCTAAAACGCCACCAACAAACCTCCTTCACTCTTAGTAGACAGGCGGATGAACAAATTGAGGGAAAGCCAGGGACTCGCGGATAAGGATTTAGTTCTGAAACGGCCTTTTCAGATTTGGGGGTTCGTTATGCCTGTGACATTTTCATCATTTGAAAAAACACATCGTACCGAACGCCACAGAGAAGTACCGAACTCATTTGACCCATATATCCAATTCGCAGTGGAGGTGGAACCAAAATACCCAAGTTTTCTTCCTCCCAATATTTCTGCATCCGCGTGCAATTGACAAAATACAAACTAAAGTAGTCAGCAAACCCATCAACACAATAAACTACTGCACTTCAACAGCTATTACTAGTGGTTTTAAAATTGCAGAGGTGTCCGGACTTGATGGGTTTAAACACACTGCAACACGCTAGCCGACAAAAGAACAGGACAGCTACACCTTTCCGCTTCATGGCCAACGGATACCGCCAAGCCACGCGGTTGAACAAAGCAGACATTTGGCGATACTGCCCGATAACAAACTCACTTAATGGAAAAAGGGAGGAGGCACCAGATGTACAAACGCCCGCAAACACTCAACCACCCGCCATCGAAGTGATGACTAATAAAGCAAGCCGTTATAAACCCGCCAGAAATCCGGCAAATGCCAGGGCTAGGGGGTAGAGAAAGGCACTCAGCGCAATGCCGACTAATTTGACGACTTGTTTGAATTTTTTCTCAGTCTTGCGCATATACTACTTTAGCAAAGGGAACCGAACAAGCTCTGCGAAACGGTGGAAATATCAATAAGTTACAGTGAACCATTCCTTTTTTTCAATAGCAAGGGGAAAAGAAAACTCCTGCCCGGAAAATAAAGCAAAAAAATACGTATGACGGTGCAGAAACTATCAACGTTAACCTGGGCCTTCAAAGATAAGGCTGAATCCCTTATTCAGGGTCTTCTCTGTCTCTGTCCTAGTGGAATATCCCGGATGCGCATGCCTGTGCCCAGTATACTCTTAGGCATGTGGTTGTACCGTCAACTGCCCTGTCCAAATTACCCGAAGAAACACGGGACTATTCCATTTGTAACTGCAGCCTTTACTACAGACTCCGAGAACGCAGTCGCTTAACGACTAGCTATTAATAAATTATAGGACCTTCCAACGGAACCTATGGACAATGAAATGGCCATCTACGGTTAATCTGCTGGTTCGAGGCAATGAAAGCAATACACCAGGTGAGGGATTCCTCGAGGTTTGAACGGGTGACATGGGCCGTTCAAAGGCAATGCTCTAAACGCTTGAGCAACTGGACTCACTCCCCGCTGACTGCAATTAGAGCAATACTGTGGGATAGGCAATAGCATTTCAATACTGCTCCACAGTACTTGGTTTTAGCAAGCACAACACTATGGTTTTCCCACCGACGGGCGTGTGTGTCCTAGGCGAAAGATGAGGTTTGTTTGATTAAAGGCTATCTATTTTTGCTAACTGGGCGTGAATGGATACACACTGACACCACGACCTTTTTGAAGACTAAGACACCTGGAAAATCAAGACTTCTTTTATATACTGTCCAATTTTAAAGTTGGTACTGTTTTTATGCTACGTGTATGTATTGGTTTTCAGGAGCGTACCTTTTGAAATGTAAGTCCTACAAATAATCCCAAATTTAACTAGAAAGACATTGGAAACGCAGGCATTTTCTGGAATTAAGCATCGAAACTCTACAAAAGCAAGCCCAAGAATAACAAATTAGTGTTACTGCCAATGTCTGATTTGGATCCAAGCAAAGAACTTGACGGTGACACTCAGTCATTCCGTTGGCTCAAGTATTAGCGCAGGAGAGGTGTGAATCCGATTTTTTCACAAATTATGGGAAAAGATAGATCTAAGTGCAGATTTAAATAGTTTTCCACCTAGAAAATGAGTGTTAATGAAAAAATTTTCTACTTGACTTCGCAAAAGTAGTTTTCGAGCTAAACTCTATGCACATTACTGTCAGTAAGTTTGTGATGCTACATGCTCTTCAGCAGCAAGGAGGAAACATTTTTTTTCACTTTCAAATCCTGACTCGTAGAACGCGATTTGGGATTCCACCGGTTTTTTCAGGTCGAGTCAGCAAATTTGACTAACTGCTGCTGAAATCTGCTGTCAGGACTACATAAAAGTTGAAAAATGTGGTTTCTTTTGGACTGTGAACACGCCATAGTTTTTGTCCGGTACTAATGGAGATTAATGAGTAATCAACTTAAGCTACTCACGCGGTAATCATATTAGTCTTACCTACCAAAAAGCTCATTTGTACCAGGCAGCTCTGCAAATGCTTGCCTGTCGACTTGAAAATTGTCTCCATGAGACGAGGGGACAGTCACCCGAACTTAAGGATGACTAAGAAGCATAGTGAGACTTCTCTCGTCACCTTTGACCAGAGCACTAGCATTTACCCTTTTTGCTCAGTCATGCATATGGGATGCGGTTTGCCGCCGCCCAGTCTAACATTTTAAAACTCCCCGTTTAAACCACTGGGGAATAGAACAACTTCCTGGTATTACTGCGAGTCAAACTCCCACTGGATGCAATTTCCCTCCAGTGCTAAACGTAAGTTTTCCTATGACCTGAGATGTCTGGTCTAGTTTGAGGCAGTATGAAGGAAACAGTAGGAGTATAAAAGGTATATAATTGGTTAACTATCTCTGGGAGCTTCTTAATCGCTTGTGTCTGGAATGGTGCAGAAAATTAGTAATGCGTCAAGATGCTAAACACGGTCATAAGGAGTGAACTTGTAGGCGATTTCAAGATGTTTTTTCGACGAGTGAGCGATAGACATAGCGTAATATCTGCCGTCGTTTTAATTTGAACTGCGATGGTGTATCCTCTAAGCCTAGCTTGATTGCTTGGGAAATTCTGTTTGGGCAGGCAGTTTAATGCATCAAGATTGATAAACTCTATACGATGCAGTTGGTTAGGCAAGTAAACTGACCCAAATGTGATAAAACGCACGGCTCCTGTTGAGACCTTGTAGATCAAGTGACTAGAAAGTTGGCTTTCATTGGGTTGCATCTCACCGAGTTATGAAAATCGGTCATGTTGGCATTGCAACTGGTCTAATTGAGTTTGAACAAATCCTAACAGGCACGTCATTCAATAACGAACTGCCTTCACTAAAATGACTGAAGCATGTATGCTGTTCGCGATTATAATTGAGGTAAATGGTTACTACTCCTGCTAGACGACAATTCTGTTGAGTTAATCCACCTGGTTTTGCTCTAGTCGATTGAAGTCCCATATTTTTGTCAAAATAATAATGTTTTTTTTGAGAAGAAGAAGAAGACTCGATCGCTGGGACAATATGTTTATTCGCCTGACGTTTCGATATCCGTCGCGGATTCGTCATCAGAGACATGAGTAGCAGAAAAGTCTTCTTCTTCTTCTCAATCGCTTCCTGGGACACGGATTTTCGCTTGTATTGGCAATGTTTTTTTTCTTCGATAAAAACCGTATTCTTTGTGTGTGAAAAAAACCCATAGTCCGACGTGGCTACTGTTCAGATAAAAAGGAAACCAAACATCTTCGGCCGTCGGTTGCTGTCCAAATCCTTACCTCAGGTACTCTTTTATATTCTTTTCGGTGAGCCTTTGGACAAAATGCGTCACATAAAATGGGCATTTATTTTTATGTTGACATCACGAACCACTGTATCCTTTGTTTTTATCAAGGTCCGTATCCAGACAGTTATTTATTGTTCCGAGCGCTCTGTACATGCATGAAATGTGATGATTGATCACTTTTTCTCAAGTAAATCCCTCAGATGTTTAGCAGGTAATCTTCCTTTCTGTTAGAAGACAGCAAATTAGTTTTTGATTAAGTCAGGTTACTCTGGTTGTTTAGTACTCTATCTCAGAAATCAGTACAAACTTCAGTGGTATAGAGTCAGAATTACAGGTTAACGAATTCTCTGCTTCTAAAACTATCGCCCGCAACCTTCTGTTTACTTCGTTGAACAACGTGAATATTATGCGCAATACTCCAAAACCAGGTAAAATCTAACTTGAATAACATTTGCCCAAAATGAAAAATTCATGCAGGCTCTCTGTTGACAAAATGTGTGACCAATCTCAGAAAGTCGAACAATATTAACTACTAATTTATTTTGGTAACTAACGATAATTCTGACAGGATTAACCAAATGCAGTAGTCGCCGGCTATTAAGCCCACCTCGGGCCCAGACCAAATCGGGCTTAATAAGCGGCGGGCGCATTAAGCGGAGAGTCCTAGTTCTTATTAGCAAACGCAGGGTAGGCAATATACATTACATACGCACTGTATTATGTATAGAGCTTGGTTATGTACAAGAAAAGAATGTTGTTTGTATGTATTTTACGTAATAACACAAAATTTATTTGCGACACGTAACCAGTTGCGCACGCAGAGAGATGAGAATTTCACGCTATCCTGCTGGCAAGTTGGGCTTTGTAGCCAGCGACTGGGCTTATTAGCCGGCGGATTTTGCTATGTAAAATTCCGTCCCAAGCTGACTTGGGCTTAATACGCGGCCGTAGGCTTAATAACAGGCGACTACTGTATCATTCCAAAATCATTCTTTTTAAGGTGAACTGCACTGTTGAAAATTTCATTTGTGAAATTCTCTTTTATTTATTTATTTCCTGGTGACAAGCCGATATTGTTTTTAGTGACATTGCAAAGTCTCCTGGGTATAAATACAAATGTGGAACCTAGTAAGTTTACCGGATGGCCGTAGGTTCTTTAAATAAAGTCAAACATAAGCAGGTGCGACATTCTGTCCGTTGATTATACAGTAGCCGCCGAAGACCATGCAACGCTAATTTTGAAATTTTCCTGGACACTTGTGCATATATTTGAACACACTATTGTGATTCATTCAGTTTATTGAATTTCGCAAAAGCCTTTTACTTATTTAAATCGTCATTTTAGTTGGGTTTATTCAGAGAAATAACCATTAGTTTTGGGAACTTGGGAGTAGGTTCATATAGAAGGGATTTTCTATGCTCTTACGAAAGAGCGAACCAAACCGCACGTTAAAGTTGATAATACTAAGAAGGAACTCCAAAATAAAAAAGGTACAGAAAATATCCCTTCCAGAACTCGAAAATTTTATGCAAAATTGTTCAGATTGAAGTGAAGCCAAGTTAAAGGAACCAAATTTGTTTGCAGTAAAATTGAACATATGTGTTTAAGAAATTATGTTTAGCTAGCTGGTGAAGTTTTTTTGTAAAAAATGCATTAACATAAGAGTTTATGTTTCAATGCAGCAATGAACTTCAAATTTCCTTCAATAAAAACCAAACGTCTAACATGTTTTCGTAGATTTAACACAAATAACGCCTTAGTAAATGTAAGTCGTGAAGAAAAATAGTTTTTTGTATACTTTATTTAGAAACGAAACAGACGAAAGAATAATAAGTGCTTCAAAAAATGGCAATGTATGTGGCCAGTTTTTTTTAATTCGCCAGTATATATCTGAAAGATGAATTAATCTACTTATGCGGAAGGTAAACCATTATAAAGAGAAAAGAAAGTTCTGTTATTTCCAGTTAAATTGAATCGTTTATCTTCAGAAAACTTAAAGAAATTCTCAAAATTCTCAAATTTCATTGTGACATTACGTTGGAGAAATTTAATATACACAGAAGTTCGTCAGCCGAATATCTAATCAAAGCAATTTCTAAGAGGTAACCTTTTATGGAAAGATTTTATCAATCTTAGGAATAGTAGTTGCAGAGTTATACTGCTGACATGATTTACTCTTGACAATGTGATTTGCTGTTTCGAGGCATTTCTACAAAGAATCAACATGGTCATCATTCTAAGAACTAATATCCAAAAACTCTTTCTTTCGGTAAATTCTCTTTATATATACCTTATTTTAAAGGTTTTGGTGTAAACGTCGAACAGATGCGCAAATTATGAATTGATCAGTGAAGATAGTAAAAACAAGCGATTTGATGACACACTTTTTTCGATGACATTCGATAAATACGTAACCGGTAAGAACAGGCTTTACTTAATATTTTGACTAAAGAAATATTTTTTTTTATATAGAAAGTGGTTGCTTCAAGTTTTCAACTTAACACAATAGCTGAATGTATTGTTCTAATCTAGAGCGCTTTTTTACTTCTCTAGAACCACGGCATTATTGAGAAAATTTCATATTCCTTTGCGAACACTGAGTAATTTTTATAGTTATTTTAAGTACTTAATAGGCCTTATGCCGTTCATTATTATTTCTATGTTTTCCTGAATACATTCACACTGGTATTGGAGTAATGACCAAACATATACAAATTAAGGAAAATTACGTGGTCAACGGTGACCACTGTACTTACCACCCTAATTATTTGACACCATTTATGGTCGTTGAGTATCGTGTAGCATTGTGGCAAAGTCCAGAGTCAAGAGTCCGAATAGACACATGGTAAGTTCTTGAATGTAACATTTAGCTTGATGTATTAACGGGAGCCTTAGCTTGATGTATTACAAGTCGCTGAGTCAGCTTTTTGTCACGCAACCGCCATCTACAGGCTAAACTATTTGTGTCCTTAAGAGAAGGTGACCGTTTGTTTACCTTCCAGGCTGCGGTCTCTAAGGCGCAGAATTTATCCAAATCTCAGGCACCTGATGCAGCGGGACCAACTGGCCCAGCCGGGTACAAGTCAAAGAGTGGGACCGATGCGTACAGGGGGAAAATGAACCCATAAACAGGGTATCGTTCTCGGTTGTCCCCAAATTTCGCAAATTTTATCGTTTCCTCTGCTGTCCTCCTTAATTGGCCTCTTCTTCTGGGGTTACTCTCCCGTATTAGAAACGCAGCACGCGGAAATGTGAAGAGGAGAGGGGATGACACTGCTTGTGGGCTCCTATGTGCTGGCTCGGCGAGCGAAAGGACGTAATGCGATTGTTTATACTCCATTAAAGGTGAAGCCTGATCCTCCATAGCGTCCCGATAAATTCTTCTCCGTCAGTGTTTTGTGGGTTTTTCTGCTAATTCTGCTGCTTTCAATTTCAAGACGACTTTTATTAACCTCCCCATTAACTTGGTCACAGAATCTTCAAGTGTTTTCGCTCTCTATATCTGATATAAAACGTTTGATTTATCATCTAGGAGCTTCAGGAACTTGGCAACATAATATGGCTGCCTAAGTTAGATATGATGCTGATTTTATGATGCCAACTGGGTGCCTCAAATATAAAAAAATAATCTCTGCAGAGATACCGTATGCGCTATCAGGACCTTAGCTGTAACTTTATTTTTCGACTTCATACTTAAAACATGCAGGGAGCCTGAAAAAGTCAAATTATCCTGTAAAAATTTACTGTGACAGTGCCTATAAAGCGGCTTTCAACAGACAGTTCAGACGATCTTTAAGGACTGCTTTCTTTATAGTGTCTATAGTGTCTTTCTTCTTTCCCGTAACCTCCGCGACTTTCGATCTTTGGTAAGCATAGGTTGAGCAGTCAGATCTTCATACCAGTAATACGTATGGGAGAAGCATCAATTCGATTATTGGAGTTTCGACAAGAAATGCCTGCAGACTAAGTTCTATTTACTGTCTTTCAAAATTTTAGGAAGGAGTTACGTACATATCCCATGCGTTTTTCCTGCTTCACTTCTGTAAGTGGAGGCCTACAATTTCTCGCTATATAACTGTTGATACGTATATGGTCAACGATGAATGGGACCTGCTTGTGTTGCAGCACCTCCCTCTCTGGACACACTGATAGATGCACTCCCATGCACAGCTTGCATACGCAATGACTCCATGCGCGAACGACGTATACATGTCTAAATGAAAATATGTTGATCGGGGAAGACCTAACCAAATTAGTCAGAGTAAAACGTTGTCGAATTTAAATTTAATCCCCAGTAAGGTATTGTCGCGAGTCCATCCTCCTGATGTGATAAGTCTTTGTTAGGCACAACAGTTCCTGTCAGCCATTTCTTCCTCAAATAGGAGTGTGCATTGCCGTCATAATACATTCTGGTTACCGACGTGAAAATAAGCCTGCGTCTCCGCACAGGGCAGTTTTGCTTATCTGCGCCCGTTACGAAGTAATGATAATATTTGCTCGCCAGAGCACTACAAATTAAGGTGCCAGTTGAAAAATGCGGGACGGCTGTAAGATATATTCGATGGGATTTTCACGCGGTCGCATATCTGTGGATTGGCATCCGGCACGTCAGTTGCCAATCGTCAAACATTCGTTGAGGGTAGTACTGGCCACTGTCTCGGAGCATGCTTTTCAACTTTTCAAAAGACCTTTATGTATGACAACTCTGAATAGCAAATGGTAACAAAAAACTGCGTCAAGTGAAAATATCCATGTGGATTCGCTACATCTTTTGAATAATGAGTCAATTCTGGAAACCGGTTTAACTCTAATTGATAGAACGCTTTGGACTACTGTGGGATCGGGAATCTGGTACTTCACTGGCATTAAACGCTGGTGCACAAAAGAGTCACCATGGTCACTTTGAAATCCCATAGGAAATTTGAAGCTACAGGTAGCAAGCATTGTTGTGTAAAGTTAATACCCTATCTGGCTATGTGATGATTATTGGCATCACTGTTTTTTCCCGAACCATATAGCATTTAACGCAAAAATTTCGCGATCTCGGTCACCAGCGAGACAATCTCCAAGTCGCTTGCCCATCGAGCAAAGGGTTCCTCACCACGATCATGGGCGCTTTCTGATCTGTAAACTAGTATGTCCAATATCAGGCTCTCTCAGTCGAAATATATACCTTGATAAGCGTCATGATTCCTCCAAGCTATATCTTTTTCCTACGTAGGTTTACCTGCCATTCCCTTTTATTGGGCTGATAAAGTTATTATCTCCCTTTACCTCCTCGCACTTCCCCAATCTGATGCATCAACTGTCTGCCTTATAAGGGCTAAAAATACCCTCTCCACGTTAATTTACTGCGCTCCACTGAGTTTTCACCTCTTCACCAATCAAAAGTGCACATCCTAGGACTTGAGACAAATTTACCAGTGCAATGATTGTTGCATTTTTGACAGCAGTCGCATCATGAGGGCATCAGGGTGGAAACAGAACTAAAAGTGATAGAAATGATAAAAACTGGAGAAACGACCCAGGGTCTGCAGAGTATGCTCCGTTTCGTCGCATCCAGCCCCTGGAGTAGGGAGAAGGATGACAAGGATGGCAAGACAAGGAGGAGGAAAAGAAGAAGAAGAAGAGCAGTCAGTCAGGCGGGCGGACGGACGGGGAAGGAAGAGCGGACGGACAGAGGAGAGAGGCAGACAGAACATGCATCTGAACCGCCACAATTATGGCTCCTCACTCGCTGTCTCTTTCTGGCTAAAGCGGCTGCACTAATCGCTGATCATGCAGTGTTCAAGCATTAATAATTTGAGTTTTCATGGCAAGCTGGAGTACGGTCCACTCCAAAAGGACCAGAAAAAAGGCAGAAGTAAAGAGAGCACATGGGATCGAAAAAGCAAATCGGCTCAACTGAACTAATGAATAAGTAATGGCAGTACAGCATGCGCGTTGCGCCGCGTGTATTGGCACAGAAAGGTAGACGTAAGTGGGAAGACTTTTACCAATCTCATAACTGCGCAAAGAATAGGAAATATCGATGACTATGGACGAGTGCACGTTGAGCAAAGGCTAAAACAACGGTCTGTTGGTTTGACTAGGTGCCAGTCCGAATTCCTGTTTTCCTCCTCTCAATAAAAAAACAGAATAGGAATGCCTTCCCTCGTAAGACAGTTTGCTTTGCACTTAATTCAAAGAAGGGTGAATACCTGTGTGTTCTAACCCTAGCCTTCATCAGAACTTTGCCTTAATCATGATTTTAATTTTCCTGAAATTTAGTGTACGGCCATCTGTATTACGAACGGTTCCTTTTTTTGTGTATGGCCGAGAGGAAGATATAAGCAATCCCCATTCACGTGCCGACCAAACTATTAAAATTCAAAAGAATACCAAACGAGCAGCAGACAGCAATGGTCCCGTTAGACGGGGCCCATCTGTCATCTTAATAAATTCTTAGCATATAAAATAACCAGTTCCCAATGTGGTTTCGACGTATTAAGTCTCAACCCAGAATTACAAAAATACGGGGATGTACGAACTTAGAGGCAGTATCGATATCACATCCGCTTCTTCTATGACGATTTTCAGAAAAAGACTAGTTCTAGCCCCCCTTGTGGTGTCAAGTCACAGTAGCTTTTGAAATCCACTTGATATAAGGTAAAGATAATAGCCATACGAGTCTCTGAGGTCAGTACAACCAAACAGATGATAGTTTCCTTACCAAAACTGGACTTCTCTCCAGCAGAGTGCACATAAAACCAGCTGCTCTGCCGTTGATGCTTTTATAACATCCGGGCACACGAATATTCATTGTACATAAATCATGACACTGACAAAATAAAAGGTCAAAAAGCGTTCCGAGCTCTACCATAATAAATATCCCCTACCGCAACCGATAGAACAATGAACCCATGTCTCAATGGTTAGGACAGTGGACTCCTAACCTCAGGTCGGGAGTCCATGCCTCAGAGGTTGCAATACCTGCAGTCGGATATGACTGGCTGATGAGAGCCAATAAACCGGAAGTGGCCGTCTCAGTTTCCATTTTCCCTGTCGGTAATGCTATTCTGCCTATAGTGGTCACCACCATGCGGCTGCTGGTGGGGCTCGAGACTGAGTCACAGGGCACAAACGAGACAAGTGTGGCCCTCAACGCGATCGGTTAGCACTCCTCTCCCTACCATTGTCACGAATTTATTATTCAGAAGGGAATTCAGTGAGGTGATTAGGGAACAGAGTGTGTGCTTTAGCGTCTAATTAGTCATCCCAGAATGGTTGGAGGTCTAACTTCCTACCTCTTGAACAGTAAACACGCTTTTGACTTTTGGCAATTTACTCTATCCCTGCCCTGACGTTGAGATGCCAAAAGAAGAGGGCGGCAAAACTGTTGAATTATTACTGTACGCCTTCATGTTGAAGAAAAACCCAGTTTTGACAATTGTCCACCTTGGTCTACATGAACTTCACGCAGACTATGTTTCCATTCGCTAGCTGGGGTGGTTGATTAGCAGCCGTTCAAAGGAGGCAATTATCAATACTCCTACTTGACTTACAGACGTTACGTTCCTTGCAAATTGCAGGATAAGATCCTATAATTTAATTATCTTCATTGACAAGTGGTTGCTTCGATCACAAACTTTTGCAAAGTAAAATTTACAGGCCCATGTAATACTCTGCTCAGTCATTCATGAGTTGCCCAACCTGTTGCATTTCAAGTGCAGTCTTCCAGCTAGACGCTCAAAGCTTCCTCGTCTACACTAGAAAATAGGCAGAATTACTGTAAAACCAGAAAGTATTCATTTTGCTGTGGCGTTTGCCATCATCGTTGTGAAGGTTTCGTGCTAAGTCACGTATACCGGAAAACCCATATTCCGACCCGCAATGAGATAAAAATCACCCAAGTTGTTTGCACGTTACCTCAATCCTCGATTAAAGAAGATGCTCAAGAGGTGACGGATCAAACGATCTCATGCAGTGCTCTGTCACATCAAATAAGGGAGTGTTGAGATTAGAGAACATTCTGAATAAAACTGTATTTTTTGAGTTTGTCATAGTTTGCAAAACAGGCGCTTTGTATAATTTTACTCCTGTGTATTGAAAGATAGTTGCAAACTCTTGAGAAAAACGTTTTTAAAAAGTTTAGCAAAAAGTAGAGAGCTTTTAGGTGCACTAAACCGTCTGAGGCAACTATCATTGTCCTATAGTTCGCATTATAAGCTGATGAGAAATGGGACTTGATGCAGCTTCTATACTGAGCCCTGAGGCCAGATATTCACTCTGACTTGATTACCCAGTCTGCCAGTTTAATGCCTCGATAACAGTATTGCCCACGACAATTCGAATTTGGGATAGAGCGAGTGGAGAGCGTACGCAAATAAAATGGTCTCCACTAGTAAAATACGAACCATTTCCCATTAATAGGTTAAGTTCGTGCGAAAATTTCGTTTGACAGAGTATCTTGCTCTCTCTCCATTTGCCGATTTTTCCACAATTGTGTCAAACGGATTATCGAAATCGACCAAATACCACAATAATAAATTGTGCATGTTAGACATCTGATGGATTCTATATCAATTGCTTATGAAATCCTGCTTTGGCAGTCAACTAAGTGCATTAGAATCTGTGGATTCCATAGGTTGCAGCAGGCTGGACGGGTAAATTGAGACAAGTGTGATTATATTCACGGCTCCAAGTTGGGAGCGAAAAGGTTCCGCAGTGGGGAGGATGAAATAATTCAAGGAACTCCTGTTTAGCTCACAATTTCGAACCATATTTTCCAAAATTCCAGCTTATTCAGCCTGATCCAACTAGTTGACGAGGATGCCAGGGGCAAGCGATAGATTTTGCATATCAGACTTAACATTGTTTACAGTTCTCTTTTCCAAAACCCTCGTCATTTCCCTCAATAAACAGCTATACGCAAACATTGATCATGATCAATGCTCATTTAAGTGATTAAAAACGACTCGGATGACATAAATTCCGGTGATGGAAGTCCTGTGAACGTGACATACGAACAGACTGACAAGCAACCGCGTTTTAGTTATGATAAAAGTGAAGCTCAGGGATAATCTGTGCTGACATAATCTCATCCGAATCGACAGACAATGGTTTATGAAAGCACGCATTTTTTGACACCATGTGCCAGGTTAAATAGTTTCAGGGGACGAACCTGCAGCTAGACTGGACAACAAAGATATGTAGTTGTTTGTCCCAGGTTAAGGGGGATGTACTCAGGATTGCAGCATCCTTTGGACTAAATTTCCAGGGGTAGGCGGGAGTAAGCAGCGATGTACTTGCATATCGAAGCCTGCTTAGAAACGCTAGCACAAATTTTGGCATATCACAATAGCTTAGATCCTATTATTTACCTGCTAACTTCAACTAGCTGCTGAAACAGTACTCCGACGCACGAATTGAGGCAAATGTTCGCATCCCAGGTACGTGTATAGAAGACGAAGGCGCTTCGATTGGCTCCTGTCTCCTATAACTGTTGCTCGTTTTTCGTTTATAGTTTGTCTCTGAAGATGGACCCCCACAAGAGCCCGAAATCTCAGAAGAATGAAATCATGACTCCGGTGATCGAAACGCCTTCGCCTTCAGTACTCCGACTATTTGGTCTGACACAGCGACCATATCTAACCCGAAGTTGTCCATTTTGACAAGAAAATGGTGACAGGCAAAGATTCTAAAAGACACAGTGCCCTTCAGTTCTTGGGGTCAGTTGAAGTACGTATAGCTCAACTGTTGGGATGCTTTTAAAGAGTGAAAAATAACCATTACTCGTTGTCTACGGTATCAAGAAGTTGCAATGTTTGGTCAGCTATTGAAATTGCTGCTGAACACGCTTTAATAAATAAATTAGAGCCCTCTAATGAGTCATGTGTAGTGAAACCGAAGAGCCCCCTGGACGAGTAGCTAGTTAGCTGTGCAATAAACTCTGACTAGATTTTCGCCTAGAGTCAAACACTTTCTGTCGCGATTATGTTTCCCTTAGTGGCCCATCGTAATCGCAATTCCTAGTTCCCTCTTGCTTAAACACAAAAGAATTGCAAACAACTAAGTAATATAAATACGTGCATAAACATGTGACTCACCTTTGTAAACTGGAACCCGACGGGTTCTTTGATGGACAGTCGCACCTCTGTGATGTTGACAGCGTTCGGAGGAGGGAAGATGAAGGATGGATAATTATCATTGACATCGGTGATGGCGAAGTTCACTGCCACACGCTGGGCAAGCCGAGGACTGCCATAGTCCTGGGCGCGAATTTTAAAGCTAATTATAGCCGCAGAAGGACTGGTAGAGTTGTCAGTGTCAACGATGCCTCTTCCGAAGCTAGAGGATGGGAAGCCAGAGCCAAATTTACTCGGGTCTTCAAAGGATGTCGCCTTGAGGAGGGCTTCTCGATCTATTGGCATTGAAGTGAACAGGCGCGCTTCATACAGGCTACCCCCAGAAGTCGGGATTGTCCAGTTAGCGGCATAGTTTGCGCTTGGACGACCTTGCAAAGGCCGTACCTCCAGTCGCAGGAAGGGGATCTGACTGCTCGGATTAGTCACATTTAGAGGGGTGTTGCTACCGCTGGTCTGTGCGCTAGAAGCAAAGAAGCTCTCCACATCAGCGTGTGCTGGCCAGATGTTCTTTTTATGCTCGACAGTAAACTCCACACGAGAGTTGATGTCCAGGTCAGCATCAAAGACTCGTAGTACACCCACAAGGCTACCCACAGGAGAATTTTCCGGCAGTTGAAAGTTGTACTCTTGTTTATCAAACGCCGGCGCATTGTCGTTTATGTCCAGTATCTGAATTTGAATCTCAGCACTGTTGGACAGGGGCGGCAGACCACTATCTGTTACAATAGCCTTGCACTTCAGGAGGGTATACTTTTCTCTGTCTAGACGTCCAGTGGAATGCAGGGCTCCAGTTTCTGGATCTATTTTGACCAGTTCCTGAAATGTCAGCGGACAATCCGGCGCGAAACTGTACTGCAGCCTAGCGTTCTCCCCAGCATCGGCGTCCGTGGCCCTTAAGCTGCCTATCTGAAAGCCGCCATCAGACCTCATTGCCTGGGAGTCTTCGTATACCTCCAGATGGTATTCTCTCTTATCAAAGATGGGGGCGTTATCATTGACATCAAGGATGTCTATTATACCCTTCTGGATAGTGCGCATCACTGGTTCACCCTCGTCCCAGCACTCTACGCTGAAATGCACCTCCAGATGCTGTTCTCTGTCGAATGACTGAACTGTAAGAATCTTGTACTTTCGACCGGAGCTTAAATCCTCCTTGATGCCCTCAATCTCCATGGGTTTAAGTACGAGAGCTCCGCGGATGGACTGATCCTTCAGACGACAGTCCACTTTGGCGTTGCGTCCCGCGTCCTCGTCACTGACGCTGACAACAGCCACATCACGACCACTTGGCCACCCCTCGGTCAGGGTGAGCTTCTCCGAGCCCGTAGGGGAGAAGATATGAATCCGGGGTGCGTGGTCGTTCACATCGGTCACCGTGACTATCACCGTAGTGAGGAAGGAGCGCTTACTGCCCAACTGCATACTGTCAGGTTCGTTCTTACTACTAGTCCAGGCTCTGGAGTGAAGCTGATTTTTAGCACGCACTGTCATTTGATAGCGAGAGGCGTCGCGGAAGTTGAGACGATTTTTCAGGAATATATCACCTGTCTGCTCGTTTATACGGAAGAAGCTGAGGGTGTTGGGGTCGGTCAGAAAGGGGTCCAGCACATAGAAAACTCTACCAAACTCGCCAGCATCTGCGTCGTGGGCAGTCACGGTGACAATTGTCTGATCAAATGGCACGTTCTCTGCCACAACCACGTTATAAACTGCCTTCTCGAAGACTGGAAGATTATCATTGACATCCTCTACTTCCACATTGACAGCCAGTCGGCAAGAGTGCCTGTCGTTTCCGTAACCGTCATTAGCATTAACAAAAAGATGATATTTCTTCGTCTGCTCATAGTCCAGGGGTTTGAGAAGGCCGAGGAAAAGGTGCACCTTCTCTTGCGTCATGTGCGAGGAGTGGGGATAGGTGAGGGAGGAACTGTCAATGCTTGTCTTGTGCAGAGTGAAAACTGAGCTTGGGTTTCCTGATTGATCTTCTAGAGTAATTTGATCCCATTGTACGGAGTGACCCAGAAGAGCGCTGTCAGGGTCTTCCGGAATGTAGAGACGAATGCGAGTCGTGTCGACGTCAGCATCCTCACGAATGGTGACTGTCTGAGTCTCAGTAGGGATAAAGCGACAGCCGTTATCATTGGTGTCTCTCAGCGTTACAATTACGTCGACGATAGCGAAAACGTCAGCAGATCCGGTGGCCCGACGTCCATCGTCATCCGCGGCTGCCGCAGCCAAACAGCTGACACTGAATTTGAGTTCACAGTTTTCTTCCAGCCGCCGATTCAGCGAAGTGCATAGAGTTTCTCTGTCTAGTCTAGCTGCCACTGTAATTTTGCCAGAGTACTTATCCACCAGGAAGTACTTTGAAGCGTCTTTGGAATTGCTTACTTTGATGTAAACTAAGTTGCCACTGAATGGCGGTAGGTGGGAGCTGAGTGAACCCACAAGGGTATCACCCGGTACCTCTTCATTGATTTCAAATCGTGCCACGAGGCAGTCTGCAGGTGGCAGGAGGAATGTAAACAGAAGCAGTCCCAGGAACCAGAGGGGAAACTGCATTGAAGGGCAGATCATTTGGCCTATTTGTCTGTGGTAGGAAATGTCTTCGAATGTCTTGCGCTCAGTCAGGTGGCCATGACTAGTCGTCCCATCCAGTTCTGCGGGACACAGATTCACTTGATTGCGAGGCCGCAGCTGCACGTGGCTTTACTACCGGTTCGGATGGAATTGACGCTAGTGGTTGCTGCCTTGCGTGCGAGGTTGACGCAGTAGTATAAATTTGTCGACAGCCAATCAGAGGATAGCAATTAGCCGGCCAGAGGATTGGGTGGACGAGCCAACGCTTGAGTGCGCAGGGCGCACGCCTGTGACAGCAGGCAGCAGGACTCTCTGTGTACCAAGTTCGGGCGACAAAAAAGCCAGGAGCTGGGGGAGGGGGAGGGGGCGTACGTTTGTGGTTTACGCATAGTCCCGGTAGGGGGTGCGTGTGCGTGTTAATTGCGGTGCCGCTGTCGGGGGCGCAACTCGTGGCGTCTGCGCCCACTCCCCACCCCCCCCCCCTCCCGCCTGGCGACAAATACTCCAGGGCCCCGCGACGAAAACTCCCCTGCCGTAGTCGTGACCGGCGTTGAAAATCTGTGTTGTGCAGCGCCCCCGCTTAAAATCCACAGAATTTGCGGGCAGGACAACGACAAAAACTGCTTCCAATTAGCGAACAAAGAATGCTACCTACGTAGTTAGCGGTTGGGTGGGTTTTAACATAGCAGTGCTTTTTTGTTATGACCCGGTCTATTTCCATGGCTCATCGAAACTGCCTTCTCTCAGAGGATAGGCAATTTCCGAAGATTCTCCGCGATGGTTGCCCGACACGAGTTCACATCTGCGTCCAAATCCTGTAATCAGTGCGGAAATTGATTGAAAAGGTTTGCAATTGCCAGTCTACTGACTAAACACTGTCTCATTTTCTAACAAAGGTAAGGAGTTTTAAAGGAATACGTCTTCCGTAAAAAATATAGGTAAATATAGGTAAAGATAGGCTGCCAACTCAGACCACCTCCATGTGCATATACTCATTCACTTGTTCACGGGAGCAAGCTATATCGGTCGCACGAGTCGGCGCCTATCAAAAAGAATACGGGAGCACCTCCCGGCATGGCTGGCCAAAGGCGAAGTCAGAAGCATCAATAGCTCAATCCTTGCCCACATGGTTGACTCCGGACATCGTGTGAACCCCAGCGAAGCCTTCAAGGTAATTTAAAAGGTCTCGCCAAACTACCCAAAGCCCCTGGGTCAGCGTTTGCTGGCAACAGCAGAAGCAACAACGATCCGTTTGAGGAAGCCTGTCCTGTGCGCGCAGAAGAACCTCCTGCAGGCCCCGAGCTTGGCTTGGCCAGCGGTTACGTAACGACCTGCATCTTTCCCGCTTGCTGCCACTTCACCCAACCCCACCCCCTACCCCCCCATCCCCTGTCCGGACTCCACAACCCCTCATTAGCTGATTACTACCAACCCCACACCCCCTTCCTCATCCCCATGAATAATTTGCGTTTTGTGATAACTTGATAACCAGCATGTTAATTTGCACCCCTTCCTGTATAATTGTAACGGCCCGATGAGAATTTATCGAAAGCTACGTATGCTCGCCGAAAACTCTTCTGAATTCTCTGATGGGAATTTTTGCAACTTTAAAAAATATAGTGCCTCCTCGTAAAGTAAGAAGTTTATTCGCAATTAATGAAGGTCGTCAGATCAGCATTCGCTCAGCCAGCCTTGGCTTTATGCAGTTGCTTGATTAAATGTAATCGATGTCCACGGAGAACCGCATACGTAGCATTTCAAATTTATCGGCAGTTTGTTATTAGCCCCAAACGCGGTTACGTCATACAGCTTGCGCCAGAATAATGCTTGTGTGGAAGCACAGTCATAGGCGAAGTAGCGTTTACTATCTGCAGAACGCAACAAGCCACACTGACAAATTTTCATATAAATTAACATACATCAGTAAAATTAATAAGCCATAGAGACCTACACATGAACGACTCCAAGAGCTGAGCTCAAGTCCAATGTAAACTTGACCAATCCGAATGCGAATTCAGGGAAGAATGTTGTTTTCCTCTTTTGGTTTTCATTATACCCGTCTCAAAAAATTTCAGGCAATTTACCTAATGCAGACACTGTTTTTTTAGTACAAAGGATCCGCTTCTCGTAACGATACTTGTTTGGACAACTGGTCATAGGTTGTAACGGAATAGCCTAATCATGGTATTAAATCTAAACGAAACACTTCCTACACTAGTTTTTCATTATTGTTCGCTGCGTACTCCTTCAGAGCTAGTAATTCAAATGACTACGGAACACGGGAGCCGTTAAAAACTTCCTCTGATGCCCAGATCATGCAACTCCTACCCTCGAAAATTCAACAGCATTAAAGATAAGACCATTCTTAAAAACAATGCATGGTTTGGCTTATATATTACTACCATTTATTAGGCGATCAATATTTTTACCAATAGCCATCGATGAAAAAAAATTACGAGCATATTAGAAGTTACTTATTCAAGGAAAGCAATACACTAAGACGATAAAATAAATATGAATAATACGAAACAAAAGGCATTCATATTTAGAAGGCCATTTGGTGAGCGGACGTGTACTTTTGATACATTTTCGTCGGGACAGTACATTTTTATGAGGACGGGGTAAAAGTGAAATTATGTGGACAATAATGTTCGCCTTTTCATAAAAATGAGGTTTATAAATAGGGAGAGGCAGGTATGATGCTAAGAGACAATGGGTTTGGTGGCCCTGAGGATTAACTGGATTATATTTTTTCCGGTGAATCTTCGTTTTCGACATATCGTTCCCGAAATGGGGAACTGGAGGAAGGCAAATGAATAGAAGCGTCGGAGAGTTAAACAAAATGGGGTCGAGGGGATTAGCTGGAGGGCATATATTCAGACTAACGACGAATGGATATCTAGCAATGTAATGCAAAAAGTTTGTGTAGGAAGAGGTGACCACTTTAATTCATCTATAGTCGTGGCAAATGCTTAGCTGCACGAAGCAGTTACACCGCTCCGAACTTCTTCTGATGTCCACCGATCATCTGCGGTTCCCACAGCATAGCAGTGACACATTAATAATTTTTGCGAAAATTCCCATTGAAAATTTCAGAAGGTAAATTAGCGAACATTCGCTTGTTTTCGACAAATTCTCGTCAGGCCTTTAAATTTATGTGATAATTAACTAAATACATTATGAGGGTTGGTCGAAAAACTAGAGCGATTGTCAGGACAGTTAGGAGGGAGGAGAGGAACCAAGGCCGGCGTTAGGAGGGACTGGTAGCCGAGAAAGGTGGTAAGCTGCGGGCTGTTGGATAAGCGACCTTCGGCCATATAAAGGCCTGACGAGAATTTATTCAAAACAAGCGTACGTTCGTCAGTTTATCGTTTGAAACCTTAATAATTACTTAAGCTGGCTATGAAGCCTGTTTTGGCCAGAGGTGTAGTTTCAACTGCTTTACAACAAATAGTATTCACGAAAAACAGTTTTTTCAATCTACCTATGCCAAACTTATCAGCCGCTTTCCTTACGTCATGGTAACCCATTTGGAAACATCAACCGGGATGGCAATAATTGTAAATCATATGTTGCGGTAGTGCAGCGTTCTGCGAAGGACCATGCTCTCTCGAATTGTGGCTTACCACATTATACCTCCTTCCGTAGGTATTCGTTTCGCCCCCACTCCCCTCCATTCAACATTAACATAACCATCTGACTCCTTCTTTAACACTGGACGCATTACCCTGCCGTTTATACCTTTGGCATTATCGTTAACGTCAAATTACTTGAAATTTTATATAAGTTAACACCATACTGTCTATCCTATACTTGATTGTTCCCCTTTTTGGTGGTTACGCCCCTTTTTTCCCCTGTCCCGTTTTTATTTGTTTAAATTTTCTACATTGGTCCCGCGAAAAGTGACATTATCTCGCTGGTTCAGAACTTGGAAACTTAATGTGCAAGAGTACTATTTATGTTTTTTCCTAATCTTCAATAATAGAACCGTTCTCAGCTCTACGATACCTTTATCGATTTAAGGGAGATCGCGTCTACACAAGTTAAAAAGTAAGAACCAGACCGGCCTTGAGCATCCGGTTAATTATAGAATCCGAATATTTTGCACACTTAGACACTCATAAAAATTGTACGGATGGGAGATAGATATTGCCGAGGGAGAGTGATGTTAATCTGAACCCCTTGTCGTATTTGACGACTGTTTCGTCTTTCTGTCAGTGTCTTCCAGACGCCTTTGTCTGCGTCGACTGGAGAACTAAAGCACTTGAAAGCAGCCGACATATCTGCTCTCCCGTGAAATTGTCTCTGCTTGGGCCCTTTTGACCACAAGTTCATAAAAGAAGACCAGATCCATCACAGTGTCCCCACGACCAAGGAGACTTCTGCAAAAATAAATACCACCAGCAAATCGCTGAAAACACCTCCTTAATTTTCCCTCCCAGCGTTTCAGGCTGGGTTCATCCTAGCGGGCAACTATTGCACCTACCTCAACCGAAATGCTATGTGGACACAAGCGACACTAACAGCCATCATCAGCAATATTGGAGAGAGGCAGTGCAAACTTGTCCATTGAGCGATCTCACAGCTGAATTGCACACCGGTCTACCTCGTCATATGCAGATCTGTTGCACTGTGACCAGAAACTCCAGCCTGGAACCCCGTTAGGGGCCCGTCACGTACATCCTGCTTGCCCAAACCGGTCCAGGACCTGGGGATACTGCCTGGGCCTATTCGACGACATTCGCAAATGCAAAAAAACGCCTAGTAAGACAGCATAGCTTGTTGCTTTTACACAATTCGCTAAACGAAATGCCCCTAGTTTGCGCATTGGTCTACTCAGCTAGACAGATAAAGACGTCAGTTTTCAGTAACATATCTCATGCTCCTCATGACACAACCACAGTTTATTTGCTATTGCATAAAATGTTAGTGGAAATTATGAAACGTGTTTTCTTTTGGAAATCATTTTTAAGTAGGGTCCAATAATTATTTAAAGAGCAAGCTAAGCTCAACATATTTCAGTAACCTCAGGATTCCGGCTCTTGAACGAACTTATTTCAGACCAATTGCCAAGACTGCCTTCCGTTACAAGGAACCAGTTTCCGGCACTTACTTCGTACGGAATAAAGCCTCCTTTCTATTTTGCACTTGAAGATAGTGTCCCTTTCAGTTTGAGAAAAAAGTTTTTTTTTAATTTTCGAATAACTTTGAACCCGGCCTGCTATTACACTTTCATTCAGCGTTTCAAAACTGCATGCTGTTCAAATTCCTACTAAGGACAATCACATGTTACTTTGCTCTCTGAGGCCGACGTCACACAGTGCTCATGTAATATTTCAGTGGCTGTGGAATGGATTGTGTACGCTATAGGCAACATTTATAAATATACAGGTACAATGCTTCGTAAGTGGACATTTCTCGCTCTTAAATAAGTTCATAATGAGAAATCTTATTGGGACCGAAAAATACTCTTTCTTCTAGGATAAAATTCAAGAAGATGTGCTCCCAACCAGGTACAAGAAAGCATATTTGTGTAACTATCTTCTGTAAAATATATTTGGATTTGTAACGGTACCAAAAATAAATTCGAAAATGCACACTAGTTAAGTAATAATTTGTTGTTACAAAATACAGGGTTTGCTGGTGGACGGAAAAAATCGGATTCAAAAACTAGTACCCCACAGTGAGTGAAATACCTTGGAATGTCGCTAAAAACAGATAATACATCTCTTGTAATCTTTTCTAATCGAAAACACATTTCCGCATTTGGACTAACATTTCCTGAGATAATAAATCTTCTGTATGTCGTGCATTTTTGCAGACATGTGAAAGTACAGACATCATAATTGTATGAAAACGGTGTTCTGGTGTAGCCGTATAATGTAGAGTGCAGTACCAGTGCGTGGTGGGACACGCACAGGCAAGTAGTTTAGTTTGTCAGCCGTTGCGACTATGGCTATCTACAGTCGAGTGGACTTTGTCTTGCCGCCGGAATGCAGTGGATGTAGGAAGAGAATGAGAGGGCGAGAGAGAGAGGGGTAGATGCATCGTATATCTACTTCACTATAAGTAAATTAACACACAGATCGTGGCTATCCCGACCTCCTGAAACAATAGTGCCTCTCCTAGTCTGTGATGGTCAAACTATCGAGCGGTCAGATGGAGCAGGCCACGTTCTGGCTTTACTTGACGGAACAAGTCCCACTGTGCTCAAGCCCATGTACTGTTTTCATCGGCGGTTTCTGCTGTGTTCGAGAAGGTAGGACTGGCGAGATTATCGTTGATGTGGCGCAAGTTTACTTTCGTATGAACCAATCAGGATGCAAGTCACCCTCCACCACCCAATTTGTAGACACTTCAACTAGCACGACAGAAGGTTCCAAGTCTTTCGGAGATGACAACAGATAATGGCATAGGCAGTCACGCATAATGTGCGCAATGGAACTTTATGACTGCCTGGATGCCCAACCTACTCTACCCTAGGGCAGAGCTCTACATTTTTCCGATACTAACAGACGAGCAGAGCTTCCCAAACACGCTGTTGAAGACCATCAACGTGGTCCAAATTTTACTGAAAGACTTCTTCTCCTTGATTCAGATTGACTGTATTACTTGTTCTATCCTAAATAACAGAATGATCAAAAGTCAGAAGAGAAGAGTGTTTTTCCTAGCTGCATAATTTTTCAGAAGCAATGGAAAATATGCTTTCGTCAAAGAGACACGTAACTGAGAAGAGGGACGGCTGAATGAGGCTGTAAAAACCACCCTGCTTTTGGAGAGGTCATTAAATGGAAGATTGACATAAGGCATTTGTGCTGCTTTGCTACCAGGAAAGGCTTCAAACAGAAATTTGCTGCTTACCAGAAGGAGTCGAAGTCCGCCTTCTCAAACTACGGCCGAAAATATTAGGGATAGGATTTGCGATAGTTGCGACAGTGTCCCCTTTGCGACGGTTTTTATTGACAGCTGGAGGCAAAATATACTATGTGCGTCAATTGTAACAGAATATTGACAAAATTCTTTTTATATGCCTCAAAATTGCACTTAACGAATGTTTCAATGATCGTTGGTCTGCAGCATCATCCAAATAAATAGTTGTATTCTAAGAGAGATTTGAATTTGAACAAGTTTCGATGAAGCTGCGCAGATCGCATGTGTAAGTTTTATCTTTATCCTATTTTTAATGGACGCAGGAGCTAAACATCCTCCATAAGGTAGCATAGTAATTTTGCATATTATATTCGCTTTCCAAGACTCTGCCTTCCTCATATTGACAAATTTAGACAGTCTTCATTTCTTCTTGTAAAGATCGCATAGTATTACGCAAGGTATTCACACGAAGGGCAAATTATCTTTACTTTAAAGCTGACATTTTACAATTTTCAAAAATGTATAACAATCAATATATCAAACAATGAACCTGCCGAATTACGAAAAATGGAGTTGAATCTGAACTAGAGAAATTTTATGGTGAGAAGTCTAGTCAGGTCAGGTCAGGTTTTTATTGAGGGAAATATAGGTAAATATCTTTGAACTCCCTATTGGTACAGTTTTTTCAATGCATTTGATCTGCAGAACATTTCAGAACAGTGGCGTTACCAGAAATTTGAGGGCCGAAAGTGAAAAAACTCCTTAGGCATTGTTCAGAAGTCTAGGGGTTTGAATGCCATTTGAGAGATTTGAGGAGAAAAACTGACGTCAAATATTATTAGTTCCATCCCACTCTAAAAAAGAAATCGTACCAAGAAGGGTCTACATTATCACGGCTACCCTGGCTTATGATGTAAGTCACGCGAGTATCGAGACGTCAACTTTGTAGAAGTTGGTTTAGGGATATAGCAGTGGAAGAAACCTCGAGGACTCGACTTGTGAGGGGTCTGACGATGCAAGATGCTGCCGTTATATTTTAGCGACCAGGAAGTCACAGGAGACTACAGTGGCAAAAAGTCAAATTTTTATCCCAGCTTGCAATAGTTGGCGAGAAACAGCAGACCCCTTCCAGCACATACGTAGAAGTATATGCATGACTCGTACAAAGAAGGCATGCTGGGAACTGGAAATAACTTATGGACAAGTGAAAGCGCCATTTATATCTCCGAACAGGTAGTCAAACACTCAAAACCAGAGTCCATTTACCTGACAAATTGAGCTCAAAATATAATTTTTCCCAAGCCCGTTGAACTTAATAACGCCCGATTGCCACGGAACGAGGTTCGAGCATCAGGTCTTACAAACCTGAGGTTGGAAGGGGCTGCCTGGCGGCAGTTAATAAGACCAAATTGGCTACCTTTAACTCCCTTGTTTTTCAGGAGAATGTCTGCCAAGCTTACGTAGCTTTCTATAAATTCTCCTTGGGCCATTACATTTCTATAGAGAAGGGGTAAAAAGTAACATGCTCGCAATTATGTTCATTGTTATTGGCAAATTAGTCACTTCTATGTGCATCTACTCATTTACTGGCTCATGTGGAGCAGGTTATATCAGTTCTACGAGTCGGCGCTTATCCAAAAGTGTACGGGAGCAACTCCTTGCATGGCTGGCCATAGGCGAAGTCCGAAGCATCAACAGCTCAATCCTTGCCCACCTGGTTAACTCCGGACATCGTATGGACCCCGGCGAGGCCTTTAGGGTAATATATAAGGTTCCGCCAAGCTACCCAAAATCCCTGGGTCAAATTTGGCTAGCAACAGCAGAAGCAACCGCGATCCCGTGGAGGAAGCCGGTTTTGTGCGCAAAAATATCCCTCCTGCAAGCCCCCAGCTTCGCACGGTCAACGGTTACATTACTGCCTGCATCTTTCCGCGCTTTCTCCCCCGCTCTTCCCCTGTCCGGATTCAATAAATCCTCACTGCCTGGCAACCAGCCGATTATTATCAACCCCCCTTCTCCTTTTTCCATGACTAATTTGCCAGTAACGATGAGCACACTTGCCAGCATGTTACTTTTTACCCCTTCCCTTTATAAATGTAATGGCCCAAGGAGTATTTATCGAAAGCTAGATTTGCTCGCCAGATATTCTTCTGAATGGGATGGGAAATTTTACAACTTTAGAACAATCCAAGGATCCCTTGTTTTGTTGGCATTCGCTTCCAACTGAAATAAATTATTCAGGAGATTCGAAAATTGGACAAATGGAGAACGATCGCTATGCCGACATAAGTGTACTGTCCTTGGAGAAATTTGGACTTCCACACATCTTAGTTTTATTGATTAGTTTTTGACAGAGTGGACGGACATGAACCCAAATGAGCGGTCCGGTTAACGCGTAAAAATAATGTCGAAAAAACAGACATTTAGCAGAGATCCTGAAAGATCCTGAGGTTGTGGTGGCTAGACTGCTTCTTGAACAGTCGTGTGCATTATTATATTGAACATCAGTGAAATTTTGGACAACGCTCACCTTTGTTGAAGCAACCGAGCTACATGGATGGTTTATGAGTGTCTATGTAAAAGAGAGCTTAACAACATCATTACTGCAGGTGTTAGAAAAGGTGTAGAATGAAAGCTCTCCGCGCAAAAGCACGATGCATAACTCGTAGAAATGAGTGAAATACTCCGAAGGATGAACTTAGGTTCTAGCAGAATGATCAGGTATAATTGTCTCTTTTGAAAGGCTAAAAACAGTCTCAGAAGCTAAAGTCTTAAAAGACACCAAGGCAGAAAGAGAAAACGCACGCATCCAGTCAGCCTTCAGGGCAGGGGACGGTAACGCTTCATGCGGCATCTTGATTAAGCTACTTTGACATCTATGAATTCCTCAAACATAAAAAAGAAGACCTTCACAGTGAAATTTCTCCGCCACAAAGAATGGCTATGGAACCTCCCCGTCCCAATATAAATTTCAGGCTGAAATGTGAGAAGCTAATACATTCATCTGCACCAACATTCAAAATCATTGACAGTGGTCGAAGCGCGAGTCACAAATCCTTTTTGTAGTGATTACCATGGTCACAAACTCCCGACAATGCTTTAAAGTGACGGTCGAATGCACTTATATGACATGACTTACCTTATCGCTATCCGAAAAGCCCCCACGGCTGCCTGTTGAAGGCCTAGGAAATGGGTCGTCACTTAGAACTGGCACCTTCCATTTTTTCAGGACTTTGGCAACTCCAAAACTATACTTAACAGCCTAGAAGACGGCGCTACAACTCCGTCATCCTTTTTTGCGGTATAACGAAATCATGGATCAGTGAACATGAATGCTTCGCTAGGCGAGTTACTGAACAGTAGAAACTCGATGTTCCAATTTGGTTGAAGTTTATTCTCCGAAAGTGCTGGAAACTTTTAGGTACGTGTGTCGACTGCACATAATGCCAAATCTGTCAATGGAGAATAATGCTTAGAATTGGTGTTTGGAACAGAGGCAGGGCAAAACCAAGATAAAAATGTGCATTTCAATAAGCTTCCTTAAAAAAAATAAGGTTAAGATATTCCCAGCGGCCGAATCAGTCATTAATAAGCCATGAATTTTTGCTTCAGCTACTTTCATTTTACTGCTTTGGACCAAGTTGCTTTTTCCAAGAATTACTTGCAAACTTTACATCTTTCCTAAACTAGAAACTAACGGGAACTTTCCTCAAACCGAACAAAAATCGTGCCTGCCTAATTTATGCGTCGAAACTCAAGAAGTAGTTACAAACATTCAGTAATATGTTTCGGTAAAACACGGGAAAAAGTACCTTTGCATTAAAGGTAGTCTTGCACAAAATTATAGGAAGAGCCTATCTCCATATTATAAACCTAACCTTAAAATTACTCCAACTAAATTCTTACCCAAGACCACCCATATATGGTTCATAGTTTCGTAGTTTAATGGCTTTTTAGTAATAGAAATCAGTTCTCTGTGGGTATAAATTAATTAGTACGAAATAAGATATAGGTTTTTCTTACAATACACAAGGGGTGTGCGATTTTTGAGGACTGTGTTGATCAAAGGCTTTTTTAAGAAAAATTTGCAAAAAAAGCTATCAAGGTTTCCTTTCGAAGATAGTCATACCTTCTGTAGGCTTTGCGCCTAATGTAAAGGCCATTTTAGCTATACTTTTGTTTTATGAGACCACCTGAGATACTTAAGTAGTTTTTCGTGAAGCTTACCACCCACAAAGCACACAAGGAAATTTGAATTATTATGACATCATATGACCAACCTGGCGTCACATTATAAGGCCATGCACATTTATATGTGTTTAAATTCGCGTAACTGGGAGGCGTGTAGATTGAGAGCACCAGGAGGACATAGATAATTATTGAAAATATGCAGAATTATCAAATGCATAACGACTTAGCCATTTTCTTTCTTCAAACTCACTATTGGAATTAGCTTTCTTTCGAACGATCATTGCAGTAACACTTGATTAATTCGCCGATTCACCGTCAGTGACCGATGTTATGAACTTTTGACCAAAATTCTGTAATGCGGAGCCGTAATATGGATCGTCTTACGGAAAAATACCTTAATATCTCAGATATGCAGGTAAGTGGTCTCTTAAATGCACCTCTTATCAGCCAAATGCAAAACCGCATCCGCTAAGATTGATTATATTTGGCTATTTATTTTCGATTCCTTTATAACTTTCAATATAGGATTTCGAATACGTGCACACAAAAAATATTTTCGGTATTCTTCGGCCAAAGCCTAATTTTAATATACCCAAAAGGGACTCTAAAGATGTTCGCCTACATTTCTCTTAATAGAACTAAACTAAAATAAACTAAGTTACATCAAAATCATTGCATTTTAAAATTGAGTAATCGAAGGAAGCGTGTATTTAGATAAATTGACCTTTTGAATTCTAAACAACTCTGCGCTCTATCTGTCATTTCTTCGGCGTCTGTGGTCTGCACTTTACAAGTTCTGTGTTTTCCGTGTAAGAAAAGGACAATATTCTTTGAAAGGAGTCATTGAGCGGAAACGTACAGTGTTTACACATTTTTGTAAGGCAGATGATCTATGTTATATTCTTAAATGCTATTACATAATAATGATGGCATATAATAATACTAATGGATATGGATATTATTGAATGGATATCGTACAACCTTGAAGATCCCATAAAGTATATTCCACTGCGTGTTTCAATTTCTCGCCCAAAAAACCGACAAACACCCTTTCTGCTTTTTTCTATAGGCGTTTTACCAACTTACTAACTGAGTGGGGACCAAATAGTGTAAAGGAATTGTCACTGATAATGTTGCAGGGCTGCTTTCGATCCAAAATCTGACAGAAAATGCGTTCCAGAAAAGTTGTTTCAAAAATCGTATACAATAGAATGTAAAAAAGCTGGTCAGGAACTCTTCCTGCGACCTTATATTCCCAGTGCTGTTTTATTTTTAATGCTCCCTAAAAGAATGCCAAATTTTTCATTATCTGCTAAATCTGCTGAGTGCTTAAATCGGAAACATACTGTTAAGCTGCATTGAAAAAGATGGACACAATAAACCCAGCACTACCGCGAATCACATTTAAGTCAACGATTTGCAAAAAAAGAGATTGAGCCAAGCTCATGCTTAAATAATCTCTAACCCTAGGATAAAAGAGCTCTGCCCAATTTGAATGGGCATTATTTAAAATAATGCCTTTTTCCCACAACCGAACGAAAACGGTAATATTTTAGCTTTTGAATAAATAGACCGCAGCTGCGTAGTCTGTAGGGCTAGAAAATGAATGATAGCATAACAGAAAAAAACAGACAATATATATTTTGAGTCTGCCCCGACCGTCAGGCGACCGCACTTTCAGGTAGCACGTGGGAAAGGAAACATGAAAGACGTACCCGCAGCAGGTGGTGTGACGCAATTTATGACCAGCTAAAAAACCAAAATAGTCGTCATTTTTCCCGTCGGCTTTTCGAAGGTTAGTCTTCTGCGCAATGAATCCGTAATTTTAGAAGGCCAAGCCGCTTCCCTGGAATATACTTTTTGAACTATTTTTATTATAATAAACCCGTCGGGGTATCCACTCTCAACAGGAAGTGGATAAATGCGTTAAATTATCTCGTCAGTCCGTATCCTGCATAACGCCGTCTATAAATGAGTTGGCGTATTTCAAACGAATTATCGCCATAGTGACAAAACAAACATGCTTCTTCAACTCACAATATTTATAGCATTTAAGGTGAGAAAATGTGCCTTGACTCCCAATGCAAGTAAAACCGGACACACTGTCAGATATCCTCATTGAACCTTCGATGAATTCCATGTTAAGTCTTTGAAGTGTGCAGTACCAAATAACGCTTAACTTCGGAGACCGAAGGCAGCAGATTACAGACGTATTTTTAAGGTTTAATTAAGAAAAATTAAGAGAAGGGTTGATAGATATTTTTGGCGTATTCAACCAATTAACTTGACCAAATACCTCGGCGGACTCAATGGGATTCTTACCCAGAAAAACAAGGATATAGCATCAGTACGTCCAAAACGTTAACGAGCTAAAGCAAGAGGCCCCTTACAGGAGCTGCAAGTTTAATCTCATTTGATTCAACTTACCCACCAGCCTTCTGCCAGTAAGCTGTATGTCCACGCATGGTTTCATTAACAATCAATCTACAATCTACCCGATGACGACTGGGCTCTCGACCAGGGACTCATACCTCCGATGGTGAGATTTATGGCTGTAATTATGCCCTGCCCTTTGTTTCTTTGGGTCCAAATTCACTTGAGACCACAAAGCTTACCCAGAGGAAATAAAAATTGAGAAGCACCACTAACAACGCATTCGCGGCACCCAAGGATCTTCTGAAATTACTTCGAGAAATGAACAGGGCGACCTCTTAGAATAAGGATTATATGTAAAACGTCAGACGAGGACGCGGTTTAAGCAGATTATATTTATTAGTGTATCCAGTTAGTTGGGAGAAGTCAGCCAGACCTGGCTTCTGTTTTCTTCGTGATGCCTAAAGTAAATGTCTTATTCTTGATTAGCCCTTTTTCATGCTTGGATGCTCAAAACAAGCTCCCACTCAACGACTCCCATTGCCATTCCCTTTTCCGTTAATTGAATGGACTGGATGTCTTTGCAGCGACTGGGCTATATTTTAAATTATGACCCGGAAGAGAGCTAACGATTATAAATCGTTCTATCTTGGAGCATCTCTGTGGTTGTCAGTCGTTGCATGGTATTTAGTGCTGTCGTTGGCATATTCTGCATAATCAACAGCAAAAGAAAAACAAGCTCTTAACAGTTGATGAGCTGACAGTGAGGTTTGACCGGAAGAATCTTTGTAGCATCGCGCGTACCAGTGGAGCAGAACAAGTTAGTTGGATACTGTGTACCGCCTCACGACGGCCTTCGTGCTTCATTAACCATCCCGAAAGGCAGAGGTAATACCACTCTACCTAACCACCTGGCAACATAACTTATGGGTTTTTCTGTCATAGGAGAAAGTGTTGAAAAACAGCGCCTGTGTATACAGAAAGACGTCCTTATGACCCTTCATTTGCCAAGGCAGCAGAGGAGGAGGAGGAGGAGAGAGTTAATTAGTCAATCGTCTGCATACAGATAGCAGAAAGCAGTCTGTGTTGGTGCTTGCATGAATCCGAATTGTAACTTCCCCTCGACCCCTCCTTTCCCTTTATTCTTTCTCCAGCCAATAAGGCTGCTTCTTGATTAATCATAGACGAGAAATAAGCACACCAATGGCTCTTTTGGTCTGATTAGGAAGGCCCGAAAGCATATGCAGGTTTTCTAGTCTGTTTTTGCCTTTCCTCTTATCCTCGAGATTTGGTGAATAATTAAGGACAATCTTCTCGCCTAGGCAGCACTAGTGTTTGATGGATGCAGAGGGGTTCGATTTTCATGCTTTTGCGAAAGTTCTCAATTGTTGCTGTCCTCTGATGACGGTTTGGTCGTCACAGCTCGAAAAATCACGAGTACAACTTCATTTCTTTTGGGTGAGCCCCTGTTTATTCATAATACTGACTCGGAATGCAGCCTTACTTTATTTTCTTTTTTTTGAAGCTTTTCAATTATGTCAAGCCTTTGCGGTCAGAAAACGCTTATTTTGGTCCGAAGTCCACCAACAAACGCCTGGATGCAGTTCAAAAACATTCAAATGCTGAGCTCTGCCAGCGACAGATTTTATGCCTGGCTGAATTTGAAACAATAGACATGCAGTGCCTTCGTTGCCCAGTGCGGATTGGTCGTGCCTGTCTGCAATTGTCCTCGAGACATTCATATGGGAATCTAAATCGATACTTTTATTGATGCGACCTCTTCTGAGTGTATTACTTCCCCACCATTGCGGCCTTTCTTTGCTGGGCTGGCGCCAATAACTCAAATTTTCTCCCATGAAAATGTGCGATCTGCGCTGAGTGTGTATCTATACCTAGGATAGAGATTTTTTGTCTCATGCAACTAGGTGGAATTTATATGCATGGGTGAGTGGGGGCAGATACTCAAGTTTGGTTATGGTATACCGTATACGAGCTGCTACATGGGATTTTTTAGACGATTTCGACATGGGTGCGAAAAGTACGTATGACCTGTGTCTGCTATTTTTTCACGTGTTTTAGTGTAGGTGCCGTCTATAGAGCCCCAATAGGACAGAAAAATAGGCACACCGTGTACTGCAATTAACTTTTCGCTACATTCCGGTATATTAAGTGTTAGATTTTAGAGTTGGGGTTGAGCTTCAAATTAGAGTTAAGATTAGGGATTGAGTCAGGATTAAGACACGAAAATATGTACACTTCCGGAAACTTAGCGTTATGCCACCTGCAGTACGGGAGCGTTGGTATTAAATGTTTCATGAGGAAAGGCACAAACCGATGTCTATATTTTTAGACGAGCTGGGACAGATTTATCACATAGGACCGCTTGCCCATTTGGGCGGTCATGAAATTGGAAATATCTTTCGAAAATACTTATTGTTTTGTGCGCAATGGTCGACACGGTACCTGTTTGAGGCAAATAACTTCACATCTTTGTTGCCATCTAAATCATAACATACTTCTTCATCTCAGTCGGTTTTATATCAATGTAGAAGAATATCTACGTTTCTGATGCTGTCTTTGGAGATGGATTCAATTTGGAATCTAAACCAACAGGAAAATAAAGTTTTTGTTGGAGCGAGCTCCTCCGTTTTGTCTCTAATAATGAAGCTACGTTTGTGCGGGATACAGTGGCTGCGTTTTCTTATGAAATATTAAACGAAATTTTGAAAATTGCTTTAAGTCAGAGGAGCGTATTAAATTAGCGTTACTATGCTAATTATCATACACCATAAACACTTTATATCTGAGACTCATTGGAATGACGGCCTTGCATCAAGTTTCATTGAGGCCACCGAGAAAAAACTATGCACGGAAAGAACTGCTTACTTAAGCAGCATGCATTTTCCTTGTTTTCCAATGTTCTTTTAAATTTACACATATTTTATAGAAAACATTCAAAATATATTGCATTTTTACATATTCGGTAGCAAAGTGAGAGTGCAGCCTCCCAAATCAACATAGCTACATCAAATTTCCAGCTTCACATAATTTGTTTTTAACAAGGTTATGGGTTTTCTAAGTGGGTGATATTTTATTAAGTGCATGACTTTGAAGTCATCTGTGGAGTTAATTGATTTCAGCGTCCATAAGTTCGGCTAAAATCACAGGCTTTATGTTGAGCTTAAAGAGCGTAGTAAACTAAGTCTCTAGGTTCGCCTTAATGAGGCAGTACTTTAAAAGAGTAAAAGACAAGACCGGAGGTTTCCCATTATTCCACCACGATAAGCCGTATGTTAACTTCGACGCGTCACAATCACAATGAATTTTTTTATCCGTAGTATACCTAGCCAAAGAAAAACGACTTTTAAAATTATCTTCCTGACAATCAAGTCATAAAGGAAGAGTAGATCAGAATCCGCCTCAGTTAGTCTTACCTCTGTCGTGCTACATTTGGCTGCCTCAGAATGCGGGTCGATTGGGGAGGAGATATTTGTTTACGCTTTTTGTAAAGAACTGATTTGTTATGCGAGAGGTCAGGTTGAGTGTGGCAGACGCAGCCACTTGCGTTCCAGCCTCGCGTTTGATGACTGAGCGGTTCGCGGGACCTGGGATGGCGAGAGAGAGAGAGTGAAGTCGACTCCAACGACTCCATTCGCACGGCCCTCAACGCGCATCCCTCAGTGGCGACAATCTGGTGTGTTTCAATGCATCCCAGTGTAATAAAAGACGCGGCCTGTAAGGCTGCCGACTGGCAGGATAATTCAGTCCACCCTTCAGGACGAAGAATTAAACTGCGATGGCTCCTTCTTTATATGACCTCTATGGCACTCGCACTTAGTTGAAATCCGAGTCATCCTCCTTTCTTGTTTGTGCGCAGACAAGGTACGTGCGACACGCATAGACCGGCTGTTTCGTTCTGTTTCTGTTATTTTGACTGTGTGAACACCCGACTCAGATGGCTGAGGAGGTTAGAACACGTCAGATACAGTGTAAGTTTACTATAATTGTATACTAAGTCAATTAGAATTTACCGTAGTAGGGCCTGTCATGTTCCGGTGCGCATGAAGGATATTGTCTTTCTTAACGTTCGGACACGATGAAAGCTCGCAAGATGTGCGCTTTTAGGCAGTGCGAGAGCATTGGTACCAAACCGGCGTTTGTATGCACTAGTACTTTTAACGTCTTTGTGGAAACTAGCTTCTGTCAGTGCAATACAGGTTGTATAGACAGGATCATAGTCCTGTCATAACGACAACTCGTCTAACTGAGTAGCAGACCGCTCAAAATTAATTAATCAGCCGGCAGAGCACGTGAAAATGCTGACAGTGTTCGATGAAAGGCATCACGAACAGAAGCTAGAGCACATCGCAATACTTTTTTCATAGCCTAACGGGGCGAGAGGAGAGAAGGCAGTGGTGCGTGTGCGATCATAGACTGACGCACACGGCAGGGAGGGGGGATCGGAGAGGGCTGGTTTTTGCGTCAAAGCTCAGCACTGAAAATGAACGCGTGCACGCACTCAGGCGCAGGCATGCCGTCGGCGTTTTGAAGAGCGATACAAGCAAAAGACCGTTTTTAACCTACCTGACTCCTTGGTGGTCCATTTACCCTCGGTCCAGACTCTACGGATGGCAGCGTCGACCAGTCTGTTGTGCGACAGCAACTGGTGGTGAATGGGGGTGCCGTAGCGCACGCTTGCAGGCGACTTTACGGCGGCAGCGTCAATAACATCTTTACCTCCAGTTATAAACTGCAGCCTCGAAAAGTTCTCAGTCCGTTCTATTTCAGCTTCTTTGAAGTCTGCACTTGCTTTCCGCACCAATATTGCGGATTTTTGTCGTCTATCGATGGTGTGGGTCTTAGCCAAGACCAGTAAGGATGTAAAGAATAATCAGATGACTGGCCTGACGTAGGTTTTGCTGTCTTCAGACAGAGAGTGGTCTCTGTATCCGAAATTGAAATTTGAGTTTGGCCGATGAGCTAAGAAATTATTCGCCGAACCCTATAAAACAAGGCATATGTACAAATTTATTGCATGGCAGTCGGATTTTGAAGTCGGCAAAAGAGGGCCAGCAATAGCCTACTATTGAACCAATTCCAAAATCAGTAGGTCAAGAAGCACAATCAAGGGAAGGTTTTTCAGTGAACCCTCAGCCTACTTTCAGCCTCGTATCGTATAAATGTCCTCTAAGCGCATTTCGGTTATTACCAACAGTGTTTGGCAGAAGAATTAAGCCGCCGGACGGATGCACTATCCATTCTAATAGCACTTATTACCTGCCGTGTACCCTGTTCTCGCAGTTTGCACGATTTGCCAGCAGTTTCCTCCAAGTTCGCGAAAGGCAACCGCAGAGATAAAAACAAAAAGAGCAGACTGCTCGGAGTCACGGAAAACAAAAAGTTTACAAGCGAGGATCATGTAGGGCGTGGAGGTTGAAGGTTTGCAACACGTACCGGACAGGGGGGATGAGAAGATTATCGTCAAGTCACGACGTCGGTAGTAGGAGAAGGTACTAATTGGACGTGCGTATATTGCTGCTGTAAAGCCATGCGGCAGAGTGCAGACGGGGCTGTAAGCGATGCAATGGCTGAGGCCTGGGAATGGGACTGGAAATAGACAGCGTGATCCACAGCTTAGCGCATTCTTTTCCCTGTGAACAATATGACGCACTTGAAGCTACTACGGTGCACTGAAAACGATGGCTCGGCAGTTTTCCAACCTACCGGATAACTCCAATCTCACAGTCCGCCCAATGTGCATTCGTGTGGAGTGGTTGACTGGTTAAATGAGAGGCAGACTGCAAGGGCACCTTCTTAATATGGCCTCTATGGCACTCCCATTTCATGAGATTCGGACAGCATGGCGACATGTCTAGAGTCGAGTCCTGCTGCGCCAGCCATCTATGCCCTCTCCGGTCTCTGATTTTCTTGATATGGTCATGACCCCGGGTCCAGGGTGGGGTAGGACGAAAGATTGCGGTAGATAGTACGCAAGTTTACCCTCACTACAATCAAATTCACACACAAATATTCGTCCCCACGTCACTTTACTTCGAAGCACATGGTGGATATCAGCGGTGGGTGGGAGAGTGAGGTTGACCCTCAGCGCACGG
Source organism: Ligula intestinalis (assembly GCA_036362985.1). Lineage (NCBI taxonomy): Eukaryota > Metazoa > Platyhelminthes > Cestoda > Diphyllobothriidea > Diphyllobothriidae > Ligula > Ligula intestinalis. The sequence goes on along the minus strand of JAYGXS010000001.1, from coordinate 74,432,650 downwards.
CTTCCTCACTATAAACAATGGGATGCGATTGAAGCTATTTTGGGGCACTAAAAGCCGTAGCTTAGTGGGTTGCCAGCTGACGGGATAACTTTGACAGAACAGTCGGCCGAGCGTGCGTCTTGTTGTGTAGAATGGTTTACTGCGGCCTGAGGGTCAGGTTCAATGGCTCCTGATTAATGTGATCTTTACGGCACTTCCAGGCGGGAGTCTACCTAGCGAGGTGTGTTGTTGTTACGCGTGTTGAGTGTTGGTTGCGCCAGCCATCTGCGCCCTCCACCATCTCCGACCTTATTGATTTTTGTCTTGCTATTGGGCCCCAGTTTGGGAGCGTCAACAGAGTGGGGTAGATTCTCTGCGAGTCTACTTTCACCAAAATCCCGCGGGAGTCACCTTGTTGCTTCAGCTTGCTGAGGCTCTTGGTGAACATCGTCGAAAGTGACGGTCGGACTCTCGGACTTCAGAGAATTCAACGATGGAGCTGTCATCTAACTCTCTTTTGCAACTTGTAGACGATTCAAAGTACTTCACTGATGCCCACGCGGTTGTCGCTATATAATAGAAGGGCTTTAACGCTCCTTGAGCTAACTTACCAGGATGGTGCTTTTGCAGTCCCTTTAATCGGCACCTAGTTGCATGGGCAAGATGGCTTGCTCCAGAAGAACGAGTTAAGTTATGCATGCGCAGTCAATATTTCCAATGGGGCAATAAAAAAGAGCACTTAAGAGCATTGGTCATATCTTGGCCGCTGTGGACATGTGCGCAAGAGGCAGAGTTCAGACAACTAAATAGAAGTTAACTAATCTTGTCGCATCGAAACGACGATATAAGGGCGAAGCACTGCTTCCCAACTATCCGGCCATTTGTAATGGTCGATATTCTCCCAGGTATCTTGCGAGAAAGTTTGGCTAAGTAGGTTTCCGCAACTTGCTGCAAATAAAGACTGGACCATTATGTGACCTATCGAAAAAAAAATAGTTTCCTAACCTCATGGGTTAGAAAGCGGACTAAGACGTGCTTGAGATAAGACATTCGAAATCTGTTCTCGCAAGAACACACATGATGGTCAAGAGAAGATCACTTTTTCTTAAGAAATCCTCTTTATTAACTCGAAGGAAAAAACTGGCTATCCTTTCTGCGGGCGCTACCAACAGCAGAGGTGTTGGGCATACGCTCAGCCAATCGAAACCTTTACTCGCAGAAAACTTTCTTTCAAGCCTATAACTTACGCTGCCCTAGGCTGAATCCCACACATTCGTCCCCGCTCTCTGCCAATTGTCACAGCAAGGTCACACGCACACAAAAGTCAACACACTTTTTCTGTCTCCTGACGTCGAGAGTGGACAATAGTTTCGCCATCCAACTCGTGTTTGGAAAGTCCAGGAAACCTCCAGCCTCACTCTACCGCACCAGTTTTGAAAGTCGTTGTTTCTGATATACTTTTTCCCTTTGCACTGTCAATAGCAACGCAGTTTACTTTACAGGTCTGACTTAGCATAATTTAAAAAGCCAATTTGCCGAAATTTTTAACATTTGCCTTGGGATCACTGGTCACCTAAGACAGTTCATTTCAGTTTCCTCGCGTGTTTTAATTACCAGAGACTCCAACTGGCGGTGTGATCTCTAATCAGACAATGAGGGCTCCGATTAGTAACAACGACTGTTCACCAACACTTCAGTGCAATTCAGTTTGTGTGGACTTGCCCTGCATCTTTCAATCATACGCTAGAAAGTTTATTTGGACGCCATGACATTTCAATGTTTATTCAAGCAAAATATACTGTGCTGCAAGATAATCACGACGAATATTTCAGACTAAGTCCCGCATAGCAGTAAGCCGCCGTTTCCTGGTACCCCTTTACTAAGTGACTTCGCTAGGCTGCCCACTTATCGACTTAAGATATGGTTGTTACGCCAAAAGTAAGTACTATATGGTTGCTTTCTATTGATTTATATGTTTTAATGCACTATTTTTTATTGGAGGATAATCTCCCATTCGCAATTACGCGAGGTCTAGTGTGAACGCAGCTTCGCTTAAAATGAGCAGAAAATTTTCAAAATGCCGTGCAGAGGTTTCCTACTTTTTTATTGCTATTGCAAAGAGCAGTCTCGATTTCGTCCTTCTGCTTAAGTTTAACGATTTCGACGTGCTAGACGGGGATTTTCAATTGAAGGTTTTGGAAGTGTACTGCATATGAATCGCATTGACTGTGTATAAAATTTGTTATTTCCGTGTAGTTTACTCCAGCATAATATTCCTGGGCATCGCCTTTAAATTAATTGTTCGGAATCAGAAAAAAACGTTGAAAATAATTCCTCCTTCGAGCCAATTCTGGCAAGCAATTGTAACATACTTGGTGCTGTCAACTCAGAAAAAGACTGTTGAATAGTTTTCTTCTCTAGCCTGCTTAAATTGGCCGTCAGGCAGACAGCACTGTGAATACCATCACCTTCCTCGAATTAGTATACCCCTTTGAGGTCAGCGACCAACGACAGTGAGTTACTCCAGTTAGGGTGCATGTGAAGCGGTTTGATTTTAATTCATAATCGGTGTCTTCCGTAAGAGCACAATCACTTCCATATAAATAATCTTTTGATGAAGGAAGAGGTGGTACGAACGTCTTGGTCGCAGGTAAGCCAGAGCCACGTTCTCTTTTTGGTCCACTCGCACGTTTCGAGCACGCACTTACTATTTAGCAAAGTGTTACCAAACTACAATTTCCTGATCATTTGTATTCACCTTCCTTACCGAAACGAAAATCGACTAGTCGAGAGCCCAGTATTAGCTAGAGCAGGGAAACGAGTATTTGACCTAAATAAATATGCCAAATTTACAAAATGTCCCCACAGTTTGACGTGTTTTATAGCAAGTACCGAAAATACTTCAAGTATTTTAAAAGCTTGAAACCGACGGCGTTTGGTTGGCCTGGAGTCAATTTTCGCAAATTCGAAGAGTAAGCAGAATTAATCATGTGTTTTTCCGAGAGCTAGGAGTTGTATTCCTTGATTATTAATTTTAACTTACCAGAGGAGGAGTGTGTGCAGGTACCCGATATGGGGAGGTTTTAACCAAATTCGTGATCCGTGGCTGAACCTGCAGATTTCAGATGACCAAACACTGCTGCTGTTTTTATTAATTATCACCTTCTTTAATGGGTTTACTGTCCTTCAATCAGCTAACAAAATATTTGGACAGACAAAAAGTGATACGCCTTATACTAAAAACTGTCAGCTTAAGTCGTGCTGAGACCTAGAACAGCATTCAACCGGAGTGCTCATAACTTATCATTCAGAGAAGATTTTGAACCATCAGGTAACAGACAAACCTGAGAAGAAATCGACTTGTTTAGGCAGATTTAAGCAGAACGCAGAAGTTGAACATACGTGGCAGACCTAAAGGGCATGAAGACACAGAGAGACGACGGTAATCCAATTGCCGGACATGTTAAAAGGTTCTGCTTAAGCAGAAAGTGGCACTTGGTGCGCCCTAAATATTCGCGAACAAACAAGCGGTGGAACACGAATTTTTTTGACCTCGTTTCCAGAAGACTATGCAACTCAGATTTAGCTTCTATGAAAAAACCCTGACCATAGCTGCCGAACAAAATTGGGTGTTCCATAATCTAAATAAACTTCGTTTTTCTAGAGTTTTCCATGAATATGACCACTAGTAGGAGTTTTAGGGCCAGTTATATCCCTAAGCCATTGGTTTGGGCATATAATTGATGAAGACCCCAACTGATATATTAGGTTGGAAATCTGCTTTCAAAATCTCATCATTCAAGCTTTTTGTAACATCTTTGGGGAGTGGTAATAGTGACCAACGATAAGGGATGACATTTATCTCACATTTACATTCACATTTCTAATAAAAAGAATGAATTCAAGTGTGTTCATTATGTTGTTTGCGTTATTGGGTTGCCCATTAATTCTTATGCATCATATTATATATAAAATTGTCTAATTTTCGTGGAATTGATTAACTGCGTATTGTTTTTCATTGTTCACAACCTCCGACCAGCGTTCACGCAATTTTACTGTCCCGCCATTGAAGAAATCAGAGATTTTGGATGCTAAGAAGTTACCAAACCAATTTTACGATCCACGTCATTATTTACGGATGCTCCCGTTAATATTTTGTTTCGAGCAGCCAAAGAAGATCGTATTTGGATAAAGCAAGGTCCAGGTAATATGGCATATTCAAAAGGATTTCCTAAATAGACTCTCTAGTGACATATTTGCTTAAACCTACGACGCGGGGTTTGATGATGCAAAATGACAACATAACAAAGGTAAATGTGCATTTGTCGAATTGATCCAGTGAAGCTGTTAACCGGAATATTCTGCATCCATTATCTTGTTCTGTTCAAGAAATTCATAATGGAACACTACATCCATATCCGACCAGGCACACCGCATCTTCGTGCCAGAATGAAGATCAAGTTTGGTTCGAGGTACTGCTTGCCTCTTCAAGTTTAACCATTAAGTTCTTTGTTTCATATCCGCGAACGAATATTATTTGCAATCGCCAGTAAAAATGGTTCATGGTTTTGATGGACGAGGCGATGTCAAAACAGTAATGAAGCATAATAATTTTCTCACTGAATCATGTTGCCTTCAATCAAAGCGTGTGGAACGCAAAAACCTAACTTTTGGATCTCCTCTATCGATTTTCCATGTACAATGGCTGTGGATTTGCAGCACGTAATCTCTCGGGTCAATTCCCAAAGTGTTTGAGAGGTATCCGCTTGGGCTACGTCACTAAAGTGATACTCATCGCTGCCTGACTTCCATCCAGAGCGTGGAGCGTCTGTCCTAACCACGTTTTTGGATATGAGCAAGCCACCTGTAGACTATTCTTTTAACAGTAGAATATACCCCACAAACAGCAAAAATATTCCGACCGGTCTCTACTACCTTGAATCCTCTTTTACACTCTAATAGAAGAGGAGATCAAAAGGTTCAATTTTCATGACCTGGTACCCCGTTTTCTTTGAATAGTTAATAATCAAAATTAATTCAAATTACATATTATGAACTAATTCTGAAGGCGTTTTGCTAGAACAAAAAATATATTATTAATGCATCAAATACGTTATGATATGGTTTAATGTTGAAAAATTGAAAACAACACAAACTCATGAGCGAACCCAATATTTTGCTTTAAAGCAGCTTCACACCAATTGGCGGACGTCTTCATGGGGAACTTTCAGAAGGGCTAACTCTAGCTGATAACACACTGTCTGAATGCCCATGCAGGTAATATTATCGAGGACCGTATTTCACGCACACTTTAAGTTTGAGAAGTCCTTCAATGACTGTTGTCAATCAAGGAGGCAAAAATGACACCACTGTATGTTCAAGGGTGAAGTTCTGCAGAGGAAGGCCGCAAAACAGCTATTTTTTCACTGAGTGCACAAAGCAACGGCATAAAATCAGAAAATCAGGTTTTTTGGACATTTTTTCGAAATTTGTTGAACGTTTTGAACACGCAGTAAGTGGCCAGTGTTAACGCGAGGAATTTTGCGATTTTACGACATCTTGTATGTTAGAGAACAGCTCAACTTATAATTCTCTAACCAGTAGCCGCGAGAGAATGTTTATTAGCAAATGAAATCAAAAATATTAAAAATACATACTAATTCCGTAAAATTCGACGAAGCAAAAATAACCACGGAGGCAGACAACTATGATAAAGAGCTAAAAATGGAAAGCATTTAAAATGCACACTATGGCGTTAGTGAAGAAGTTGATAGTTGGTCATTAGCATGAAGGAATTCATTCCTAAACCGACGGATACTGTATGTATATGCCATATAAATGTTTTTTTCATTTATCTACCCTATCGACCCGATGTGGTGATCTATTCCTAGATTCGCGCTTTATTGTGAAAACGATATCACGCCCTTCAGCTTTGTGATCAAGGTGTTGAATAAGCTTGAAGCTAAGTCGTCTGAGTGCTCATGAACTTCGGAATGCAGGCCAGGGGAAACAATCTCACCGATGAAGAGAATTCACGATTTCGTTAACGACCGGACAATATACCTCTTCTAATTTTCTCACAAAATCCACACTGTATTTCCTCATATCCCCTCTGTTGATGTTTTATTCACATGCATATGCTGTGCATGGTAGATGCTGCGCAAACTCCCATGCTGAATTCGCAATGCTCGTATGCGAGCGCTCGGTAATACGCTTCAAATTCTCTTTAAAAGGTTGCGTGATGCAAGAAGCTGCAGTTTAATACTTTATTCATGACACAATTGAGAGTTTTTGCAAGTGGTGTTTCTGGAACTGGGAGTGATAATCTATTACTAGATGGTATATAACATAAACTTTACTAAATTCACGGAGTATTGAGGAAATTACATATCCATTCTGTGCCTACCAAGGGAGGATAGTATGCATTTGGCATTAAGTAACCTGCAACACAGATACTGTTGACAATTGCGTGCTCATGTACTATATGTTGAAAATTGAAACAACTTGAATTTGCACTCTCATATTCAACGGGATCAGACAGTACTCTCTTCTTAAGCCCACTGTTTCGAAGAATTATGGTTGCTGTGTAATTTTTCGACAGCGGTAACATTAAATTAACAATGAATCGGCACAACACTTGGTAGTGGTAAAATAGTACATCTAATTGGCATGTGGACAAACCAGTAATTATGTATCAACGTATTATTAGGTAGACACCACATTACTGCCGATTAACAATGGGGTACTAATTCGTTCTGCTTAGCCCGCTAAATTTTCATTGTTATAAATGTTTGGGGAACTACAGCTTACTAGCTATATTAAAGAGCATATGTACAGGTATTAATTATTAACCATGGGGATAATAATGTCTGAATCACACAAGTTAGGAGCAAATAAAGAAGGGTTGGACAGCGTTTTCCACCCCTTTTCTTAATCTTTGTTCTGAATAAAGATGCAAACATAAACAAAATCGTTTGAATAAACTTAAGAAAGAAAAATTTCATTTATGTTTCAAGCGGAAATTGTCTACATAGCCCCATGATTCAAGCTTGAAAACCGCAAATCATGTACTTTTATATTTTTTTCCGAAACACATTTGACCCCGTCGAAGTCTACCTCCTATTCTTTTTTTGCATCTATACCGATGTTTGTGGGATAAAAAACAGAATCTGTAAATCGCGGCCTATATCCGTGCATGAGTAAAGTTCCACTTGAAGCTTTCGAATATTTACGAAGAAAGCTTGCGAGTTTAACGGAAGGTAAAATGAGACCTAAGTTTGCACTTTTTGGCCTGTCTCAGCTAAATTAATCTGCATTTTTTGCCTGTCTTTGAGCTAGGGCAGTGAGAACTGAACGAAAAGGCTTATCCGCTCCTGTTCAGAAACATCGAATGAAAAACTGAGTCCAGAGATTTGAACGTGTTTTTCCCCGGTACAAATTGAAAACAGACAAAAATAGCAGAATTCATTGATATGGACAAATTTCGAGACAGCTCCTCGGCTGCTTCTTTTCGTTGCATCAGAATGTTAACGAAGACACATACAGGAGTGGTGAATCTCACAGAATTACTGGTAACGGCAAGGAACCTGAGTCAGGTTGAACATTAATCGATAAAGGACGGGAACGTTACGTCAACATATGGGGAGTAGTGGATGGGGAAAGTTAACGAAAACACGTGGGAAATTAAATCAAATGGCCAATCACCAGGGCAGTTGGAGGTTGACGACATGATCAATCTGCTTGCATAGGTCAGGTTTCTCCCATCGTATGTATGCAGCTTCTAAATAGCGCAGGATTCGGTTTGTTCGGGCCCAAAAAGTACTCGAAACGCTGTTTTAACGTCGACAGAATGACCGCTGTCTAATAGATGCTTGGTGATGGAGGACCTTGGTATTCTGTCTTCTTGCTTCAAAAGCCAATTGGGCAAGTGCTCAGCGGCCCTGGCTGCGAGTTGCCTTTGCGTGCGCCCAATGTATTTGCATCCGCAATTACATGTGAATTCGTAAACACAATTGGAGGTGGCGTGCAATGGCAGAGCATCATTTGCCCGTTTTAATGAAATACTTTTAGTAAAACTCAAGAAGACTAATTTTGCTGCGTTGTAGGTCCTTTCTATTGTGTAGCGTAATCGTCGCTTGATTGTGTTGGAAATGTCGTCACCTTTGAATGGTAAGGATATCATAACGGGCGTTTTTGGAACTGACTGTTCCAGAAATTTTGGCCGTAGGGGGATTGCTGTACTTTTTAAGAAAGCGTGCCGGGTAGCCATAGTTGAGTAGGGCTGAGTTAAGACGAGAAAGCTCTTCTGGTAGAGTCTCACTTGCTCGTTGAAAGAGGTTATGTAACAGATTAC
>JAYGXS010000001.1:74395533-74424308 GCA_036362985.1 Ligula intestinalis | reverse complement strand
GTAATCTGTTACATAACCTCTTTCAACGAGCAAGTGAGACTCTACCAGAAGAGCTTTCTCGTCTTAACTCAGCCCTACTCAACTATGGCTACCCGGCACGCTTTCTTAAAAAGTACAGCAATCCCCCTACGGCCAAAATTTCTGGAACAGTCAGTTCCAAAAACGCCCGTTATGATATCCTTACCATTCAAAGGTGACGACATTTCCAACACAATCAAGCGACGATTACGCTACACGATAGAAAGGACCTACAACGCAGCAAAATTAGTCTTCTTGAGTTTTACTAAAAGTATTTCATTAAAACGGGCAAAGGATGCTCTGCCATTGCACGCCACCTCCAATTGTGTTTACGAATTCACATGGAATTGCGGATGCAAATACATTGGGCGCACGCAAAGGCAACTCGCAGCCAGGGCCGCTGAGCACTTGCCTAATTGGCTTTTGAAGCAAGAAGACAGAATACCAAGGTCCTCCATTACCAAGCATCTATTAGACAGCGGTCATTCTGTCGACGTTAAAACAGCGTTTCGAGTACTTTTTTGGGCCCGAACAAACCGAATCCTGCGCTATTTAGAAGCTGCATACATACGATGGGAGAAACCTGACCTATGCAAGCAGATTGATCATGTCGTCAACCTCCAACTGCCCTGGTGATTGGCAATTTGATTTAATTTCCCACGTGTTTTTGTTAACTTTCCCCATCCACTACTCCCCATATGTTGACGTAACGTTCCCGTCCTTTATCGATTAATGTTCAACCTGACTCAGGTTCCTTGCCGTTACCAGTAATTCTGTGAGATTCACCACTCCTGTATGTGTCTTCGTTAACATTCTGATGCAGCGAAAAGAAGCAGCCGAGGAGCTGTCTCGAAATTTGTCCATAGCAATGAATTCTGCTTTTTAGTCTGTTTTCAATGAGTCCAGAGAATCAAATTACTGTTTTTGCATTTATCAAAATTTTAATTTTTTCCAATGGGTTGGTTCATGCTAACGAAGTCAAAAATGGGGACCTCAACCGAACACTAATCTGTGCAACTTACTTGTTAAAATAAAAATCACGCTATAGTTGTGTTTTTTCTGCGTGTTTGGTGCGTTAAATTTGTAGTTTCGAGTTACAGCAAGTCAGGCCTGAAAAGTTTCACTAAGCCGTCTCTGGCCATGTCCCTTTGCAGTCAGAGCTAACAACTATGAATATGCGTCGGGAAGCAGTGTGTATTGATAATTCATATTCCAAGGAAATCTGTCTCTAAGCGCCATTAGAACCAAAACTGCTGCTTATAGATTGTCCAATGTGAAAGGCTGCTGTAGTATTTTGGTTTGTATCCCCGTTAATATTGCATACGAGCCTTCACTGGCTGATGCAGAACAGGGGATGTGACCATTCAGCGATATTGGCTGGCGAAAACTGGGCTTAATGCTAAAAATTCTTTTTTCGGCCTTCTATGTGTCCACTTTAATGGTACGCAGAAGGCCGCTGCTTCCAAATAAAGAATATAAAATTTCGCCAAACGAAATCGGTAAATTTGTCAAAAATACGAGAGCCAACTAAAAACGGAATAAGAATACATTGCAGCAAAAGATTAAGTTCACGATAGAAATGGAGCAGAACAACCAATTATCTTTCCTTGACGTCCTCCTGTTCAGAGAGGATGATGGGTCAATAAGGCGCACCGTTTTCCACAAGACTACATGGAAAGGCCAATAACTACATTTTACTAGTTTTGTGCCTATACAGTGGAAACGAAATTTGGTACTTAACCTTTTCCAGAGAGCCAGGAATATCGGCTCCAGCGAGACCCTACTAACAGAGTTTGCCTACATAAAAGAGGCCTTAATCAAGCGTGGCTACCCCTTGCGTTTCATCCAAAAATCCAGTTGCCCTTTACGGCCAAAATCTACGGACCAGTCGGTTCCGAGAAAGCCCGTTTTTATATCCTTACCATTTAAAGGAGACAACCTCGTGAATTCAATCAAGCGAAGACTACGGTGTTCTATTAAAAGAACTTACTATGCAGCCGAACTTGTTTTCTTCACTTCAACAAAAAGGCTCCCAATTAACCGGCCAAAGGATGCCTTGCCTTTGCACGCCACCTCAAACTGTGTATACGAATTTACCTGCACTTGCGGATGCAAGTACATTGGCCGTACGCAAAGGCAATTGGCAACCAGGGCTGTTGAGCATTTGCCTTCTTGGCTTTTAAAATAGGAGAACAAAGTACCACGTTCATCTATTACAAAACACCTACTAGACAGTGGTCATTCGGTTGACACTAACACATCTTTCCGCGTTCTTGTTCGAGCACGAACAAACCGGACCTTACGCTACATGGAAGCATCCTACATACGGCGGGAGAAACCCGACCTATGTAAGCAACTAGACCATGTAGTCAATCTTAAACTGCCGTGGTAAATACATACCACACCTTTATTTGGTTAAATTTACCCCCCCCATTTCTTTTCCCAAGTTTAACAGTTGATATAACTTTTGGCCACTTGCCACGTTGATACGACTTTGCTTTTATCGATTTTGTGTAAATTCAAATTGATGTGTTCTCTTACTATTTCGTTTTTCATGCACGGAGCAGAAGCAGCTGAAAAGCGCTCTCGAAATTTATTCCCGCGAATAAATTCTGCTATTCTGTCTCGCTTCAAATTATTACCGGGGAAAAAATGCTTTAAAGTTACAATCCATTGGTATGCCGGATGTGAAACCAGTTTTCACGCATGATAAACTATATAACATTTCCAGCTATTTTCAATTTTTTACTTGGTGTAGATTACTACATTCAAGATCTACAGGCACAGACCGAAGTTTTATGTAAATGTTTGGGCGGCAGTGCGTCAGCCAACAAGCAGACAGCCAACAAGCAGACAGTAGTATAATTATTTAATTAATTTAGCATACTGATAGCAAAGATCCCAGGTAAAACCTTGGGCACTCTCAAATGAGCCGGACCCCTGGCAGCCGTGTCAAGCAATTGCAGAATTCCAGCGAAACATATCCTTGCGCTTTTACCTAGTATCTATGCTGTGGAAACTGATTCCCTAAGTTATATTACACTGATTAAAGAGAAGATACACAAATTTCTCAAATTTAACAAAAAATCATAGAACTTGCTGATATTTGTACTGAACATGAGATAAAGGATGTCAAGGATGCAAAATTGCAGGCCTAACATTTTGCTATCTTAAACGTCAAATAAATTCCTTCTACTTACTATTGGCGGGTTTTATGAATTATCGGACTTCTGGAGAGAACTGTGCGAGTCGAGTTTACAGAAGATCAGTCGTGGCTTTAACTACGAAAATCCATTAAGGAAATTTGTACTGACTAGCCTGACATAATTATCCAGTCGCCTGTTTATTCTTAACGTTACCTTATTTTTAAAAGGCATTGCCCAATAAAAGATGAAAGTAAATGGATTATTACTACCGAAATGCACGTGCTTTCGTTGCGTTTTTGAATTTTTCAACGTACGAATAAGCAGACTTAAGTTTCTGCGCGGTTTCATGCTGGCACTGGACTACGGTGTATGGTTCTTTTGCAATCTGCGCACAGACTGTTTGATTATGAAATACCTTGTAGATGTAGGTCATGATAGAGTTGTTTACCTGCAAAAGATATACTCTTACGAAGTCTTGCATGGAAGCCGAGTGACTGCGCACTGTTGCACACCATGAAGAAGAAGAAGAAGAAGAAAAAGGGCACTAAAATGACACTTTATAAATTATTTACGTTCACCAGTCAGCCATATGCCAATTTCAAGAGCTTTTGACAGCGTTTAGTGATCCATTCAAATTTTTCCAATAATAAGGATGCTTTTCTAGTAATATCTCGCCACCATGTCCACAGTCCAAGCAGGTAGTCTCATGGCGACAAATAAACAATAATTTATAAAAGTGACCAATGCAGGTTACAATCTCGGGCGCTTCGAAAATAGGGACGTAATTAGAATATCCGTTGATGTTCATCTGTCTAGAATACGCCTGTTTGCAAACTCAATGTGAGCAAACAATTATGACTATGGGGGCCATTTTGGTACTTGGCAATCTTGAAAATAATTTAGCTGTTTGTGAGTTGAATTACGAACATGAAGGCATCCTTTTTTTCCAACAGGATTTCACTTTGACAAACATCTCATGTCGAGGTTTGTGTTAAAATGGTGTATTGCATTTTTGTATCTAGATGACCCACCATGGGATTAATTACGCAGGCTCCTCAAGCACGCATTGTCACTAAAGACGAGAGTAATCTAGTCCTCTCATAATTCTAATTACCGTGCAACTAACGATTTGCCCTTCCCTGAACCTAATTAAAAGCGTATCTGTCCAACAGAATAGTTTTAGAGGTAAATACTTAAATTCCAGGAGATGGAAAGCGAACGAATTAATTGCGCTAATCAATGTCCCGGGAGTCTTGCCAGGGTCTCCCAAAAAAACGCTAATAGCGAGGGCTTATAGGCTTTATAAAGTTAAAAGCTGATTTAGTCGAATAGTTTCCAGTTTACTTTTGGTTTCATTGTTTAAACTCCCTAGAGTACATTCGATTCAATACGCATGTGATAAATTAAGGTGACATAATTAGACAGCTCGACCATAAGAATATACAGACACTAACTATAACGTCCCCATTCTCAAACACTTAACCTGTTGTGTATTAGAACAAGCGACTGCCGGAAGGCAGAAAATATTTGGCAACTGTAAAGCGCCATTGAATAGAAAAGCCCTATTTAAAGTTCACGAAAAAAATTTCTCTCGTCTGACAGTATGCAGTCTCATGAAAGTTGCCTATTTTTGGATTGTCAGGCGCAGTTACCTGCGAATACCCGAACTTCAGGCACCGCCGTATTTGGTCCGTACTTTGGAGATCGGTTCAAGTGCTTCATTTATCCCTGGGCTTCATAGCTCTATCCAGTGGAATCATCGAGGTCAGCCGCCGTCAGTTGCTATTAAAAATAAAACAATTTACAGGCAAATAATATCTATCCGTTTGCGTAAATTACGCTTAAAATGATCTCGTGAAAGGAATAGTCTTTATAGAGACAATTTGTGCCTGATTTAGTCAATAAACTTCTATTAGGATTGCATCTGAGCAAACAGATCTCCCTTTAATATTGCGGAAAATAAAGTCAGGTCGGAATATACGGTAGTAAAATCAGTCTGATTCCCGGATGCTCTGCTAGGCCGCTGACCTAATGGTGCAGTTCAAAGAAGTGCCTAAGGGGAAGTAAAGCTTAGTTGAGCACGTATGCAGCCATCGATACGCTTAGAAATACTAGTCGGAAATACAATTCCGTTAGCTATTTTGTTGTCCTCGAAACGAAGACTCGATCATCACAAAACATAGGAGAAAACATGATGTACACAAATATATTCAGATAAGAATGTTATTCAGAAGGATTTATCACAAAAGTATATCTAGAAGATCCAGTGGACGTACAATGAATATCAGAAAAATTAGAGGATGGGCTTCATAATCAATCCTTGAATGCTTAACAGCCTAGGGATTTAGTAAACTAACCTTAGCTCAGGGTCTTTGGTCATGTAATGTTTCAGAAAACTCAAGAATAGGTCCTAGTAAAAAGATGATTTAGTTGTTCCTGTAGGGCTTACTATGTACTTCAAATTAAGTAGCACATTTCCGATCGACAAATAATTCTTGAGCGTTGCTAAAATAACTAAAAGACGAGGAAAAACAGTATTTTCATTTGCGTCGTTACTTACCATACTTACAGGCTAGGTACTTGCTAAAAGGCCCAGACACGTGTTTCGCCGGTATTCTGCCGCTGTTTGACACAACTGTGAGGGATTCGGCTCATCAGTGGGTCCCCCAGCTCTCCCTATCTGCTTTCTGGTTGATATACTGGTTTTGATAGTTCAGCCTTTTCATCTCCTGAGAAATTAATTTCTGATCGCGGTATGTATCAGTATATTTAAGGTCTATAGGCGTAGACCGAAACTGTAAGTGTATATTTGTGTTGAAACCCGTCAGCCCCTGTGAAATATACATCTGCTGCCATCAGACAGTCTGATGACGGGTTGACGGGTTTCAACACAAAGGGCAAGCTGGGCGACCCACCGATGAGCCGGAACCCTCGCAGCTGTGTCAAGCAGTGGCAGAATACCGGCGAAACACGTGTCTGGGCCTTTTAGCAAGTACCTAGACTGTTATTATGGTACGTTACAACGTCAAGTTATACCTTTAAAGACTTTCTGATGGCAGCAGATGTATATTTCACAGGGGTTGACGGGTTTCAACACAAATACACAGTTACAATTTCGGTTTTCGCCTATAGACCTTAAATATACTGATATATACCGCGATCAGAAATAAATTTCTCAGAAGATTAAACATCTGAGTATATTTATTCTTAAACACGCGATATACACTGAATAACTTTCCAACCGAGCTCAGACTGATTACCATTACTTTAGTCGGCAGAACCTCAACGATAGCAACAACTGCCGAAATATTCTACACTGTGCTTGACGCCAAAATAAATTACGCTCGGGTTTGGCGGCCAGTTGGCGAAGGCCAATTAGTTTACTGTCTGAATAACATTTGCCGAAGGATGATTGCTCGCAATTATTTATTTGACGACTGACGCATTTAGCCATTCTCTTCTCTGCAGACAACTTTATTACAACTTCGTCAAAGTGTCCGGCTATTTTAATGATTTACCAGCCAAATACGAAATTACCGGATAATTTAGTTTTATGAGGATAAACTTCTAAAAAGCTGTGTATGTTTGCCAACTCGTATTCGGAATCTGATAGACAAGGAAAAGCACTTTAAAGCCACAGGTTTGACTGACACCCGAGAAGTAAGCTTTGATGCAGAGCGGATGCTAGATGTGCAGCTTAGCCAAGACTAGGCAATATTCTGTTTTAACAAACGTCCCCAAAATATCTAAAATGTTTCCAATTTTCTGTAAATTTAACATAGGTCTATCTACCGCCGTATGTCGCATATTGAATTCATCTAAATAGGCTGATTTAACTAGTGCAGCGATAGCGAGAACTCTCCGCCAGTGGGTCAATGCACGAACACGGAAATCATTATTGCCTTCCGAAAAACCATAATAACACCAACTAGCCTAGTTAGCAACGGACTTTCCACGGATATCCGGAGGCAAATATTACGCTCTTACATCTTTGCCGCCGGTAATCATACCATCATCCACATATGCATGGGAAAATTCAAACTTGCGGATTTTATTTCTTTTAGTTAGGCAGATGTAAAAGAGTAATAGGCTTATAGTTGCATGTCTGCCTGAACGCACGAAGTACAGAGAATTGCCTAGACGCCAAAGTTTTTTCCAATGGTAATTACGCACTTCTTACCTTCACTAAGGACCACATTCTATAGAGTGTTTTGAAATCTGTTTAACAGAAGTCACATTTAACTGGTTGAAAAATGCAGCAATACTTTACATCGCTGGTGTTTTTATATGATAACACACCACAATTAATTGTGTGAGTGCGTTTTTTTCCAAAAGAGCCTTCTACCTTTCTGCATTTTCCGGTATTAATGAAGATGTGACACTGCTCTCGCAGGAAAATAATTCTTGCAAGCTAATCAAACTCTGCTCACAAAGATTTAAAATACCTAGAGGCGCAACATGCTTAACCCGATTTTATAGCTCACTAGCACTAAAGTTTATTAGGCATGAAAATTGCTGGTAATCGTGTCGTTTGGATAAAATTTACAATTTCCGTTTTCTCGAGTACTCTCGATTCAATATTCTTACCCAGAGTCTTTCATATTTCGTGAAGTTGATAGTGTGATATCAAGTTGCAAAAATTCCCATCAAAAAATTCGGAAGAGGAGTTTGTGAGCATGCGTAGGCTTTTGATATCAGTGTTTTTGCCTTGCTTTATTTCCGAGGGAAATTAGTGTACAAACTTGGAGTTGATCTTTCGGAACGAAGCTTCTGACCCTCGATCCGAAATTTTGTATGAATGTTTCAACTGAAATCCATAAGCCACTTCGGACATGCGTTTCTGGGCTTTTAGTGAGTACCTGTGATGTAAATAGGTGAAAGTGCTTACCCCATCAGTGCCTTTTTTAGAGTTCGTATTAAGCAAACTTGTAAAATGGCTTCACGTTGCTTTGCCTTCAACTACGACCGCCGTATTGTAGCAGTTTTAGAAAAGTTCGCATCGTGTAGATGGCTTAAGCCGTGTCTGTTCAAAGTCTGTTGTAGATTATCGGACAAAGATACGAGCGTAGTTCTGATGAATAAATCGGACTACGTATTGAAGATGCAGGCCATACTATCGGACCAGCCGAAATTTAAGAAAGTAGATAGAGAAAAAGATTGTACGGATGAAGTAGAGGTAAATCTGATCGAGTGCTTAAGAAGACTTAACACGGCAGGATTCATAAGCGACCGTGACCTCGAATGCCTCCGGCCAGCAGGCATGCACATCTCCCGTTTGCATGGCCTACCTAAAATCCACAGTTCGTCCGATTTCGGACATGCGAAACTCTTCATCTCATGCGATATCAAAGTGGTCAGTAGAGAAGCTCAAACCTTTACAGCCACAGCTGGCACCACATAGTTAGCCAAATATGTTCAAATTTATTGGCCACCTTAAAGCCATGAACCTAGATGGCAAGATTAGAAAGTTGTTTAACAATAATGGGTACGTTTACGTGGAGATGAATTTGCACATTGTCACATGTACGTATGTACATATAACCATTTAGTATATCATTTTACTGGTTCCTGTAAGACGGCTGATCCGAGGTTATGGTACCTATGCGAAAACACACCGTGAACTGAAGAGGAAATGTGACCTAGTCACTTTTGGAATTTTCTATGCTTGAGTCATTCACAAAATTTTATTCAAGGCCAGGGAGCGTGTGAACTTTGTGCAAGCAGTCTTTGGATCAGGGCTCACGTAGTCGGCATTATTAAGTTCTTGTTTAGGTAAAACTTTTGGTCTCCTTGGAAAGTGAATCCCTTTAAGTGGGCATATAACAGTTTGTTTTAATTCTGTCTTTCTAGCCATTAAAAATATGGATTAACCATCGTTCTATCAACCCACATTTCCTTATCAAACAAAATAGCGTCGTTTTCAGAATTTCTCGCTTTCGAACAGAGGTTATCCTTATTTAAAAATATAAACATTTGGAGATTAAAGTGTGGCAATTTCTGAAACAATCAGTGAAATTCTTTGAAGCTGTTTTTGTATGCACATACTACAGATATGCTTGATAAAAATTACACTTGAAAACAAAAATTAATTAACCAAAGCACCAACCCTCATAGTGTGTGTTTTCTCTTACTGGCCTAGTCAGGCTGCTTTTTCTCTGAAATAAGAAATATCTGTATTGAATACCATTTTTAATCTTAATTACGCAGATACTTTAATTACAGGTGATACAGGCATTTGTTTTTTACGTAGTATACTGGTTTTCATTGGAGCTAATCCGTGACCTCTAATCACCAATTTTATTTCAATTCAAGCCGCATAATCATATGAAAATCAAGACATCACAGTGCAACAAGCCGAAAGACAAACGTGGGACCTACTAATACAAACGGGTGTCTGCAGAACCCTGTTGACAGAAAGAGACCACCAAAGAAAGGAGAAGGTCCAACACCAGAGAAAACGTCCTCGTTGGTCCTTGGAAGTGGCCCTTTCTCACTGATTTGAGAAAAGAAGCGGACGACAGATAATCTAACCTAAAGGCCCTCTGCCACGAAGTGAAACTCTCTGTACTTAATTTAAAATTCTGTGCATCTCTTTCAAAAAAATCTACGCTGAGAAAAGCTCAATGTTACTGCGCCAAACTATTGAGAAGTTTGAACAACTTATATTTTTATAACAACACAGCCGTATGAAGGTTGGGGATACAACAGCGATCCCTTGAATCCTCTTCTGACGCATTCCAGTCGGTAGGATCAGAAATTCCGTTCGGGCAAAATGGGGACTCGGAAGGCAGCATAATAGTATGCAGCCTGACCGCAATAAGCGTTGGTGCAAACGATGCTTCAACCCATGGAGCACAAACCTGCCAGTGGCCTTTAACCAAAAGTCAGCCATTCCAAATACGAACATCGTCAACTATTGTGGATCTTGGTACCAGCCCATCATCTGACAGCGTATGATTGTTTGCTTGTTTTGCTTTTAGGTTAATCTCCCGGGAATACACATTAAAAACCTGCCGGTCAGGGTAAGTATGCAGTAAATCACCTCGTAAGCATATTCTTTGAACTGTGCATGAAATGTGTTGTAAAGATTCTTGAACGACTTTCCGTCCATAAGAAGAAACGATCACTGAAACACGAGTTTTAGTGTCCTGACGTTTTGGATTCAGTCGGGAATCCTAAGTCATAGGTAATCATAAGCAAGTCTGAGACATGTGCAGATAAGGGGTACTACATGCACAGATTGCATGGTATTTATAGTTCGCAGCGGTCACCCGCATGCGTACTTTAGTTGTCAGTTCCTGTAGCCATCGCTTGAGGTCTTAATTGGTGCGGTGATTGCTCATTAATTACTACAACGTTCTTGTCCACGTCGGATGCAGGTTTGATAATTGCGCGACAATTATGCTCGCTGTGGTCAGAGTTGTTGTTGCGTCCAGTCCTTTCCACGTGACTGATTCTTTTGCTCAGGAAACTTCTCACTTCACCGTATGGGAACGCCAAATCGTTCCTCTTATTGATGGACTGGGGGCTTGAGAACCATGACTCGAGCAGCTTGCGGCTCACACGGTTTTCACCTCTTGCAAGGATTTCGGCCTCGTCAAACTTGAAAATATGGCCGGATCCCGTTGAGTGAGCTGTAACCCGGGATTTGGCGTCGTTCTTCCTCCCCGCTGCTACATGCTCGGCCATTCGCGTCCGGAGTAATCTTCCGGTTTCTCCGACGTAGTTGGTTTGTGCACAAACCGTGCAATCTGTGCATGTATCACCCCTTATCTGCACATGTCTCAGACTTGCTTACGATTTATTATGCCTAAGGATTCCCGACGGAATCCGAAACGTCAGGACAATAAAACTCTTGTTCCAGTGATCGCTTTTTTTCTTCTTCTGAACTGCTTCCTGGAACTCGGGTATTCTCCTCTATGTCCATCCATAGTTAAATCCAAGCTATCTACGAGGCAAATCAAGTCTGTTCTATTCTCAGTTGAATACAGCTCAGTGGTGTGGGCTTCTTTATGTCAGCATCAGGTTAGGATAGCAGAAACCAATTTGATAACAAGTCCATTCTGCTCATATTGCAGCCCAGCGTGTGCTGTTCCGATATTGGTTGAATATATATGATATTCAAAAGGGTAGTTCGCAAGCATACGTTGGCTTTCGATAAACCCGCATTGGCCCATTACATTTTTCACACTCACTGTGAAAAAGGAGACGCTATTTACTCAAAGTCTCCTTCCCATTAGCGAGAGTTCGGGTGTTGTTCTAAACCAACCCAATCGTGCACGGCAAAGGTAAGAATAGGTTGTCAAATCAGACCAATTCCATGTTCATTTACTCATTTACTTGCTACTGTGGAGCAGGTTTTATCGGTTTTACGACTCGGCACTTACCAAAAGCATACAAAAGCAAATCGCGAGATGACTGAGAAAGGGTGAAATCGAAAGCATGAGCAGTGCCATTCTCGCCCACATGGTCGATTCCGGACATCGTGTGGACCCCAACGAAGCCTTCAAGGGGACCTTTAAAGTCCCTCCAAACTATCCAAAATCCGTGGTTCAGCATTTTCTTGCAACAGCAGAAGCAACCGCTATCTGGTCGAGGAAGCCGGTCTTGTGCGCGCAAACGAACCTCTTGCAAGCTTCGAGATTCGTATTTTTCCGCACTTGCTCTTACCCTTCGCCCCTCCCCCTAGTCAGGCTTCAACAAACCCCCCCTACCGTTGATGTGTAACCAGCCACCTATTATCAACCCCTAATCCTCTCCCTCCTGACTTGTTTACATGTAATGATGAACGTAATTGCCCGCATGTCTACCTTATACGCTCTTCCCATATAAGTGTAATGGCCCGATGAGAATTTATTGGAAGCCTATGTAGCCGCTACAACTACTCTTCTGAATTCTCTCATGGGAATTTTGCAACTTATGATATTGAATGGGGTGAGTGATATGGGGGATGGACTGCTTCTACCATCCGACCATGCGCGTAAGAAGAACCCTTTAGTGCTGTACAATACTTCAGTTAGGACACAAGTTACTCAGCATAGTTCGTTGCAGCAATTTACGTAATCTTGGAAGTTTTGATATAAGGAAATTATCATAAATGAAAAATGGGAATTATCCTACAGACGCCTTGGTCCTTTTGGGAATCACGACTACTCAATGGGATGAAAATTTGCCCTGAATCTGGAAATACATCATACATTATTTAAGTTGGCCCGTCATGGCAATATTAGAACAGGAAAACTCCCTGATTTACATACTTTGCTGTTTACACTGATTTTTAATTTGGCAAAACCTGATCTAAAATTTGTCGCTTGTTTGTGGTTTCTACATGTTTTCGCTCCTTCTCCGTATTCGCTCAGTCTTTTACTTTTTGTAATCCCCAGTGTTAAGTCACTTTTTGCTGCTTGTAAATCTTGGTCCATTTTCGTTGTCTGATTTGCAGCTTCCCTTACAATACGCCTCTTGGTGTTCCTGCCGTACCCTTATCCAGCGGCCGCAGGTTCTTCCTTCATTATCTACCCTATTTCCAACCGGCCTTTTCAGGGTTATTTCAAACATCTCAGTGAATGTTTAGAATTGTAACAGACGCTAATAAAGACGTTGAAAGACCCTTAGAGTTGTTGCTTCCCAGAAAAATCTGACGATTTTAACCTGAATGGATATTATAAACTAAATGACTAGGACAAATAGAACTCTATTTCTATCAAAACATATTCCGGGCCACAGGATATTGATACCGATATTTTTTGTCCCGATTGCAGTAGAGAAGTGGACATTCCTTCCACTCGGGAAAGGCAACGAGTACCACGTTTGTGAGAGGTTGATTGTATAGTCATCTTCGAGCCGGTGAAGAAAAAACCCCGGCAGTTCGAGTAGACGGAACTTTGAGCCTAGCACGTTCAAAGACCCATTTGGTTTACCGTCAAACGCCGCGTGCGCCAGCATCTGAGGATGGACGACTACAGGCTGATGGCGGTCGATAAGCCAGCAACTGCCAATCTAGTGTGCCTAATCTGTGTCGGCAAGGTTCTTCGGAAAGCTGCATACAGTCCACAAGCCCGATCTAGTCTCTAAGATGTCCTTCCACTTTGAGTAGGCCTCAAAATGCCTGAGCTTTTGTTTCAGTTTGGAGATTGCAGGTCAGCCCGATACGGTGATCAACTTACGGTGATTTTATCAGTTTTTCTGATGATTTTACAGAGTTCACCAGGATCCGTTTGTATTGTCATTCAATTACGTGAGGCACATTATCTCTGATGGGAAATGATGAGTATTGAAATGTATGCGTACGCAAACGGGGCACTGAGCTCAATTGCTTGCTCTATTTCTTTTTATGTATCTCATGCGTCACAATCGAGGTTTTTAGCATACTGTGTAGGTAGACTGATCAACATGATGGCGAAACATAGGCAAAAAGTTAGTCTTACTCTCTTACAGCCGACCATGACATTGACTCTAATAATAAACATGGCGCAGCATGCGCTACGTTCCTTGTCACACGCCACGGCGGAGCATTGTCGTCCTTACAGAAAGCCAAGACTTGGAATAGATTCGGCTCCACGCTACATCAGATGAAGTGTTTTAATCGAAGTTCAATGCTCGACCAATCCTGCCAGGCTTCGGTTCTGGAATGGCTATTTCAGTAAGGTAGGCGAATCAGACACCTCAATTTCCGTTTGATTTATCCTTATAAGTGGTGTGTCATTCCATTAATGGGGACACGATGAGGCCAAGCCTCTAATCCCCGTAGGGATACCATGTCTGTCAATCGTAACTGACGAAAACATTTAGTTAACCACTATAAGCTACTAATCTTAAACAAAATAGACCTCCTTAATGAGCACAGAATGCCCGTTTAAGGACGAAACCTATCCTTAACTAGTTTCCTATAGAATTTTGTGATAATCTTTCGGTGCGTATGGTGGCTTGGTTTGGGTATGTATTTTTGCTCCGCACTTCCTCTTTTCAAAGTAAACAAAATGTCAAAAAATTTAACGGTTAGCTTCCTAACTGCTGCCGTTCAACTTATGCGTAGTAGAGCCTCAAAACTAAAACTATAGTTTGGCCTTCTTACAGCAATCATGGGGTTGCTTATGCCAGTTAAGTCTACAAGCTTTAAAATTTAAGTGAAACGTTTTAAGTTGGCCGGAAAACTTTAATAGCCATCTGAAAAAAAAGATAACACAAGAGATAAGATCTGCTGATTTCCCACTAGATTGCATGCTCTCTAAGTTCTGCAAATACACCCATCCTCAACTTGAAAAGTATATTCGGAAAACATATGTTCTCGCAAACCCATCATCGTGCCGATACAATGGCAAAGAGAATGAAAGATTCCGTCATGTGCAATGTTTATATGGTTCTCGTGGTGTGTGTGTGGGGGGCCTTGGTCATCTCCTCGTTTCCTCGTCTCGTACATGTCAGAGTCGAGGTGTCGACGTGTCGACGTTGGCGTGAGGAGTGCGGGAGAATATGTTTTTCTGCACGCTTGAGTGTTTGTGATTTCAGACTGCGTGCGATTCCTGTCTGTAGTCGGCCAGGGGGACCAACCGCTTGTATCGAGAGTTGGCTTTACTAAACGGATCGCCACTGCCTTGGCTGTGGTTAACAACCGTTGGCGTAGGCCCGTAAAGTAGTTGGCTGGTGTCCAGTTGACAATTTGAAAGGCTTCGTTAAGATTAACGCGGCGACTCCTATTAACAAGGTGTGTGAGAATAGGAGTCGCGATTGATCTAATTTTACCTTTGCTTAGCCAGACTAGTATGCGTTCAAATACCTCCTATTCTAGGCGCCTGCTTGTTCAGCCAACGTCTCCTGTTGCATAGGAGCAAGCGAAAGAATCATTTACCTCTAAATGATAAGAGGGTAGAGATCATGAAGGACATGCGTTAGTTCGCTACACAAAAAGCTTTTAGGATCGCTGTCTTTAGACAACTTTTTATCAGTTCGCTTGTTGCATTGTCTAAGGAAGGCAGTCTTATGAATTAGTCTTTCTTTTCTGTAGCAGGTGTTTTTGTGTTTTTGCTAATATTCCTGAGGATGAACCTTTTTGTGTATCCACTGTCAAGAAGCCAGTTTTGCAGCTGCTGGAGTTCTGATTCTACACTTTTAAAAGAGCAGATCCGCCTCACTCTTGCTGCTTATTCCTCGTCCATGTTTTCTTTCGGAATAGCCTACGCTGCATGGACCCATCCCTTTGCCTTCGTGGAAGGATTTTTAGTGACGCAGTTTCATTATCTACCCCATAATATGCAGAAAACGTGAGCGATGGTTGCGCGCTGTTAAACTTACGGACCTGGGCATCGGTGTCAGAGTTATGGTCTGTAAAACAGAAGAGGTCATCCATGTATCGACCGTACAATCCAAGGTCATTGATAGCATCCTTCAGACTCGTTTTCTTGCTGTTGCCCATAAAAACGTTTGCGGGAAACGGTTCAAGTGGTAAGCCCACTGATGATGATGAATTGCCAAAACCATATGTTGTTAAAAAAGAATTTTCGTGTATGCTTTCTGCTGAAGTTGTTCTTTGAGTTCGACTAATTTCTCATAAATGGTCCCGAGCAATGCACTGGGAGTGTTTGAATAACACTAGCTTAGTCGTAAAGGTGGATTTGGTGTTACAGAAGCGGAAGACGTTTGCAGAAAAATATTTAAAGGGAAACTAAATAAAATGCATTCAAGCGTGAAAAGTGGGCATGCAATATCAAAAAGGCGGCAAACTGGGGGTGATAGCTTCGATAAATGCCCATTTTTAAGACAAGAAGATATACAGTAGATTCACTATCTCATGCAATAGCACCCGGAATTGTGAACTAAGTTTCCGATTGGAACATATTAATTGTGGATGGTTGTAATAGAGATGATCATAAACCTAATCTCAACATATTTTAGGCACTTCAGGATGCCAGCTTTCTAACGAGATGTTTTTTGATCGCCAAGATCAAGCATGTACAATAAAACGTGATTACTTTTGTAGTATGCCTTTTTTGTCTTGAATTTCGACTGTTTTTATAGATTCAAATATATTTATGGAAAACATGCACAAAAAACTATTTCTTGTACTCTTGGTAGCAAATTACGCACTCCTTAAGTTTTATACTTAAAGAAAGGGTATCTTTCGGTTTTGAAAAGTTTCTAATTATGAGCTTTTTTACTATTTTTAGGTGTTCATTCAGTGAACACCGTATCCGTCATTTTTTAATGCTGCCTTTACTTAATAAACCATGCTCTACATCTATTGCAACCTTTTATGAGAACTATGTGAGATCTTCGTCAAGCTGTAGGCTGTGTGTGTAAGATGTGTGTAGGATGTACACAGTGTGCAGTTTGTAAACTATGAATTCCAGTGTAGTGGTCACTATGTTTCAAAATTATTCGGCAATTAAGAAACTTTTTTAAAACCAAAATATACCCTTCCTTTAAGTGCAAAATTTAAAGAAGGCGTAATTTGCTATCCACAGAGTACAAAAAATATTTTTTCGTGCATGTTAACCAAAAAATATATTTGAATTTATAAAGGCAGTCGAAATTTATTACAAAAAGTCATACCCCATCTGCACATGTTTCAGACTGTTCTTCGATTACGTATGAGTAAGGATTACCGAAGGAATCCGAAACGTCAGGAAAATAAAGAACTTGTTCCAGTGATCGCATCTTCTTCTTCTGAAAAGTTAGACTACTTAAGTAATCACGTTTTATAGTACATGCTTTGTCTTCGCGCTCAGAAAGAAACTCGTTAGAAAGCTGGCATCCTGAAGTATCTAATATATATTGAGATTAGGCTGTATGATCATCTATATTGCAACCATTCACACTAAGTATGTTCCGATCGAAAACTTATTTCAGAATTGTGGCAGCTATTGCATGAGGTAGTGAATCTACTGTAGATAATAAAGAGGGAAAGCGTTAAATTCTGTTTACCAAACAATTCCAGTGACAGTGATTTGTTACATTATGTCAAGTGTTTCTTTACATGTTTGATGATGCAAACTAATTGCATTCCTGATAAGCAATCATACCTATGGAAAGATTATTCGAGTATATCCTGATGGTTAGCACTACTGTTAAAATGCTCCCCCAGCCTCTCCTGTTCGTGGATTATCACACTTTAAAATGAACTAATTTATAAAACTTGAGTTGCACAGAAGACTCGTTTGAGCCAATTAAAAGGTTGGTTTCAACAGGTAATTTAGCAATCTTTTGTTGTACAGTTTATTTTTTACAAATCATCGTTTATGTGGAAGCTTGTCTTATTCGTTTAATTTGAAAAATAAGATGATGGATGCACCGTACATTTGTGACCCTCACGACAGATTGCAACGTGTTAAACGTTTAAGCTAGTATTTAGTAAGATCAACTTTTGACCATGGATATGCATAGCCCGCAGTTCATTTCTTGACTGAATATATTCCAAAAAAGATTGAATCAAACAGTATAAGGTTTAACACAATATCTCGCGCGGCATTCCAAAATTTCCGGGCACTATATTTAGCTATGGACTCAACAACTTTATTAATTAGGACTTAAATATATATGTAAGGTCATCGTTTATAGTAACTGATGTTTTGTTAGAAATATTTAAAAACAAACGCTTTATCTAAATTTCTGAAAATTTGAATTCTTTTTCTGATAACTGTTGTTTTTTCTGCTTTCACTCAAAACCTATTTTTTCAAGTAGCGCTGTAGCGAAACATTTTAAATTTTAATTCATTGCTAGTAGCTTGGAGTATGGAATTTTATTTCAAAGAAAAACTATCAAATCAGTTAAAACTATCTTTTTACGCATTATCAGGAGTAAATACCCTCTATTAAAACCCAAATACCCGAACAGATTCAGAGTTTAACAAAATAGGACGCATAGTAGGTAATCCAAAGCGTGCTAAAATTCATAAGGTATTAATTAACCGTTTCGCCAAGCCTAAAAACGGGCGAAATTAGATGAAAGAAACTGCAAATCTAAGTAAATTTTACCCAAATGACAGTAACTTCCTACAATGCAGTATGCTGCAATTCGATGAGCACCTAGTCACTTCTTTATTTAAATTTGTATCCGGAAAACGTTAATAATTAGAGGTCAAACGTTTTACACTGCTTTTGATGTCCAATTAGAATCAGGTAAGTTTTCACAGCTAATGAATTAGAATGCGTGCTATACTCATTTGATGGCAAACAATTTAATGTTCACTTTTTATTGAATAATATGTTATATCGTCTTTGCTCATTTAAACAATCTTTTTATTCATAGTTTATGCGATCAAACCCCCTGTGATTTGCAAGAAGCACAGTTATATTGGTCTACCTGTCCCATAAAAAAGTTATCCGGAGCTTAAAAAACTTCGCTGAACGTAGAACATACCTCACTTTTTGAACGAGGTATTAATGAACCGCATACGGTAGATCACAAGTAGCATCTTACTGAAAATGTCTAAAAAGCATTATGGTCATTTTCCGTGTAAGTATATAAAGGAGACATTTTTCCTATAAAAGAAAATGATTTTTCTTTGAATTTACTGCGATTTTCTATGTACAGACCATCGTGTTGGGTTAATTAGCTCATTTAAAATGTCACCTCTGTCAAAGGGCTTCAATCGAGTATCGGCTGAACGTCAGTGTATCAAGTGACTTAAGTTTATATTCGTTGGTGATTAGTTTAACAAGCTCACTTGCACGAAGCCTTCATTTGAGTGGCTGATTAATTTAGCATTATTAGGTCTCACCAAAGAATAGGGGGTAGGAAAGTCATTAGAACTGGTAATAAACTGCGCAACCCACTGACTAAAATACACTAATGAACAGGGATTATAAAGCCCCTCATTGAATGGTTTATATTTACAGTAGGGTGTTGTAACCTAGAACAGTAATAATTGTGCTTTATAAATAAAAAAATATCCACTGACTATCTACCAGATAAAATCAGTTTTTCCCCACGGCTTATTCCGTTTTTTGAAAAGTAGTTCATTATCGTTGCGTAAAGTGTTCATTGGCATTTTGCGTCTGACCCTAAAACGTCATTTCTCGGTCGCCTAACGCCACGTCATGCACTTAATAGTTTCTGGAAACTATTTCCCTGATTATTCTCTGGATTCATGTTTTTCAAATACCGCAGAATTTACAGAAAACTACAATTGAATTCCTTTTCTTACACGCGTTTGATAGAAAATAACGTTTGCTTCCATTTTTCCTGCATGACGAAAGAGTATTTATGAGATATCGATTCATAGGCCATCATTCTTGTCCAAGTATTAATGCCATTCGCAAAATATACAGCGTTTCTTCGTTCACTGGAAAATCGCATAAGACTTCTGTCATCTTTTTAATAGCAAAAAATATAAATGCATGATTATTTCTGCACGAAAAATATGCAGCGCATCTTTTATAAATCCTAGATGCACTTGTTATAACAGCCTCAATTCAAAATAACTCGGGAATTGAAAAAAAATTCCTTCTAAATCAAAATATAATCCCTTTCTTTGTCTGTAAAATTTGAAAAAGACGCAATTTCTTATGAAGACAGCATATTTCCTATCCCTTGTGGCCCAATTGTTCTACACTGTTATTCTCCGTCATCAAGTGCCTCCAGGAAGGGAAATCAATGCACTGATGCAAAGGGCAGTGATTGCTCACCTATGCTTCTTGCATTTCTCTACTTATTGTCTCGTTCTACTAGCTCAATGGGCGTCAATGTTGAAAATCTGCTCCACCTGTGTGGTTTAAGATTAAAACTTCAAATTTTGGGCCATGCTTCGTACGGCTAAGTAATGAGTAGGCACACGCGTCTCTAACCGTTGGCCGGTTGAATGAATCAGAAACTTTGAAGCGTTTTCCTAAAATATGCTAATTTGGTCGTTCCACAGCGCAGCGTTTTGTGTGATGTAATTACTTCTCAGTTCGCGACACGTAGACCGCCTTGCAATTTCTGGTAAAAGAGAGGACGGAGACAAGACTCTGTTCCTGAATATGGGCTTTACCGAACTAATTATCAGCAAAACGTCCGTAAATGCAAGGAAATAAAGGTAGAAGGAGCGTGGCTAATAATTTAGCCAGCATCCACCCAGTGGCGGTACCACATATTTTAGTAAATTATATGGTTTCCCGGATTCAGGTAAGGCATCAGTTCAAATGAATGTTAGTAGACCCACTATTTTTATTTGAACATTGATATAAAAAGAAAAACCTGGGATTGTATTTCACTTGGATCTCAGCTTGTTTTCAATAGGGGTCCTTTTAACTGACAGTTCACCCTGTCCGCCCTTATGGGTGAGAGCTCTCTGTCTTTCTTCTGATTTTGCTTCCTTATAAACTGCAAATATGGGAGTAATGCTTTTAAGGAAAGTTCAACTTGAATGCATGAACTTTGTATGTGTGGTGCCTTGCAGTTCTTGTGGACTTTCAAAAGACCGTAGCTGCGTGCACTTTGTTATTGCTGGGATTAAAATACGTCTACCTCGTGTCTTTTCCTAAAATCTGCACATTAAGCAAACAATGCTACATCCGGTTACGTAATTCATTGAGGCTGCAGTTTATGAGACTGCTCTGGGCCATAAACCAAACCATGAAGTGGAATTATTCATTCGGAAAACGAACCTTTGATAGCAGTCGTTGTACAGAGAGCGTCATTCCAAAAATGACAAATGCAAGTGAAGCAAGTTACCAGCCCAGGTAGTCTAAGGAATATGGGAGGAAGCTCATCCCAGGTCTGTTGTATTTTTCGTCACTTCTAACACCCACTGAAAATCGAAGATATGCCACAATTTGGCTGTGACTTATGGGCTGACCATGACAGCAAGTCTGGACTACTACCTCTCGTATACTATCAAGTATTTTGAGGGCCCGCTGGGACCGTTATTGAATTATGAAACAGATGCTGATCGGTCATATACATATTGTGTTGGAGGAGTTAGGGAACGACTTAATTAGGATTGCCCTTTTGACCTCTTTTTATTTGCCGATTACGCGGAAGTATAAAATGCTTTTTAAATTTGGGGACAAGAATAGATATGACTGTGTTTCTCAACCCATACCTTATCTGATATGTTTTGAATGCAAGATAAAGTGCGTTCAATTAGTAAAACAAAAGGTACGGCAGCTAAACCCAAAGCTTATTCGAACATAGACGATCGATAAAAGGGCTCAATCCTTACAATTTATTCACAGATTTGAATAATTCACCAATACAAGCGAACATGCGAGTCCCAGGAAGTGTTGAGAAGAAGACGATTCAATTGCTACCGTTTCGAGATCCGTCGTGGATTCATCCTCAGAGACATAAGCAGAAAGTAATAGGAGATATGGGTTCGAATCCCGCCAAGGACACAATTATTTAATAGTTGGGTTAATGCACGTACAGAAATGTATTAAGCCAATTTGAGGAGACATGTACATATGTTATGCTGTTCGGGAACTGAACTCTCGATGCTATCTTTCAAATAAATTTGAATTATTTTCAATGAAAATATGCTGTTTGGCAATTCTGGTTCAGTTGAGGATATGTGGCATAGTGATCAAATGTAGGGCAGATTTTTCAAAAGATTGGCATCTACAGATAGGAATAGATTTGGTTTTGTGGAAAATAATATACCTGTATGTTTCGAAGCGACTTTTGAAAAAGGGGGAATAGAAAGTGTGGGTAGCCTCCAAGTTCTTCTTAGTTCCTAGAATTAATAGATTTAACGCTGTGCTACTCAAACTCGGAACTAAGTAGTCGACGAACGTACTAATCGTTTGCTTTATTTGGGACAATATAAGAAATAAATGTCATTCGTAAGCAAAGAACGATGGAAAGCAAAGAAGCAACCTTATTTTGAGCCAGCCGCACGACTTTAGGGCGAACGCAAAGGCTTAATTATTTACCACAGTGGTGGCATAGTTACAAATTAAAAGCCAATTTACGTGTCTCACCGATATCCTGCCACTGCATGAAAAAGAAGAAGAAGAAGAATGCTATATTGAGGATTTTACAAACCTGAATTTTCAGCAAAAATGGCTCCATACACGGAGAGCAGATGGTAAGGTCAATAAAGGATCGTTTTTAAAAGGACAAAGGTAAAACGTCATGTAATACTCACCAGTCAAGTATTTTACGACATTCACATCAACTATGGCGACAAATCGGCTTTCAACTTCTCCATTTCCGCTTCTTCACACGTTGTTTTCTTCCAGTTGTCATCCTACGGAGAATTCTTGATGTTAGTGTTGTTGGTGAATTGCATATGCGACAGATTGGCCGCATTTGACAAATATTGGGTTGGTGATATGTTGTAGATAAAATAACTTGTTTTCGTTCATTTAAAAAGGTAGCAGTGTACTTTAGATATGACCTCATGGTCACAAATGCAGACAGATAAATCAGAGGATTAAAGAGGATGGTATAGGATAATAAATTACCCCGTGAATGGAGAGCAAAAAATGGGTGGCTCAAATTCGAAAGCCGTGCAAGGCTGGGGGATTTGGTTTAGCATCGGTGGGTCCCCCAGCACTCTCGGTGTGTTTTATGTTACAGACTCCAGTGTTTAACTTATGGCCTTTTAATTTCTCCATAAATCAATTTCTAGCTAAGAGTCACTCATTGTATCTAAGGCTCTACAGACGTAGACGAGGAGTTGATATGAATTGTTGGGCCGAAGCCCACTGTAGGATAACCGTGCTATGTTCACAAACTGCTGGCAGACAGACAGTCGTACAACTTACGTAATTTACCTTAATAGTAGCGAAAATTCAATTCCCAGGTGATAAGTCAGAAAGAGAAAGGGCGTTCACCGGGAGAGGTTTATTTTTTATCTGACATTTTGGGTAGTTGTCTCGTCTATCCATCTTCACAGAGTGTATACTCTGGCTCCTGGCTCTCGCTATCTGCCGTTCCTTTCTTCCGCGTGCGTAATCTTCCAATCTAGTTTGAGCCGCTCTGAGACGCTCATGTCTCTAGGTGGTAATCGAGCGCCACACCGCACGTCAAGGCAGACGAAAGAAGCCTGGATGTCGATCGACTGTTCGGTAAACCGCCACATAAATTTGCTGACCCCCTATGTTGTGTTAAGGACATTTTTATCAGGGGCAGTCACGATACATAATACTTGGGGCCGTCAACCAGTGATCCGCTCAACCAGCGTATCCAGGAGACAGGCTACGGCAAGACGCGGGCGGCCAAATAAATACTGATGCCCCAGTTGCAGTCAGTATCAACGCAAAGCACAGCGGGGGGACGGTTATCAGACGGTCGATACGGTGCGCGGTTACCAGCTAGAGACGTGAGCTTCGCAGAGCGGCTCAAACTAGGTTGGTAGATTACGCACGGGGAAGAAAGGAGCGACATATAGCGAAAGCCAGGAGCCAGAGTATCCACGCTTTGAAGATTGATCGACGAAACGTCAGACAAAAAATAAACCTCTCCCGGTGAACGCCCTTTCTCTTTCTGACTTACGTAGTTATGTACCTGCTGCCTGTTTGTTGATGTTACACGATTATCCCACAGTGGCTGATGGGCTTCGACCCAGATCTTCATATCAACTTTTGGTATACCTCTGTGATCTACTCACAGTAAGAAATTGCTTTCTGAGGAAACTAGCCGGCTACAATAATGAACAATTTAATTTCCTCTGACTCCCTAGGGCAGTATCACGCTGGAAAAAACTTCACTAAGCAAAGGTTTGAACCAATTTTGACTTTTTAGATATGTGCACGTCTAACCTATCTTCAGGTCACCTAAGATCAAGGATTCTCGACAGTATCTGAAACGTCCGGCGAATAAAATACTTGTCCCAGTGATTGCACCTTTTTGCTGCTCCTCTTCTTCTGTTTTAGATATTACCAAGATAGTTTCTGAGCAGTGTAAACACTGATTTGGCCGTCACATTTGCAACGAATTCTGACATCCATAACCACACTCGATTATAGCGCCAAGGCACTAAAGACAGATACTGGCGCGTGTGGTCCGCAGTCATTAGTCTTCTTTATACTAGCCCCTGACACTCGGTCTCCCAACACACACACACACACATACGCCCACTCCTACACAGCCCTCTAGTCTCTTTCTTCTCTTAAACCAGGCGCGCCTCATTTTCCGACTATACCCATTTTCCCCCATTTTCTCGACCATACCCACGCAGCGTGTGTGTGTGTGTGTCTGCATAAAAAGCCCGCAGTATGCACGGGTTCCCACGTGCACACCCACGAGACACGCGCGAGCGCGCGGTTGAAGGGGGGGGGGGGTGCCAACGCGTGGGCGTTACCGCCGGCTGCGGTCGAACGGGCGCGCTTTTCACGCGGTAGGCGACACAACGCCGCACGCAACACAACACAACACACTGCCTGTTCATTTTTAAGCCTGTGGTCTTCCCCCGTGAGGCACACACTGCTTATTTTTGGCAATGGCAGACGGCGTGGTGCAGCACACGCAGATTGTCAAGCCTGTCATCAGCGTTTTCGAGACACTGCGCTGTCGGGCAGGCTGCCTAATGGCCATTTGCATTTGCGGCAGCTGAAGAGAGAGAGAAGAGGCAGCAACGAGACCGAGTGGGCTTCTTTCATTGCTGCGGCTGCGGCCGCGGCCGCGGCCGGCCGTCGTGTCTGGTCTCTAAAATCGCGCCCAAAACAAGTATTTGTTAGGAAGAATGTGACTGTTTGCACAGTCAGGAATTCCAGTTGGGGTGACTATTCCGCAGCAGTGCTGACGTTGCCTAAAGAGGGAAATGTTAAACCTCTACCTGAAAGTGAATGATAGTCTAAGGGAGTCCTTGTAAGTGTCGAAGGGCTAATTATGTTTGGCTAATAGCCGTACTGATAATTACGTTTCGCTACGATAACGTGGAGGGATTCTGTCTATTAATTAATGGTATTTTCATCATATAATGTAAAATCCTATCAACCTTTTGGGGCATTTAGTCAGTTCGGTCCCTTATTCCTTAGTAGTGATGTGTTTACTTTCAAGAGCCGGTTCTTTTCTGTTTAACACAGCTGAAAGTAGTCGCAGTAAGACGTTTAAGTAAGTTTTTAGTGTTTTGAATATTGATTTTTGGTTAGGCTTCCAACACTGTCCTGACAGTATGCGGTTGTGCTTCCCGAAATAAAACGAAAAAAAATTAAAATCCTCTTTCGGTTATATTGCTGGTTTTTTACTCCCCACTCCTACCACTTTATTCTATAATCTCTTTAAGATGATTAATACCTAAGTGTCCATTCAGCTTTTATTTTCCAGAACGTTGGTTGATGCCGTCATCATCGCTAACCGCTGACATTCCGAGTAGGAATAGTACTATAATCATAATAGGCCTCTTATAAAATCAGTCACCGTTAAAGTTTTTGCGCCTCATAACTAGCGAAATATCTTCCCCCAGCCTACGGTACAGGTTTTAATTCCTTGATTTGATAGATATGCAAATCTCAATGTCGCGTCTTTGTTAACTGTTATTCTTCTCATAAACAATATAATACTTCCTGTGCCGAGAATGTGAGGTACGATTTTCCAGTTGGCATGTCGTCCTGCCTGGCTAGATCAAAGTCTATCCCTAGCGCAATTGAGGTTCACTGGGGTGCGAGCGACAAGCACGTAGACGCTCCTAGCCTAGGGTGATACTAGCATAATTGTTCACACCTGCTACCTCAATTTAGAGCGACAAAACAGATACATAACTTATTGTTAAAGGAGTTTGGCAGATTTGCTTGATTTATGTTGACCCAATTAAGAAAAAAAACTTCCGCCGACGCCGCGGGCTTTTTCATAATTAGGTCAACTAAAACATAACTAATTTTCGGTTGCCCTCTTCCACTCCTCTCTTCTCGCTAAGCCCCTTATAATATTCTGACCTCTGAACGCCCCTACCCCTCCTCCCCATATTCACCGTTCATTGGTTGATCAATATTTTGCTATTCTATCCTCACTCATATTATTGTGCCGGCCTAACAGATGAATAATTTAAAAAGTACATTCGCCAAAAAGAACCTGTTATCATTACTGAACGTGGGAAGCCCCCAGTAACCAAGCAACCTCACCACCAAGACATGAAGATGGACAAGGAAAGGAAAATTGGAATGAAATTTTACCTTTAGCATGCAGTATCAGCTTGTCAAGCGTTTAAGGAAAATATAAGTCACTCATCTGCATCATTATTTTATTTTGACTGCAATTGATTTACTAGGCCAGTGCTATCCAAAATAGAATAAAAATACCCACATTTTAATATGATTATTAACGCCTTGCAGGTTCCTGTTGTACTCAGCTAACACATTAACATAAAGACAGTTTTTCTGGTTGTCCGCCAAGTACGGCAGTGCCTACTAACCACAACGGATGTGATAAATACCAACTTACGGGAACCGACGCCGTGTGCTCACTAAAGATTCTACACACTGTACAGGCTGTGCGTCCGTACGATAATTACCCCAAAGCCGGGAAGCTAGTTGGCAGAGCCTAAGTACTCCACATTATCTCTTTGCTACGTTATGTCTCTCTGGATTTCCTCCACAGCAACGATTTTTCCCAAAGCCAGCGCCCGAACTACCTCTTTGGTGTATTTTAATCCAGAGATATCGCTAAAACAAATGTTTGTTGAACCCGTGAAAGATAAATATGTGCAAAGTTTACTGAATAACTTATTAAACGTTCACTGTACATCATGAAAAACCAAGAAGAACTGAACAACGGTCATTAAAGAGTGGAAATAAAAACCTACGCAACTATATGAATCTATCTTGAATTAACGACTGTGGCAAGGCATTGGAAATTTTAAAATGACGTAAACTGTAGGTATTGTGTAATCGCAATTCATTTTTTAAATTATAAGGATACGGAGATAAGGAAAATTAGTAAATAATGAATTAGGAAATAAATAATACTTTTCGCATTACAAATTATATAGGCACACTGAATTGCCTTCTGATAATAGATGCCTAACCCAATGTGTTTGCAGCGGAAAGAAACTTTAATAGGCGTCTTCATCAGAACAGAAAATGCCGTTTACTCAGTGGCTTTGCTAGGCGGCCAACCTACGACAGGAATAGCAGTCAACCATAACTGTCAACAATCAAACCACTTGAGTTGCGAGGCCCCACTAGGAGCCACCCATTTTACTGCGACGCATGTAATCCACCAATTCAGCTACAGTAAGCTAACTGTGCCTCCGGCATATTTTGCGAGAACAATTTACCAGATGACTACCAAACTCATTTCTAAGGTGTTTTGGCTGATTCAAATAATTCATACTTGGTGGAATTCAATCCATATCAATACAGAGAAGTGTGGAGTTCCTGAAGTGAAAATCCACGTTGCCTCAAGAATAAATACTGTTAATACTGAGATAGGTGTGAAAAGAGTACTTCTTCTACCTTTCTAATGTTTTAAGTAAAACAAATACGATTGTGAAACCTAAAGGGAGGGGCATCCATTCACCTATCCCGTTTGCCCAAAAATAATACGAGAAGTAAATCAGAAATGGCCATTCCAATTTCCTCTATCTTCACTAAAAAACAATTCTGTAGTAACAACTTGTTCCCCCCTATGAGACTGACTGATACGGACATAGAAGTAAACGGTAAGGCACGAGAGGACGATCTCAGTTCGGTCTTCATTCTATATGAATCTCTAACCAAGACACCAATCTGACATTGAAAATTTCCTATCGTAGCCGATTCATGGCCCAATGGTAGAGCGGTGGCTGACCGAGCTATTTACAGTCGGCCAAAGTAGTTGCCATGGCACGAATGCAAACCTTAGAAACGCCAACGTTAACCACAGGACTAATATGTGGGCGACTGATACTGAATGGCTACGCACTGCGCTGCTAGATTTACTATTGTGGTGTAATAAAGTGCCCAAGTAAATACACCTTATTTGTTAATTGCATTGAAGAAACTGAAAAATACATTTGCAGACGAATAATTGTGTGAGCAGTGCGCATCTATCGATTTCTACTTGCAATGAAGTACCAATATTTTTTCATCAGTATGAATACTTGCAAGAAGAGCAATGAGATGGTGCTGTGAAACGCACTCTTTTAAAAACTAACTTATTTTTGATGTTATAAGCAATTTTCCTTCCTGTCACTTTAATCCACTTTGACAAATTGTCATTTCACCTGATAAACAACGTCGTGTGGGGACTGTGCATTGATACTTTTCTACAGTTCACGGAAGAAACCATTTAACGATACTTTGCTGCCGCATCGCTTAACCAGTTGTGGCCACTGATACGGCCCAGCGTGCGACAGTAGTCTCCGCTACTTTGCCTGAGTGCTCTTCAAACGTGACTGGCATGGCCGCGGGATCTTTCCTCAAGTCTCCTCCTACAAGCAGGAATTTGGCTCTAACCCAACGCAGGGAGGTGAGCCAAAGGGAGTGGCTTTGAAATGGTGGTCGATGGATTTGGGAGCAAAGGGTGTGAGTTGGAGCAGGTCGGCAGGGGAGCGGAACAGCAGCGGCATAAAAACCTGGCAATTTTTCACTGTAAGTTACGACAGGAACTCCGGATTTCCTTCCTTCCTGTCTCTCCCAAATGACTGACAGGCCAGCGGCCTGCCGACTTCGACACCTAATGCGTGATAGGACGTTTTTGTGGCGCACGAGCGAGCGTACTCAGTGGAACTTGTGGTTGGCCGCCCCCCGCAGTCGCCACAGATGATCCGC
>JAYGXS010000001.1:74330399-74382350 GCA_036362985.1 Ligula intestinalis | reverse complement strand
TGCTGCTTATAAATTGTACAACTTGGTCTACATCCGTAGTAAAATTCAATGAGAACTATGAGATTTCTTCTGCACACCAGAGAACATTTTTTATATTTTCTTAGATAGAATGTATACGGCATGTAGGTTGGAGAACTTATCGAGGAGGGTTAAGGCTCGGAAGGGTTAACCCTTACGGCTGCGATCTTCCAGGTCCCGTTCCTCAGAAGATGAGAGAAGTAACGGGAAGGCCAGGTTAATAGGAAGAGTATATCCTTTAGAGAATGATTAGGAAAATAGGTATTAGGAAATGGACTACCAGCTGACCACACAACCGCAAGCCAGCTGATGGTGTCTGCAGTGAGGTCTGCTCGGCAGTTATCAAATGAGGTCCTCGTGTGAGTCGGTCTGTAATTGGCTGTTACAGAGACCGGAAACAGCGAGCATACAGAAAGTGCACTTCGACTTCAACTAGTCACGAAAAGCGTTCACAAGTGCACTTCGTATGCAGCTAGTCACTACAAGCTTGAATTTAAGTGTAATGGCCGGTAAGGTTCAAAATTATTTGGCCATTTATAAACTTTATCAAGACCAAAAGATACGCTTTCTTAAAACTTCGAGGCAGACGTAATTTTCAACAAAACGAGGAAAGGAGAAAATATTTTGTGAATAACTTCTATAAGATACATTTGAAGTTATAAGACCAATGATAATTAATGAGAAAGTGCAAACTACTTAAGTAGTCCTTTTAACAGAGCCTACTTTTTGCGGGTGTTCACTCAAAAGCCCACATTATGCTGTCACAGAAATATATTGAGATTCCAATGTACGTTTTTCATTTAAACAGACATACGTGATAAATATGTTCAGATCGAAAACACATTTCAGAATTTTAATAGACATTTCAGGAGATTTGGAACTTAATCTAGTAATTCCCATAAATGGGGAAGATAATGGGTCCGAGATCGAATCGGCAACAAATATTTTTAGTCTGGAGGACAGGGTACTTCAAAGCCATTTGCACATTCTGTCTCGAATGTCTATTTCTCAAATATTTTGTGATAGAAAACGGTGTCAATAAAAGCGAACATCCGTGTCCCAGGAAGAAATTGAGAAGAAGAAGAAGAAGAAGAAGAAGACTTGATCGCTGGGACAATATGTTAACTCGCCGAATAAACATATTGTCCCAGCGATCGAGTTTTCTTCTTATTCTCAGAAGTCGCTGTTTTACGCTATCGAATACCCTCGTGAGGTCCAAAAATACAGAATCTATTAAACTGCCAGTGCCTGCGGCCTTCATCCCTTTCTCGTATAAGAAAAGAATACTCGTCAGGCAAGATCACTCTTGATGAAAACCATCATGGCTATCACACAATCGGCGTTTTCTCCAAGCGTTCATTACGACTTGTTTCGTCCACATGAATGCATCCGTGATCTGGATTATATGTCCACGTTTGATGCTCAAAAATGTCATACTCCTGTCCGTCCTCCCCTCTATTCTATCCTGTTTTCTTTTGTTAACAGTATTTCTCTCAGCTTGCATAACGGCTTGAAAAAAAATCTTTTTTTTCTGTGATTTTCGTACGAATCTTCTTCTTTCCTGATCAAAACTATAGGCATTTTGATTACCGAGCGCTCCTGTCACGGCCCAGCTTCTAAGAGGTATAGACGAAGAACGAATCCCGCCCTTATCTCATGCCCAAGGCACCCGACTGGAGAACTTTAACACCTTGAAGACAGAAGAATACAAAACAAATTTTTAAAATATGCGCTCCGATAGACTGATCGAGCCCGATAAAAGTTAGGCAATTGGCGTAACTTCTGGAGATTTTTAGCCTTCAGTGAAAAACCTAGTGGCCGCATCAAAGAATGATCGGTTTTTAGGATCTTCTGGATGCGGGTCTTATTCCTTGTCCGGATAAAGGTTAGAAAGTGAGGCATTACATATTCTGCTTATCGCATGCTTCTTTCATCATCTAGTTACGGTCCGACACTTGTGGTCGTATAATGTTTTAGGATGGCTCCATAATGTCAAAGGACCATTTTGAAGGCGGCTCAAAACCGGATCCCTGGAGGCATGTGAGGGACTCGTTGATAAACGTTCACCGATCGGTAACGGAGCTCACCCGTCCAGCATGGCCTAGGGACTCATCTAGCTGTGGGACTTGAAACATCCAGTTAGGCAAACAGGCAACAGTACCTAATGTTGGCTCACTCATTAGCCCTACTCCCTACGCAAACGGTGGTTATAGGGTTTTATGGGTGGAGAATTAGGACACGCAGTGGGATATACTTTAATAAATGCTAAATGCATTTTATTTTATTGTATTTAGAAGTGATATTGATTTTTATCCGTAGATTTTTCTAATCTGTATTATCGTTTAACTTACTGCAGAAAAACCCCCATTATAAAATTGCAAGTTTTTTTAATTTTCCGAAAAATTGAAATTTTGGTTAGGAGGTCGTCTCTTCAACTTACCTGAGGTCCAACTTACCCTTCTGGAGTTAGATTAGTTTAGTCCGTGGCACAAAGCGCCGCGCACAACTTCAATTTACATGCGGAAAATTTACTCTAAGCGGCCGCGGGAAGCAAATTCGACTAATTTTTTTTCTTTTACACTTCTAAAAAATTCCTCATCTGCCTATCCTATTTCACCACCCCAAAAACTCTATAATCACCTTTTTGCAGGACAAAATGCTGAGACTAAGGGTATATGAGTGGGCCTACATAAGTTACTTTTGCCAGCAAAAATGCACTGAGGTTGGACATTCGAATACACTCTATTGAAAAAACTATCAGTTCGTCCTCATTACCTGCATTTACTAAATACCAGCCAGGTTCTTTCTGTTAAAAGTTGGTTAACAGCATGCGTAGTGAAAATTGCTCTGTTGTCCTTCATGATAACGAATTCGAGTGGGAATTCAAAAAGTTGAGCTCATTAAATACCTGATTATCGACCAAGTCCCCTTTTAACCCCGCCATATTTTCCAGAACCCCAGAACACTCACGTTTCCCCTTGCATTCTCAACCAACTAGTGGAACTTATTCAAAAAACGGCGTACCATTTTGAGCAGACTCAGACCGATGGACTTTCTGGTTGTTACTTATGTCCATGCAATTTTACGTGGTCCATTTTTGTTTTCCTTCTGAGGATTTACCGTCCCGGATGGCGCTTTGTCCTCCACATTCCAATGTGTAGCCTACTCCTCGTATATGTTGTATCCACCATGTGAAATGTCGTCATATTTTAAGTTTACACCGTGTGCACTTCCTTTCACGATGTTTTTCGTCCCGTTCATAGGCCAGAAACTGCGTGATCTGATACAGTGTTTGGATCTCACGGCCAGGGAGCTGAACACTTGTTCTGTGACGTTGATAGCATCTGCTACAACAAAAACTTGTCGATATGCTCTTTTTTATCCATTGTTAAAGTTTTTAATTGTTTTGATTTTTTTCTTTTGAACGCCTTGGAAATATGATTATTACGTTCCCTAAGTTTATTTTTTCTGAAAACCTAGGTCACTAAAAAGCGGACTTTTAGTGAATGGATTCTTGTTCTGCGTAAATATAAAGTAAAAACCACATTGACTTCTTTTGCTTATTTGACATCAGCGTGAGGCTTATGCGACTCATTTTCCGGACCATCAAGGCTTGGTATTTTAATCATTTATGTAAGCATCCAAATGCATGATTTTTGTTCAATGACTTTGTCTTGCCGAATGTGTTATATTCATTCTGCTAGAAAAACTTACACTGAAAGCTGTCAGGTGTTTATCAGCGCTCAAATAGACTAGGGCCTATTTCATTTAGAAAGAATCAGCAGCTAAAGACGAAGACCGAAATATCAGTGATATAAATTGTGCGCCAGAAGGTTCTGGTGGAGGAAAAAACCCCGGTTTTATCATTGTAGGGAACAGTAAGGTATTATTGACTAAGTCAAACAATTAAACCTCATAGTTAATAACCAAATGCTCAAGCAATTGTTATCCCAGCACCAAGCTCCTTTTGACAGATTGTCTTGGTACTTGCTCACTGATCGAAAGGTGACTCAGAAGAGCCTCGAACGGTTTTCTGAACGACGCAGTTAGTAGCGCCTAACACATTACTTTCGCATGGTTGTTTCAATTTCGCAGGACTGAAGCAATCTATCGTACTATCCCCCTCCGGCTTAACATTTTAATTATTTTGCGCCTGACCTGCATCGTCTGCCGCAGATATTGTAAACTGCTTTAGGGGAAAATTTAGCCGAACAGCTAAGAAATGTAGGCGAGCTGCCGCGGATGACAGTTGTCGGCCTGTTACTGTGTAACTGAATAGCTTTTCAGTGTCATATTAACAGGAATGAGTTAATGTTTTTGTCTGCACATTCAACGGTTCCGTTTGACACTCGTTGGCGAGCGTTCATCGGTCGCTAACGGAACTCAGTCGTTCGGTTCTGCCTTTAGGTTCATTCTCGACCTCAGCCAGTAGCCGCACGGTGGTAAATAGTCCAAGCAGAAAAAAAGGGAGATTGAACTGGCCATTTCTGGTTCATTACCGATCATCAGCCAGTCATACTCAATCCCAATTGGAGCATCAGCCGAGACTCGAACCCGCGACCTTCTGATCGGAAGTCAGACACTCTTAACCTTGCATCACGGGACGAGTGGGTTCCATTAGCGATCGATGAGCTTTTATGAACAAGTTTAAAAATGATGTCTAAGTTTGTCTTCGATAGACACTATTTTAAATTATAAAGATATGGGAAATCTATGTATTATATGCAAATTTTGTAGTTGGTCGGAAAGAAGCACATTCCAAAGACGGTGCTCTAGCGTGCTTAGAATATTTCGTGGAAATTATGCAAGATAGTCATTTTTACAGTCCTGACTAGGTTATCCTTTTCGATAGAAAATGCGTTTCGGAGTTTAGTTTAACATTCAATCAATTATGTCCTCTTCTGTATATGGACTAGTCGCAAGCTCCTCTATAAACTGTTATGCTCAGTTATTATAATCTGTCGCAATTACATCTTGAGCTCGAAGTCTTCTTAAGTGGCACACACTGCCGGAATGCATGCGGCGTTAGCGATTTGTCCACCCTGTTTTAAGGTCATCTCATTTAGCAAATAGACCAGGTTGCCGGACCTTTGAGATGTGTTTTGGATTCAAAGAAATTACTTAGCTGGGGTTGTAATATAGATTGCAGTCTTATCTCAAGATATTTCAGGGACGCGGGTTTTGAACAAGCCTCTTTCTAACTGTTTACACAAAGCATACCATGTAAAAGAATTGCTAAGCAAGGAGTGTGAAATATTTCTCACTTATCTTCGAAACTCTTATAAATTCAACTACATTATAAAGAAAACATGCACACCCATATTTATTTTGTTCTCACTTTGGCAAAAAATTACGTCTTCTTCAATTTTTGTACTTGATAAAAGAGTTCATTCAGTGTTTCAAAATGCTCCAAATCTCTCAATAAGTTTGAACATTATCGGCCGCTTCACTTTAATTCACGATTTCCGAACTAGATGCTGCATACATTCTGTCAAGGAAAATCCTGCAGTTTGCAACGCTACAAGAAAGGGGTCACAAAGCTCGTATGCAATTTTTCAGTGGATGTGAGTCATGTTGAGCAGTTAGTAGGCAACGTTAATAAATTGACGGATGTGATGTACTAAGAATGAACATTTCATGGTCTTAAGAAATCTTAAAGCTTGTTTTTAAACCGAAAAGTAACCTCTTATTAAAGTAAAAAGTCTTGAAAATATGTTCTTCTCTTCCAAGTGAATGCAGAAAAGAATATTGTGGGACATGCTTCCCATAAAATATATTTGAATTTATAAGGGCATCGAAAAAAGTTAGGACAGTAAATACTCCGTAAGTAGTCATTTTAGCAATAAAACTTCTCACAAGTGGTCAGAAAGAACCATATGCAAAAGCCGGCATCCTGACGTGACCAAAATATATTGAGATAAGGCCACCTAATAACACAATATATTAAACTTACGTAAGTAACTTATTCTAATTAAAACCACATTATGCACGTTTGATATCATTTTGTGAGATAGGGACATTACTGCATATGCGCAATACTGCAAGACAAAACGGTTCATTTGCACTCGCGAATCTGTCAAGCTCTTCATGTCAATCTTAACCATTTACAATGATCTACCAAATGATCCAGCCTTTTTCGAATGTGTATAAGCTTTAACTTCTTTTAATTTTTCTAGGGAGTTATGACAGAGCCTTCAGTTTTCATAGTCCAGTTAGTGAAAATTACTCCGTTGACAAATATGGAGGCTATGAAACGTATTGTTCCAAACATCTGAAGCCAGGTATAAATCTAAGTCGCAATATGCTGGTGTCCCCAGCCAATCTCCAACTGATTTCATGACCTAGTCACTCCTATATTAAGTACAACTTTACGCAGTCTCTTTTTACTTAAAGTTTGAAGGAAAGAGAATTCATATGAGCCCAACATTCCCTGCA
Organism: Ligula intestinalis; assembly: GCA_036362985.1. Lineage (NCBI taxonomy): Eukaryota > Metazoa > Platyhelminthes > Cestoda > Diphyllobothriidea > Diphyllobothriidae > Ligula > Ligula intestinalis. The sequence continues at coordinate 74,375,897 of JAYGXS010000001.1, read as the reverse complement.
ATTCTGCACCGGGATGATGTTTCCTGCAAGACAGCCGCATGCGTAGACTTAGAAGTAACTCCTTCAAACAACTGGTAACTTTATATATTTCGTATTTTAAAGAAAATACCAGTCTTTTAAATAAAAAATATTCTCACTTTCGTCCTGCTTGTGAACAGTGCATTTTTATAAATGAGAACAGTTTCTGTGTCCTCAAGTCGAACTTTACCGTTGACTGAATAATTACGCACGCAACACCTCAAGCTGAATTCCACTTTCTTTCTCTGTATTTATTTTGTAGCGTTTCATCGAGTTCAAAAGTAAACTGAAAACATTTGTTTAAAACACAACTATCCTTTGCCACGTTTTTGCTACCTGGAAAAATGATTAAAAAAACAAACTTAATGTAACGCCCTAATGTTAGTCGTTTTTCGATAATTGGTGTTATTTATGATTCGCATAAGTGGGCATGACTGTTAGCCCCAGGCATAGTCGACTCTATGTTACTTTAACCAAAAAACCTACTTTTACGCATTAACTTTCAATAAAAATAGGAGGAAAACCGACCTAAATTTATGTGTCTGTCAGATGACTTTTAAACAGTAAAATTGTGACCATGGTTTACCATGCCATAAAAAAAAACTATAAAACGATCTGGTGGCTCGCAAATGCAGCAGTATGAGAATACGTTTCAGTAGGATGCAGGTCCTACAAGAAATTGAAAAAGAAATAGCTGACCCTCGATATCTCCACAGCCTGTTTTCGTGAACTGGCTATTCATAAGGCTTTACTATAAGTTGGCTCTCCTCAAAATCAGACAGAGACCACACTGATGACCTGGCAGGCTCTGCAAAATTTACATATACACCAGCTGCTGTGTGGTTGTTAGCGGAGTGCCAGAGTAAGGCCGAAGGCATAATTTTTAACGCCATCATAATTGATCTACGAGATCGCAGCTGACCGATCGACGAGTCCATGGCTTAACGGCTAGGGAGGGGATCGTATACCCAAAATATCGCGGGTTTGTGCATCAGATTTACGTTCCTAGGGTTCGATATGGCTGGTCAATGACAGCGAACAAGCCAGAAATGGCCATTCCAGTCCCCTGTGGCTTTGGTGTCAATGTTATGCCTCTAATACTAGCTGATTTGGGCCCGCTATCGGGGTTTAAGAGTAAGCCCCAAAGCGCCACCGGGAAGGTTTTGTCCCCTAACTCGTTCGATGAGCACCGATCTGCATCACTCTCTTTTCTCTCTCTTAGGCATCTGTCCATTGCCTCGGTCGGTCACTCGTCTGATGCGGGGCTTCCTGCAGGTGGCTGATAGCGCTAAGCGGCCCACCTGGGCCTGCCACACCTAGCTTGGGGAAAATACGACGCACCAGTTTTCCACAAAGATGGGTGGCTTTTTGGAGGTTATGTGCGGTAATTTACGGCACAATAACATGGAAGCTTTTGTAGCTGAGTAGACCCATACGGTGACTGAGTGTATGTTGCTAGGGTGGTAAGCTGAGGCAGATGCGACGGTTGTATGTTGGCACTTCAGGTACCGGTTGACCAGCCTCAGTGTGAAAATACCTGGAGATGGGAGGCTTGTCGAATGTGTAAGGTGGACTTGGAATGCCGACATTGCGGTGCATTTCAAAGGTTATGGATGTGTATGTGACTTGGAAAGCCCACGCAGCGACTGAATGTGCGTGGACAGTATTGGGTAGTTTATACAGGTGCGGAGGGTCTGTGTCAGGACTCCTGGCAATATTTTGCCACCTGCAGTCTGATGGATTCGCAAGTGACGGGCCAGGTCGATGCGTGTAGTGAAGGTGTGATCGCCGTGAGGACAGGTTAGGATCAAGTTTGCACCTCCAGTGTTTGGTCAGTTTGTGATAAAGGTAGTGGTTTTTGGTGCTTCGGGAAGGTCTGTACTGTGGTTACAAAGGGGGAAACTTTTAGTCATCGCAGTACGTTTGTGACAGCAATGATAGATGTGGTGAGCATTGGGGGGCAATTTGGAACATAATTGCCAGTTTTTTTGTCATGGTGATCGTCATTGTAGTCGACGTGGGGTTTGCTACGAATGAGGCGATTGAGGCCTTCTCGGAGAAAATCGAGGAATTTGTAATCTTCCTATTCTTTGTTGGATGAATCGGCTGGTCAGATGACGGCAAAGACACCGCGAGAGGGGTTAGATTTTAGCGGTCCCAGTCCGGAGTGCTTCATGCATACGGACCATTCTTTTGACTTTGGCAATAGCAATCCGGTCGGTGATACTGAACCGCCTCGTAAAATCCACGAGGCAAGCAGCATGGTATTGGCAAAATGTGGAAAGATACGACCACTGACCATGTTCCAGCGATTGCTTGGTTTCCGAACTGCTACCTGGAATTCGCTCGTTTGCTTCTACTGGGCATGGGAGAAAAAAATGCAGACCCTACCTCATACCCAAGACTCTGGCTTGGCGAATAATACTTTCAAAACTGAAGAAGATTAAACGACCACAGCCGATTGGCTTTTTAACATATGCGCTTCGATAGAACGATCGAGACCGATAGAAGTTAAACAATCGGAAGAACTTCTGTTAACCTGTATCTCTTAGAAAGAACCTGCTGGCGTCAAAAACTAATGATAATTTTTGTTCTTCGCCTGGCTCGTGAAGGTTAGAAAGAGATGCATTACGTATTCTGATTACTGCACGCTTATGTCACAACTTAGATATTGTCAAACAAACTTGTACGCGTAAATGTTAGGACGGCTCCATAAGGGTAAGGGGCTATTTAAAAGGCATCTTAAAATCGCATTCTTGGAAACATATGAGGTACGTGCAGCAGTGTCATAGGCGTAATTAAAATTTATGACTCCAGACGGAAGACCTGGTTTTCTTCTTAGCCAAAAAAGAGACTACTTGAGTAGAGTAGCCAAAAATCATCCCGCGAAGAACAACTCAATCATCCTTATAGCGAATTAACTGTTTCCAGTCCCCAGCCACAAAAAAGGGCAAGCGGACATTAGTAAGTCTTTTAAGGACCTTGAGAGCAATGGCTGAGTAACAGATACTCAGGAACAATTGAGTAGACCTCATCAGAACAGATTAAAAGTAATTATTTCTGGCTGTTTGAGACATACGTCAGTGAAGTTATAGAGATCGTACAAATATGGAGACCTGCAGAGCCACATTACTTGAGATTTACTTAAGGGGTCATCCCTGGGGGAAAGCAAATTGTCAGGAGTTGTGCACTTCATTAGCTTGAAGGAGCTTAAATTAGATGTGGTTGAGGAAGCCTCCTTATGGGAAAATGGAACAAGTATGCAAAGTCTGTTGTCCAACTGAGACCGCCGTAATTTGCTTTGTATGCAAGAAGTAGAAGAAGACGATGAATTAGCTACTGTGTGCGAAAAAGCTGTAAGAAGGAGTAAAATGCAGGATTGCTAAAAATGCAACTTATGTTTGCGAAAAGATGGGCCAGGTTGGTAACCATTAGGGCAGCGGATTCTGTTTAACATCTATCTCAAAACGTTTTCAATAAAATTAAAATAAATAAGTAAAAAAAATAATTTCAATAAAAATGATTTTTTTAAACTATCTTTTTCCTTGTTTATACAAATAATTGTGGTTCCCTTAACCTGGCTTCAGCGGCTTTTTATTAAATTTTCAATAAAATTTTCCGGTCCTGTAAACTTTTCTGACTAATATTGGGGTTCTTCCACAGCCTATTGCATATCTATAAAAAGGTTGATTCTGTCATGCGTAGGAAATTTCCTCGATATCAGACTACGTCCGAATTCATCAAAATTAATGCCTATTGACGCAATATACTTAACCAAAAAGGCAGTTTTCATTACTAAAAGGCTTTCTAGGGATTAAATCCACGCATTAAATCAAAATAGTGTGACCAAATCTATGCTCAACTACCAATTCCAATCTCATCATGACTTTCCTCGACTTCCTTGCCGTACTATAGTGACCAAGATCTGCTGTGACAAGGGTAGACTGCCAGCGCAAACTGGGCAATCCCGTTCGTGATGTACCTTAACTGGGTGTATAAGAGAACAGTTTTGACGCACATGCGATCCAATAAATCGCCACACACTCCACGCACTCGAAAGTTGGCTCTTGTTCGGTTATTGCACGCTTAAATACACTGGGGATACTGTAATGACATATTTGTGTGCAACCGACTCACTAGCGAGGAATTTGAACGGACCCAGATAGACAGTCAACGAAAGTCATGAAAGCTGTATACGCAGTTTAGCAGGTTGGTTTTTAAAAGGGACCTGAAATGGGAGGTGTGACAATACTTATTCAAAATGCCCGATCGTCTATCAAAATTGTTGGTCCGTTAGAATTTTGTCCAGCTTGATTACTTTTGAATTTACTTTTCACACATGAGCAAGCATTTCTCGATACATATCTCCCCTCCTGGACTTTAGGCGTGCAAAAGCGTACTTCAAAAATAGCATAAAGTTCCGCTCTGTCATAATTATGAGTGAAAAAATAAAGCTGCTCCCTTCTGCCTGATTAATAATTAGCTATGGCATTTGGCTTGCATGACACAGAAAGTTGTCATCACCTTTGTAAAAAATAAGTTCTCTCAGAGGAAATTAAACTCTATTAGTCAGAAATAAAGAGAATTTACCCAGTTTACTTGCAAAATCCGTTCCAATACCTTTAAAATACTGGGCCGGTTGAATCCGAAGCACTTCTTTTAAACTTTCGTAATGTGTATTACTTCTTTCCGTAGTTCAGTGCAGGAAAGCAAGTTAGGTTAATCAACGGCACTTGGCAGTTTTGAAAATTGTCTGCCTACAAAGGAACGTGGACTCCTACCCAAAAGTGTCTTGCGTTTTTAAAATAAATTTTCCCTCAAAAACCATTTTCTTCTCAAATCGGCTCACTTAGCAAACAGAACGACGACCCGGTTGCTCTTTGTTAGTCATCCAGATGTCAGTGACGTCGCCGGCCCATATGAGTTAATACTGCTTTTATGCTGGCTTTTGACTGAGAAACGCCTGAGCTTTATTTGTAATCACCCTGCGGAAACTAACTCCACGTAAGTTGTGTGCAGTTTCCTCATTTAATTTTACTGCTTGTAAGATTTAGTTAAAGCTCCTGAATTGAATATGTAAATATTTATTCCTTGGGACATTTTATTTTTTAAGCCTTTAGTTAGGCGAATGAAAAAGCTGATTTCAGAACACAGTTTCTTCCCGTTGGTTTGCAGATTCGGTAAGCTTACCTCGAAAGAATAAAACAAAATTCCTATCTAAGGAAATATTCCATGAATACGAGGAGTCCCTTATAGGCAAAACAATAAATATATGTCGATACCAAACAGCTGATATTTCAACTTTTGATTTCACCTACCCATTCTCAGTCATACGCACAGTTCTCATCATAAACCAGCACGTTGTCCTTTTTACGTAGCTCATTAATGCTGACTGTGGAGCTGAACCAGACTCACAGTTTGCCGTGACTTTTGTCACCTCTGCCTCAGCTCGCAAGAACGGGTTGTACGGCTCTGTCCGTCATTTTCACCCAGCCTCCGCATCGTGTGGCTGACCGGTCGGACAGGGGACTGCTATCTGGCGGAGGGAAAACCGAGTGACGTTGACTCTGAGAGCTCTTTCCTCACGAAACTCATGGCAAATTTTGCGCTTTAGATAATCCGGCGCGCATCTACTCTAGCTCAGTATGCCGAAATCCATGGCTTGGAATGCTGCCGACTGGTGGAGTAACTCGATCCCCTCAGATCGGAGAATCGGGCTAGAACGGCACATTCTTAATGTAGCCTCTATGGCGCCACCACTCAGTTGGAATATAAGCCGTCCTTGTTTCTGTGCATCGCTGGTCTATTGTTTGCCTACCAGTCGCTTAGACGGGGTGTCTAGCCATGTCAGTTGCTGCACCCGACCCCCATCCACATTTCGTCATGATGATATCAAAGCCGAGATGTCCCCTTCTAATTATGCCTTGTTTGAATTCCCAAGGTAGAACACAAGGAGGGCGCAAAAGTGGGAGTTTCCTTACGTTATTAGTAGAGGGTACATAAAGCAAACAGCGCATGTACAGGCAGGTGCAATCGGACCAATGAGAATGTGTTCTTGAGGGATAATATGCCGAATTGCTTTCGGGCTAACCAGACTGGTAGGACAGAGCACTAATCCCGACCGGCGCCTTGCGCAGTCTCATCACGCGCGTGGCTTCTGCTGATCGATACTGCTGGCATTAGGACAGCGTGCGTATGTTAGGCCAGCTCCTAACGCATTGAATTCACTATCTTTTGACACCGGGCTCAAGTGGATGGGGGACAAGAGAACGGGATAGATGCAGTGCAGGTTTACTAGACATGCATAGTGAATCTCTATTTTATCCCTTTTTAATTCGTATGATTTTGGCTTCTTTCATTCAGCTTCCGTCAATAAGGTCTGTTCACCAAGGCAAAAATAGGGTAAATGCGCTCATTATATTCGTGTTTCGAAAGTGGTACCAAGTGTTTTCAGAAAAGACGTCAAACAGCCTGTACTTTCTTCCATAATTACCTGAAAATCATTCTCTGAGAGATATTTCCAAACTGAACTTACCGATTTAAACTACTATGTTTCTGTGGTGAAGTAAAGGAATTTGAAGCAATGCGTATGGTCTCAAACCGCAAACAGTTGGTTTGTAATTTTAAAAAATGAAAGGGAAATGTCGACACAGAACCATGTCGAAAGCCGAAATATTTCATTATCAAGGAACTTCTAGTAGTTTATCAATAATTTCAAACGGTTTAATTGAAGGCTCATGGCTTTCTGCTCTTGTTGTTGACTCCTTGGAGCGATTTTAAAATTCTCAATTCACTCTGATTCTTGAAAGTAGAAATACAGCATACTTTACAAATTTTAGGAGCGCAGATTCAGCCAAATTTACTCGTGAACATTATAAATTGTGCGAAACCAGGGTGTGGGATGAAGCACACTCCAAAGTGTATCTATTTATTTCCACTAACTCCACACACTCCACTACACACACACGCAATGTACGTTCACCTTTCACATCAGCATCATAGTCCGAATAAAGTAAAGTTGCCTTTTTAGAAATGTACAGGAGTCTTTTTAGTTCAAGTTAACATGAGAAAAAAGCTGCAATAATCTGTTCACTTCAACTTCATCTCTCTAAGTTGCCTCTCCCGCTTAGGCTGAAGGTGTCTTTCAGTTGACAGAGAAGTTATGAGACTGCAGTGTTTCGTCTGCTTCCCGTATCTTCACAGTTTGCCCAAATGGTGTAAAGGTGTGGATGTACGGGTTACAGGCGCTGGTGTTCAACGGCAAGTAGGCTGCGTCGGTGAACGTGAAGACTAGGCTAACCACACCATTATTCATTTCCGTGTTAGGGAATCAAGACTCCTCCTGTGGGGGACCACCCTCAATTGGCGGTAGAGGGCGGGTATTGGGTCCGACCAGGGGCCTCGGGTCAGCTTCTGTATTGTGGGAGCATTGCTGTTCGGTGCGAATTTGTTCATGCAGTAGGCCCATAAACTTCTGCTGGGAGAGCAGCGCTCGGTGGGCCTCCTCCAGCTCCTGTACAATCACGGGGTTTGGACGTCGGCCAACGATCCGTTCCAATACCTTTCGTGCGGCTTCACCCTGTCGCCGGTTAATGCCCAAAGTCGCCTCCAGGTCCCTGATACGATTTCGACCAAGTTTTAACTCAGCCCGCAGTTTATTGATTTCTTCGATGAGGTTTACATTTTCCTAAAAGAGGCATTACGAAAAAGCACGAAGGTAACCCCAATATTAGTTAATACCACAAAATCTGCATAATTTTGTACGATAGCAAAAGCATCGTTTGCAAAATGTGAAGAGGCTTAAGTGCTTCAATGATAACCGAGCAAACATCAACTACTCCATTAGTAAAAAGTCTTTAAGTGCATGTTTCGGGGGAATTTTGATGGTGTGACGCCCATTGACAGACAATTCTTACATGACAAATAGAGGTGGCGGTAAGTTCCCATCTCAGCTGAAGGCTTTAACTAAAGCATGGTGGCCGCTCAACTATGTACGACCGAATGGCTCCTCAGTTCTCATTAAAATAAGTGGCACATTCATTATATAGAAGCAATGCCAGACTGAGCAGATTGCGCCATAAAGTCTCCAGCCACCAGTTGCCTGGTTCAATCTAAGAAAGTGCATTCTATCCTGTGTGAGGGCCCCCTTCAGCTTGTCAGTAATTGTACTTTGGGAATTTTAGCGATTGGCCCTGCAGATTCTGACTCCTCCACGTTATTCTTTAGATCTAACATCAAAAGCATATAACTTATTGAATTATCTGAGATAACGTTGAGTAGCATGAGCGTTTTTAACTTCATCTAACCGTAGAAGCAGCATTAAAAATATTTATCAGCTTAAAAAAAACTTTCATTCTTAATTCAATAAAAAGCATGTATAGTTGCCAATGCAATCGCTTCAAATCAAAAGGCTCTTATTCTGGTATGAAGAAGACTTCACGCTATGATATACTTGATGCAGCAAAAACTAAAAACCTAGTATACGTTCCTTCATTTGTAATTAGAAATCCGACCAGATGATCACAATTCCAATCAGTCAAATTTGTCAGTACACACCAGACCTTCTGAACGAAAAGACTTCAAGAAGGGGGATTTAGCCATTGACCTAATTGTGGGCTGTCTAGTTTGTTCACCAGTAGTAGATATAATGATTTACTGTTATTGGGTGTAAGATAAATCATATTTGGCCCGGCAAATCCTAGACTAGTCCGTGGCCAAATCAGCAGGCGTAACCGAGGACTGGCCTGACATATCAGTTACCTAGAAAAGCTCACAAGTCATATTGCCAGTACAACCTGTAGAACGTTGCAAACCCGTAAGTTAGCGTTTCACTTGCTGCTCCTCACCCATCAACAAAACTGCGGTAGACAAATAGCGGTGTGGTCGCCCAGCGTGCCTTGCAGCACATCCAGTTGCGTCTAGTCGTAAGCATAGCAGGTTGGTCATCCTCTTTAGTTGACAGGCTTAAGTATTGTTAGTTTTGGGGAATACTGATTACACTAAGATTGCCTCGCACGTTAAGTCAAATAGATTATTCGCCCAACACGTGAGAATTTCACTTAATGCGTATAACTGTAGCCTTGGAGATGGGATAGGAACATGTTTTCGGTCAAAATGAACATAAAGTCTAAACCCATTAGAGATGTTTTGCCTATACGTCCTAATTTCTGCATACAGCTTCAAAGTGCGAATGCATTAAATATGCAATCTCATGAAATGTTAGTCAAATTGCTCGAATATTTTTTTGATCATAAAAGAATGCGCAGGCGGAACTTTATTGTCGATTATCAGGCATAACATTCCCAAGATTTTTTAGTCACACCGGGATGCCGATTGTTGAACGAGCTCCTTTCAACTGTCATTAAACACTAAACTCCGTAAAAAATGACTACTAAGGTGGCACAACCTCGCCTCTTTGATTTTTGATGCCCTTCTAAATTTGAAAGTACTCTTTTTAGAAAACATAAACAAACATTTTAGGTCCAGTACTCGTTTGGTAAACTTTAATGTCCGGAAGAAAGAGTCTCCTTCGCTCTTTAAAATTGTCTAGTTTTAAGCTTTATTAAGACCACGAAATGTCCATTCATAAAGCATCGTATTTTCACATTTACTGTTGATGCTTGGGTGGTGTACAACTGGGTTCATAGCCGTTACCTAGATTTAGGAACGCTATATGACATCTCCTTAGAAGTGTAGACAAAAAGAACGATTTTCTTTCGACGAAATTTATAAAGATTGTACGTAAGAAAGTCTAAAAGAAAGTATAACAATGGGCAGAGTTCACGATTATTCGGGGGTTTGATATTTTTTGAAAACCGAAAGATACCCTTTCTTCCAGCAAAAACAGCTAAATAAGATGTCATGTTTTGCTAACGGAGTGCATGATGAAATATTTATCAGATGTATTCAAAAAAAAAAACATTTTAATTCATAATAGTCGTGAAAAATAGTTTTTAAATGCGTACTACCTAAACAGTCATTTAACAGAGTGCAGTTACGGTGGTCGAAGTCCCGACGGGACTGAAATATCTGACGATTGCGCTCCCAAATAACCAATACAACAAGACTATTAAAATAATATTTTCGAATGAAAAAGGGTGTCGGTCAACATTTTGTGAGTTAGCACATCCAGAAAACCTCTTGATATAAGTCGACTACAATTATTGTGATATCGATTGTCTATAGCCCTCCAATCAACTCGTGTTTCCCAGAACTTTTGCCCTTCTCCGGCGGAGTCCATTCCCTAAGCAGATTTCATGTGAAGAATGCAATTTATCGAAAGGAGTCACTAAGGACGGGAAGACTAAAAAACTGGTTGCAAAATGTTTTTTAAATTCTTACATGCATGATGCGGACGTAGTCAGATTTGTGGACCTCAGAGTCCTTGGCCAACTTCTTCTGCAGTCCTGCCATGGAGTGTTCCAGGTGTTCTCGTTGGCGAGCAAACTCTTTCTGTAAGTCGGCCCCAACAGCCGCTTCGGCTGTCTGTTAGTAAAAAGAGCAAGTAAGTCGTATTACTTGGAATGTTTCGAAACTTTATTTTGGTAAAAACGGAAACTACAAATGCTGTCTCGATAACATCAATGCAACTAAGAAGTCCCATTATTCGAATATAACTGTTCCAACCATGCAATATTTGTATCGATACCGACCAAGAGAAAAACCTGATTTTTTCGAAAAACAGTTAACGTCGTGTTTATATGCACATCCTCATCCCCCTTTAGGATACGGAAACATAAACACTCCCCCCCCCGTAAAACAGATTGCTTTGCGATAAAAAAAGCCAGGAAGAGAAAATACTCCCATTTCCTAGCTGTAATCTAAGCAATGACAGTAAGCATACTCTTAACCCTGACCCAAACCCTAATTTCCCTAGAATTCAGCCTAGAGTCACTTTTATTACGGGTGACGCTTGTTCTGCCATGATAACGATTTTTTATTCATTATGCTATATAAGGCCCGCAGCCATTTGGCGGGGAGTGCAGACACGACCAAATTGCATGCCTTGACGAGGTGATACCAGAGCATGAAGAATGAGGACTGCTAGTTTGACCAAACAGATGCGGTGGTGATTGAGAAGTGAATATGTCTATCGGCAAACAGACTTCCACAGCATCGATCTCAGCATCACTTTCCCCACCCACCATGTAACAAAGGCAAAACCAAGTCTATACCGCGGTAGATCGAGATGGACGCGCCGTCTGACCAGCCATTCAGTCTCACTCTTGCATGCTACGGGCCTTCTGACCCCCCAACTCAAGTAGGGCAAAAGTAAATCACTCTGATCACATATCAGTCGTGGTTTTCATGAGAACACATTGTTGTGACGTTGTATACTGCGTCTGAATGGGCAATCTAAGTCACAGCGTTATCATTAATGGCAGATAAATGCATATCATATTTGCTAGAGTGGAGGCAGGTCAAGCGAAACCGACCGCATTCTCTCTGTCTCCTTTCTCAGTGTGAACTAGCGCAAGCCCAGGCAATATAAGGGGGCAACAGTAGCTTATGAAGGCACACTCATTAATCCCTACTCCCTGCATTTTTCCCTACTAAAACGGTGGTTATAGGGTTTTATGGGTGGAGAATTAGGACACGCAGTGGAATATACTTTAATGAATGCTAAATGCATTTTATTTTGTTGTATTTAGAAGTGATATTGATTTATATCTGTAGATTTTGCTAATCTGTATTATCGTTTAACTTACTGCAGAAAAACTTCTATTATGAAATTGCTAGTTTCTTGAAATCTCCGAAAAATTGAAATTTTGGTTAGGAGGTCGTCTGCTTCAACTTACCTGAGGTCCAACTTACCGTTCTGGAGTTAGATTAGTTTAGTACGTGGCGCAAAGCGCCACGCACAACTTCAATTTACATGCGGAACAATTTACTCTAAGCGGCCGCGGGAAGCAAATTCGACTACATTTTTTCCCTTGACACTTCTAAAAATTTCCTCCTCTGCCTATTCTATTTTGCCACCCCAAAAACTCTATAATCACCGTTTTTGCAGGACCAAATGCTGAGACTAAGGGTATATGAGTGGGCCTACATAAGTTACTTTTGCCGATTAGGGGTAAGATTCGGCGCAGTACAGTGGTCGCCGTTGACCACGTAATTTTCCTGAATTTGTATAAGTTTGGTCATTACTCCAATACCAGTGTGAATGTTTTTAGGAAAACATAGAAATAAAAATGAACGGCATAAGGCCTATTAAGTACTTGAAATAAATATAGGAATTACTGAGTGTTCGTAAAGGAATATGAAATTTTTTCGATAATGCCCTGGTTCTAGAGACGTAAAAAGAGCTCTAGATTAGAACAATACATTTAGCTATTGTGTTAAGTTGAAAACTTGAAGCAAGAACTTTCTATATAATAAAGGAATTTTTCTTTAATCAAAATATTCTGTAAACTCTGTTCTTACTGGTTACGTATTTATTGAACGTCATCGAAAAATGTGTGGCATCAAACTGCTTGTTTTTACTATCTTCACTGATCAATTCATAATTTGCTCATCTGTTTGACGTTTATACCAAAACCTTTAAAATAAGGTATATAGAAAGAGTATTTACCGATAGAAAGTTTTTGGATATTCGCTCTTAGAATTATAACCATGTTTCTTATTTGTAAAAATGCCTCAAAACAGCAAACCACATTGTCAAGAGTAAATCATGTCAGCAGTATAACTCTGCGACTACTATTCCTAAGATTAATAAAAATCTTTCCATAAAAGGTTACCTCTTAGAAATTGCTTTGATTAGATATTCGGCTGACGAACTTCTGTGTATATTAAATTTCTTTAACGTAAGGTCACAATGAAATTTGAGAAATTTGAGAATTTTTTTAAGTTTTCTGAAGATGAACGATTCAATTTGACTGGAAATAAAAGAACTTTATTTTCTTTTTATAATTGTTTACCTTCCGCATGAGTAGATTAATTCCACTTTCAGATATATACTGGCGAATTAAAAAAACTGGCTATATACATTGCCATTTTTGAAGTTCTTATTATTATTTCATCTGTTCCGTTTATAGATAAAGTAAAAGGGGATTGTAAAGTATACAAAAAACTATTTTTCTTCACGGCTTACATTAAATAAGGCGTTATTTGTGTTAAATCTACGAAAAAATGTTAGACGTTTGGTTTTTATTGAAGGAAATTTGAAGTTCATTGCTGCATTTAAACATAAACTCTTATGTTAATGCATTTTTTACAAAAAAACTTCATTAGCTAGCTAAACATAATTTCTTAAACACATATGTTCAATTTTACTGCAAACAAATTTGGTTCCTTTAACTTGGCTTCACTTCAATCTGAACAATTTTGCATAAACTTTTCGAGTTCTGGAAGGGATATCTTCTGTACCTTTTTTATTTTGGAGTTCCTTCTTAGTATTATCAACTTTAACGTGCGGTTTGGTTCGCTCTTTCGTAATAGCATAGAGAATTTTTTCTATACGAGCGTACTCCCAATTTCCCCAAAACTAATGGCTTTTTCTCTCAATAAACCTAACTTAAATGACGATTTAACTAAGTAAAAGGCTTTTGCAGAATTCAATCAACTGAACGAATCACATTTGTGCTTTCAAATATATGCCAAACTGTCCGGGCAAGTTTCATAATTAGCGTTGCATGGTCTTCGGCGACTACTGTATGTGATGTCAAAAAGTCTCCTTGTAGACGCGCCACGCACTTGTTGACCTCTTGGTCCCTAAAAACAAGGTTTCATCGACTGCTATCGCATACCATCGGGTTTTCTGATCGCATTCACAGCGTCCACTGGGGATGAGTATCCGTGCACACTCATCTCTCGAAAGCAATTAGGTAAGTAGCTCTATGAGCTGGCCAGCTGCGCTACTATTTGTTGGAAGATATCCTTTGAAGCGAGCGCATGAAGAAACATCCTAGACAGGTCGGCTTGTTGTAAACATAACTAGGAATCCCTGAGTGAAGATGCGCTCCAGACTGGGAACAAAGTATTTTTGTTCGCACGATCTGACTGGTTGAGCTTACCTTGTCAAATGTGTGTATGGGTATATGTACGTCCAACTGTTAGAAGGGCTGGGGGGTGGAGGGGGTGAGACCCAATGCGTGCACATTGGACCGCAGAGGCAGAGTGAGGCCAGGCTGCGTCCGAGAGGGGGGGATGAGACGACTCAATGAGATGAGAGGAGAAGGAGAAGGAGGAGGAGGAGGGAGTGAGCGATTTTTCTGCTCACGGAATTGCTCTCATCCTCTGAAGGTCGTTTAGTATTCCGGTCCCTCAACTGTCTGACATGATTAATGTTGCGGCCTCTGTGCAACGTTAAAATCCGTAGCCCTAGCTGAGGACTTTCATCTAGTCGACATTACTGAACCCGTGGATACGCGATGCTTACCCAGCGTCTCTTTAACTGGAACATCCTCAATTAGGAAGCCGAAACAGACATTTCCGGCAGTGTGATAGTTGCGTAGCGGAGGGGGGGGAGGTGGAGATAAGTGGGATTGACTTTCCCTCTAGCTCCAATTGCTGTTTTCGTATTCTGACGTAAGGCGTCGCCCAAGGAGTTCTGAGTATAAGTTTAAAAGACACCGGAGCTCATCTCATCATTTTTCAAATGAAAAAGATGCCATCAGAATAGTTAACTATACGCGCACACGGAGGAACGACAGCTCATTTAAAGAGGAACACGCCAGCAAGAAAAATTCCTGCGTATTAAAATAAGTAGCATTCAGAAGTCCAGTTTGGCGAGTATACGTGTACTTTGGACAAATTCTCGTCAGGCCTTACATATATATAGGGAAACTGGGTGCGAGTTTAAACGTGTTCGTCTTTTCGGACAAGTGAGTAGTGGGAATGGGGGTGGGGGTGGGTCGATAAGCGAAGGCTGGTTATGAAGGCAGGGTTTGATGAAGCAGTCTATGGGAGGGGGGAGGGGGAAGGGAGGGAGACAGGCAGCGTGGATGACTGCATGCCGCTACGTGGCTGTGGGCCATTCCAACTGTGGGGCTTGCAGGAAGTTCTTTTTAAGCGCACTAAGCAGGCTTCATCAGCCTGATAACCGGCGCTTCTCCTGTTGCCAACAGGCGCTGACCCAGGGGCTTCGGATAATTTGGGGGACCCTGTAGATCACTCGGAAAGCTTTGTTAGGGTCCACCCGATGCCCGGAATCGACCATGTGCGCCAGAATAGAGCTGTTTACGCTCCTGACTTCACCTGTTCTCAGCCATGCCGGGAGGTGTTCATTTATTCTTTAGGATAGGCACCGGCTCGTACGACCAATATAACCTGCTCCACAGGAGCAAGTGAAAGAGAAGATGCACATTGAGGTGGTCTGAGCTGGTAACCTATCCTTACCTTCCCCGTGTAAGATTGGGTTGGTTGAGAATAATACCTGAACTCTGGCTGTTGGGAAGGTTCTTGTTACGGCTTGGTCTAGGCGTCTTTTCAGCAGTTCACTTGCTGCGTCCCCTCGAAAGGGGACCTTGAGGAATAGCGTTTTCTTTTCTACAGTAGGTGCGGTAGTTCTTATTTGCTTCTTCGCCATATTCTTTGTAATAAATCTTTCAGGATACCCGTTTTCACGCAGTAGGTCCTCGATTTTCTTTAGCTCCTCCTCAATACTATCTGCTGAGAAAATTTTCCTAGCCCTTTGCACTAAGTAGGTTATATTGGTCGTATGAGCCGGCGCCTATCCAAAAGAATGAAAGAACACCTTCCGGTATGGCTGAGAGAAGATGAAGTCAGGAGCATAAACAGCTCTATTCTAGCGCACATGGTCGATTCCAGACATCGGGTAGAGTCCAACGAAGCTTTCCGAGTGATCTACAGGGTCCCCCCCCCCCCAAATTATCCGAAGCCTCTGGGCCAGCGCCTGTTGGCAACAGGAGAAGCGCCGGTTATCAGGCTGATGAAGCCTGCTTAGTGCGCTTAAAAAGAACTTCCTGCAAGCCCCACAGTTGGAATGGCCCACAGCCACGTAGCGGCATGCAGTCATCCACGCTGCCTGTCTCCCTCCCTTCCCCCTCCCCCTCCCCCCCCGCCACCCCTTCCCCCCCATAGACTGCTTCATCAAACCCTACCCTTGCAACCAGCCTTCGCTTATCGACCCACCCCCACCCCCATTCCCACTACTCACTTATCCGAAAGGACGAACACGTTTAAACTCGCACCCAGTTTCCATATATATGTAAGGCCCGACGAGAATTTATCGAAGGTACACGTATACTCGCCAAACTGGACTTCTGAATTCTCTGATGGGAATTTTCGCAACTCTAAATGAGTTGTATGTGACATTGACTTTAAAAGACTATTGGGGAATAACGAGCACGGTTATAAGGTACGTTAGTGACACAGTTATTGAAGGGAACTCAAATTATTCGAAATGATCTCACCTGGTCACCCAGGCTCGGTGCTGGTAGTAGCAAGTTTACGGAGTCAAGTCATCTGACTGGATCACAAATAACAGCTCAGTGAAAGGAAATCGTCGTCCATGAACGATATAGTTTAGTAAGGGTCATAAACAATCTATGTAGATTGTTGGTTTGTGTAATAGATATGATCTAAGTTATCAATGACATAATGCAGTAGCGGAAGCTACTGCAGTGATTCTCACATCTTCGAACTTAACGGTGCGTCGAGACTCCCAAAGCTCCATAAAAATGATTTCATTCTGAAAATATTACGCAATTTCATGGTTATTCTGAGCAATACAAACATTATTTTGACATCTGTGTAAACCGCATCCCCAAAAATCACTAAGTAAGTGACAATGTGCACGGTTCTTCAAACAGATGCGCGAGAATTCAATTAACTATGTTTGGCTTGTATGACATTATGGTAACATCAGAAATGGTACCAGTCGGAGGGGCATGTGGCGGTTCCCATACTACCTGTTATTTATTATGCTCAAAGGGAAGTTATACTCCTTCTGCTTCTGTGAAGAGAGCTCTTGGTGTTTATCGTAGAATTTAACATATACAGATCACGTTGTATACGTCATAGCGACGTTTGCTAAGTTTGCATATAGCAAGCAGTACAAATAACCGTTTCCAAATTTCCAACTGCTCATATTTACTAACGTTTAAGACTAGAATAACTTGTTCTTTTAACAACCAAAGTTAAAACTGAAACGTATTACTAACACACTTTTTCAAAACAAGTTAAGCCTCGGTCGATGTGGTGCTACTTTGTTTATGCGAGTATCGGAAGTCGATTGAACAAAGATGCTTTATTTAAGTACCTATCATATCCAGTTATTATTTATACAGTTGGTTGTGAGGGTGCCCGCTAAACGAGTGCGCCATAACTACAACAACCACGGCCAGTTCAAACTTATAATTAATGGGATGCATGCTGTGCAGAACCCTCGGGTATTGTTTCGACTATCGATGCACCACGAAAGCTGCTTACCTGCTACCTAGACGAAGTCGTCAGCAAGTTGATGGTTATGGCGTGAAGTGTATGGGTGTCCATATAGGGCTTCGCCGTGAAGGCTGCTGTAGGTTGCATCATTTGCCGCGCATAGGTGCTGACTACGACTAACGATCTTCAGCTGGCACCCAGCTCTTAGTTGCGGTTCCTCAAAGCTAGGTCCAGTCTAGCTAGGTGCTGCCACCCCCATTCCCCTCCCCGCCGGTAACCACCTCGATTGGCAGGATAAACTAAATGAGGGTATCCAAGGTTGTGTGTGTAACCACACCCGGTATGTATGCTCCATTTACCTTCCCACCTATCCTTTCTCTCTCTCTCTTCACCTCTAAAAAGTCCTACAGAGAAGGCGACATGCTGTCCCACACGCGCCCTACGCCAACTCAGGTCGCCCTTCCACTAAATAAAGACGTGACCCATAGTGGAATTTTGCAGCTGTCAAGGATGCCCTATTGAAAGGCAACACTATTTACCCTCTCGTGGGCACGGAGCTAGAAAAGCCGCCCTTAACGAATGCTGAGTTCGCATAATCTGCACTCTGATAGTGGCTCGCAGATGTAAAACTCATGATCAAAATAACCAAACGAGCAACAGTCCCTGTCTAATTCCATCCCCCGGACTGCAATAATATTCCAAAAAACCGTAGAAGTTTGTTTTCTGGTCTGTTACATACATAATTTGTATGATTAAATTGCGGCCGTCTTAGGGTATCAGTATCGTACCAGTAATCCTGCGGTACAAGTCTATGTACGACGAAGACATTCGATGTCATCTAACATAAGCAGCGAGGTGCAGTTCAGCCTAGAAGCTAAGGGCTTAATGGTAAAAATTTCATTGCTGACATATTCTGTGGGTTTGTTATGAAATCCGTCCATTCAATTAATTATATCAATTGAAGTGTTCTAGTGGTTGAAATGTAGGTCTGGAACGTGTTGGTGATGCATAAAAGTCCCTTGAAATCCAGTGGAAGGCATAAGAGGTTGAAAGAGCTATAATTTCGCCTGTATGTACTTCTCATCAAGTGCAAAGCTCCCTGTTTGTCCGTTTGAGTTATTTGTTTTCAAGGGACTGCTTTCAGACAACCTCCGAGTAAACTGATGACATTTAACTCTACGGGGTTGGAAGGCGCCTGGCTTCTTCGCAATATGGTCTTTATGGCACTCCCACTCAGTGTGGATTTGGGCTGCCCCTCCCCCATCTCACTCCGTTTTCGGTTAAATCCTGGCCCATCGTGTGTGGACCAGGCGTATGTGACATGCACAGACGGTATCTTCAGACCACAACTCAACACCGAAGTGTGCTTTATGGATGCGGCTAGCAAAATCATTCAGGGCGTGTTGACTTTTTGCGGTCTAAGTACGTAGAACATGCAGAGAACTCACTAATGTGCAGTTCACTTTATCGGATCGGCATGTGATAGTTTGTGTTAGGCCAACATACTCTGAGTCACTTAACAACTTTGGAAACCTAAGGTATTATTAAATATAGGTGAAATTAAAAAGTAGGTAGAGACTCGAAACAAACCAATGAACTTTGAAAAGTTGACCAACGGGGTAAACAAGAAAATACTCATTAACAAAATTACATTGCCGTCGATAAGTCCTCGCTGAAATGCAAATAGTCAAGAATGAGCGTACCTGATTGTGACGGAGGGTATAAGAAAGAGTTTAGAGTGCAAAAATAATTTAAGGCAGATCTGACTTATGCATTTGGAATAGGTGTGTTTATCTTCTTTAATAGCACAAGCACGTTCCCGGAACTTTGGAAGCCAATTGATGACTCATTCATTTCCGTTGTTAAATGGGACACTGTCTAATCTCTCGATCCATTCCATTGATACTGTGTAAAGACTGGTGGAAATTTTTTCCCACCTTAGGCAATAAAAACGTATAAATATGAAGGTAGTGTAGATCGGCTCGGGCGGAATTTATGCAGTTGTAAACTGATTTTGACTGCATACAATGTTCAATGGCGCCAAATGTTACCGCTCTGTGAGCTCTTCGTTTCCTCGGCCTGTAGGTGGCGTCGTCTGAGTACCCAATCTACTCTTTTTAGCTGCGAAAAGCAGGACTTGCAGTAGCAGGTAGCCGCAAGCATGATATAATCACAAACAAACCAAGGAAGTCAGAAGACCAGGCATTTCGTAAATCGTTCCCCCCCCCCCCCGCCTAGGATTGTCTGCGATGTATGCCTCAAATAGACATGTGTTGACTCCCTAAATCTTGCTAGTTTGCTTATATAAGGTAAAGCCTTTGGAGTACAAAAAAACCAGATTTGCTAAGGATAGCGTATATGGGAAGAAGAGGTGATCATTTCCTCTTCTACATCATCTTCTCAATTACTTTCTGTGAATCCCGTGTTCGCTTGTATTGCCTATATGCTCTACCACACCGCCCCCGACCCCCGCCCTTGGGTTGTGGTTAGGGGTTGGGTAAGGACACCAAAATGTAGCGTGTTTGTCCAAAAAAATGTTCTCCTTAACCGCATGCCGAAATCAAGTACAAGTTGGTAGTTTAAATTTCTTAAGAGAAGCAAAGAAGTGATTTCCAGGAAGTATTCACGAAAAAAGCAGGCCCGATCACTAGAACAAGAGCCTGATGTTTCGGATTCCCTCTCGTCGAACGTGTCATCAGAGACTGTTGATAACAATATGGTAAGTCTCCTTCTAAGCAATGTCATGGTATCTTTTAATGCTACGTCCTTTTTCATTTTTAGTCCGCAGGATCCGGCAACCGAGGCGGTCGAATGCCTCCTCCAAGACAAATACGATGAAACGGAGGATTCCTTCGGGCAGACCCAAGTCCTCCAATCCTTGGAGTTCTGCTTTAGGACGTACTTCACGTTTGACAGGATAATCTATGGGTCGCTGAAAAGCACACCAATGAGTTCATGAATTTCGAGACTCATGGTTGAGATGGTCCTTCAACGCTAAGAGTCGTTGATCTTTTCATATCTGAAAGCGAAAATCTGCGTTCGGTGTGTGGGCCATAGCTTCGTCATCACCGAACGAGATCAGATACTCACATTCAAAGAAGGTCACAACAGCACCTTTCCTATTCACTATGGGGGAGGAAGAAAACCATCAGCGTGCCTTCCTCTGCGTCTTCGTCTGCCGCAAATATTTTGGTGGTTGAAACACTGAATTGTTCGGGAAAGCAACCAATAGGACGCAAGTCATAAATTCAGCAACAGCCATTCAGTCAGCCACAAACCCAGTTGCGTAAAGACATTGCATCGGCTTATTTAAACGCACTGCAGTGAGCCGGAACACAAAGTTGCCAAACTACGACCTATGCGAGGGATGCTTAGAACAAATAGCTGCCCGCACCACTTTGTTAGCTGCTACATGCGACGAGTGACAATGCTTTAGCTGGACCCCAATTTTGGCGCGTGTCCATGTGTGGGAAGAAAATCTCGGAAGTCGTCGGCTGTCGCCTCGCTCCACTCTGAGTTGAGATTGCACGCAGGCTGGGGGCGATCATGATACGCCAGGCCATGTGACCCAAACAACCAATGCCACGGCGAAAAAACGCCTAAAGTGCTTAAGTGGACATGGTGCAGCTGTAGAAAAAGCAGCCAGCTTTGAGGAACCGCAAAACTACTTCCAATGCTAATGGCCGCGCATGCATCAGCAACAGCGGTAAGGAGGACTGGTGCCAACTTCCAGATCGCGGTTCAAGAGACGGAACCCAGTGGCAACTTTGAGTTTTACGAGGCCAAAATAGTCACATGAGATGACGACCGCATGGGCGGCCGTGAACCGCTTGAGTTATGGTTTTCTTCGGCCCACA
The DNA here is from genome assembly GCA_036362985.1 of Ligula intestinalis. Lineage (NCBI taxonomy): Eukaryota > Metazoa > Platyhelminthes > Cestoda > Diphyllobothriidea > Diphyllobothriidae > Ligula > Ligula intestinalis. The sequence goes on along the minus strand of JAYGXS010000001.1, from coordinate 74,354,679 downwards.
ATCACTTGAAGGCCCAATAACTGCCCACCTCCATATTCTGTGCTGCAATTTTACGCGGGAAAAATTACCGGTAGGGATGGTTTTTATGGTTGCCTAAACTGGACACGGGAATAGGAAGCGCCCACAATGCATGTGACTTTGGACCAAATTCCGGCGAAATGAGCTTAAGGGTTAAGGTGAGTATTAGGGTCAAGGTTAAGAAAAAGGTTATGGTTCACGCCAAGAGTGTGCTAAGGGTTAGGCTTTGGTTACTTGTTAAGCTTACTGTTTAGTGCAGGGCTACGATTAAACTAAGCTTACCGTTTAGTTTTATGGTAAGGTTAGTATCTGCCTTTCCTCCTTTTATGGCAAGGCCATCTATTTAAAGTGGGCGGGGCGCTCCTATTCCCATATCCTGTTTAGGCGGCCACACAAGTCACCCGTACCGAATTACTAGTCACGTGCGGGTGAACAGCAAGCACGGTGACGGCGAACCAAAATGCCAGATAATCGTCACATGGTGATGAACTCATGAGCATTGACGACTCGGATGCAGACTGCCAAGCAATCATCGTGTCAACAACGACCCCTTGCGAGTAACACGAGGTCTGCCAACTATGAGATGGCGTATGTTGGCCTGGCGACCACGCCCTGCAAATACTGCGCCACTGCAGCTCCCTTTTATCCTTTTCTGCTACTGTCTCTGTAGCTGGGTTCAAGAGAAAGTCCAAGACGTCAGGCTAAGAAGGCTCTTGTTCCAGTGAACTTGCTTCCTTCTTTGCAGTGTAGATTTCTTTCGATATTGTCGGATAAATTTTCAGCGAATTTCTCCCAGCAACAATGGACATCTGATTTCGAGACTCATTATTTTTTTATGAAATCAGGTAAAGGCAGTACTTCGTCTCCTAATCCACCTCCAGAGGTTTCTGGCATAATTTAGAAAATTAATAACGGACAGTGGCATGTCTGAATCAAATTATTGCGTTATCCTCTAGCTAAATTGCTGCTACCTTTTTGTTCCACCTCCATCAAGTCAAACCCGGAAGTAGCGGGAGGGACGGATTCTGTCCCTTCCCTTTCCCCTCTACCGCCAGGACACGGAACACGAACTGCTCGCAATACAAGGGGTTTCGCTTTTAATTCTATTAAAATTAGGATTCGAGTTGAGATAAGCATTAGGATTAGGATTAGGGTTGTGGTTAAGACTTTTAGTTAAGGTTACTATTAGGATCAGGCCACAGGATTATTTACACTTTCTGGAATTCAACACAGGACCATAGGTATTGGCGGCGGATGGGTTCCTATTTCCGTGTTCTGTCGTGGCTGGCCATCTAACATATTCCACCCAAGGTACATATACGTCTTGACTAAGAATCAGGATAACTTACGCGTCGTTACTACTGAGCCTCCTTTGAGGAAAGAATAAGTTCTGCTCTTAACGAAAGTACCTTCCAATTAGAATAAGAACTTCTTATAAAAGGAAACACGCCAGTTGCCCGAGGCATTTAACAAACCTATAGGAATTCATGATCAAATATCATTGAAGTTGATCTAATAAACCAGTAGCAAAATTACTTGACACCCCTTACTATCTGAAATCTGTGATCGAACCAGCCTGATGAAATGTACTTCCGAACTTTTGGAAGATTTATCTGCCCACCTTGCCTACCCTGTCATTTTAGGGTAGGTTAATGTAAGAATAATGTACAAGGAAAAAACAGCAATAAAATCAATCAGCATTAAAATTTGAGGGCTTGTCGTGCACAGACTTTGTTCCTGCATTCCAAATGACTTAGCTCTTGTGTATGCTAGGCACTCACACCTTTTCAAAATCCTAAAATGATAATTAAACGTACTGGGAAGTATGGGGCGTTTCCCTATTCAGATAATTTATCTCCAACCGCAATAACTACACCCTGTAGAAGTAAAATAACTATAAAATTAAGTCCTTAGAAGGCAACTTTAGGCCCTGACCCTCTGGTAGATGAAACTGAAGATTACTGAAGAAAGGGACGAAAGGTGTACTGCATTAGAAGTAGAAGAAGAATGCCCATTTTTGGGCGACCCTAATGTTTTTACGTAACTAAGGAGTATCCTAATAAGTACATTTATTGCTCAGTTCCATAAGCCATGTCAGATGAGACGTTTTTTGGAAGGCGGAAGGCTGAAAAAGTTGACGTGGTTTTTTTCTGACGGCTGCGCGCTATTCGTACCTTGGTTTATGTTAAACAGCACTGCCGCGGTAGTCAAAAGTCGAAAACGAAGAAGTTGACCGTTGTAGTTCATAGAATAAGACTGAGAATTACACTAGCAATATTACTTCATCTCGAAGTGCACCCTTTCCCCCTGTATGCATCGATTTGGCAATCCGACACACTTTTTCCTGTGTCTCCCAAAAACTATCACTATGCAAATACTTGGTCAGTGCTGAAACTTTTAAAAATTCCCATCTTTATCCGGAGAAACCATTCAGCTCCAGTTTGGGGAATCTTTTAAGGCACAGACACGTCCAGACAAATGTGAGCTACAATACGGTGAGTAGATAGATAATTTACTTATCCACACCAAACCCGCACGCTACAAAATAAAAGCTTTTAATAATTTAATTTACTATAAATAAATGACCTCCAAATTAGGTTGTTGGAGGAGGACCTGCAGGATCTATCGCAAATTGCGGAAATAGTTATAAGCACATTTGTTGAAAATGTAGAACTATAAAAGCCCTACGAAACAACTGATGAGCCCACGGGCGAGCCGAATCTCTCGCGGCCGCGGTATAGAGCGGTGGAACGCTTGTGAATTACGTGGCTAGGCCTCTGGTCGTTAACTGCGTTTGGAGCTCGGCTAGCCGTCTCTGTAATTACTCAGTGCAGCAAGTCTGTGTTCTCTACGGTAGCGTTAACCCTTGCTATGTCATCGTTGCTAGCTGATTAATATGTTAGCGAAACAAGTAACAGACACCACTAATTCTTCTCTAGAGCGAAAGAGAACTTCATAAGGAAAGTTATAAATCACTGAATTCTCCGTGGGAGGTACCACTGCTGTAGCTTTTAAACAATATTTTGGACGGTCTTCATGAAACTGTTTACTTTCAGCAGCCATAGGATGACACAGACATCGCCTAACGGATTTATTTGCCTGGGTGGCTAACGGAACTTCGATACACAAAATAGAGTGGAGTGAGGCATCTGGATGGGGGCAGAGGGGCAAGAAATGAACCACTTACCATATCGTCTTGAATGTGTTTCTTGTAGAGGGCAATCACGCTCTCTTTGAGACCCTTTGGATCCTGAATCTTGGCGGCACAGTTGTATAGGTCGGTCTTGAACCGACGCACCAGAGCTTCTACATCTCGGGTGGCCTGTCGCTCAGCCTGCAGCTCTATGTCTCCCGACTTTCGTTTCTGCTTCAGCTCTACGATGGTCAGCTCCAGTGCAGCATTCTGCTTATGGAAGCGCTCCAATTCGCATTCCATCTGAGGGGAGGGTAAAAGGTAAATTGTAAAATACTGTTTAACTTGGCTACCCTATTTGGGTTAGATCGGAAAGTAGGCATGACATTTGACCGATGTCGTGTGTGTGTACACTGTACGCTCTATAGCGGCCTGTTTTATGGGCCAGATTTAGTTGGAGTCAAAACGTGCTTCCTAGTCTTTTAGCGATGAGAACTCGTTTATGCGGTAAATTGCGCATATATAGTGACGCTTAGGCGTATTTACGTAAGCTAAACGGCCAACGGCGAGCGGCTTTGATGTTTACTCCACACTAGACCTTTTGATCAGCATGCCAATTGTAGAAGCTCCAAACGCTCAATATGCAATTGCTTCGATCACAAATAGCGGTCAGAGCAGCAACTGGGTGAAGGGAAGACGAGCAAGTAGAGAAGGTTAGGGCTTGACCAACTGTAGCGTGTAGTAGAGTTTATTGTTCTTGATTAATAGGACGTCTAAACAAACCAGCCTTAATCCGTTTAAGTCAAAGACCCATTCATAAGGATGTTCAAAAAGGGAGCCTAGTCAGAAGAACGTTGGTTGGTTAGGAAACGGAGAAACTGGAGCGCAAACAGCGCCAAGTTCGCATATGCTGTTGATTGTGGACATCGTGTGGACCACAGAGAAGCTTTTTTGAGGGGGGGGCATTTATCGGGTCCCACAAATTATCTTAAGCTAGCAGCAGCAGAAGCAGTTGCCATCAGATTACTTAAGCTGGTTTTGTGAGCACTTAGGAGCCTTGCACAAGATCTACGCTCACCGTGGTCCAAGTTTCTTCAACTGTACGCTTGTCAACTAATCTTCTGGAGATGGTAATTTTGATGACAATGTGTGTTTCCATTTACAGTGTACTCTTCTTTTCTGGGTTGTCAACCGGGGTGGCAACTGTCACAGTTCTTCCAAGCATTTTTAAATGAATTTTGGGCTATATTCATACGCTACTATATTCTCAGCTGTCGGTGAAATTGTATTTATTACATTTTTTAATAAATTAGATGTGTTGATACGAATTTTACCGAGTTATTGTGTTTAGAGCGTTCAAAAGTTCAGGGGATAACTGCTCGTCCAAGAATAATTACATGATCAGCTTAAACAAAATTTTGGAAATTGTCGTTTTTTGTAGAACCAGATGTGTGTATTAAACTGTCTGCACTGTCTGAAACCTTGCCGGTTGTCGGCCGAACAATTGCCGTTTTTTCACTTAATGAACGGTACAGAAGTAACCCTTCTATGGAAACTGTTTTCGTGCCATAGAGATAACTAAGGCGAACTAAAACTGCATAGCGTCGCACAAATTTATCTGTCAACGTAGTTCGAAGCTTCCAGTTTGCCGGCTCTGAATTAAAAAAGGGAGAAATGAAAACAAGGAGGTAGTGGGGAGCTAGCCTTCACAACAATCCTTCACTAATGCAGCCCGTAGATCAACTTTCATCCCCTTTACCTCTGTTTCATACGAAGGACGGCGTGAGTATTCATTTACTGAAGTTAAACCTGGGTCTCATGCCTCTTAGTTGTACCCGTGTTGAAGCAAACTAAACAATAAGCCGCTCTGTAAGGAGTCCTTCACCTGCCCTTCTTCCCTGCAGTCCTGTTTAGGTCTGATCTTGAGACCGAAAGGAGTAGACAGAGAGTGCGCGCGAAGGGACGCAGCTGGGGATATTATCGTCCGCATAATAGCAAAAGCGGGTTGAATGGCAGTTAGCTGTGGATGGGGTCTAGGCAACAACTGACCCAGTAGATGCTTTGTTCTCTACACCTCACATCTTGACCCATTCGTGGTTCTGGGAAAACAAGCCGATATCCTTGCAGTTTCGATCATCACACGTCCCGTATCCGTACTTTCCCGAGATAAGTGAACGTAACTTTATACTACCATGATAGAATTTTGTTGCCTTAGACCCTTTATTTTTTCAGAACTATATCACATTTCTGTGCACCTATATTTCAGTAGGCTCATAATGCGTGCAAAGATATTTATACGCCTCATTTTTAAATGATTTAAATATTCGTAACATTGTCTTAAATCGGTTTCCAGTGTCATTTACTGTCACTCTGCTCAATAAGAAAGTCTTTAAAAGAGGCTTTTGCTTTTGTCTTTAAGTTACTTTGACGGGAAATATTGATTAAAAAGGCATAAAATATTGACCGCTAAACATTAGCTTTCAGACTATCATATGAGCACATCACTAGCGAATTTTACAGGCGGACTCCGTGTTCGTTCCCATGTTGTTGAGCTATTTCCTTCATAAAAACGGTTCCACCCACAGAGCTCATTGCAGAAATTTAATTTTTGGAAATTCATTCTACGCTTTGATATTCAATTTACATTTTTCTACATGAAATCGGCCCAATAATCGCAACGAAAAAATCACCGATTAGTAAATACCGTACTTTCTATCTCTGATTTAATTGGCTTCGTTATACGACTGCACCTCAGTCTGAGTGCTATTGGTCTAAGAATTTGAACGTTTTTATGCGATTCATTGACAATTGCGTTTGCAGGTCTAGTATTGCAAAAACTTACAAGATTTCCAGTGCAGAAAAGGTTACTTAGCCTTATATACTATAATGAGGACACATTAGCGAACATTACACCTGTGTGCTTACAAGTAAAAAGGTAGGATTATCAGCCTATGGCTGACGGTATATCGGCCGGAAATGAGCATATCAATTCCCCTGTGCTTGATTATATATCTGTTTCGGGTTTTGACGAAATATTAATTAAGCTGAAAGTACGTTACTCAAAATCGTGCGATATTGCTCTTGCTACTGACCCTTTTAAACTCAGCTGCCTTGCTTCATCGTCAAAAACAGAAAAATAATGACAAATATAATTTAAAGGAAGCTTAAAGGCGTTTGCCTATCTTTCTCTTAATAATGCTGAATTAAACTGAACGGTCAAAGCGCCACAGAAGTGGCGCACACAAATCTCACCCAGTAAAACTGCATATAGTTAAAAATAATCAAGTCATGCACGTTGCTTACCTCTTGAATTTGTTCTTTGTAGTTTTTAATGTCAGTTTCACGGGGCTCGATCTGCTTCTTTAACTCCGAAATTTTGTAGTTGAGGACAAATTTGTACTTCTCTAGTTCCTGATTCTTCTTCTTTAGATCATAAATTCTCTTTTCCTGTTATTTGAAAAAATATGTATACATTGGTGAGTCTGCATAGATTAGATTGCTGGCAAAGAAGTAGGCGGACCTCCATACAAATGTTCTCATGACATTTACAAATGCCTGACCTTACCCACCAGCGTTATTTATACTTTGCTTTCTCTCCTCTTTCTATATTTATCGAGCAAATACAAAGGCCTTCCATTTGCTTAGCATTGCACTACTTAAAGATACTTTTGCAAGTAGACTCATGTAGTTATTCCATGATGACCATCGCAGGTAGCGTCAACGTCTAATATTACCAGTGGAGGAATCTCGGTTAGTCATGTATAATTCTAAAATTAAGATATTTTGCACGATCTTTCACACATCCAAGACTTCGGAAGAATTTATTTAAATATCAGTTGTCTGGTTTGTGCTTTGTTTAAGGTCTTGTATCCATAGGATCTATCCTTTAACGACAGATGAAAGACTATCGCAGACTACTACATATTCGCGGTCGAATTCCGGCGTAACGGACGCCATTCTGCTATGAATTGCACATCTCTTATTTGAACTAGTTATTCACTGTAGTCATTTAGTGATTTATCTGGGCCTTATCTTAAGTTTGCACGTCGTTTATAGAACCCTGCTTTGTCAGGCCTTGAAAACCCTAGTGTAATGTTTCTTAACTTTGCCTTGTATGGGACTCTCTGAATACCCCCTGAAAAGCCTCATTCGGCAAACCCTACCTTATCTTGAATAGTCTCATCGCGTTCCTGAATTTCCTTCCGCAGTCCTTGAACATCCTTCTCCAAATTCCTGATTATTCCATTTAGCTTCTGTGTTTCCCCATGAAACTTTTTAATCTCCTCCTTATGATCATCAATCTCCTTCTGTAAGCTGGCGAATTTTTTCTTCATGATTCCTGATTCACCACGCAGACGGGCATTAGCCTCGCGTTCTTCGCGCAGACGGCGCTCGTAGGTTATCTTCATGTCTAGGATCTCGCGGTCCGCGTCCTCCTCAATGAGCCTTTTAGTCACCTCATGCTCCATCACCTGTTCCCGATTTTCCTTCTTCAGGATCTCCATCAGCTGGCCCTTCTCATTCAACTTATTCTCAAAGAAGCTGGTCAACTCCTCCAGCATCTTGTCCCTAGCTACAGTCATTTCGCTGATCTGGCTCTCGTAGGATTCTTGCATTTTTTGTGCCTTCTCCTGCAACTCCACGCTCTTCTCGTGCTCGGTCAGAAACTTCTCATTAAAATTCTTTTCAATTTCTTCCAACTCCTTGGTGTGCATTTCCATCACCTCCTGCAGTTGTTCCCCATGCTTGGCCTCCTCTTTGTCCTTTTCAATGCGAAGCGCCTGATTCTTCACTTTGAGGGATTCCATCTCCTTAATGAATTTCTCGGTGAGTTCTTTTATGCGTTCACTGTAGTTCATGTCTTTCAGCCGAAGTTGATATTCATTTTCCATTTTTAGCTCTTCCACTCTGGTCTTCAATTCGGACATGACGGAGGTCTGCAAGGAAATGACAAAAGTATGATTTAAAGGCGTCAGGAGAGATAAAGTGAGTCAAAATTGTGAATGGAGAAGCGGATAAGCCAATTGCCTCCCTGATGAAACTGGAAGAAAACACTTACCTGTGTATTAAAAGCGGCCAGCATAAAAAGGCATATTTAAGAAAACATTGTGAAGACTAAATCGTTGTGAATTGTGACCTAAAGTAAAAGGTAGGTGGCCTTAAAGCGGGGGAAGTATAACCTATCAAAGTTAGATTAACGGTATGTCAGTGAGTTCCTTGTTTGTATTCTCATGCGGCGCCATATCCGCAAGGATTAAAGTAAAAAAAACTGAGCAGGGTGTGCCTTCGGATTTGGTGCCCCTTTTGGTAAAACAGCCTTCTCATACTCGTACTGTTCTCTTGCATCAGTCCTTTCATTCTCATCCAGATTTGCCAGAAAATAAGTCTGAAGACCTCATGTTTCATATTGTAACACTTGCACTTTGCAAGTGGTGCATGCATGTGCCAAAAGCCATTTGAAAAATAAAACAGATCACACTGATGGAAGCTTTGCTCAGTATATTAGTAACGGTGATCAGGATTCTGTTACTCCTGAAAGCCTCTCAGCAAAACTGTACTGAAATATTTAGAGTTGGTAGCGGCAGCAACATTAGAGACTATTTTCATAGCTAATATTATTAGCACATTTGCGGCCTCATGTTGGTCGCAGCTGGACATAACATCTGAACAAGTTTGTTTACTTTAACTTCCGTGTTATCTTTTTCTTCGAAAGACTAACTTGATATATTAGCGAGTAATTGGCCACAGGCAACGGTTTTATCTGCGAAGGGACTAACTCATTTTTTACGCTAAGGCAGAAGCTTTGGTTTCAGGTGCAGTTCAAATAAAGAGCATAGAAGATACCCATGGTATCTGCAAGCTTGCAATCTTGATCACTTGTTAAACTTTTGAGGATATTGGATAGTTATTTCGACAAGGGAGTCTCCAAAAGGCTTAGATATACTCTTTAGTGTAAATGATGTCAAATTGGCTGTTGTTTATTAATAAGCTACTGTTATATCTAGCGAGAAGCAAGAATAATCTTCAACTAAATCTTTCTTAATGACACGTGGTTCCCGTAGTTTTCCTCAGTCTAAGCTTCTACAAGTGCCCAATATAGACCAAATCCTTTGAGAGACTGATAAATCTTTTGACCCTACTTTTATGGGACAAGATCACTTAGTTTTCTAATGAATATAGAAGCACACGATGTAAAGCACTCAAAAGCCGTAATATTACAGATTCTAAATGAGAAGCTGCCGGTCATTGTGTCAGGAAGATTCCGTAAAAATCCATATATCAAGCAAAGTAAAAAAGAGCACCACTAAAAATAACATGGGACACTGGAGTGATCATGCCTACATTATTATCCGCAATCAGCCCACTATATCCTGAAATTTGTGTGTGCCAGGGCTTGTAGCTTGAAATTCAGTAATATTTTCCCTGTGCAAATAGCCATTCCATTGTCCCTACAACTGTGGTTAACAGCTCGATGCCCAAAAAATTAATCCATATTTTATTCTTTAATCAGGATGGGTCGGTGCACAGCACTCCTAAATGAAGGATGCCTTTTTATCAAAAACTCTTTAATTAAGTCTGGCGAAAAAGTGCTTCGCATGAGGATGTCACAAAAAAAACTACTTCCTCTGAAGGTTAGTTTTCAAAGGACATTAATAATTCCGTTGGAAGTAAACCCGAAGTAAGAAACTCCGTAAGGCGTCTGCTTGGATGTATGCGCGTATTGAGGCGGGCGTAGTTTAATCTACCCACCTTCTCTTGTAATTCTGCGAATGGTGTTAGATATATTTCAGTATTATTTGGATATCAGCGTTTTTTATTTAACAGGAAAAATATGACTAAATGTCATTCAGGGTACAGACTCAGTTTTCGGTTCGAAAACCAAACTAACGCTGTTTTGATTATCAACACTTAAACTATAAAACATTTTTATCTTTAAATGCTTGTCTTCAAGAACAGACTGGTTTCTCTAAAAAATACTTTAAGCAATGCCCTTTTGCCTCTGATGATCGGTTAGAAAAAAATCCGAAAGGTCAGACTAATAAAGTTCTTTCAGTGATCATGTCTCCTCATTAAAAATCAATTTCTGTGGAGCTGTTAACTTACCAGGCGCACTCTTTTTATGAAGGCAAATTCGAAAATGTCAGTTACTATTCAGAATCAGTACACACGTCATAATTTTGCGTTCAGATAACTTTTTGGTACTGATAACTTTTATAATCCGGGGTAACTTAATAGGGCTAAACACAATCGACTATTTCAACGCTTCTTCTGATGGAGCTTGCTCTTTTTAGGCAGAAACTCTGACTGCTAAATTCATTTCGGTAAGTCAACAAACTTTAAAAACGTTGTCGTCTATTGAAGATCAGCAATAGTCAAACTAGCAAATTAAAAGCTGCTGGCCGCTCAGCAACATGGGAGTAAACTTACTTAAGTTTTTTCTTGATACTGCTTAGCGCCTTAGGGAAATATACTGTTGCTACTTACAATTAAATAGTAGACATGCTTGTGTTCACTAATTAGCTTGTGTAACGTTTGGGCGAGACTCACCTTCTCCTCTAGGTCCGTTTTCGTAATAAGTATTTCCTCTGCCCAGGCGATTTCCTTTTCCAGTTTCACATTGCGTCCTTCTCGTTCTTGCAACTCCCAGACCATGATAGAGCTGTCATCGGAAACCGTAATCAAGTATTCATCGTTCATAGTGATCCTCATTTTGACAATTTGACCGCAATGGCCAACATAATCTTCCCACTCAGGATTTCCAGTGAAGGGGAACTTGTAAGACCGAACAAGGCCTGTTTTGCTTCCGCAAAACAGCATTCTGCCTGAGCTTGAGAGTGCAACAGCAGTAAGTAACATGTCTGGTGAATCAACTTCCAATGTTATCTGAAAAGTAAACACGACAGGAAAAGACACTCCCGTGGTGATCAAAATCATTTAAATACAGTTTAACTTATGCTTATACTTTCCGAGGAGAATATGCGTCTATATTCTATTTCCATCTCTTATTTGTTTTAGAAGAACTTACTTTCCTACGTTGTCTCTAGGGAGATACTATTAATGCCTCTCTCTGTTCAATCTAAATAAGCGTATCGTTAGTAAATGTAGAGAACTATATTTGAATGCTGATTCCAATATCGACAAAAGTTGAGAGAATGCCTGGCAAACCAAAATCTCTAAAGTTGATGACTTCAATGGTAGAGTAACCGACCAGACTACGGAAAACTGGCGATAGAAACAGTTCAGCTATTGTGACGCGAATCACTAAGGCGAGTCATGTGGGTTACACAGTGTGACAGAATTGCATTCCACGTCACCAAATTAAAACTCAATTAATCACAGCCAACCTTATCCAATTGACATAAAAGGGATCTACGGGCGCTTTAGTTTTCGTCGGTTTTAAGGTGTAATAGCATTGATATCTTAACGATTCGGGTCAAATTTCGAAATTTTGGCGGATAAACTGAGTAAGACAGTCGCTCCCTGTGCTGTAAGTCCAAGTGTTGATTAAATTCGACGCAGTATCAAGTCCGGGCTTTTAATATGATCTTTTACTAGTGCCAGCAATACATTTATTTTATTTTTATTTTATTTACTGTGAACTGAGCCTTCTGATTTAAAGTTATAAAGTTATAAATTATTCCTATGTTAAGGCATCGGACTCCTGGGTATGCCAGACGTTTAAAAGGATTTCAATAGTCCCAGTTTGCCATTTATCGTTGCTCAAAGGAGAAAGCTGGAAGGACTAACTAAGTCATCTGTACTGGATGTTGTGACTCAAACACGCCAAAAATGCGATTTTGAAACAGGTCTGCAGTATTCACGACGTAGATGATGTTTTTATTAATACTCTTAAAGAATCAGTAATGACTAAAGGTTTACTGAAAACATGCTTCGTGCGAGAGTAATAATCAGGTGTTCGGTACAGAATTACAAGTGGTCGTATCGCATCCAACTTACCGTTGAATCGCTTATTTCCTTAACTTTTCTGTCTGATCCCACAGCGTAGGTGCGCGAGCCATCCTTGGTTGCAGTGACACAGCTATAGCTGCAAGATTTCATAACATTTTCGCTAATTCTTCTGCCTGTTAACAGGTAAAAGAAGCACTTTGGATCAAAAAATGAAGGCGATAATGTGATGATCCACTTTTGGAACGAAACAGGGAGTCTCAGTTTTTTAAATTCTTTACAAGAAACTGTGAAACCTGTGGGAGCCGCAATGTATAGAACGTCCTATCAATACATTTTTTACCGAATTAATAAAATCGTGGGAAAAGGACCGTGACAAATAATTTTAGCTACCAAACTTCTACTTTCCTTTAATTTAGTACTCTCGATTTAGAAGACACTGTCATATAAGAAATTTTGTTAATGTCGTCATCGAAACATATGAAGCGTCAGTCGATATCTACACAGTAAGAGATGCGGTCGCTAAGACAAGAACTTTTTTCGCCTCTCATCTCGGATTTGTGCTTGAACCCATCATCAGAGACAGCACTGTCCAAACGAAAATGTGATATAACTTAGGCTGTACTTCTGAAGTGCTATCCTGGCAAAATCATGCACAAAATCGGTTCGAATTTATAAACTCTTTTTTTCACAATACCTTAAAAGATTTTACCATAAAGATATTTGCGGTGTGCATTTTATAATTGCTTATATACGCGTATTGGGAAAGAGCTAAAAAACAAACGCTTGTGTTATTTCCTTCAATAAATTAACAGAAAGGTGAATCACTGCGTCAAATGAAGGAGCAGTTTGGTGCGGATATTTTCAAACTAAGACCATCTTCAGTAGCTTATGGATCTTATTAAATGTCAACCAAAATTCTAAAATGTGTTTTAGATTCGAACGAATTACTTGATAAGCGTTGTCAGATTGATTATCATACAGCCTAATCCGAAAATATTCCAATCGCATCAGGCTACCGGCTTTTGCGCGAGCTTCCTTATATCCACCTGCGAATAATATTCTTTGTACAAAATGACCACTCAAGTGATATTTTTATTTTTTCGTTTATTTTCACTGCCCTTGGAATTTTAAATATATCTTATGGAAACCATGCACAAATATATTTCGACTTGTTCTTGTATGATAGCAATTTATCCCTTCTTAAAAATCATACTTGACGAAAGAGTATATTTGAGTTGCAACAAAGTTTCTAAATGGCCGAATAATTTTGAACCCTACTGGCCGTTCCACTTGAATTCAAGATTTGCTAACTACATGCTATATACGTTCCATTTAAGAACCAGTACAAATTAATCAAGACTATGAGGAAGAGGTCACATAATTGGCATAAAAGTGTGCAATGGATGTGGATCTTGTTGTATGTTTTATTGGCAACATTAATAAATTCACAAGTAAGATCTATTATGAGTGAACCCTTCATGGAGGCAAAAAAATATCATAAATAGAGACGTTTTTAAAACTGAAACACATCCCTTGTTCACGTATAAAATTTGAGTAAGACGTAATATACTAACAATCGAAAATAATTAAAGTTATTCTTATGCATCCTTTCTATAAAATATACTCATGTTTATAAGGGCGTTGAAAATCACTGAGAACAAGGCATACTACATAAAAAGCCATTTTCTACGGAGGATACTTTTGGCAGACAGTCCAAAAGAAACTCGTTCGAAAGCTGGTTTCCTCGCATGATTGAAATGTCTTGGGATTAGGTTTAACGATGATTAATGTTACACTGCTGCTACTTAAATGCTTTGTTAGAGTCTAAAACACATTTTAGAATTTTGATTAGCATCTCATGAGATATGGAATCTACTGTATGCTTTATTCGTTCACAAGCTTTGTAAAACATCTGTGAGATATATAAAAGTTATTTTATTCGCTCCAACTGGCATATGTAGAAGTGCCCATAAAAGTGCAGTGCAAATAAGAGTTCTAAGGAGCTCTCACCAGAATTACGGCAGCTAGTGGCTGGAAACAATTTAACTTGAGAGTCTCTTTTGGAGCTATATAACAACAGTTCTAGATAAACAGCTTGATGTAGTAAAGCAATTTATTATATTTGAAAGCGCATTAAAAAAGCTCTGTTATTGCTCCAGGTAATTAGCCAGTGGTAATACGATAAGCATTCTGTTGAGTAATGCTGCTCCTATTGGTCGGAAAGGATAAGGTGTTTACGCTTCATTAGTGTGTAGGACATCAAAACTGCTCTAACGTAACCGAATAATCGGATTGGTTTGCCGTTAACAAAGTACTCAGAAATTATGACATGAATTTACTCCACCACTTGTCAGTATTCGTTGTCTGCGGTGATCATAGTATAGTATAACGACTCAAAATCCTTAGTAGACTTGCTTCTGTATATGGTCCTTGTCTTCGATTCATCTGACTGTTTACCATGCATACTAAAATTGCTGAATTCTCTCGTCTGAGTATTTATGATGGTTATTTGCATTAATCATAATACTCCCCACGAAAAATAAGTATTTTGCTCTAGAATCGCTGTAAATAAAGACAAAGGAGGCTGGTTTGACACAATTGTTGACTCAAGGCCCAAAAGAACAGGGTTCGAGTCCTGGAGTTTCCTGACCCATAGTATGGCCGCCTGAGCATCAATATTCATTGCACTTGTTGATGGCATCTTGCAGCCACTGACTGCCTACACGGACACCAGAAAGTAGCTGCAAAGCACAGTAGAACTTCCGTCTTCCATTGTGCAATCAAGCCAGATTGAGGAATTCTACGCCTTCATACTTTTTACTTAATGTCTTTGATTCTAGTGCGACCGAGAAAAGGAATTTTAACCTATCAGTCCCACTGACGAGTAAAATGCTGTCTGCTAAGTAAGGTGAGGAGTAAGTTTTCAAGGGCTTCTTGGATAAGCAAAAAGCTTTTTTTTAGGTTTATGGGTGGCTTTTTTTATCATGATCATGACACGACCTTCAGTAGAACTAAGACTGTGTACTGAACGCCTTACCTGTGTTTACATCCCACTCATAAACAGCACCGTCCATACCGCACGAAATGAGCTTTTGATCTTCGTTAGTCCAGAGAAGGCAGCGGATTTTTCCGTTGTGAGCCTTCAGATTGTGTAAATTTGTATACTCCATGAAGGAATATATTTGGATGGTGTTTCCGTGCACTGCTGCAAACAGTGCTCCACCTCTACTGAAAGCACACTGAAAATTATGGAAAATAAAGAAGAAATTAAAAAACAGATAAATCAAACATATTTTGCTACATGTAAAACTCATTTCCGACTGTCAAATTTTGGGAAAATCTGAAAGCTGGAAAAACAAGCTAGAAAATGCTACCCAACTAAGCAGAAAAGTACCTCTTTGCAGCCACGAATTGGAAACTCCTTGTAAGGACGAATGTCCTTAAAGAGCAAATTCATTAGACGCAGTTTATCACTAAAGCCCACGAGAACATGCAGGCCGTTTGGATGAAGAGCAATGCTGTAGGCTTCTTCGGCAAACTCCTTGTAGAGGTCTAGATGCCTTTAGATTAAAAAAAATAAAATACATCTCTATTTTAATAAATTATTTCACCTATTAATAAATTACCAATATTTTGAAATAATAGTCACTTGTCAAGGTTTTAAAGCGTTGTATCCATGAATGTAGTTTGAACCCACAGCCGATTTAATTAAAAATGGTATGGGCTCTGTTGAACATAAATAACTCAAAACCTGTCAAAAATTAAAATATACTGAAAATTCGTTCTTTAGATTGAAATGTCAATTTATTTATTTTAAAAAGACTAGGGGAAGGTAATTATACAAAATGAACCTTAGCAAAATTTATCGGATCGCAGAATAAAATGACAATTTGAATTTCACCCTGGATCTTCGGGTCTACGGCGCATCCAGTTCGTCGTGTGTTAATGGGATAGCAACTGTCGGAAATTTCGAATTATCCACAACTAATGATACTCCAATGTACGATGCATTTTTATTGCGCACTTTGAACTGAAATCCAGTGAACAACCAAACATTGTTTTCAAATTTTTGGCCTAAGGAAGCTATGAGTGGGTCTGATTGAACTCTATATTCGGTGGTCAAAGAAAACTGGAAATGTTAATTTTCGACCCACAACAAGGAATATATCGAAGGATGTTATTTCCTGTGAGGTTTTGTATTCGTCATCCTCTCCGAGAAAAAGCAAAGCCAGCAGTTTCAATAAGTATGATATTGGGGGTAAATACCCCTTGATCTACTGCTACAAAATTAAAACGTTCGTTGCCCTAGCGCCGGTAACCGTCGACAAAAACAATTTTCAACAAAAGCTAATGGGTTACTTCAGAAGGCTAATTTTGGCCTTTTTAACTAAAATTTGGCTTTGTTCTTAATTTATTTCATAGTGTAATTTTGTGGTGACTTATGAAGTCGAAAAAATACTTCCTAGGAGTTACTTATATGAATATAATCTTTTTCAATTCTTAATGCTGTCTTGTTTACTAATTTATTTCCTGATAATATTGAAAACTGACAAAACTTGAGCAAGCTTTCTTTCGGTATAAAGTCGTGCTTATTAAATTTTTAGTTACTCCGACAATTAACGGTGCACATCATTTGAGGTTACCTCACGAAATAAACGAAAATGCGTGCAGTCCTTTTCGGAGTAACTTTTAATAGTTTAGGTAAAATTTAATTGGTTGGGAAGTATAACTGACTTTGTTTCGAAATTCCAGATACGCACTGTTCTGTCGGCAGCGCATGTTGCAATTAGTGGCTTCCGAACGCAGCAATCCAAACCTAAGATGCGGTCTTCATGAAAAGCCTGCGCCAGCAGCTCAAAGTGGTCTATTTCACAAGGTTGTTCAGCCTCTTCATTTGCTGCTTGGGAAGCTCCAGCTTTTTTATTTCCTCCTTGGTCTTTTTTCCTTAGTAGATTGCCAACTTCGTGTTTCCCACTCATGCCCATGTCAGGAGACACTAGTATGTAGAGATAAAGTTGATGAGAAGTTGTGCTGGCAATCAACGTCTCCTCTGATGGGCTTATGACGAGTTTTGATACCATCTGCTGACTAGATGAACCGGTATCTGAGCTGCTATTTGGATTGGCTGGGATGCGTATTTCTTTGGTTCGCCGGTATATTTGAGTAGGGGAGTGCACATTATTATTCTTTTGTTGCTTGGTACGCACCTTTTTGGTCGGCGCCACTTCTTTCTCGAAGCAGTGTACCAATCCTGGACCACATGCAACAAAAATATATTTTGATGTTGCCACAATTGCAGTTGCACTTTCCATTGTGATTAATTGACTTTCTTCTTCCAGCTCCTGCCTTTAAAGGAAAAAATGGCAAATTTACCTATAAAGTTTATCTTAAAATAACGCAAAATATCTGATCACTTTTTATAAATTTGTGAAAATTTTGGGAAAGGCAGTCCTTTCACTCCTAGGTGGCAAGGTTTTTTCGAAAAACTGTTATCTGCTTTCTTCAGTAATGAACATGCGTCTGTGTTAAGGAAATCGGGTTTGAAAGCTTGATCCTCTTTAATCTTTAAAATCGATTATTCTGAGATGTTGGCAAAATTATAGACTCTTGACTGATTGTTTTGCACGTTTTTTGTTTGTAGACACATGTATAAAGTGACAGATAGGTGATTACACCGATCGGCTAGAGGACACACGTGTCCTTCCATGGTGCTTTCAGAGCTCACACTCGCGCCCATGCCATAAGGCGGCTAATGACATAGGCAGATCTGCATATCCAACAAGGATAAAGGAGACTAGAATGGTCATTTCCGGCTTATTAGCCGTCATCAGCTAGTCAAACCCAACTCAAGTGTTGCCTCAGAAATTGGAGCCCCGATCGAGATTCGGACACGCGATCTTGTTAGTTAGAATTCTAATGCTCTAACCATTGTTCCATGGGCTCCTTTTCTTGCCGGTTTTTGATCGGAGACATACAGTGATAGATAGGCGCACACAACGATCAATTGTAAGACACACAACTCCGCCCCTGGTGCCCCTGCGGCTCACTCTCGAGCCGCGCCGTAATCTGCATTTAACCCCCGAAATTATAGCTGTTTGGCAAGTTAATAAAAAAGCATTCTCTGAGGAATTATTACCAGATTTTTGGAATTGAATTTAACCGTCAATAATGGTCTATTTGATCGTTACATGCAAATAAGATAAAGTGCATTGGCTAATTTAACTGTATGGAAACAAAATTGAATAATTAGCACTAATCACTTACTGATTATCCTCAAACTGTTCACCTTCTTTGAGTATATTTACCTTCATGTCATGCTCTTCGATAGGTTCACCATTAGTTATTAATATCCACGTTCCTTTGGCTGTTCCAACAGCTAGTTGTTCTTCGTTTATCCATGCGTGACATAAGAAGTGTTGTGGATCAATTTTGCTAATGCCAATTTGTTTTATAACTCCATCATTAAGTCCGTAAACTTTGAAATTATCTTTTCCTGTAACGCACATTTGTGTACTATCGTTAGGATTTATGGACACCTGAAACAAAATTAAATAAGCCGGTCAAATTTATACTTCGTGGATGGGGTTGCCCAAAGAGGTTGTTGTAGACGCTATAATTTTGTTTTTCTGCCAAATCCAATAGGAAAGCTTCCAATCAGGTGCGCCTCCTTGGGAAATTAGATGCATTGAATCCGGGGAAAAATGTATGCTTATGAATTCGTCGCTCTGAAGCTCCGGATCGTACAAAGTCTTTCGTCTTTTAAGCGAATTAAGATCGTATATAATAATAAGTGGTCTTTCTTCCGTTTTTTCTGCCAGAGCCACATATCTTCGATTGGGGCTCATGGCCATTGACGTCATTCCATCAGATTTTTCCAAACCACTTATAAATTTTTGGGTTTTGTGATCAATATTGTACAAAACAAGATTTGCTCCGCAAGGATACAGGAGATTTTGTTCATCTTTAAATGCCAATGCATTATTTATGCCAGTTCGGAAACCAAAGGCGTGTTTGAGTTGAGCGATGCCACTTGCCATTTCGAACGAGTTTCGTTTGCACCACTGAAGCGTGACTATGGTAACGCTTCAGGTCAGCGATGCAAAATTCTATTTTCGAAGATCTGCAGTTTTATTTGATAATTTATTTTGTAAGTTACCAAAATTTTTCCATTTGCATCAGCTGATAAACTTGGAATATTATATGCGTAATTTAAAATGGTCTGCTTGTAGAAGGGGCAAAAGAACGAAGACTGGGACGTGGAAATCTGCAGAAGTAGAACGCAGATCGAAAAGATGGGTTTGCATTAAGCTCTTCTTGAAATAAGATCACCAAGACCACGCTTCTTGCGTTATCTTGACTTTATACAAAGAAGGTACTGGTTAGTCACTTGCCATAGGTAGTGGTCACTGATAGGTAAGAATAGAAAATTGATCCAAGAAACGATTGTTCTTATAATATCCATGCTGTGACGTGTACCTTTTCAAAGTACTTAACTAGACTTAGATTAAGGAGGAGTGTTCCTTTTCGCATGGTTTCTCCTTTTTTTTAATTTTTTCTACAGTTGGTTAAAAACATTGTGATAATTATAGGATATGCTCCTCATGCATATCCCCTTTTAAAAATGCCCTAACGAGTAAACTAACAGCCGCTATCTTTTTTTCAAAAAACGGTGTGAACTGGTTCGCCTGTTTCCATCATTCACAGTTTTTGTGGCAGTGATTGGTAACGAACGGTGAAACAGCGTCTGGGATTGCAACAGGTGATGCAGTCCAGCCCAGTCATCTGTTCGCGCCATCTACTGTTACTTTGGTCGGTCAGCAAATGGATTTCATTGTCCCTGCCGCTCGCGGTTTACTGATCCTCACAGTCTTTAATTTTTCGTGCTCGCTTGAACCCTCAGCGCACTGCGGCTAGTCAGTCAGTGGATTTGAGACAAATAGGCTCCACCTTTGAAATTCCTATTTGTCACATCAAAATCTCAAGAATTAGAAAACATGTAAAAAAGTTCAATTCAGTAAATGTAGACAGAGTCACATCGTGCACTGGTGTTTTTAAGGTAAATTAGTCACATCGTTCACGTTGTACTGCAACATATGGATATAAAGTCGGTTTTTGAATGTTTCCATAGACTGGGACATAACAATCGTCTCAGGAAGGTTATTCCACGGGTCCATTTTTTTCCAAATTATCCTACTTCACTTGCTCACCACCGACTTCAGATCGCGTAGGCTTGTACAAGCCTCACGCCTGCAACTTACGGGGCACAATTGTTGGCATTGTTTCGCTTTCCGTTCGCCGGTATCTTTCCCAGTACGTACATGCTGGCTTCGTCTTGCCATTTCTGCTAACTTAGCTGGAAAAATTCATAAACCTTGCTCGTTACCACCATGGTTTAGCTCAGCTATGGGTGAGTCGTCGTCAGCTCTCTTACTTGAGGTCCCCGGCACTGCGCACTGTTGAGGGTCTCGGTGTTCGAGAGCCTTCCACTTGGGCGTTTGGCGGCTTACTTTCAAAAACTGGGGCGAAATTCTGCGTATCACTCATATGCCTTGCGCACAACCGTCAAGATTGACTTTAACTACGCCGAGAACTTCATGGCATCCACCACTCGACGAGCCTGGCAGTTGACTGAACTGCGGGTTTCTGTGTTCATTAACCGACCAATTTCCTGGTAGCCGACCTACTTCCAGAAGATGGGGAGGAATTACTTGGCACTGGTCACCTTCCTTGCTCAGTACGGAAATCAGTGTCTTCGGCTACGCCAGGACGTTCATCAACTTTGCACACTGCCAGTCGAAGTAGTAGACTATCTTCCGGGTTCAGATTTTCGTTTCCCATCAGCTTACGCCTATGGCGGCGCACCTCTAGAAGTTGGGACACAGCACTTGTCAAATTCTCTTAACTAGCTCCATCTCTACTGGGGAGAGTTTGGCAGAAAATATCCCAGGCTTTCGGATGGCAAACCATAGGCAGTATTGCGCTTCTTCGATGTGTCCTCATACCGCTCGTAGGACACTGACTCACTGTGTCACAACCCGTTTCCGGATTCACAAAGTTTACAGACTGTTGATACGCTGTACATCAGCTTCGGAAAGCTGGAGTAGCCTGTTCGGGCGTCGGAAATAATTATGCTTCCCGCCGCCACCCGCCCCATTATGACTGCATTCAGGGAGTCCCGGAAGCGGTTATTAACTTGCTTACACACTGCGTCCTTCTTGAACACATCATACATGCCAAAAAGCCACCGCTGACTTCCTTTGCAACAGCGGTAGTATTGAGGACGAGCGATCATCGTCTCATTTACCTAGACTTCCATGTCTGATCCTCTGACAGTCCTAGCTTCCTTAAGCAAGGCATTCGAGCAAAAACTTTTACAATTGGATAAGCAAGATAACGTGGAACCATGGAACAGGCCTCAGACGGAAGTGGCCTCCGTCAAAATCTTCCCGATTAAAAACACAAGGCTCATGTTTCCGAGCTTTCTTCAGTTTGAACGACTGCTGAAGAAAATGGACTTGGGCCATAATCACTTCTTCAGCTGGCAGTTCAAGCACCTGAACACTTTACTCGTTGCCATTCTGCGACAGATTTTGCTGTGAGATTCGGCCAACGCACACACATCGCACCGCCTTTAGAGTAGACCGCCAGTTCCTTTGAATTGATAGTTTGCAGCCATTTTTTATTGGGCGTAGTCTGTTTCAACTCCCGGGACCACTGGAATCTTTTGCTAGGGTTGAGGTAGACAGACGTGCAGGTGCCTCTTACGGCAATGCATAAGCTGCTGCAAAACGTCCCTTAGAAGCTGGCATCGACCAGAAAAATTGCCTTGTTATTGCTGCATTAACATACTTTTTCTTAAACAAAGACAGCTCTGTCCTTCAGGGGAGGGTTTAATATCACGACCGTAACCTTACGTTTTTTGACGTCCAAGCAGCATGCATGAAATGGAGCTGTGGGCGCTGATATATACGTTTACTATTGTGTTATGCTGCGATTTGCAGCCACAGGGAATTTGACTATCCATTTGGCTGCTTCTCAAGGCAGAATCCTTTGGGCCGCAATTGAACATACAGATGTTTTGATTCTCTGCATTCCTCCTAATTGACAGACTTCCTTTTCATTTTTTTCTGGCGCTCTCTTTTATTATCGACTAACTGCAGCTTTTCACTGAGATCCCATTTATCACTTCCATAAAATTTCATGCGGTTTACTACATACAGGGTGTCCCAAAAATGTATGCGCATTTTGAACAATTTTTCCTTTTGAGGTTTACTATAATTTGCTTATTTGAAAAACATGAAAGTGTTAAGCAGCATCCTTTTATTGTTTTTCCAGTTCATTTTTTCCATATTTCAAATAATTGATAAAGAGAAAAGCCATTGAACATGAATGCGCCCAAATGCGAATGAAATTGTTTTATGGGGTGTGCGATTCCATTGCTTTGCATTGTCAGCAATGTCTGGATTAAATGGACATCAGTTTGAGAACATGCATTAAAAAACAATAAAATGATACTTCTGACTACTTTTACATTTTTGAAATAATAAAATCACAATAAATACCAAGTCTACAATTATTTGAAATGTGTATATATTTTTTGGGACACCCTGTATTTAGCTATTTGTGCTTGCTTGGTTTCGATAACAAAAGGGGAACTCACCTATTCATTTCATAGCTTCCCGTGTGCGTTTCACGACTTACTTAACTTGCCATTATGTGGATTACGACTTTATGCTTATAGCGGCTACTTCGTTCTCGGAGGTACCTGAATGGATCCCTCCGGGTGGCTCAGTTTTTTTTAACTTTGTCATCATTAATTCATTTTCTTAATAACCTTAACCAATAGGTTTTGTGCTTGCAGTTTATAAAAATGTATACACAATTTGAACAATTGTAACTTTGAGGTTAATTATAATTTTATTATTTCAAAAGTGTACAAGTATTCAGAAGTATCATTTTATTGTTTTTTAACTGCTTGTTCTCAAACTGACGCCCATTTAATCCAGACACTGCTGACGATGCGAGGCAATGGAATCGCACACCCCATAAAACAATTCCATTCGTATTTGGGCGCATTCATGTTCAATGGCTTCTCTCTTTCTCAATCATTTGAAATATGGAAAAAATGAACTGGAAAAACAATAAAAGGATGCTGCTTAACACTTTTATGTTTTTGAAATAATAAAATTATAGTAAACTTCAAAGTAACAGTTAAGCGTTGCACACTGAATTAGAGCACTACACTACCATACCCTTCCCATTTCAGGCATTTTTTCTGGAAATGCTACCCGAATAACGCCTGTCGTGCCCTGGTCAAGAACCAGTTTTTTTCCAGTGCACCTATTACGCGGCTCGTTGAGAAGAACAACATTTATACGTAGGCAGATAGCGAAAAATAGGAGGGAGACTCGAATAGCCATTTGAGGCTTATTTCATAATCAGTCAGTCATACCAACCCCAAGTGTTGCTGCTACTGTAACTATACACAATGGCTACTGACAAAGCCATTAGTCAACGGCTCAATTGTAAGGGTATTAAGCACCTACTGAAGAACTCGCGGCTTCCACTCTCGGGGGTTGGCTGGCTAGTAGTCCCCGTTGAATCCGGAGCCCAGCCGGGAGGGCCTTAATCCTGGGGGTGAGGAGGAGCAGCATGGTCGGGAGGGGGTGTTTAGTCATCAAAAACACAGATGGAGAGATAGGGAGATAGATCCAACGTAGGGAGATTGGTGAAGCAGACCTTGGCCGCCGTGAGGGCGAGTGGAAACGCGACAAAGGAGCGGCTGTTGTGATTTCTAGCCTCGGGGATTGTAGCACATGGCGTTGGCTATTTTTAGCTGGTAACGACAAATAAGCCAGAAATGACCATTTCTGTCTTCTTTGATTTTGATGGTTATGCTATTCTGCCTACGTCTAAAATTATTAGGACACTGTTTGTTTCTCGTTTTACAGGCATTTTTATCCGGCTCGAGCACACCCCCGTGAAGGCGTTATTTTCACGTAAGATTACCGTAGCCAATGGAAAAAGAGTCAGTTTCTGGGGGTATTTTAACATGAGTTATGGAATGCCTGTGATTAAATTTTGTAGTGTAGCGAACGGAGATGATTGGCAGACGATTTCGTACGACTATAACCCGAGAAAGAACAACGAACGCGATTTCTCGATGAAAACGACCAAACCAAACCCAAAGAAGAACAACACCGTTCAAACAAAGAATGC
>JAYGXS010000001.1:74288105-74330389 GCA_036362985.1 Ligula intestinalis | reverse complement strand
GCCGTCTATATATAGGAAACGACAGCAGGGTTAAGTCCATATTATAGAAGTTAAACCAATGGGAACGCTTAATTTATACAATAGCCAATAGCATAAACTCGCCGACATAAAATAGCCGATCAGTTAGCCAATAGGATTATGTGTGCTTGATATAACCAAGTCGTGACACGGTTCGCCGCCATCTTTGATATAGTGCAAAATGAACAAAAATTGAGGCCATCTGAAAGGTTTTGCTACACTGCATCCTTCCCAAAAAAGGTATCGCTGTCCTCTGCGTGCACCTCATCCTCCGAATGATGTGGACTACTTTCTACGGGTACGAAAGTCTCCTCTATATCTTTGGGTGGTACCTCGTTGCGTGGGGGTACGGGGTTACGATCTGGTTCGGCGGGGCAGCCACCCACTTTGAGACGGTTGAAGTGTACCGTAAACTCGGGGCTGAAAGGCCGTTCGTATCCCTGGATAATGCACGTAGTGTCCGAAATAACTCGGGCAACTGTATATGGGCCGCACCAATCAACTATAAACTTTTATGGCATTCCCTGGGCAACGAAATATATCCGACATTACCTACTTTGTAAAGACTTCCGTGGGCCAAACGGTCGTAGTGCTCCTTTTGACGCCTCTGGGACTCCTGAAGATGTATTCGCGCTTCTTCTGCGGCGATACGCATCTTATTGGTAGGACTCGTAAGGTAAATGCCGATGGGAACTTCTTTACTATCGCGAGGTACTTGAAGATCCTCCATAATTCGCATTTCTCGGCTGCATATAAGGGCAAGGGGGTTTGATGGGTCGATGCATGTACCGTGGAGCGATAGGCTAGCATACAGGCTGTTAATGCATCGTCAAACGTTCGGGGAGCCTGTCTATCAACGAACGCTTTGAGCAAACCGATTAGGGTTCTATTGGTCCGTTCTACCTGTCTATTACCTTGCGGATGGACACAGTCGTGCGAGTTTTATTGATTCGCAGGTACTTACATAAGTTGC
Source organism: Ligula intestinalis (assembly GCA_036362985.1). NCBI lineage: Eukaryota > Metazoa > Platyhelminthes > Cestoda > Diphyllobothriidea > Diphyllobothriidae > Ligula > Ligula intestinalis. The sequence goes on along the minus strand of JAYGXS010000001.1, from coordinate 74,329,398 downwards.
GTATGGTTGTGTTTTTGAACGATCTTCCCCTGTCAGAGTGAAGCTGATCGGGGTCTCCCCATCTACAAATTCAACCATTAAAAATGGCCTGAGAGACTGTGTTGGCAAAGACATCGGGCAAGGCAACTACTTCAGCCATCTTTGTGAAGAAATCAACCATCACTAAAACGTACCGATCATGCCTGTATGACTCGGCTTTGGGTCCGATTATGTCGACACCAACGCGCTCGTTGGGATACCCGGTCAATATTGGCGGAAGAGGGGCCCTGTTTAGCTGTCACGGTGGCTTAAGTTGATTACATAGGGTGCAGTACCGAATTTAATTCCACACAGAACGCTTTAAGTTGGGCCAGTAATATCTACGCCTGAGTGCCCATTCGGTCTTATATATTCCTACATGTCCTAACTCGATATTTATCCTCTCTATTACTTCGTCTACCATAGGTAGAGGTAGCAAGATACGTCGTGGATATTGATCACTATCTCTATAATACAGGACACCATTATCTGAAAATAACTTATCCCAAACTGTGTGCAGGCAGCGCGTTTCGTAGCTCTGCCCCCTTAACTCGTCCATGCTCAACGATCGGGTTTCACTAATTTTTCTATGGTATATCGGCCCGATGTGCGGGTCTTCACGTTGTGCCTGCTCCCACATATAACTTTGATCATCGTGAAGCGATATCGCACTTATGGTAATGGACAATTGCCGTGCGGTCTATAGGGTTTCCTCGATAGGGCGTCGGCATTAATGTGCAGACGACCCGGTCGGTATAAATATTCGTACTCATAGCCTGCTAGTTGCTCTTGCCATCGCGCAACTTGCCCTTTGGGGTTCTTGAAATTACGAAGCCATGTTAGCGAGCTATGATCCGTTCTAACTATGAACTTCCGGTACTGTAGGAATGGTCGAAATTCTTGAATGAAAAAGACGAAGGCAAGCATCTCTTTCCTAGTCACACAGTACCGCCTCTCAGCTTTGCTAAGGGATCGACTTAGGTACTCGATAACACACTCTGTTTTATCAGCTTGTCTTTGTGATAAAAAAGCGCCAATTGCGAATTTACTTGCATCTGTGTCAAGTATGAATTTTCATGCCTGTTGACTAACATCGGGGAATGCGTGGATTGGACTGGAACACAAGTTGTCTTTTAAAGTGTTGAAGCTCGCTGCACATTCGGGTGTCCACTTAAAGCGAACTCCCTTTTTCGTGAGCTTATTTAACGGTGCAGCTATATGTGCATAGTCCTTAACAAGCTTCCTATAGTAGGAAGCGAGATCCGTGAAACTTCTGACCTCAGTCACATTGGTGGGTGTCAGCCACTCGCGGACTTCCGCAACCTTATCTATGTTGGTTTCGACCACCGAGGCTGACACGATATGTCCTAAGAACTTCACCTTATCTCGTAGGAGTACGCACTTCGCCGGCTTAAGGGTGAGACCTGCCTGTTTCAACCCGTCGAATATCCTACGCAAATTATGCAAATGACCATCGAAATCATTTCCAAGAATAATGATATCGTCAAGATACACTAAACAGGTATTCGGGATAAATTGTGCTAGAACCTGGTTCATAAGCCTTTGGAAAGTACTAGGCGCATAAGCTAGACCAAAAGACATAGTCTCGAATTCGTTTAATCCAGGGGGGACTGAGAAAGCAGTTTTCTCACGGTCGGACGGCCAGACTTCTACTTGCCAATATCCAGCAGCTTAATTTAACTTTGAGAACACCCGATTAATCGAAAGGGCATCTAAAGTTTCATCAATGTGAGGTAACGGAAAGGAATCTTTAGTCGTGACCTCGTTTAACTTACGATAATCTACGCATAGTCTTTATGTCCCGTCCTTCTTCATGACTGGAATGACCGGAGACGATCAGGGAGAGCTAGATGGCTTGGTTATCTTTTGATCAATCATATCACATATAATCGCCTTTAACTGTGTCTGGTAGAACATAGGTTGTCGTCGAGGCGGAATCTAAATAGGTTGGGCTATAACCGTATGTATTTCGTGATGAGCTGCATTGGTTCGGCCGTACGATCGACCGTCCCAATAAAAATGTCCCTTTTCTCATGAATTGGATTACCTAGCTTCGTAGATCTAACCGAATCGATCGAGGATGGAACTAACCCCTTACACATTCGTCTAACTGGAACGTGTCAACCTCGACCAGTATATGTGGCGCCTCGATAATAAAGGGGATTTCAATATCACAAAAACGTATGCAATTGAGATTAAAATCTAATTAACATTCAAAAGCATGTAAAAAGTCTGCTCCTAATATACATTTCCAAATGATATCTGGACAAATAATAAAGGTATGTGTATATGTAATGCTATCAAACAAAAGCTCTAGTTCTTCTATGCCGTTGTGTCGCAGGGTGTTGCCATAAGCCGTTTCAGACTAATTTTGGACTTACTGCAATATCTAACCTTTGCTTGAAGTTCAAGAATTTTTTCTAGCCTAATAAGGGAACACCTAGCCCCTGAATCAACTAAGCATGGTAACTTAGAGTTTCCTATAGTAGTATCAATAACTGGGAAAGACTAAGTGGAAACTATGTTCGTAATACACATATCAGTTATCAAAAGGCACTTACCGGATTGTTCGTCCTCACTTGGAGTGATCACATAAACAACTGGACTATATGGGGGCGGTTCTGTCTCGCTCGTTACTGTCTCCAATTCCGTCGTGGAGTGGGCGATTGTGGGCCTCGCCAAGAAGAGGTCGGTTGTGGTAGTCCAGTCCAGCCAGCAACATTCTGTGGCGGTCCATGCCGAGGTTGTGGAGGACCCTGCCACGGTTGAGGGAAGCCGTAGGATGATTAGGTTGGCGGTAAAGGATTCATCTGCGTGGGAGGACTCATCTGCCACTGAGCCGTCTGCGTGCCAATTTCATGGGATTGGCACTGTCTCGTGGCGTAGACGCCAACCGTCGCTGGAGGCCGGGGACCGAATATGTCTCGAGTCATCGGTGGGACAGCGTCACGTTGGGGCACGGCAATGAAGGCCACTTTCTCTTGCTGGGCGTACTCTAGAGCCTTCTTGATGGTGGTTGGTGTGTTCCGAGCAAACTCACGCCTAACCTCATCATTAGCTTCACCTTCTAGAAAGATGTCTAGAATCTTTGTTTTCAGATCAGCGAAGCTGGAGTCTGGAAAAGCTTTGTGGGCGTACACGCGGAGATGGCGTTGGTATTCGCCAACTGACTCTCCTGTCATTTGTCTCCTTGTTCTAAGGGTTTGACGACTGTTCCATGGCGTTATTGATTCGCCAAATTCTCGTCTAAGTCTCTTAAATATAGTGGCCGTGGTTATTGTTGAAGTTATGTTACAGGCCCTAGCAACGCTCAGCACCTTGTCGTCCACGCATTCGAGGATGACCGCAGATCTGCTTACTTCATCAATTGTCTCGATGAAGGTCTTCATGCGACTTTCCCATAGGTCGTTGTTGCCTGAGGGCGAGAACCTATTTGGCCACGTTGTCCTTGACGCAGGAGAAATCATCTTATCCATTGCCGTTACTAGACGAGCGAGAAGGTCGTCGACGTTCATATCACACCGTATGAACCCAATTTGTTGCGAACCGAGACGAGCAACGGGTGATTTCGTACGACTATAACCCGAGAAAAAACAACGAACGCGATTTCTCGATGAAAACAACCAAACCAAACCCAAAGAAGAACAACACCGTTCAAACAAAGAATGCTACGCTTAAACTTTACTTCTACTTGGAGGACTAATTTATTAGTCCTGACTACAACTATCGGAACAATCAGGAAATTCGTCCTTTGGCGGGGCTGATTGGCTGTCCTGGTCGTGGTCCTGGCCGGAGATGACTTCTGGGAGACGTCTGGAGGCGGCTGCCTGGAGAGATGATCAACCTTCCATACGGCCGTCTATATATAGGAAACGACAGCAGGGTTAAGTCCATATTATAGGGGTTAAACCAATGGGAACGCTTAATTTATACAATAGCCAATAGCATAAACTCGCCGACATAAAATAGCTGATCAGTTAGCCAATAGGATTATGTGTGCTTGATATACCCAAGTCGTGACACGGTTCGCCGCCATCTTTGATATAGTGCAAAATGAACAAAAATTGAGGCCATCTTAAAGGTATTTGCTACACCCTAATAGCAAGTGGGATTCTACGGGAATTCTACGGGACTCCTTTATAATAATAATTTGTATATTTAAGGCCCAAGGGCCCCTGTCGTTACAAACTTAGCGCTATCGTGAAAATAAAAATAATAATGATAAGCAGTGAACTCTTATAAATAATTGTCATCGGCAGTAAAAAAAACTCCTAGATCGGTGGATGAGTTCAGCGGGCCACCGAGTTCAAAAAAAGTTTAGGAGAAAAAACTGCCTTAATAGGTAAAAGGGTTTGATGTGGTTAGTTTGGGACCTCATGTTGAGGGTTCGGGACGTTTATGGTCATGGGAAAAAATAATATATCGTTGAGTTAGGAAGGGGTCATCCGGAAGGCAGGAGAAGGCAGTAGAAGTCAAGGCAACGTCATCGAGTTGCGACCCACCAGATTCCAAAGCCAATCGCGGAGACCACAACGAAGGTTGCAAAAACGGAGAAGAATTCACAGCCCTTGGAAGTGATGCTTGACTCTGCAGAGGGAAATGCTAACATATTTAGAAACCATTTTAGTATCCTGGGAAGAGCTTCAAATGCCAGGAGGACCCTTTTCGAAATCTACAACTTGCGTGTTTGGAAAGGAAACAGACAGTAACGACTTTATTTCCTCTAAATTTAAATGCTTATATAATTTGCCTTTAAAAATCGACAGTGTAGAAGACAGTCTAATATCGAGAGGAAGGTTGTTCCAAATAAAAGCATATTTGGAGGTAAAAAAGCGAAAACGGTTAGATGTGGAGCTACGGGGTGGTAAAATTATCATGGAAGAGTTACGAGTGGCGTAAGGTCGGTCAACTGGAAGGAGATTAGGATTCTGCGGGAATTCTATGTGGACAAATTTTAGAATTCTACGGGACGTCTACAATGGGTCCACAATGTAGACCCTACATTTTCCGCCGGACAGGGGGTACCTCCTTCATCGCATTTCACCCTTTTTTTCGAAACGCGATAATCTATAACATTTTTGAAGACATTTGATATGGGAAGATATATTTTTTGTAAAAAACGTATAAGAATGTTATTGTACAAAAAACAGGTAAGTTGGCTCAGTAGTGATTGTTATAAATTTATAACGGTACTCTTCAAAATTAGTGGGTACATAACGCGGTGCGTGCGGATGAACCGGGCCCATCGTCGTCGTTCGGGTCGTGATAATCTAAAAAAATAGCATTAACCATTAAGGCAAAATATATGATTGCTGGAACGATTACTGTACGTGAAAGTGTTTCATTAACTCATCAATAAATCTGGAGCGTTTATGGATCAAATATTTACCTCTGTTATGCCTTTTATAGGCCTTTTTAAATGCCTTAATGAAGGCTTTCTTTATTCCACCCCTGTCACAATTGTTAGACAGGCACCAGGCGGATGCCACTTCTGCATTAGGAAGTGTTGAATCGGAATAAAGTAATACTTACCTATTACTAGGGCGTGGAGTTCTGATTTTTCGAAAGCCCTTTTGGGGCTGTCAAAATAAGCGCCGGTGTATGTTAGTTCGGCCGTAATATTGTGGGCAAATAAGGCCTTGAAGGCCCCGTCTGTGAAGTCCTCGATAGTATTACCTCCTACACTCAGCAGGCAGTTAATCTTTTAAGGGGTGTAAGGACAAAAGTAAGACATACTAACTGGGTCTTGAAGCCACAATCAGATAGCCGTGACACGAGGCCATCAAACTCCAGCAGGTTTGTTGCCCGCGAGAAAAATAGGGAGTGAGGCGATGTGGTTTTCATAGTAACGGCTGGTGCATTTTGTAGTAAATCTATGATGAGTTGTTGGTTGTCAAAGAGCATGTATGTTCTACCCATCCTAGAATACTGTTGCCCCCTCTTTGGTATGATGAATGCTTCCGACCGCGGTAAGATTGAAAATGTACAGAGGGTGTTTTCTCGCAAAATATTCGCTCTTCCTCGATCCACTATTTCTTATACGGAGAGATGTCAGTTAGCGAACATGACATTTCTTTGGGTCAGAAGACTCAAAGCGGGCCTGTGTTTCTTCTTTCGCGTTAACTCTACCCCTAACCTTCCACGAATCAACGCTCTCATTCCCACAGATAGACCTTATGCCACTCGTAATTCCTCCAGGATTATTGCACCCCCCTTAGGCTCCACTTCGAACCATTGTCACTTCTTTGCCTCCAAATATGCCTTCCTCTGGAATAATATTCCCCTCGAAATTAGACTGTCGTCTAACTTAGCAGTTTTTAAAGTCAAATTGCGTAAACAATTAACTTCGGAAGATATAAAGTCCTTGTTATCCATCTCCTTCCCAAACACACAACTTTTGGACTTTGAAAAGGGTTCCCCTGGTATCTGAGGTGGTTATGCTTTTATCAATTTTTTTTCCATACATGTCGATTTCTTCCTCCTTTGAGTGATATTTGCAACGATGTTTCGTCCACTTCTCTGTCCAGTCATCATTTCCGTTTTCTCCATTCTCCGTTTTACAACCCTGACGATAGGCTTCGTGGTCTTTAGTCATGCTCCTGGCGGTTCTGCTATGTTCGCCAACTCGTCGCTAAACTCCGCAGTCTACAAGGTCACATCTCCGGCGTTTCGTTGATGATCAGGTGACCTCTGCCGTTCACTCTCTTGTCGACCCTGTTGTCCGCGATGGCCTCCTCCGGTCTCACCTCCCTGATGGTTGATCATGAAGCCAGTCGGGTGGTGTAATAATGGTGAACGACAGCCTCTGCTGTTATATGATTTCTCCAATTACAAGAAGCGTTTCCAACCCTCATTCGTTCTCATCAACAGTCCTGTCTCATTTGCACTACAATCAATCCTCTCAACCAACCCCCTTAATTTTTTTGAAGCAGTTTTTTTCTCCTTCGTTTTTTTTTTTTTTGCGGGGGTTCGCTGAACTCCGCTGCAGCTTAAATGGTAGGAATTTTTTTCACTGCTTCCTCCTTAGTTCACCATGCGTTGACTACTATTTTAAAACGACGATATGTTGGTGAATATGAATTAATCTATCAACACTACTAAACGCTCCCACTGTTTATGTGGTTGTTTCACGGAGAGCAGCATTAATCAACTGTGTATTTATTTTTCCACAGCACTACATTTGCAATGACGAGGCCCTCCGGGCCTAAAATATAAAATTTATTTATTTATTTATAGATGTTGTTAGGAATAGTTTTTGACTTTGGGTTTCCGTTACCATCACCAGAGTTAAGCTTCTTTTGGAGGATGGTATGGCACTGATCAGGTCTGGCTTCGTGTTGCCCCCCCCCCTTCTACATTTGTGGGTTCCTTCTGTAATTTTTAGAGCGAAACCTTTCCTAGAGCGAAACCTTTCCTTCGTTGTGGAAGGAATCGCACATAATGCCTATTCGCAAGCATGGCCGATCGACATCATTCGACAACTTTAGGCCAATAAATACACTTCCCGCAGCATCGAAGATCTTGGAGACCTTAATCAAAGAAAAGATGATGCGTCACTTGACAGAGAACAACCTGCTCAGTACAGCTCAACATGGCTTTCTCGAGAAACGATCTTGTGACACCTGCCAGCTCTCTTTCTTTGATTATGTGCTGCAATCTAGAGACAGCGGTTTTGCCACTTATAGCGTCTATTTTGATTTTACTAAGGCCATTGATCGGGTCGATCATAACCTCCTCCTTCTGAAACTGGCCTCCTTCGGCATAGGTAGCAAGCCTCTGAACTTCATATCTTCCTATTTGGATGCTCGCACACAACGAATAAAATTTTCCAATGTTATCTCCAACCTCACGCATGTGAGGAGTGGAGTTATACAGGGTAGTGTACTGGGTCCGCTCCTATTTTGCCTGTTTGTCAACGACGTTTCAGATTGTTTTCAGTATGGCAGACCCTTCATGTACGCTGATGATTTAAAAGTCGCTTATCGATATAAACCGGCAGATCGCAACATCGTGCTCGAGCTGATAAAAAAGGATCTTCAGGCCTTCGCCCAGTGGTGTTGCACATGGCGCCTCACCCTTTCATGGCACAAATGTTCCGTTATGGTTGTTGGCGACGATCATCAACCGGAATTAAGCATTGACGGCCACGAATTAAATGTCCCAGGAGTTATCAAGGATTTGGGCATATCCTACTCTAATAGTCTCAATTTGTCAGAGCACTGTGCCCTGATAGTCTCGAAAGCACGCCGAACCACCGGATTTATCCTTAGAAATTTTAAGACTATCAAGGTTAGAACTAGCCTTTATAATATGTACGTGAGACCTAGTCTTGAATACTGCTCACCCTTATTCAGTCTTCTGTGCACTAGTGAACGGAAGAAAATAGAATCGGTGCAGCACTTCTTCACTAGAAGAGTTTTCACTGCAGAACACCGTAACTTAACCTACCAACAAAGGTGCGAACTTATAAAGCTGGATCCCCTATGGCTTCGTCGATTGCAGAAGGGTATATTTTTACTGTTTGAACTTTTTGATGGTCAAACCTTTAATCCTCTTAGTACAATAAGGCAGCTTGAGCACTCTCGACGCGCCAGTCATCGAGACGTATTTTTATTTCTTCCTATGGCACGCACAGTTAAGTACCGGCAATTCTTTTCAGTAAATGCCATATCAATCTGGAATAAGCTGCCCAAAAGTATTAAAACCCAGCAAAACTACCCTATGTTTAAGAGAGCTATAACTAGTTTTCTACATTCAGGACAACTTTCACGAATTTTGGGTGCTGACTCGGTGGAATCTCTCTTTCACTCTGATGGCGTTCGTGGACTTTAAACCCCGCCAGGCTTCACTGCTGAAGATAATGCGGCTGAAGCAGCAGCCCGCAGTCTGCTAACCCTTCAGCCGATAGCGCGCAACTTTTGCCGACAACCATTGAAGGAAGACTGAGAACACTGTGTTCTTGTGCCAACCCTCTCCGTCTGGAACTAATGTTTTTAAACGATATAAAACAGTTCTCCTGCTGATGAGTCAACTCAGCTTACAACTGTACATTTATTCCGTTTGTATAATACCTTTGAAGGCAGGTTTTTTTCACTTGAAACAAACTCCCTATCTCGCCCAGTATTGACAAAACAAAAAACCTGAAACAAAACCAATACTGGCTGCAACATAGGGAGTTTGTTTTAGGTTTTTTCCGGTCTTCGAGGTGTTGGAAGGCGCCCAAGAGGTGCATTACCAACTCTTTACAATTGCCTGTAAACTGGCATAATAAACATATTATTATTATTATTTACCAAATTTGTATTTATTTTTCCACAGCACTAAGTTTGCAGTGACGAGGCCCTCCGGGCCTAAAATATAAAATTTATTTATTTATTAAGTCCTACTTGGTGCCAAAAAGGGATTGCATAAGTCGGTCAGAATGCGTAGCTCGCGTGCAATCCACAGGCAGTGGGGTGTGAAACCGGTAGATGAGTGGACCGTACCCCGGTAAGCTAGGAGGCAGAGGTGTAGGTTTAGATCCCATTCTTCTTGATGGCCGTCCCGGGCAAAGGCGAGCAGAAGATTAAGGAGGGTATGATTCATCCTTTCGACCAACCTGTTGCCCTCAGGATGGTATGGGGTCGTATGGGTCTTGTTGACCGCGAGGACTTCACATACCTCATGGGAAAGTTGGGACTTGAAATTGGAACCACAGTCAGAGTGAAAGGATAGTGGCAAACCCCAACAATTGACCCATTCACGAGTGATGGTGCTTGCAACTGTCTCCACGTTTTGACGTAGGATGGGGACAGCCTCAACCAACTTCGTGAAATAATCAATCATTACTACTATGAATTCGTAACCGCGGTACGATATTGGTAAGGGACCGATAATATCCACGCCAATACGTTCCCCAGGGAAACCGGTAATCATAGATTCCATCGGCGCTCGGGGTGATTTGGTGGGTGGCTTGAAGGATGCACATGTCGGGCAGGATTGGCAGAAGTGATGGATTGCTTTACCTAATTTAGCACATCAGAAGCGCGCGCGGATCGCCCATTCAGTCTTGTGCTGGCCACATTGACCTAACTTGGAATGAAGGGTGCCCAGCACAGCTTCAATGAGACACCCTGGCACTACAAGGCGTAGATGTTGGTTGGGGGGTCACGCCAGAATAAGACATCATTTTAGATGATAAGATTAGGCCACTGGTTCAGTAGGAGGCGGGCATTCTCGCTACATCCTCTCATGTCGCGCTCGGCTGGTTTTTGTAGCCCTTGCGATGTATGATGGTACACAACTGCGGTATCTGGGTCGCTACCTTGAGATGTCGACCACGTATGACGGGTAGGCTCGGACATATAAATAGCGTTCACACTCGGGTCGGGGGTTGAGTTATCGGTCGGTGGGCTAGTAAGCATGCGAGGGAAGGCATCGGCATTACCATGGTTACGTCCCGGGCGGAACTGGCATTTGAAGTCGAAATCCTGCAGGAATTCCTGCCATCGTGTGACTTGATTCTCGGGGTCTTTAATGGATGCATGCCATTCTAGGGCACGGTGGTCTGTACGAAGGACAGAGTGTTGCCCTATCAGAAAGTGCCTAAATTGTCTTATGAATATGACAACCGCTAGCATCTTTCGACGAAACACGGTATAATTGCACTGGGTTTGCGAGCGAGTTTTGCTTGCGAAACAGACCGGGTGTTTGACCTTGTCGCTACCTTCGAGAGAGAGAACGGTGCCCATCGTGAAACAGCCAGCGTCTGTGTCTAGTATAAAAAGAGGTGTCCCTAGCTCGAGGTTGGGGAGTGAGAGGAGTGGTGCAGAATATGGGGTGTTTCTGAGATTGGTAAAAGCCTCTTGGCACTCGGTGGACCACGGAAATTTCCGGTCTTTTTCGGTCATCCTATAGAGAGGCTTAGCCATGTGTGCGAAACCCTTCATAAAACGCCTGCAATAGGACGCCAGCCCCAAGAAACTACGTAACTCTGACGCATTAGTCGCTGTAGGCCAGTTACGAATCTGCTGTAGTTTTTCGGGGAGTGCGGCTAACTGTCCAGGGGAAATCTTGTGTCCTAAGAACTGCACATCCGATCGGAGGAAAATGCACTTGGTGGGGTTAAGGGTCAGCCCGGCATTTCGGAGGGCTGCGAAGACTTCCTTTAGATTTTCGTTATGTTGCGAAATGGTTTTCCCGAAAACGATGATGTCATCGAGATACACGAGGCACTTACCGGGTATAAGGTGTCGTGAAAATTTATACATGAGACGTTGAAATGCTGCTGTGGCATTACAAAGCCCGAAAGCAGTCGTTTGGAACTTGTATAGGCCTTGGGGAACCATGAACGCCGTCTTATGCCGATGTTCTGGGTGGACTTCGACTTGTCCGTACCTTGACTTGAGGTCGAAAGTAGAGAACCACGCTGCCCTGCCTAACGTGTCCAGCGTGTCGTCGAGACGTGGAAAGGGGAACGAATTGCGGACAGTGACTGCTTTCACGCGACGGTAGTCGATGCGGAGTCGAAAGGATTCATCTTTTTTAGGGACCAGTGCAATCAGTGACGCCCATGGTGAAGAAGAGGGTTGGATAACGTGTGCTTTGAGGAGTTCACCCAGGATTTTATCCACTTCGGCCCGGTGCTTGTGAGGGATACGTCTAGGTAGTTTCCAAACTGGTTTGGCATCTCCGGTACCGATAGTGTGTGTTGCACCAGTCGGGTCCGACCGAACTTCGTAGGAGACCAGGTAAAGAGCCCGGGAACTGAGCCAAGTATGCCCTTTAATTGTGCATGAGCCACAGAACCTACTGTTGCTTACGGAGGGAGGACGTCATCTAGGTTAGTGGGTTCGAAGGCGACGACCGAATCATACATCAGGTTGAGATCGAAGACCGGAACCGGCCGTGGGCTCTTAGTAACCTTGGGGCCAAGGGTCACAAGTCTTTCACAAACATGGATGACGCACTCATGATCAGAAAGGAAATCAAATCCGAGAACGAGAGACCAAGGACTATCCGGAGCAATCAATAACATGTGCGTCACGGGTGCATTCTCGAAAGTAAAGTTTAGGATAATCGGGCCAGAAATAGGGATGGCTCGTAGGCTTCGTGACTCGGATAATGGGTTTGCTAACCATAGCATGTGTTGAGGTAACATTTCATCGTGACGAGAGAGGAGTTAGCTCCGGTATCTACTATGGTTTGGGTGGTTATGCCTGATAACGTAACGGGTACGAGAAACGCGGGAAAGTGGGCTACGTTATGCGCAAAAAAGGAATCAGATGGAGGCGGGTTGTGTCCGCATTGCTGTGCCCGGGGACCGAAGGCCGAACAGTGCTGACACTGCGGGTTGTGATTTGGGAACCGGACGGGTAGGGATCTCTTGACAGTCGTTTGGCCTGGGTTTGAAAATTATACTGAGGGAGTCGACGAGACTGGACCGGGACAGGGCTGGATAGGGGCTGAAACGGTCACCTTGCGTTTGTCTTCTTAGTTGCGGAATTCTGTGAACCGGTTGCAGCTCTGGAGTGCTGTGGTCAGGTTGGGGAGGGCGACTGATAACCAAATGTTCAGTGACCACCCGGTCCCGCAGACCAGCGACCGACCTTTCTGCGATCCAACACAATTTGATTCCGTTATATAGGGGGTGCTATCGGGTAAGCGAGGCGGCCCAGTCGTTGAAGTTCTTTCGCGAACTCCATAGCTGACTGTTGGGGGTCTGCTCGAGTTGGAAGAACTGGTCACCGGCGGCGGATTTGGAAATAGGTTTGCCAAATAAGCCTAATAATTGGTCATGGGCAAAGGGAAAGGGAGTATCGATAGTGACACCCGCTTCTAGAGTGGAGCCTAATGTCTTGGAGGAAAGATAGTTAAGCAGATAGCGGGTATGGTCAGACGAAGAGAGGTCTACTTAAAAAAATGAGAGTTTGACCAGCCACTTACGAATGTCCTGGCCAGGCTGATATGGGGTGGGGGCTGAAAGGGGGTCGGGAGGATGATAAAAGGGTACGAACTCATGTTTGCGCGGGGGATAACCAGGCGGATTTGGGAGGGATCCGGCACCGTCTGCCACCATTGTAGCGGGCCGGGAATGTCGAGGTTGGAACACACTTAAAGGAGTAATACACGTATATGTTTCTGCAGAAGTAACGCCGAACGGGGTCGTCAATCACCACAACATGCAATCGTAGAAAGATATAGAATAATAACGCGATAGTAAGAAATAAGGTCTGTTGATATAAAATGAAGGTTGAACAATAAAGAGTGGAAAGGATACGATACGGGGGATTACCAAGGGTCTCTACAAATGATCCGTTTAGAGTGAGGGGTGATGAAAGAATATTAGTTAGATACCGGCGGGAGTGTAGCGCTGTGGGCAACTGCGGGTGAGGGCCATGGTGGTGCTGACGGAAGAAGAAGTGTGTAACGGTGACACAGGACGGTGGAAAGAGCATGTAACGGCGACACGGAACGGGGGACATAGTGCCAGCAGAGGGAGAGAGAAGAAAGACCGGTATTATCACAAAAAGACGTTTACATCATCCTCATCCGGATCCGCGCCAAAAGTGACTTTGGCGCGTTCAAACACCCATGGTTCGGGTTGGCTCGTTACAAAGCCTCCCTCCGAGTTGCAGCACTGTCCTCAGTAGGTGTGTGTACCTCTCCATCCCACCACTGCCACCATTGTAACGGCCGAGTCAAATGCGTTCAATCGGTGGAGCCAGAGGTTATCGGTACTCTCGACCTCGGTTTGACGAATAGCGTCTCGTCGAATACACTACCGAGAGCTCCATAGATTTCATCCAAAGCTTATGCGAGCGAGTTACAGTTAGAACTCATAACGTAATAAAAAAGTGAGACGAGGAAGTATAAAGGTATATTTTATTGGTACAAGGAAGGGTATCGGTAATGGGAACGGTAACGGGAACGGTAAAGGGGATACGGAAAACGGTAAGCGAAAGGGTCGGAAGGGATCTAGGGTCGGATTCATTGGAACTTCAGGTCGTCACGTGTGTGTTCTCCTGGTTCAATCAAATCACTGTTCTAGGGAAAAAAGGACCGGTCACAGTAAAACGAGGATTAAAACAAGGAAAAAGGGTTCGGTTCAAGTTTGGTCCGTTACAACGTGCGATATGATAGTGTAGCGCCCGAGCACGTAGGTTTCTCCGTCGGGATGGTTTCCTCCGGTATAACAGCTTTATTAACTTCTTCAGCTTTAGCCAGCGCTTTCTGTACGTCCTCGATCACACTAGAATCGCCATTAGTCATTGCAAACGATCACAAAGTAATCATCCGAGGTAGGTATAGTGTATGAAGGTTTATTGTATAAGTACAGATGTTGTTAGGAAGAATGTGTGAGGGCAATGCACAGATCAGTAAAACACTCAGGACTGGTAATCCGGTAAGGTGGAGTTACAATCTACCACCGGGGAGCGAAGCACGTCCGTTGTTACTTGTACTAAAACAAAGACAGAACAAGGAACCTTTGTTAGTATCGCTTCTCTAGGTCGGTCCTTTGTGTCCCACTCTGGTTAAACAAACCCAGGGTCAGCTCTGTTTGCTACAATAGAATGGCGTTCAAATTTGCCGCCACCGAAAACAATTCAAGTAGCCAATCCGATTGCACACATTCACATACTAGCACACTGACCTATCATTGCGCATAACTTTTAGCCAATGAACTATGAGATATTGTGTGTGTATAAGCTCTCGAGTCCACAGGTCTACAATGTAGTATCCAGAGAACAATGAGATTGATCCTTGTTTTATTTACGTCGGCGCGGTGACTTTGAGTCTAGACTAGGATGTTGTAGGTGGTGTGACCTCTGTAGCGGGCCGGGGATGTCGAGGTTGGCACACACCTAAAGGATAAGAGACGTCAAGATGGTGTAACAGCCCAAGAGACTGAATTATTGTTTAAGTACACCAAGGTCGTCACTTTTGGCGCAGACCCAGGATTGAGATGCTGTGATCGAGCGTCAGTGAAAACACCGGTGCCCTTTTCCCTCACAGCCGCTGATCCCCTTCCCGCCGCCGCGGTCGTCAATAGTATCGCAATCCCACACACAATGTCAGCACTCCTGTCTCGCCTCTGCAGTCGCCCACAGCACTGTATTCCCCGCTGGTAACTGATCAGACATAAGAGAACACACTCCACTCCAGATGGGACTTGCATCTGTGTAACGCCGTTCCTTATCCCCATATTATTTTCTTACTCTATACGTATTCTTTATTACTAGTAGATTCCTCTGCACATATTCACGTCTCCTTCTACTCTGGCCTTAATATTTGTGTGCTTGGGTGATGCTTATCAATCCAGCTCCGAGTTTCCGATGCCGAGCTATCCTCAGGTCTCTTATCCTTTAGGTGTGTGCCAACCTCGACATCCCTGGCCCGCTACAATGGTTCTGTAACGGAAACTCGGAATTGGATTGATAAGCATCACCCAAGCACACAAATATCAAGGCCGGAGTAAAAGGGAACGTGAATATACGGAGAGGAATCTACTAGTAATAAAAAATACGTATAGAGTAAGAAAATAATATGGGGATAGGGAACGGCGTTACACAGATACAAGTCCAATCGGGAGTGGAGTGTGTTCTCTTATGTCTGATCAGTTACCGGTGAGGAATACAGTGCTGTGGGCGACTGCAGGGGCGAAACGGGAGTGCTGACATTGTGTGGGACTGTGATACGATTGACGACGACGGCGGCGGGAAGGGGGTCAGCGGCTGTGAGGGAGAAGGGCACCGGTTTCTTCACTGACACTCGATCACCGCATCGCCATCCTGGGTCCGCGCCAAAAGTGACGACCTTGGTGTACTTAAACAATCATTTAGTCTCTTGGGCTGTTACACCTCGCAGGTAAAGTGGTGTATTGGTTGTCCCCTCCCGGTTGGTGGTCTCCAGCCCCACCCTCCATAGTAGACAGTTGTGAATAACAGTTGCCCTTCCTGCGAGGGTCCCACGGAGTGTTTCCTTTCCCCGGTGGTAGTTTCCAGCTCCACCTTCCCCCGATTGTCTTCTTCGGTTGCGTGTTCGCCTGTATGACAGTTTCTTATCGTTATTATTCTACTATACTCGTAATCAATGTGTTAACTTTTGGCCTCGGCTTATCATCTCGACGAGTGACTGTTCCTGTGATCGAGCATTCTAGTGGAATAACAGTGTGTAGAGTCAGGCAGAAGACAACGGACGTAGACGAACGACCGAGTACCGGCCATAATCAGGAAGAATATACGCTACCAAAGGACAACAGGGCGCTCGGGCGTTACAACAAATTGCTATTAAGGCAGTAGCTTTCTTCGACAACGATATTTTGACTTGGGTTCGAGTAATGGCTGGTTTGGTTTTCGGCAATGTCAGTTTATTTTCCAAGTTATACAAAGGAACTGTTTGGCTTGTGCAATCGTCAATAGGTGTATGAGGACATACGATATATACCGTGAACGTGAATTCAACTTGTCCGTCAATATTGACAGGCCGCGCGACCCTTGGATGTTTCACCGTGTGCCAAAAGGAATTGCACACTGCATAAATACCTTTGAAGTGTATGGAGTGGAACCGGAAAGGGTCGTATTTTGAAAAAAATAGACTTCTGTTTCTGTCACCACTTATGCCTAAATAGTGGCTAGCCACTATTAGGACTGCTCATTCCCTATCTGTATGTACAGTTCAAGTGTGCAAGGAGTTTAAAAGTATATACACAATATTTTTGGTAGAAATTCAGACTTTTAGCAGAATCATTAATTGTGCAGGGATAGGTGAAATTGTTAATGCAAGCAGACCTTCTCCTCAGGATTTACAATTTTGAATGAACGGTACGAAGGATAGGTAGACTGTCAAAAGATTCTCTGATTGATAATTTCCTTTCATCCCGCCGCCTAGCGCAGTTTTTCTCACCATTAGCTATCATACGCCACTGTCAGTAATTTAGATCGGTTGATTAATGGAGCAATGCGATGAATTTTTATTGTTTCATTAACCCTATAGCGAAGGCATCCACCAATCGTGTTTATTCACTGGAATAGTACTAAAAGGCTTCGTGCGGTCTGTCTCTGCTCGTGCTACAGCACGACGAAGCACGTGTCATTGATTTTCTCGGTTTCCTGTACAATCGGAAATGACAAGTGGTTCATGCTAAAAAATTCAAACATTTCGAACTTTCATCCTTAAAATTTAACGCTTTTGATGCTTGTATCACTTCATGTATTCCTGTGGTTGGCACTGCATTCCTTTGCTAATTCACTTTTTTAAATAACAACACCTCTACAGAACTACCGTTTGCTGTCATTTCTGCTATCATTCGTATAATAAGCCTTATATGTATGTTTATATTTGCCGACTTAATCAACTGTATAACGATTGGGTAAGATGATAATCGAAAACAGCTCTTCTCTTCCCGGTTTGTCTTCTTATTCCTCTGAGGAGACCGGTGCTACTCAAGCATTCAAAGATGATTATTAGGGTGTAGGGAAAAGATATTTCTAATGGGGCTTCATCACACTTGAATAATCTAGTAGACGCAACTTTAAAAGCACGCAATCTTGATAGTATTTGACACCAGGGTACAAAGGGCAGTGCATGAGTGCAGCCGACGCTGCAGGAACTTGAGCTACGAGACCATACTTTGCAGTGGATCAATTGGTTTTAATTAACTCAGCTTATGCCCTAGGTGGCTAGAGTGTTGGCTATACTCGAGTTCTGCCCACGCTGTCCAGGGGTTTAGTCATTAATGTCGGCTTAGGATGAATGAGGCAGTTGAAGGCTACAAGTTGAATGCTGATTTACTTGAGGGCTACAGCATAATTAAATTTGAAAAGTTGTTATACAAAAGGAAGGGCAGTTTGCAGGAGGCATCAGAGTAGTCACTTACTGTCGTCCACCTGAGACTATCCACTCAAGTTCAAATGTGTAACTCAGTAACATAATTTAATATTAAGGATTACCCAGCACTAACCCTGTAGTGTCCGCCTATCACAATGAAATCCCAATTTATCTCGCTTTTGATAGTTTGGGAAGGTGTCCTTGAAACACTCATGTTTTCTTCGTTACCATTATCCCACCTTTGTTCCTGGCTGAAGTCGTTCCTTTTCAAACATTTTCGGCTAACGAAGTCCATTACCGAAATCCTGCGTGAGCCATGCCACCAAATAAGAGTATCCCATAAGATATGTGTCATATGGCCGCCAGCCGCGTTGCTTTTACATCCCGTATGGAACATAGCTAGCTGGACACTATATTACCTTCCTGCTTGTAGTCATTCAGTAAATATGCCACAGTAGACGGTGTACTTCGGTTGTTTGGTCGAATATTAGCTCCTCTTGAGAAGATCTACCCCGCGTTCTAAAGCAGGATCAACCTGCGGTAGATCATCGTGGTCCTCATGGAACATCTGTGAACTTCAAACTCGTGTCTGACACTTGATAGACCAAGATTTTACGTCGGCTTCTTGCCAATTTTCACCGGGTAGTTTGAATCACATATACAGCTGGTGTATGGGAAAGGTCAAGGTGAACAAGGTCGACCTAACTGTAATTCAGTACTTATTTTGTCTTTATAAACAACCAAATGCACTTTTAATCTATCATAATACGTTGGTAGTCGTGGCTTTAGTTGGAAGGTTGGCAACTGACAGGTGAACTCGATCCCACCCAGAACTGAGCATCCGCCTGCAAATTCTAGTTTTCAATATGCCTTTACTTCACTCCCAATTATGTGAGATCCAAAACCTCCTGAGGGAGTCTTGGTACATGGGGAGTGAAAAACTAGGCCCTGTGTGGCACACAACTACTTATTGTTTAGACTTCACCGCCACTGCGTCCACACCCACATCCAGTCGCCTTGACCTTACGTTACCGCTGGATCGCATTAGATATGTAGAGAGCGAGGCCGTTCAGGCCAAGTTCTCTTAGTCGTAAAATGAAATTCACGTGTGTGTCACGGCTGCGCTTGTCTCATAGTATAGTGGTAGCCTTAATCGTTCGCAACTTTCGGACTATCGTAGGTGCAAATAAGAAGACTATTTATTACTAGGAGGGGTTTAGCAGATTTGAGTAGCTCAATTGACCCAATTGTGAAAAATTCGTGGCCTCGGCGGGACTGGAACCCACATCAGCAGGTAAGGCTTTAGTACAGCCAACGTTCTACTCATTGAGCTACGTCGGCACGCCGAGGGTCGAGTTCGATTTATCCGTTCAGCCTACTGCACGCATGGATACAGTGAGCTGACTGCCCAGGTTTCCTAAGCAGTCATCTAAAATCCACCAGAATGACTATAAGGCTGTTGGCTAGTACTAAGGCTCTCCCTGCTGGTCTGGGTTCGAATCCCACTGAGGCCAAGCCTTTTTCACGATTGGGTCAATTGAATTAGACGATTCATTGTTTTGTTTATGAACTTTACGTTGCTGCTTGTTTGCCTTTTTATCATTTTTTCTTGTTCCCCTTTTAAACAGTCAGAGTGATTATCTTTCATTGCAACACTTCCTGCTTTAAAATATTCCTTTGATGGCTGTTTCCCGACTGCATTTTCAGGTTACAGTTTTGTTCCTTATTGCTTAGCTTAGTTCTTTTATCATTGCGGATTCTGACATTTTGAATACTAGGCTTATATATTATTTAAAAAGAAATCTATTGACGTACGTAGTTCTAGTAATTATTTTGTGGTTATTTGTCACTGATAGGCAATATTAATCAGTATTACTCGAATGCAGGACACTAACCATTGGGTTAACTGTCCTAATTCCCTGCCAGGAGCTCGCATACTCTCTGTCGCTGCAAAAGTACTTAAAGTCGCAGGGTCGCACTTAATCGTTGCTTTTGAGCACCCGGCGGTACCATAATAAAAAGCGCCAATATTTTTTTGGGGGAGGAAGGTCAGTAGTCATTCTTTTTTGACGTATCGAGTAACTATGCTCCACTTCTGTGCCAGTTGCTTCGCTATCTAAGTCCAAACCAATTTTGTCGACTTCTAAATTACGTCATCACGCGCTTGGCCGGGACTGAATATATTCACATCGTTTGCCGCTTTGCTCAGGTGACAGGATGACACAAATTCAACTTTGCTCAACAATCTTTCTGGGTTTTCCTAACATATATCCGTACTTTTGTTTTAGACTCTGCACTCTCGAGCCATGGAACGAATGGAAGTGGACTGGGATATTGCCGAAGAGGTGGCTAAAGCTTCGGGGACCGATCAAAGGGCTGCCTCCAAGGTCATATCTCTTATTGATGGAGGAAATACTCTGCCGTTTATTGCTCGATACCGAAAGGAGATTACTGGAAATATGGAGCCAGACAGCATTAGGCGCATTAAGGCGAAGCTTACGGCCTGCAGGTGAGATTCATTGCGAGACGCTGACAGTCGTCACTCCCTAGAGAAGTCATTGAAAAAATTGACAAGGCTTTTAAGCTTCTGAGTTCCAAGGGCGCTCTCTCGGAAGAGACTGCCAAGAATTTGCGCCAGTGTCGAACCTTGGATGAAGTTTCGCTCATTGTAATGCGGTCGCTGTTTCAATGACCTTTTTTTTCAGACTGAACCCTACGTGGAAAAAGGCCCCCGGTCACTCGCTGCAAAGGCCATAGCCGCCGGCCTGGAACCAGTTGCCCTGGATGTTCTAAAGAGCGGACGCCTAATTAACTTTGCAGCGGCAGCTGGTTATTACAAAGGCAAGCTTTCATCTTGGTGTCTGGTCGTTTGTAGTTATTCCAATTCGTCATTTTTGTTCAGCTGGGCCGGAGTGCGGAACATTTTTCCAGTCGATTTCTCAACTTATCAGTATATCCAATGTCAAATAGTTCACGCGTAGAAAAGCTGTGCCTTTGTCTGAACAGAAGTCCTATTCCCTCACTTTTAGTCGAGAAGGACGCTGTGGAAGATATTTTGGCCGGTGTTTCACACATAATCTCTAGCATTCTCGCAAAAGACTTAAACATACTTAGACTGGCTGAGGACATGTAAGTTTTGTTCGTATTATTATTTTCCTCGTGTCCTTGTCTGCATTCGCTACTTCCTTTTTTCGGTTGACAGATGTGCTCGCCAGCCCCCCATTTTAGAAACAACTGGGTGCCCTACTTCCGAACCTGCCTCATCTACGAATTCCACACGACAAAAAGCGAAGCGTCCCACTCCGCCGGACTTTGCGAAGAATCTAAAGAAGTTTGAGAAGTATTTCAATTTCTCCAAAAGAATTGACTACACGTCTCCCCATCAGGTAATTTCGCTGAAAAAAACTTCAAATCGTATGCTTCATCGTCAAGAAGCGTAGCTCCATCTTCTTACTTGACTTAAAGCCTAACAATTGACGGCGAGGTTAATATCTCCACACATAACCTGTGACGAGCAACATCTTAAACAAGCTAGGTAAATTTTATTACGTAGGTTGTAAAAAGTGTAGACCCAAAAATAATCTTCAACTTTCAATGGTCCATATCTACTATGCATTATCCGAATAGGTCAGAAAGATAATTTTGTCGTGAATAGAATACGTCGCACGTTCCGCATTTTCTGGTCTTTCTTTTATCACTAGGTAAGGTAAATTGATAAATAGTTTCATAAATTAAAGTATGTTTTTCTTGACGATTCCAAAGCTCACGCGTTAATTGATTTGACATCAGTTCACCAGAATCCATTTGTTTCCTGAGGCCGTTGTACTTTCGACTCACGTTCGTACTCGTGGGCTGTTTAAAACAAATAAATGGCCATGTTCTAGGCTATACAAGACAATTCGACCGTCTTTACCGATAATTTTCATCGTGTGCCCCATGCCAGTTTGACCGTTGGTTTCGACGAAGTGTACCGGGTGCTTCACAGCAGGTTGGTGCAGGGACGGTGATTTACACTGGATTACAGCGATATAAGGCTTTCGACGCGTCTACCGCACTCTCTTTCTTTCACTCCCGGAAGATGGGAGACGGCACAGGCCCACGCATCTTAGGCCATCATAACCAGAAAACAACAGCCAAGTTAGGGGCGGCTCAGATCCCAACTGCGTGGAATGGTCATTAAGGCCACACTAAGAATAGCCATTGATGCCTAACTCTCAGTCCGACGGTTAGCCACTCCACACAGTGTTGTAACCGTAGCCCAGGCCGAGATATCACCGCCCTATAACGCCTTGTGTGAGTCCCCCAAGGAAGAATGCGACAAGAAAAGCGCAACAGCAGAAGTCTTTGAGTGTAAAAGGTACAAAATATTTAGCGAGAAAAATGCATGTAAACTATGTCAATTGAGCCAATGAGCTTCTCTTCTGGCGTAGGTATTGGCAGGGTTGGCTGATGACTCACGGCTGATTGCAGCTTGAATTTCAAATTATCGATTGATTGACTGTAAGTCTGTGTTGGCTACGTGTAGGCCGATCGATAGCCTACTGTGAACGCGATTGCTGGCTGCCTGTGTGCTAGCCGTTAGGTCCCTCAACACACAACACACTAAAGTAACCACACGGTGTGAGTTACCCGTCAGTTTGCAACCTTCCAGGCGGCGTGTGACGTAGTTTATTTTGATCGTGGGCATGCACATCACCTATCGCACTCTCTTCTCTCTTACGCTCTTGAACTCGCTGCCAAAGAAGGGTCGAGAAGACTAGAGGTAAGATCGAATGCAGGGGCTGACAAATTTCAACAGCCCGTCTATGCGTACTACAACAGCCTTGTCCGCGCATGATTGACCAGCATTTCAATCACGACATAAGATGCGGCTTGGATCCAAATTTGGTGAGGGTGCCCTAGAGGCCAAATTAAGCAACCATTGCAGCTTGACGGTCCGTTCTGAGGCGAGGACTAATTTTCTCATCAGTCGGCAGCCTTCCAAGCTCACCATGGTATTTTAAAAACACTTTCGATTGTTTATGGCGAGGAATAAACGCTGGGTATCGTGTGGATGCAGTTGCCAGATTCGACTTTACCCTCTCTTTTTTCCCTCAGGGACCAGTCCAGTGTTCGAGCCGACCAGCGATCTGATGCCGGGTCGGGCGCAAGTGAGTGAGAGCTTGCGCTTGAACATGCACAACAGCCCATGAACACACTTACTTTCCTCCTGCTACCAGTTCGCACCTGTGTCCGTAATCCATCTTCAGTCCTGCTGCAATATTAAATAAGGCCTCAATAACATTTAATGAGCTCGATATTTGGTGATATACCTAGGCGGCAAACAGGTTCCTGTTTCTGCTACTCATGCCTCTGATGACCAATCCGTGATGGATATCGAAACGTCAGGCGAATAAACATATTGTCCCAGCGATCAAGTCTTCTTCTCAATACCTAGGCGGTAGCCGATCCTTCGACCGCATGAGGAGGTGCCGGATTACTTCCTTATCTGTGTGCCCGTAGCGCGAATCGATTTCTTTTGGTGTGGGGTTTTCGATCTCCCTCCAAGGCTCTTCTAACACCGTGCAAAACGAAATCGGTTTCGGCTTTTGTCTTCGGTTCTCCACGCTGGCTTTATGTTTTTGATAGAGGCCTTTGTTCATTTAGCTTTGAGAATGTTCTCTAAGCAGAGGATGTCACAGAAACCCACGACTTTTTGACCGCCAATGTAGTGTTTGCCAGTTCACTGGAACAATCCGACGCCTTTGTACTTTAGTAGACGGTAGCTGTCGTGTTAGAGGCTCTTCTTTCATCCTTTACTTTACCCTTATACATTGCGTGAATATTTGCTTGAAGTTTCCGAACCTTATCTACTAGTTCAACGAATCCACAGCCTACCACAACTTGGCAGCATATCCAGAATATTCTTTCCGGGCATTTTGTCTATTTGGGCCCGCATCGAATACTTCTATGCCCGCCTAGGGCAGCACACTGCGTATTTGGAGAGGAATCGGTCATTGCCGTGGTGTGGTGTGGTCAGCACTTAAGATCTTCTCTACTGAAACGTTGGGTTGGTGTGGCAGTCCTTTATGAATAAACAGGTTATAATGTAATTTAATCGTTTCAACGAAAGGACCCCATTTTGACGGAGCCTGGAGATGATCTAAAAGAAGCCATTCCCTCTCCGTCTTGCTAAACTTTGGTCCTATTTCTATGTCGGTAACGATAACCTAAACGCAGGCCGCTCCTCAGTTACAGGGAGTCCTGCTGCACGATTCAAATGTCGATGTCCTGTGTCAAGGACACAGGACATACTTTTGTTTGGGACAAAACACGCAGCGTTGGAGTTTGCCCCTCCAAAAAGGCCGAGAATTTCTTGAGGCCGTGCACTCCGATGACTCATGCATCAACCGGCGTATTGAGTTAGCTGGAGTGTACAAACACCTCAAAGAAAGGTGTAAAAGACTGCAGCCGACAAACATGGACCAGCATGAACCGCAATTAGCGTCCACACCGGATAACGTGGACTGACCCCGGACTAACTCAAATTACAGTTGCCCATTAGTCATTATGGCATTGCGACTTATAATCATGTCCATCACGATGTGACCCAAATTGTAACCCCCAATTAACACCCACACCAGACTGACTATATAACTGTATGAGCACTTTGAAATGCTAACTGTTTTTTGCAAACTTCTCTCAAGGCTGACGACGAACTGGGGATCCAGTGTCGAAAATTTACTCAATAAACTTACTTATTTCCCAAAGGATGCCTTTCCATGAAAATACATTTCTTGGGATGCCTGCCTTTCGGTTTATACGAGACCAAAGGGGATGTTTGGGAATGCAGCAATTGAGGTTGTCGCGTTGCTGCTGCATTGGGCCTGTAGGTGTCCGACAAAGAAC
This sequence comes from Ligula intestinalis, assembly GCA_036362985.1. NCBI lineage: Eukaryota > Metazoa > Platyhelminthes > Cestoda > Diphyllobothriidea > Diphyllobothriidae > Ligula > Ligula intestinalis. Next base: position 74,304,663 of record JAYGXS010000001.1, on the reverse strand, counting down.
GATTCGCGCGTGGTATGTTTGTTGGCAGAGTGGGCATACTGGAAGGGGTTCACTGTTAGTGACGCGTGCTTGCTATCCACTCTATTGGCTTTAGCGGTAGCAATCCGGTTTACACCCCAGATTGCTGCGTTCATGTTTACTTTTCTTCTACAGGCCGGTCAGTCTTGGACTAGGTCTTCCCAAGTCGTTGGGTTGATTGGCGGTCGCTTCAGACAGTTCTTCAAATTGTCCTTGCAGCGTCGCGTTTGCGGAAAGCATCCGTATCGACAGCAACGTACAGTAGATTACATATCTGATGAAAGGTTAGGGATTGGAGGATCTAGCGCACACTTGAGGTTGGTTAGTTAGTTCATTGGGTTGATTTGAAGCGCAGTTCAGAATACTGGGAGAAAATAGAGGCGAAAATGGGCGAAATCCAGCGTTTGTTGAGATCCGAGGAATTTCATACGCTATTAAACGCTGCGGAAAAAAGTTCTTGTGTGTGCATGTTGCACTATAAAAGAGCATTCATGAAGAGCAGAAACTTTTTAATTATATCTGTTCACAAAACGGAAAATTTTTTGTTTTGCGTCCATTAAATTGAGGTTAGTGTAATTAGGAGATAGCGCATTAATTCTGGAAAAACAAGAGCGAGATAAGTTTAAAAAAATTATATCTTGCAAATCTGCCAAGTTTTATGCCATAAAATTGAATAATAAACTTTTCAGGCTGTTCTTTGCTATGCTTTATATTAAATTTATATTATTTATTTGAGGGGTTACAGGCAAGGAATATGTTCGAGAACTTTATTAGTATATGGCAACCAAATTAATTGTACAATCGATATGAACTTGGAGACAGTTAACATAACAAACACTTGACAGAGTTGTCGCGGGACATTGCGAAACAGTTTTTTTTTCAAAAATCGCCGTTGCTATTATTGCCACCCTGCTTTGCATTTGTTATTGTAGAACTGAGTCTAGAAATTACTAAATATGCTGAAAACTGTTCCGTTTTAGATAAAGCATCTAGCTTTTTCATTTATAACAGAAGAAATATCCCTAATTGTTAGAGAAATCAATCCACTGGCCGAAATTTCCCATTCTGGTCTTGACTTTATCATCAAAAAATTAAAGTACGCAGACATCAGACGCCAAAATATATAAGTAAAGCTTTTATTCAAGAGTTAACTTTTTTTTCGAATTTTTCTAAATCAATCTTAAGCATGTTCATTCGCAACTTTTGTAGTGGACGTTCATTTCTCTCGGCAATGAGTTCACACGATTGGGTGGTTCTGAAACTGTGACACACAAGGCCAGCTGCATGAGAAAAAATGTTTAAAAGCTGGTTATTTGCGTAAAAACTTTTAAGATATATTTTATTTTGAAGGTTTTGGTAAGCAGATAGAATATAATCATTATTTATGGTCAATTGACTGAAGCCAGTGAAAATTGTAAAGTCATAATTCGAATTTAAAAAAATCTGAACCTCTTCGGAATCGAGATCCCAAAATATTTTCAAAAATATTTGGCAAAAGGCAATTACACTTAGTGTACAAAAATGGTACGTTCATAATCGCAGACGACAATTAAATTTAAATTTATTATTCACTGACCGGCATGTCCATACGTGAGCTTACGAAATATCTATCTCTTGTGACCTCCAAATGGGCCATGTCGAGCGTAATTGTGGTTGCTTTAGTCCAACGCAAATCAGGCAATGCATTAACAAGAAAAGAAACTAGAAATTCTCATGAAAACGTATAAAAATATATTCCTGAAATTTTGGCTGTTCGGCAACAACCATAGATTACATTCCAAATAATATGGAAGCACATTACAAAATGATTATTCTCCAACGTACTTTTACTTTTCCTGCTATATTTACTTGATGGTTTTGTATAAACAGTCATCCTCTACAAGAAAAACGAAAATTAACCTAGTACGCTTGATTTACACGTTTTCGGAATTCTCCTCTTTGCTAAAAAAGCTTGTATTTCTATTAAACCTTATATTCCTTCATAAATCACAACATGCGCTTTTGTGAAGAATGACCATTAGCTTATTGTTGTAAGACTTTTGGGGCCGCAGCATCGGTTGCGTTTGAGTAACAGGAAGTTACTTTTAAAAATCCTTGGATTTCATGAGTTAGTGAACCTACTGTACTTAATCGAGCGGTTTTGTCTATTCCCATTACGACAGTGGTGATGAGTGTAACCATGAGAGCATGTACTAATGTCTGTGCGCACAAGTCCTGCTGCATGCTCGCAATTTCCATTGTCGGAAACTCGGAGATTCAGAAAGGCCTTTTTTGTCTTGACAGTACCACTCCTCTGTTCCTTTCGGAAGGATTTGCCCTCCATTATCAATGCTAATTTGGAATTTCTTCTTTTGCATTCCTTTTAAGATCCTCGCCATAAATCGTGCTGAGGAGAAAAAACTTATTAAAGTCAAACTCAACTTTCCACAGTGTCTTTTTGGCGAACTACGTCGCCTCGTTGCTACCCTCTACCTTCCCTCAGTCCATCCTGCACACCACAACTTTGTAATGGACTCCTTTGATGACGCTTGGAAGCGACTCCTGTTGCCGCATATTACTCGAAAAGTGAGGTGAGTATTTTTTTATTTCTGCTGTCTCCATTTTGTACCACATTGCATTTAAATTGGTTTGCATTTGTCAGGAAAGCATGCCCACTGTGGCGGATTTCATTTTTGGGTAGCAGTCTGGTTTCGGGCTCACTACAGCAAGCGTAAATCCCAGCAATCTGGAATACCGGACCGGTGGTAATAGTAGGTAAATCAATGGAACATAGCAGGCAGAATAAAAAGTAGAGCGTATAAAGGTTCAAAACTAATAAGAACAATTATTTAAAACCAATAGGAATCAAGAACTACACTAATTGTGGAATTGTGCACAGAACTAAAGTAAACTAAAATAAAACTTATATACCTAAATAATAAACTAAATATTCAAGAAAATTTAAACTAAAGCTAAACTCAAACTGATTTAACTAAATATTAGACTGAAAACAGACTAAGCTAAAATAACTACATCAAACAGAAACAAATAAAACTAAAAGTGACCGCAGGACGCTGAAGATTTTCGTGTGGGGAGTGCAGTGTGGATGGACAGTATCAGACCTTTGTCGTGAGAAAACATGCCTACTACTACGAAATAAGCAAGTAGTTATGCGAAGTTAGCGTAGTGATCCCGAAACTATACTGGCACTCATGTTTGCGGAAAACTGAATGAAGCTATATCCCGTTAGGATTTCGAAATTTCGGACTATGCATGTGAATTTTTAATACCCCTTTATTATCATCTCTGAGGACTTTATAATAGCCGAGTCTGTTATAACCACCGGAAAGTTCTTACCACAACAACTTTCTATCTTCGTTGCTTTTCGGCGATGCTGCTGTCAAGTGGCAGTTAGATTTTTTACTCCTCCATTTCATGGTACTATTCGACTATCCTGTCCTGCTCGTACTTTACTTCTCATTCCCGAGTCGTCGTAAGTGTTGTAAATGCAGCCAGCAGATGCACTGTTCCAAGCATTTACAGTTTGGAGGGGTCATAGCGGTGACATGGTTTCAGTAAGGACGTGTGGCGGACGGCCACAATGCCTGTCCTCCCCTTCGTTCTTCAATGCCCGCGACCCCCAACGTCATTCGCCTTTGCACGCGACCGTTCCGACTCTCTGACCTTAAATCGTATGACCACATTGTCTACAGGTTCTGTGGCAGGACACTGAGACGCTAGTCACGACATACTGGGCGACAGGCAAGGCAACGACTGAGCATGCATCAGCTATCTTTGCCCCACGGTTTAGCGACACCAGCTGGCCGAATGTCCAACGCGTTGAAAACGCTGCTCTCCGCATCGCCACGGGTTGTGTTTACATGACCAATGTAGATCACCTCTATCAGGAAACTCAAGTCCTGCCTCTGAAAGTTCACTCTATCACGCAGGCAAAAATCTACATTGCGCAGTCCCATAACACAGAACTTCCGGGTAATCGTCTCTTAACACGCCCTCCACCTGCTAGACGCATGAAGCAATCTACCGTAGACGCGTACCGCTCACATGCTTCGGTGTACCCTACTCATCTACCGATACCGGACCTCGTTAAGCGTATCCGCATCAAAACTGTCGGGCAAGCCATTAGCAGCTATAATCCCAACAGAGTCCTCAGCGCTCCTCCGCCGGTCTCCGACGTCATGGCCAGAGAACGTAGGACCAACCTGTCCAGAAACGCCAGAACCAGACTATCCCAGCTGTGTTCCGGCTTCTCCACGCTGCTGAACTCATTCAAATGCCGTTTAAACTCATGCTTCGGCAACATCACGGACGATTATCCTGACTGCCTCCCGCCTTCCTACACAACGTCCCACCTCTTCGACTGCTCGGCCAACCCTACGGGCCTCACGCCTGAGGACCTATGGCTTAGCCCAGACAAAGTAGCCGAATCCCTCCATCTTTCTTAAAAACGTTATACCTTTTATCTGTATTCCTTCATCTTTCGTAAAAAATTTCATACCATATATTGCTGGCAAACTAGGTTAAGGGAGTACGTTAGTACAACAACAACAACAACCCCTCACTTGTTTCGTTGTCTGAGGGAGAGTTGTAGCCGACGCCCAATATTCCTTTGTCTAGCGTCCTTGCTCAAGGCCAGTTGCCTCAAGGTCATCGAATACTTCAGTCAACGCTTACACACGCGCTGACCTGCGAAGACTTGACCGACTTCTGCCGGGACACAAACACGTGCGTCTAGGCTGTCGCGGCTACCCAACCGCTACGTGAACATCTCCTTTTCCCCCACCCTCGGCCGACAGAGCCTATGCCACTGGACACGACACTCCTCGGGCAATTGTAGCACACCAATAACAGAACACTTGAACCTGCTCCACAGTCCTACTGAAGCAGCTGTCAGCACGGTCTCAAGCTCTCTCAGGCTTGGCTGGACGCAGTCAATACTAGCCTTGGCTTCGCCAGTGGCCACTGCTGTCTGGGACAGCAATACAGTTTTAAACACAATAAATAACTCCTTCAGGTGAATTCTGCCTTTTAAGTTCCAACCTGGGATTTGGTCTGATGATTGTAGTGATCCGAGTACACCCACTACTGAGACCGCTACAGACCGACGGTTATACGGAAATAAAGTAGTGTTTTACCACACTGTGACGTCTGTTTCCCGTATGTACGCTTTTATCTCCAGTCTGGTCCGTTTCAGCAGAAACCGACCCAAGGACATGCCTTCGTTTTCGTTTCGAAAGTATTACTTAAGTAAGGTTCTAATATTAATTATCATATAACATGCACCCAAGATACTTCAGTCGCGCCACGATGTCGGATTTTTAATTAGCTTCATTCCAGGTGCTTGCAAAAGCTACGCTGTAAAAAACGGCTTCTGAAGTAGTGCAGATTTTTCCATTGGTTTTCTATGGCTTGATAGATTCCAAATATTTTACAGAAAACATTCACGAATATATCTTTTCCTGAAGCCTACTTGAGATTGTAAATTCGAAAAAAAAGACATCTGTAGGTTTAAAAAACTTATTGTATTGCCAAGTAATTTTTAAGGAAGCACGCCGACCACCGGAATTATGGCTTTACTCGTCTGACCTTTCGAACTCTTTCTGGAGTCCACCATCAGGAGTAAAAAAGGCAAAGACAAACAAGTTACAGAAGGCAGAGGCCAATCGACTACCCGTCCAAAGGTGACTGCGCAGGACTCTGTATGCCGGTGCCAAATCGATGAACTGGCGAAGACAATCGTCCACGCCGCGAATTGATTGAAGCCTGCGCCTCAGATGAGAACTCAGTCAATCGATTTATCGATCTGGCGCCGGCATACAGAGCCCTGCTCAGTCACCTCCCTACTGACGGTCGATTGATCCCTGCCCCCTATAACTTTTGCCTGTTTTTTTTTCGTTTTCGCTTTTATCTCTGACGCTGGACTCCAGTCAATACCTGTTGTTCTCATTTTTAGGTCTAAATTCACATCACTTGCACATGATGAGTCGCTGGGTGTTTTCTCAGACAACCTACGACGTCTCCTGATGAGTGCTCCTCTTCGCTGTGCCCCACTACCATCTGCTGGTGCAACCACCACCACCACCGCCACCTACAAAGTATCCTCCCCCACCCGTACCAACGATACCTCAACACCCGATGTGATCTCCGCTGCGTTGGGATCCCCGGGTGACCGGCTGCCTGTTGTGGGGTTGGATCCTGGCTGGAAGCATGGCTGTAAGTGGGCCGCCTGTGATCCCCTGGGCTCTGTACTGCAGGCCGGAGTTCTACATATTACCACCGCGTCAGGTTCTTGTTCAGATTCAGAAACGCAGCTCTTTGCTAGAACGATGAAGTCCCATGGGTATGACGTGTTTTTACTGTTTTGTCCCCCCCCCCTAAACTGTCCCAGTTGCCTTTTTTCAGCACCTAACACTTCAACCTTGTCTGATAGCAGCCTGCTTTAATAATAGTGTAAATCTGCCTTAGGTGTAAGTAACCGAATTTAACTAATTCAAAGCGTGCCTAGTAGTAATTCTGGTGGGTTCTAGATGATTGCTTGGGAACTTCTGCCTGGGCAGTCAGCTTACCATATCCGTACTGGTGGATTCCATAGGTGCAGTAGGCTGGGCGGGCAAATTTAACCAAGTGTGGTTAAAGTCACGGCTCTTGGCGTGCCTTCATAGCTCAATTGGTAGAGTGTTGGCTCTACTAAAGCCTTCCCTACTGATCTGGGTTAGAATCGCACCGAAGCTACAAATTTTTCACAATTAGGTCAATCGAGTTATTCAAATCTACCAAACCTTCCTGATAATAACCTATCTTTCTTATTAACGTAGTACTTGAGGAGTTACGGGAGCCCAAGTTGTAAAAATAGACCACTCCAAGTAATACCCACATGTGCTCTGTGCTCATTTTTCCTAAAATGTGCCATTGGGTGACGGGAAAATGTGTGGGCAGTGGCCACAAAGCCGATCACTCTTGTCACTTTATAAGCTTCTTAGCCTTCTACCAAAACTCTTATGGTAATGGCTTTGTTGCTCGCCTTCGGAAGGCGGCAGTGATTTTTTGATCATTTATTATGGACGTCGCTCAGAGTGGTCAAAAAACAACCTGGGGTAATTACCTGGTTGTCTTCAAAATTTCAACTATGCTAGACTCTTTTCTGGGCTTTCACGTTCATTCCCTCTTGCGATAAGTGGATGTTTGAAAAGTACTTTTGGCAAAAAGCTGCTCCACGGCCAACGTGTGTGAGCGTGAAGTAATGCAGCCTGAGACACGAGACGACGCGAGACAACTGATGGCCGACACACGTGGAGGTGCGACAAACAACCTCGCCACGACAGCAGACAAGGCTAACGGGGGAGGCCGACAGCGAGAAAAAATCGATAGTGACTTGCCAGCCGCAGAATGCGGCCCAGACGGGGTTGGCAGAATCCGCACGCAGGAAAAGGGCGCGAATAACGAGAACAATGAGCCAGATGATGGGTAGACGAAACAACTACCCAAAACGTCAGATATCTAATAAGTCTCCCCCGATGAACGCTCTTCTTTCTTCTGATTTACCACCTGGGGAATCGCATTCTCACCGCTATTTCAATCCCGCTTTACATGAGGAGATGCATAGCATGCAGCTGAAGAGAGTTTGCAACTTCTATTTCTGCCATCCGTCTCCGGTCCATCGCTTTACCCAGAAATGCACGGTTTGGCAGATTGTTCCCGCTTGTTGCACTTTTTTTGGAATCTAAACATCGCAATCAGATGGCCAAGACAAATTATGTGAGACTTACAGAATTAAGGTGAAAACCGGACAAATCCATAGCGTTTTTGCTTCTAAGTTACCGGAAATGGATTAGCATCCACAACGTTTTGCCAAATGCGATCCTCATGTTTTTAAACTGATTTATCTTTCGAACGATCACAGTCGATTAGCGTTCTAGGAGCGATTCCAGAAAGATTGAATTCTCGAAAATATGGCAACCGATACTTGGGTTATCATCCTTAGCCTCCAGGAAAATTAGGTGTTGTGGTTCTAAAAGCTGTTTAATGCCATTACGCAATGCATAAAGGAAAAAAAGAAACAAGCAACCAGCGGTACCTCCCCCATTCAGAAGATCATGAATGTCTCGAAAGCAAGACTAGAAAAACGGAATTTTAAAGAAGACTGAAATTTCGCTTCTCAATTCCTCGTTAGTACACTATTATTTGCGTTTTATCAGCCAATTACGATGTACTCTGGTCACCAAGAGAACAAGTTACTGAACTCTAACGCCTTCGGTGGATATTCAGAACGGATAGTTGCTGGTGCAATATCGCCTACTGATGAACGTGAGAATGTCATGCGGAAACCATCGCAACTAAACTTCCTGAGAACCCTCCTTTAAGATAAGGAGTTCTCAGAGGCCTTAAATAACTTCCGACAGAACACCGAGCTACCCCCGGTGATAAAGCCGAACGACAAACTTGTAAGACACGGTACTCTCGAATTTTTTTAACCCCTCAGGTGCAGGTCTTGATGTATCTTCTACTGTTGCGAGAATCTCTCTGGCTTGATGACATTTGGGTTACTTGACTGTAGCGACTGCAAGGCCGGGTGCGACTCAGCTTCGATACTAAACTGGTGTTGAAACTCTACGGGTCCGACTGATACATGCAGTGCTCTGGGAATGTAACGTACCTCTCTCTCAACAGTGATATTTGTTTTTCTTTTACCAAGGATAAATACCATCGGCTTGGGCAACGGACAAGCCTGCCGCCAGACCGAAAAGTGGCTGGCGCAAGCCGTGAAGAATGGCTTATTTGCTCCCCTCCGTGTGCGTTACACCATCGTGAGTGAGTGTGGTGCCTCGGTGTACTCGGCATCCCCACTGGCTGATCGCGAGCTGCCTACCCTCGATGTAAGTCTGCGAGGTGCCGTTTCAATCGCCCGACGCCTCCAAGATCCCCTCGCCGAACTAGTTAAGATTGAACCCCAGCACCTGGGTGTAGGTATGTACCAGCATGATCTGCCGCCCAAGCGCCTTGAGGAAGCTGTAAATGAGCTCATGGAGGAGTGCATTAGCTTCGTCGGAGTTGACGTAAACACTGCTCAACAGCACGTGCTTGCGCGGGTGGCTGGCCTGTCGGACGCTAAGGCAAAGGCGATTATTGCTTATCGCTCCACCAACGGACGCATACGATGCCGACAGGAGCTATTAAAGGTGAGTCTTCCCCGTATGTCTCAAAGGACCCTGTATTTACGTTGCAGTGCTTGTGGCCACGACGTCTATTTGAAACACTGTTATTTAAATCTGATACTGCTTCGAACTACCGTTTTTGATAAATTTCCCTTGTTCTTTATGCTAACATGTTTCACTATCCCCAATGACTGATAAACCACCGTTTATGTCCCAGTTTAGTCCCTCCCTTGCAACCCACGACTTATAACCATTTCGTTTTTTTTCTTTATGCATTCTCCTTCACAGATAAAGGGTATTGGACCGACTACCTTTTCTCAATGTGCTGGCTTCCTACGCGTAAGGCCAAACTATTCGAATGTGCCCATGGATTCCTCAAAGTACGTAGCGCATTCTTATGGGCATGCATTTTCCTGTCTGGTTTTTTAAGTGCCAGTGGGTGCTTCCACCCTTGTAAGGTACAGTTATCTTATCTCGTATTCTGGAAAACGTTGTATTCATTTGAAGTTACCTTTAATATGTCGAGTACTGTCACTCTACCACTTTTGCCGCCGTGAATTTTTGTCATGCATCGGCCTGGTTGGATACTCGTAAGTCCGTCGCATTGATCCTGACGTACTATTTCCACGTGCCACCATATACATCTGTTGCGTAGCATTCACCTGCTTAAACTCCTCAGTAACGCTCAGCCATAGCATGGTTATATTCGACTATAAGTGTCTCCATGCAAATCTTCGATAAAGTAGTACTCCATACCCTATAATCACACTTTGTTCTACATGCCAACGCATATATTTTTAAGCCATATATGAACTCCCTTCCAAAACATGCATCCACCCCATACAAATCGTACAACTTTCCGGCAGTACCTATCTGATCCGCCTAAATGTCATCATTACGATCGGCGCAACGTCAAGTGTCAGCACGTGTACATCGTATGTTAGTAGCGAGAGTGTTCTTTGGTGTATTATAGCATCTTTTTTCGTGGCTAGGTCGTCTGTGGCACGAGTAGATGGGTTTTCTATCTCTTTCAGCCACTGCGCCCAATTTTACAATTAGCTGGCACAATTCCAGTACTGTTCCTGCCGGCTAGCCCACACATACTTTCCCCAGGTAGTTGTCGTTTTATTGAGGCTGGCCACTATCGAATGGGTTAACCCCAACGTGAATGTCAGTCTTTTGCCGAAAACACGTCCCCCTTGTTATACCATTAAAGAGTCAAACAACGTCCTCGTTCTGGTCTTTGTCCATTTTATTCCTCCTGATGGGAAGTTTATATTGTTTTCAGGGTAGAATTGGCACGTCTAAATCCCATCCTTCTGTAGTACAGGACCGGGTGTAATAAATAGTATACAGTGTGGGCAATACAAAGGAAAGGAAATATAAATTGAAACATAACGTTTATAAAAGTAGAAAAAAGTAATAATTACTTAAATAATCGAATGTTATTGTTATTGCTTTCTATTTTGATGAAGAATCCACGACAGATATCGAAACGTCAGGCGAATAAAAATGTTGTTCCGGCAATCGAATGTTTGTCAAAAAAGCGCACCATCATAAAAATGTGCAATTATGCAAATATTGGGAAAAAATTCAATAAAAATCTAACTAACAAAAACTAAAAACATCTGACTAAAAACGTAAACTAAAGTAATCTAAACGCACTTGAGAAAAAGACTCGCATGATCGCTTGTATTAAACGCACTTAACTACAATAAAAATAGCAAACCTAATAATGAACTGAAAACTAACCTCATAACCGAACTTAAATATAAATAAGTTAAGTAAACCAAACAATAAACTAAAGTTGTTGCGCATGCAAATTGAAAGTGTGCGCGACGCTTCGAGCCACGAACATTATTTATCTAACTCCAGAACGGTGAGTTTATGTAGACGACCTATTCACCAATTCTTTCAGGAATATGAAGAAACCCAATAAACTTTAAAGTATAATTAAGTCAGAAAATATCCTTATTTGTCACACTCAATAAACTATGAGCAAGTAAGAAATGCAATTATTTATGACGCTTCATTTTGTTGCGAATATATTAGAGAATTTAAACCATTTCTGGGACCCAATGTAGGATTCCACTGTTTTCAGCTGCGAAGAGTAACTGAGAGAGAGAGAGAGAGATAGGACAGCGATGTTGTTGCTGCTCGTTCCTGAGCCATTTGTTTATTCTCCCATCTCTTCACTCAATAGGGACGTGGAATTCATCTCTTTGTGCTCCGACGATGAAGACGTAGAGATGGAGGTGATTTCGGGCAAGCGTCGGCTCCGTCTAGTTAGTGAAACTTCCGCAGGACCGGTAAAACGCAGGCGAGGCAAAGAAGTGAATTCCAGTGACCTGTCTTTCAACCCTCTTGACCAGACCGCCATCCACCCAGACTCCTATGACCTGGCCACTTCGTAAGTGTCAATGTTACTCCTGTTGTAGAATCTAGTTGTATTTCTCTTGCATTTATTGGACTCTCTAATACCCTTTCTTCTGTGCGACTAACTGGAAAAAAACTTGTCCACTTCCTAGCCTCATCTGCTATCTGCGATACGAAATCAGCGATGTCGGATGTCCAGCTCTCAGGAACGCCGCCCAGGTCCTCTATGATTCACCAAACCGTATGTTACCTACACCCCCTTTTGGGCCCTTCGTGATGTATCCTATCGACAGTTCAACTGCTGGTTTCGATGAGGTCTACCGTTTACACTGCAGCGAGGTAACGTAGGGGTGGTGACTGGTGCGTGAATTGTTTTATGGTGATAGGTGCAAAACCTGTTGCAATAGGAGCCGGTGAAGAATCAAACGCAGGTGTTGCGGCGTGATGCCTCTTTAGGCAGAGCTACTGGCAAGCCTGACAACCAGCTTGCAGTGCTGCTATACATTATCTGTCGGATGAAAGTTAGGGAGAAGATTAGACCGTCTCTCCTCGTCACTCAAGGCTGTGCGAAGTCCTTTCTAAGCTCGGACGTGATGCACTATGGAAGTCAAGACCAAAAAAGACCTAGTCATTGTGTCCGTGGACAAGATTCATTGCACTTTTGTGTTGGAACGCATAGATTACCTTCAGAAATTAAAAGGTTCGTTGGAGGATCTTCAGTTGTATGTAAAGTCTCAGACACAATCAATGCGACCTAGTTGACATTGGAGAACCGGCGCATGTGGTAACCCTAAATACGGCCTCGGCCGGATTCTGTGAGCTTCCCAAGATGCATGAAGAGGATCTTATTTGCGCTCTCTTTCAGCCAGCGAGGAATGGGGCGTTTATGCAAAAGTGGGGTTAGTAGTTATTACAGCATTGATGGTTTGGTAAAAGCTCGAGAACGGCTGCGGGGTAGGTGGAATCTGGGTATAAATATGCCTTTCCTATAAATTGGAAAACAGGCATCCCAAGAAATGTAGTTTGAAGCAAAGACGTTCTTTGGGAAAAGCTAAGCTTATTCAGTAAATTTTCGAGCCTGGTTCTGCAGCTCGTCTTCAGCTTTGAGAGAATGTGCGACGATTAATTACAATTTCAAACGTGCAGAAAAATCAATATCCATTTGGCGTGAGCGCTGGTTGAAATGTTTGTACATTCCATTTAACTCGATATGTCGATTGAGGTCATGCACTCCGATTATTTATGCATCAACCGACATATCTAGTTAGATGAAATGTAGAAAAATCTCAAAGAAAATGGGAAGAAACGAGAGCAAAGCAATACGGACTGGCTTATACCCCAGCTATCAATCAGCGCTCACGCCAGATGGCTATCGATTTTTCTGCACGTTTGAAATTTCAATTGTTCGTTGCCCGTTCTCTCGAGTCTAAAGATGAGCTGCGGAACCAGTCTCGAAAATTTACTGAATAAGCTTAACTTTTCCCAAATAACGTCTTTCCTTCAAATAAATATTTCTCTTAATTGATTTCCTGTGAGAATATACCACAGGTCTCTGAGCCAGTAACTGACTGTGCGCACTAAGCCCTCACACACGCTCATGTGCAAGGGAAACGGAAAAATTTAAATTTTCGTTTAGCAGTCTGGAAAGACCGATGAACATCGTTTCAATTTGAATTCGGTTATCTCCTGTCGTTTTAAAACTCGACTCAAATGCACGATGATTACGTGGCCCTGGTGTGTGGTGACAGTGAGTGAGGGGGTTCTCGGTGGCCGCTACCAACTATGATGGGCCAGAGACCAGTAGGCAAAAGGTGTTGTCGAATGGCAGAGTGGGCTGCGATCAATATGCAGTTTTCGTGGGACCATAGCTGGTGCGCGTATGTACATGTATGGCTCATTTGCAAATTTCGTGCGCGTATGCAGTCGGGGCAGTTTGGGGCTTTTAGTGACATCTCATTCATAGTTATACTCCCACCCTCCCAGAGCAGTAAATATTGATACTCAAGTTTGAAAAAGTCAGAATTCCGGGTTAGGAATTAGAGTTCATCTTCTGATCACCGGAATAAATTTGCTGACGTTTCGGACAGCTGGGCCCTTTGTCGAAGCTAATAATGATTTTATCGATCAGCAAGTTTAAAGTTGCGGCTGTATGTGTTGGCCTTGGGCTGATCGATTTTTCTCCGTACGCTGTTTGGCCCTGCGTGTGGATTTTGGTTTGGTGTGACGGCAGTTGGCGTTTTGCTTCCTCCCCAAGGCCAACACATACAGCCGCAACTTTGATCTTGCTGATCGATAAAGTCAGCATTCGCTTCGACAAAGGACAGCCGGCCCAGTTGTCCGAAACGTCAGCAAATCTACAAATTTATTCATGCGAGCAGAAAATGAACTCTATTGATGCGCTGTGATTTAGGCAGATGAACATTGCCAGCAAAGACAAGAGAGTCTGGAATGGCCATTTGTGGCTCATTAGCCGTCATCAGTCAGCCATACCCAACCCCAAATGGTGCACCAGCCGCTGCCTAAACTACTAGCGACTGTGCGGCTGTTGGCACGACTCGAGAGCGAGACCCAAAGCACAGCGGGAGGAGTGCGTTCCGTTGGCGATCGGTGAACGTTCATCAACGACTCTATGATTGACTATTTCTTAAGCGTAGTGACCAGTTGTTTGAGTTCTGACTTAGTGAGTCATTACCAGGACAAGTAAATTTTGCACCCAGGTAAGTGGACTTTACATATTTGGGCGTTACACCTGCAAGGTGGCGCCAAAGCAACAGCCTAGAGCACTGAATTCCAAATCTTCATGGTCTGTGGTGCGGCTGACTGAGGCCGCCACATAATCCAGAAATGTCCGTTCCAGTCTGCTTAGTGTCTGTCGGTAACATTTATTGATCAAGAAGAATAATTGCTGCCAAAACTTATTATCATCGCAATAACAGTTCTGGGGCTCATACACAAGTTCTCACAATGTGCACTACATGCCCCAAAACAGCGCGGACGCACGAACTTTGACTTGCAAAGGGTTTTTTTAATGATCTTCGATTTACAGATCAGCTTTAGCGCTCTCTCCTCACTCGGTCTGGTGGGAGGACAGTCCAGATGACTGAAGACGGGATAGAGCGCAAGTGGATGTTGCGGTGTGAGTTTGCACCTAGGCTTGTAACCTCACCCTTCCCTCTCACGTGTAGCATTTGTTATAGATACGCATCGCCAATCAGACCTTTCTTGCTCTGATCGGGCCACTGTGTTGTTTCGTCGCATCTATCGCGTGGACGGTTGGAGGGAACGCTAAGGTCCATGCACTGACAGTACCAAGAAGGTCGATTCTGTCCTAGTCAGCCGACCACGCTTAACCCCAGTTTGAATAATCTCAGATTGAAACTTGGATTCATCGGTTTTATAGCGTAAAGTTTAGTGTTCTATCCTTAAACCGCGGGCTCACTGACCTGTCGGTTGTCACCGGGATTATGCTCTATCATGGGAACCGTGTTCACTGATTAAGTTACCGCACATGGTTGTCCTGTTGTGTCTTTCTGGGTCATTATTGGTCGCTATTCGACTGTCTGCCAGGGCTGTAGGCTGAGTCTCAAGACGCAACAGGAACCAGCTCAGACCTTTACTTTTTGAATTTGTCCTCTTAAGCGCAGTTGTGTACTATGTGTCACTGTGTCTCCCAGGGTTGTCTGCTCTCGGTCATTAAACACTTGTTATCGCTTTCTGGAGTGACATTTTAGACCAAATTCTTGTTTTTTTCATCTGGACTTTTCTACTGATAAACATTTCTGTACGTTTGCTTTTTAGGGGATTGCACACTCGCACAATTTCAAACATCCCAATTCGGCATAGAGACAACTAGGGACATTCTCGAAGCTCTCTGTCGTCCTCTGGATTTCGACGAGCGTCAGAGTAAGTCCGTTACGTAAGCCGATCTTCCGAATCGACGTCGAGCTATAGTAATGGTGCGGACCCAGAAATAATTCCTATCCTAATGTAAATACTACTATACTTGAATGCTGAATCTGCTCTCATTCTGATCCACTGTCGTCTGGTCAAACTGCAGCCTGCTTGTGCTGTGTTATTGTTCCCTTGTGAAATCGGACCAATCACCCCTCGTCCCCTTCCTGCAGCCTATCCTGTTTTCATTCTTTAATCCGAAAATGTTTTGCGTGACTCTCGGACTGAACACTCGTGAGGTTTTTTTGTACAGCCATGCCTCCCAAATCACCCGCAATTTTTCGAAATTATGCTTAACAGTAGCAAGATTTTAACAACTACTAGTCGTTGGCAAGTTAAAAAAATCAATCTGATTATTTTTGTCAAAATGTCTTGTGCTTTTTATTCTGTTTGGCAAAAATTGCAATTGTCTGAGTTCCGTAAATATTCGCATGGTTACTATTGGAAGTCAGTTTTTGGCAAAGAATTGTTTTCAGCAACTCTTCACCAGACCGAACATTTGCAAGGGAAATTAACGCTGTGCATAACAATAAAAGTTTGAATAGGTAGAAAAATAAATAACTATCTAACACGGGCGCTGATTGGCCAACGCAGACTATGTCAGTGTGCGCATGTAGGCCATGTCAGCGTGCTGGTTAAGGGATTGTCGCTTGTTAGTAGGGGCGAAATCCTATCGCCACCTGGTGTTGGTTTAGGCCACGGAAGTGACAGAGCTTGTGTCAGAGTCTTCTGACAGCACAGCACGGGATTTGCTAGCCTTATAGCTACTGCTTCGGTTGTTGCAAGCATCCGTTGGCGTAGGCCTTTGGAAAAATTAGATGGTGTCCTGTAGACCACCTGAAAGGCTTCGTTAGTATCGACTCGATGGTTCGTATCGACTAAATGCGCAAGAATAGCACTCGAGATCGATCTAGTGTCACCTTTACTTAGCCAGGTCGGTATGTGCTCACGTACCCTCGTTTCGAGACGCCTCGTTGTACGGCCGATGTATCCCGCTCCACAGGAACAAGTGAAAGAGTAAATGCACATTGATGTGGCCTTCAAAGGGAGTCTGTCTTTAC